>BSBM01000073.1:12565000-13765000 GCA_027924585.1 Larix kaempferi
TGTCAGAAGGGGCCCATCTTTCCTCAGTTGTGAGTGAATTTGGTTTGAGAAATTAAATCGGAGACAGGTATGAAGTCCAGCATAGAAAGATATGAAAGGCAATTTTTGAAGCTCTAGAATGCAAATAAAACACTGAGTTTCAACTCCCCACCCTACCTAAACAAGGTTGATACTAACCAACTAACCAACTATTGACAAAATAACGATTACTATTCCTGCACAAAGATGAACAAAACATTCCATCCACGGCCAATATCTGCACATAGATATCAACATGGGCAACGTGAACAACACAATGCCCAGCCTAGCCCTATCTTCCACCATAAGTTGGCATTTGACCAAATCCTGACTTACTACTTGCATATTTCTAGGCCACATAAGCATCAAGGTTTTGTATAGATGCCATAACATTTATCATATAACCCAGAAGTTTAGTCAATTCGGTTACATCGATTCAACTGTACACACCAATGGATAAGATCCCAAGATCAAATATATTTATCCTAGAATATATTTCAACATAATAAGGCTTAAGCTTAAATGACTGTAAAGATACAAAAAGAGGAAACCTAATTTGTGTTCAAGTTCATACCATTTTCCATAAGATGCAAGACATCTTCAACTACAGTTATCTGTAAAAGGTTAGAACTGGTAAGAAATTAACATGACGAATGAATAGCAAGCACCAACAGACTGTTTACTAAAAGTTCGACTGGGCTATAAATTGGGAGAACTGGATATACTATAACAAGTTACAACTAACAAAGGGTGCTTACACGTCTAAGGAAACCATAAATTTTCAGAATAATATATATCATCTATGTAATAATGTATAGCTTCGTAGTGTTTTTTCTGTAAATTTAGAATAAGAGACAATAAATTTATCACTGGAAAACTCTTTCTTATAGATTCTGACAAACAGTTTAATTCAACCTGTCTAAGCACCCAAATCAAAGAAAAAACATTAGGTAATACACACCTCACTTATCAAATCATTAATCATTTCTTGGGCTGCCTCTATTTGCTGCTGATTGCCAATCACCTGCACAGTCCTACTTGTAGACATATCTCCCTCAGGAAGGTGCAATGGTACCAACTGAAATAGAATCACCATATGTAAGTTCAAGTCATTAGCTAGTCATTGACATCAACATTCACAAATCAAACATCCTACCCACCTGAATACGAGCTCCAGACCTACTTTGTAGGTTCCTGATAGTCTCACCTCCTCTACCAATGATCAGACCCACCTGTTCAACAAAAGAAGAAATAATAATAAATTACAAGTTATAACCCTGTCTCAGAGTGCACAAAGTCATCCAGTTCATGTAGTTCAGTAGTTTAAAAATGAAATTCAAAACAAGTTCAGTAGTTTAAAAATATATATATGACAAGAGAAGCATTGAGGAGTATTACATCAACCCATCTTGAAATATATAGTGGGTCGGAGAAAATTTGTGCATGCATGTGCCCCAAGCTCTAGCATGACCTCGGCCTCCTTGTTCACGGAACCTCTGCCTAGTCGCCTCCCCCTCCAGATCCTCATGCAGCAGCGTTCAGATCATTAGATTCAGCTCTTGAGAAATCCATTGCCAAATCGCAGCCCTCACAACCTTCTAGATCTGTAAAAAAGCTTGATATGGATCCCTGAAATCTCGCTCCCGGTCACCTCCACTTGGCACATGGCTCTTGCCCTTGCCAAAAGAGGATTGATAGGTCAATTCACAGGATCTGGCCCTCCCCAAGTTCGATGGCCCTATTGGATCCAGAAAAATTGGTTAGTTCTCATCCAAGGGAAGTTGTCCCATTACTTTTGCAGGAGAGGGTTCTACGCTTTTTTGTTCGAAGCCCAAGAAGACCATGATCTGATCTTCCAAAGCAGAACATACTTTTTTGGATCCAAAAGAATGTACTTGAATAGGATGAACACCGGACTTCAATTCAGAGCTTGATGTTCCATCAGCAGTCCTAGTTTGGGTGTGATTCCCGCACCTTCCCCTTCACTACTGGGGGGAGGACACAATTCAAAGCATTGGGAATACCCTTGGCAAATATATCAACAAATCCAAGCCCAGATATAGCATGCTTGCATGTGCTCGGATGTATGTGGAAGTAGACCTCGAAAAAGGCCTACCAAAAGTAATCGTTCTAACTCTGGACAATTGGAAGCATCTACAAAAGTTGGATTATGAACAGTTACCATTCAAATGCAAACCCTACCACAAATATGGTCACTTCGCCAAAGATTGCAAGAAGAATCTCCCAACAACACATGCAACTTCTGACAAAGATGATCAATGGCAGGTTAATAAAAGAAATGACCAGTCTCATGTATCCCCTTCAATCCCTTCTACCTCTTCTTTTTTCTCCCAAGCCACCTTCCAACGACCAACTCCTGGATCCCTTGTGCATGCACCCATTCATCTCTCCTTAGAGTCAAGCTTACCCTCCTCTCCCAATCAATTTGAACTCTTGTCGCAGATAAACCCTCAATCTTTTGTAGAAGTGGTCAATCCCAGTGTCAAAGAGTCATCCTTAAGTTATCCCCCTTGAATCCCCTCCTTCATTCCTTCTCAAATAAATCCCCCTAATCATGGAGGATGACACGCAACTTGATTGTCTAGAAAAGATTGATCCCATCCCGGAAAGACCCCTAGTCCCTGGAGATGTAACAATGAAAAAATCTCAAAGCCAGATTGAAGAGGAGGAAAAGTCAAGACGAAGGGAAGCTACCAAGAAAAATGGGTAGGAAACCAGCAAGATGACAAAGAGAGGAAGCAGTGAACAAAGAAAAATTGCTAAGTAATTAGACCACCATTAAGAAAACTATGGGATGCAGATCCAAAAGCAAGAGTCAAGGGATCCAGACCCCTTCTCAAGCAGGGGGTCACAAACTGTCAAATGTTAAATAACAAATATTGTCTCTTGGTATTGCAGAGGTATGGATAGCAAATTCAAAGAAGAAGCTCTATGAGATCTCATTAGAGCAGAGAAACCAACTATCCTCTATCTCTACGTAAACAACCTGATTGAACATACATAATAAAAATTGGCAAAAGTCATTGGCCACATTGTGAAGGAAATGCGATGCGATCAGCTCAAGAGGGGCGTCTGGACTCTGAAGGCATCTGTACGCTATGGGACAGCACCTTGTTCCAAGATGAACTACTCCATCAAACACAGCAATAGGGTCTCTCAAGATTGACCCATATTCAATTAGGTAACATTTATCATATGGAAAAATAAATATGTTGGTGCTCTCTACAGTCTTTAGAGGGGACCAAAGTTACAAAAAGCAACATCATCGCGGTCAATTTCAATATGTTCTTGTCCAACAAAGAGAAGAAACGACGCTCCATTGTCAAAGATCCATTCAAAGAAAAGATGGAACACGTGATGATGGACTAGGATCTTATGGATGTGAAACTAGCCAAAAGAAAATTCACATGGACCAACCGTAGAGTAGGGTCATGCCATAATGTAGCTAGATTGAATCGGTTCCTAGTCCATAGTGATTTTCTCCTACAAAATCTTTCTATCACCTCTTGTATTATCCCCTCTACAACCTCCGATCACAAACCTATAACCATGACACTAGCACCTCCCTTGAATTATGTCCTCTCCCTTTTAGATTCAACCCTAGTTGGCTTCAAAACCCCAAAACTATGGATATGAAAAAGTATGAATGGGACAAGTACATAAATGGATCTCCATTCTTTATGGGAGTAGAAATTAAAGTTGTGAAAGGTGCATAAAAAAAATTGTTCCAAAGCCTCTTTCCTATCTCCAGAGAATGAAAAAATACTTCTTGCCCAACAACTTAAAGACCTCCAAAGAAGATTGGAAACTGAAGAAGTCTCTCCAAGAGAACACGTAGAAGAGAAGACCATATACTCCAAGATACACAAAGCAAATAGAGATGAAGGGGAGATGTGGAGATTAAAATCGAGGAGTTTGTGGCTTCAATCTGGCAACAAAAACACCTCCTTCCTTCACCAAGACAAAGCCAAGACTAACAAAAATACACTGAAAGAAATACAATTGGGAAATGGGACAAGATTAAAGGAATTTGACGAAATAAAAGTAACAACCAAAGAGCATCTTGAAGATCTCTATACAGAGGAGGACATGGCAGATTATCATTCCACCCACTTATGAAAGAGAACATCCCTCTCCTGGTAATTGATGAAGAAAATAAAGATCTAAATTAAACAATTTCTGAAAAATAAAATTGTACAAGCAGTGTAGGGGGTATCTCCTGACAATGCTCCAGGTCGGAGAGCTTCTCCATTCACTTTTACAAAGCTTATTGGCCTATTATCAAATAAGACTTGAAACAAATGCTTATCCATTCGTAGAAGAGCTATAAAATAGTAAACATAGCTAACTCCTCCCTCTTAGCCTTAATCCCAAAAGAGGCAAATTCCTCATTGTTCAAGAGATTCTGTCCCATTTCCATCTGCAACTCCTCATACAAAATCTTAACTAAAATCATGGCCAACAAGATCATGGAGATCCTCCCCACAATAATTTCTTATAATCACAGCAGCTTCATGCAAAAGCATCAAATCCTTCACAACATTTCAATGGTCCAAGAGGCATTGTACTCTAGCAGAACAAGCAAAGACAAAGGTATGATCATTAAATTAGATATGGCAAATACATTTGACCAAGTATGTCATTCCTTTCTTTTTGAAAGTCTCTTAAAGTTTGGGTTTAACAACCAATTTGTTAGACAGGTAAAAGCATGTGTTGTTTCCCTTGGATAGCTCTGCTAGTCAACAGATGGCCCACTGACTACTCAAATGCAGCAGAGGATTAAGGAAAGGTTGTCCTCTTTCTCCACTTCTTTATATCATCATAGTTGAATCATTGAATAGGAAAGTTGAGGCTGAAAGGGCCCCAGGCAATCTTAGTGGGATTAATATTGCTAGATGGGTCAAGTCCATGAATCATTTTCAATTTGCAGATGACACTCTTCTCCTCAAGGGAGCATCAACAGTAATAGCTGGAAGGTTCAAAATTTCAGATCAGTCCTCAATCACTTCCTTATTACAGTTCTCAATCACTTCCTTGTTACATCGGGTGAAAGATAAATGTAAGGAAAAGCCAGGTCTTTTGAAGAATGGAAGAGCTTCAAATACTTAGCAATGCCTATTTCCCTGGGCAACCCAGCAGCATTAGTTTGGTAGTAAATTATCAAACTAATTTACTACCAAACTAGTTTGAAGCTCTTCCACAGTGGGAAAACAAATGGTTGAACACATCAAGCCGCATATTGCTCCACAAATCAGTTTTCTTTGTGCCTCCTATTTATCAGTGCTCCGCCATGCTCGCCCCCTCCAATATAATGCACTACTTAGCCAAAGAACTCTGCAAATTTCTATGCCAAGGGGGAAGACGAATACCAAAAAAATTCACCTAATTAATTGGCAAACAGTTATAGCACCCAAGGACAATGGAGGTTTGGATATCAAGGAACACAAAACAATGAATATCGCCCTTGGAGCCAAGCTACTTTGGAGACTAGTCACGGGGTAATTCAACTAGTGGAAGAAAGTATTCATTAAAAAATATTTCCACTCAAGTAGAAAGCAGTGCCTTGACAATCCATTAGAGAAAAGAAAAGGTTCACACATCTGGAGACTCTGCTTGGCGGTCAACCCCCTTATTCAAGCTAACCTCTCATGGGCCCCTGACAATGGTAAGTGCATCAACGTTTGAACAGACATCATTATGGGAAATCCTCCTCTAATCTTAAACCTGGACATGCTACCCCTAAAAGCATGGATGGAAACGCAACACTGAAATTGCTCTATGATATATCAAGCTGGGAAGGAAAACGTTGGACTGGTTGGCGTGATACCAGCATAGATACATCTTAAACCAGGATCTATCAAGCACTGAGAGGGATCCAATTGCTTGAGGTGTAATTTTTTTATCTTAAAGTTTTTACACATTAAGAAAAAATTTACACAAGGTAATTGATCTCGTACTTGAAAGTTGATATACCTAAGTTTAAGATGAAATCAATATAATTCAACTTATTTTGTTTAAGCCGACATCATTTGCATTTTTAGTTCTTTTTTATGGGAACAGCATGTTACATAACGTTACGAGTTACAACATCTCCCCACAGCACCTCGCTACTCTCGGTGAAATCATCCCCAAAATTCATCAAGCAGATTATGCTCAAATTATTCTCTTTGCTTAAGAATGCACCTGAGTGGACAGGGATCAACCAGACAGTAGATGCTTGGGCAAAGGCAGCTATACAGTTAAAGAAAGGTATCAAGAACACTCTTCCTCAGCCACTCTTTAAAAGTCAGGTATGTGGAAGGTCATTTGGCACAAAGACGATCTCCCAAAGTTAAATGTGTTCTAGTAGATAATGTACCATCAAAAACTTTTGACCTCAGAAAATTTGCAGAAAGGAGGAATCCAAGAATCATCCCACTGCATTCTTTGTCAATAGGATTCTACAAATCATAGCATCTTTTCTTTGATTGCTCATACACCAAACAAGTCTGGAGAACGGCCCTCCAAGAACTTGGTCAAAGTGCAACTCCTCCAGACCAATGGCAAGATATGTTTTCTTGTTAGTGTAAGAATTATAGAGGCTCATTTCGAAACAAGCCCACCTTCAAGGAGGTTTGGATGGCACTTCCAAAATATTTATGTTTGGAAACTTGGTTGGCACGAAACAAATTGATATTTCAAGAGATGAAAATCAGTCCAAAAATCACAGCTACAAAGCCAAAAAGTCTCTTGATCAAAGCATCACAGGATCAAGAAATAAAAAATCAGAAGACCCTGACACTCACAGTTGAAGAGAAGATTTGGATGGCTGAGTGGAACAACAGAGGAGGGATACCAATCAATCGTTACCACCCCCAGCCAATCAAGAATCCATCCTAGCATATCAAATTGAGTAAGGAAGAATTCCAATAATGGCAACAGGACGAAAAGAAGCACATCCTTTTTTATAGTGCTATGAAAGGTAATCGATCACGAAGGAAATATGGAACTAAATTACACCTGGGGTCTTGGAATTGCATTTGACAATCACGCTGAGGCCTATACTTTGCTACAAGGACTGAAGAATATTGACTTGAACAGGGTGCCAACTATTCTAGTTGTTGGAACTCGGCAATAATTATAAAGCTTATGAACAAGCATCATATCTCAACAGCAAATTCACTAGCTTGCATAATCTCTCGGATCAAAATCGAAGTCTCTCGTTTCAAAGACATTGAGTACTTCCACATAATCAAGCCCATCTAGCAGTCCAATTAAAAGATGGAATTTGTCAAAAAATGGGGAGATGGGATATCTCCCAATCCCCCAAGGCTGATTTCATGAACTAAATTAATCAATTGCATTTAACCCCCACTCCATGCTGCTGACCACATAGCAGCTCAAATAAGGTGAAACAAGTTGGCAATCAAAGGGCAATTAAAGATCGGGACGGACCTGATAAGGCACCGCGCATGCCTCCCCTATCACTGTCCCATTATTTTGAATCAATTCCCTTCTTTCCTGGGGCGTGAGGGCAAAACATAGCTCGACAATGGTAACTCCAACAAGCCTGGTCTCAAGGCGGTAAGTTGATTCAGACCAATCTGGTTAACCTTCCCATTTGTCCTGCATCAGAGAAAATATCTGTTCGAAGGCTAACCTCCTGGTCTTTTGGGAATTTGGTGCCTTTTTAAATTTGAATCTTCGTTTTTGAGTGTGCTACTGTGTCATGAAGGGGAGTTTCCTGATTGTCATATTTGCCAGCTTGTTGGACCCATCGACTTTGAGGAAATTGTGATAGTTCTGTGTATCAGGTCGGAGGGATCTGTTTCTGTCTATAGCTATTGTCCTCTCTCAAGAATCCAATCTACCGGTCATCAAATCCTTGTTGGAATCATTCTTCTTTCCGTGTTTGGGTAAACAGTATACTGGTCACCATTCAGGTTTTTATTGCACAGACCTGGGCATTACCGAGAATCATGGACTGCTCAGGCAGTCATGGGAAATGTCAAAGCACAATTTATGATATTCAGAGGACTCTCTGGAGACAAAGAATGTATAAATAAGAACAGAACCTCTATACCCTCCCTCTCCAATACTGTAACCAGTTCACTTGACACCACTCTGGTTTTTGTTGCACAGACCTTGGCATTCCCGAGAATCATGGACTGCCCAGGCAGTTGTGGGAACTGTCGAAGAGCAATTTACAATATTCAGAGAATTCTCCAGAGACAAGAAGAATATATAAATGAGAACAGAACCTCTATACTCTACCTCTCCAATGCAGTTCATAGCAATGAAAATATTTTCAGTTCACAGAACTCCGAAGTCATGGATATTGTTCTACCGCAAAGAAGACAAATACAGGCATTAGAGGCAGAGTGTTTGACACTCAAAGCATCCATTGACAGTATCAACAATGTAATGTCCCCTCCCGCGGATCCAACTCCGGTAAGGGAACATGATGACAATCTACGGGGCTTTCACAAAAACTCAGCCCATTCATTAGATTCATAGCCATAAAATTAATGTGTGCAGATGCAAATCAAACATATATGCACAACGGAATAAGAACATCACCCACACACATCTTTCATATGCATTCAACATATCAATAATAAACATCAAATTAAAACATTGCAGAAGTAAAATGCACATAGAGAACACTTATCTTCATTTGTGCAATTGTCCCAAGCAACTAGCTATGTCACTGCAACGTTCCACCCAACCATAGGCCAGTTGTGTTCATCAATCTCTCAACACAACTGCCACCCCCGAGCTGGGCATGACTCTTACAAGAAAAAGGGGACATTCAAGCTCATGCACAGCCAAAGCAATAGATACCAATAACCCATATCCCAGCATACTCCTACACACAGCAAACTCAGAAATTGGGCACGGATACACATTTCCAGCAATGGGGTTTTACAAGCAGGATGGCCATGGGTTTTCCCCAAATCGTGGCTCACCAAACGAACTGTAAAAAGGGAAAATCGTCCCCAGGGAGAAACCCAATTTCTTCCATAGGTTATGGGCGTTTCCAATGGCAAAAACGGCCTCATTGAAACCCCAAAACGATCTGTTCTCTTCACCATTGGTAAACCAAACAAAAACGCCCTCTTCCCAACTAAAAAACAAGGGAAATACAGGAAAACATGGAGGAAAAACGCCCAGGCAGCTCCAAAAACGTGAGAGAGGCAAAACTGCTTGATGGGTTATGGCTTGGGAGGCAAATTCATGGCTCTTTTCTTGCCAAGGAAGCCAAACACGTTTTTCCATGCAGGGTGGTTGCCCATACTCGAATTTTGGACAGCCATACCTCTCATTCCCCAAGGCATTAACTACCGCAACCAATTTTTGAGAGAAATGAATGATTGGGTACAAAAGTCAACATGGTAGTTGAGGGTTTGATGGGTTCTCTCATTGACACTTGGCTTGACTTGATTGGCTCAAGGGTTTGAATGTTTTCCCTCCCAATTCCTTGTAAAATCATGCCCCCATCTCTTGTTGCATTGCATAGCTAGTTGTGGGTATTTTATTAGAATGCATATTTACAATTCCAATGTGCATGGCTAGCACGTAAACCATATGCATCAATAAATCGATGGCGGGGCCTTGGCCTTGAGCTCCTCACCACGATTTTATAACAATTTTACATCATTTACATTTTAATGCAATGGGGTCAAACTCGGGATATTACAAACAAAGGCACCCACTCAACAGCTTTAAACCCTCGGCCATCACTAGGATCCACCCCAGTAGACACCAAGGAAGAAGAAACAGTCTCTCAACTGATCGAAGACATCAAACTAAACACCAGTGAATGCACCAGGTCATTGAAGAGCCAGCAAAAGCTCACAATCAGCACTTCTTTCATTAAATTTATGTAACGTTCCTTAAATCAGTTTATTTGTTAGGTATATTTTATTGGTTGTATACCTTCAGTAATTTCAAGGACTTCTCGGAGAAAGCTAGTAGTCCTCTCTTGATAGCTTCTTGCTTTTTGGATATACTTTCATCTGTGGCCAAGACAATCTCTATTTTTGTATTACTCTGTTGTACAATTGGGCTGCAGCCTTTTTAATACAAATTCTTATTATTTATGTTAAAAAGAATATACATAATATATATATATATGACAAAATTTGTCATTGTGTTCAATCAAGACAATTATGAAAATTCCATTTTAACCAATGTTGCACAACTCAGACTCAGCAAAGACTCGGCTGGCATGTGACTCGTCGACTCGGTAAAGTCTCGGGAAAGACTCGGGAGAGACCTATGTCACATGGTTCGGGTTCGAGTTCGAGTTCGGCATCAATTAAGTTCGGTTCGAATTCAAATTTTCCGATGAAGTTCGCCATGAGGTTCGTCTATATACATTTTTCAAAATATAAATATATATAAATTGCAAAATGAAATATAAAATAATATATTAAAAAATCAACATAAATAAGCATATATATATATATATAAAGAATCATGATGTTTTAAACATGAGCGACTTATGATAAACCCAATCATCAATGATATTATTAAAATTTAAAACTAATCCCCCACTAACTTGGTGAATTTAATGCCCGAGTAATAAACCTCTCAAATTCCCCTAGAAGCTCTAGGTTTGACTTACAAATGGATATTTTTATTGACTGGGAGGAAGCTGGTATAACCTGCAGCCGCGGGTTGCATTTCTACAACCGCAGCCGCAAGTTGCATTTCGACATTGCATTTCAACAGGGTTTGAGGGCGGCGGTGGTTTAAGACTCGTGACGAGTTAGCAACAGGGTTCACGGCTTGTGGCGGGTTCAATACCGACGACAAACAGTGAGTAAGATTGAAGTCAAGGTGTGAGTAAGAGTGATATGGCGGCAGGGTTCGGGCATTAAGAATGGTGACGAGCAATGACGGAGTTCGCGATAGGACCACTCGTGATGAGCAGTTACAGGGTTCACAGCAGGACGACTCATGACGAGCAGCAACTGGGATCAAACCAATTCCACAAATTCCAATGAACTTAAATTTTTTTTAAAGGTTCGCCGAATTTCGAACCTCATGGTTCAAATCTGACGAACCCTGTGACATAGGGAGAGACTCGGCAAATAGGAAAAAAACCTCAAATATGGTAAAATTTGGGACACCTGGAGGACCAAGTAGTAATGCCAAGGCAGTTGCTACAACTACGGAGTCTAGTGGACAAGATAATAATCTATGTCACATGGTTCGGGTTCGACAAGGTTGAAATTCAATTCAAATTCAAATTTTCCAATAAAGTTCGACATTAAATTTGTCAATATAAATATTTTATAAATTAACTTATCAAACATAATTTTATATTACATTTATATATAAAAAAAAAATTAATATTTAATATAATAAATTGTGCAATTATGCAATATAGTATATTTATAGTTAATATTTTATAAATTAACTTATCAAATATACTTTTATATTAAATTTATATATAATAATAAAAATTAATATTTAATATAATAAATTGTGCAATATCACAATACATTTATATTCAATATAATAATTTTTGCAATATCATAATATCTTTATAGTTAATAGTTAAAATATAAAAAAGTATTTTAGTTAATAGTTAAAATATAAAAAAGTATTTTAGTTAATAGTTAAAATATAAAAAAATATTTACCATAAACTATAATAAACTATGCAACTAAGAGTAAGCTTATATGCAGATTAAATTAGAACATTAGTTTTTTAAAACATTAATGACGTTGAGTTAATGGAACTTCGAACACCCCGTCCTGCACATTTCCGAAGACAAAGTCGTGGGCGCACTCAACGGCTAACTTATCGGCTACCAGAATGTGATTCAGCAATCGGAATACCCATTGGGCAATTCGGCAATCAGAATACCCATCGGCGGTTCGGCAATTTGGCGTCCGCTCTATCAATTCTGCGGGGGAGTATGTTCCCTTTGACTAATGAGTCCAAGCGAGTAAGGTTGAGTTTGGGCCGAGTTTTCGCGAGTTCCACGAGTTTGCCGAGTTGGGGCGAGTTCCACAAGTTCAGGACAAGTCTGCTGTGAGTAACCGGTTCGAGGGTTGACTCGTCCTTACTCGCGAGTATGGGGCGAGTGGTGCTTCATTGATTTTAACTTCATATTTGACCCCAAAATATGTGAAGCTAAATGTCAAGATTGGATACATACATATATATGGTTTTAACATTTATTTTTGAAACACGAAAAATTCTGCAGGGCCAATTAATTCGGCATTGCTTGAGATCCAACAAATTCGAGCATTTTTTTAAATTCACCATATGCAGTGACTAAGCATATGGCAGACAATGAAAAGTTATTGCAGAAGCTCTAAGTTCAAATCAGAATGTCCCACCTTGTTATTTGGAACCTTTATTTGAATTTGCTCCCCTCCAGAATGCAAAGTACTCGATCCTCGTGCAATTTGTGTACCAGAAGCCCCTGCATCAGCCTTCATCACATGCAAACAAACTTCTATTTTACTGAACATTAAAGGTGCAAAATTACACAATTTATTACATATAGACCAACTATAATAAAAAGTGAGCATTGCTGATCAGTGGTGACTTATGAGTCCTAGAAAACAAGCATGTACACGAAAAGAACAGACCTGTGCAATGACATCGTTGATGAGTTGTTCAGCCTTGTTGATTCGTTCTAGAGGTCCTATTAACTCCACTTGCCTGGTCGAAGAAAAAGGGTCTGCATCAGAATCTCTAGTTATCTGAATCTTGGCACCTGAGTGTTGCTGAAGATACTTAATAGTTTCTCCACCTTTACCAATGAGAAGACCAACCTTTAACAAAACAAGTAACCAAGGGCGCTCATCAGCAAAAGCATATGACCTTTCGCAAATTTGCTCTCTTTGCATTGGCATGTATAAGACAATGTTTTACATGAGATAGATGTGTTTTACCTTGGAATTTGGTACATCAAGTTTTCTAGATGATTCGGAATATTGACTCTGCGGTGTTGCTGAATAAAATTCTCCAGATTGCATATTTACAACAGACTGACTTAGAGGCTTTTGCATCAGACTTTGATCTGTGGCATACGAAAGATGGATTAAAAAAATCAGTTGCTAGAAATTCTCTTTCCAGCAAATCATGTTTGAATTGGACATAGATTAATCCATTGACATACAGCCAAAAATAGAGCTTACTTCTCCATAGAAAACATCCTGCATATTATTTGAAGTTCTGACATTAAAAAGTAACTTCATCCTGTTAATTTCCTTAAGTGTTTTTCAGCTATAAGAGAAGAGATTAGCAAACATGCAATTATCGCAGGATTGTAATAATGAAATGCATTCAAAAGGCTAACATCATTCAACATAGTCACAATGTTCTCTATAGTATAAGATCATTAGAAATTTCTCTGTTGACAAAAGAAATTACTCTTTACATAATCTACTAATCAGTAAGCGGTTCAATAAGATCAAAGTGCTGACCTAAATAAAACAATGCAATTAAACTTATATCAGTATGATCCATATACTAATATAGAGAGCATCACTATAGTTAACAACCTGTTTGAATGGATTTGATGCATAACAAACTTTTGTAGAATCAACGTACTACTGGGATTAATTCCTGTAAAATTTACTAAGCATGGAGAAATTTCATTCATGAACAAGAAATATTAAAGTTAAACAACTCAAAAAAGAAAGAGTTGTGGTCTAAAAGCAAATTTTCACAAAGATATATCATGACTCTGTTGTCGCAAAAGTATTGTCTCAGCAAAGAAATTATTATACACAGTTTTTTCTTCTTAAATTTGTCCCCTGACAAATCCCTGTAAGATCCTTCAGTAGTAGAGATAAGTTCTCCTTGCAGAATTTTCCTACTTGCTACTGAATACAATCCCCATGCATCTAGATATGAATAACTTTATCCGAAACAAGATCCAAAAGTGAAAACAGGCATGATAGAAAAAACCTTGTTCTCGTCATTGGAGCTTTTTTTATGAATGTGCTAGTGATGAGTGAAGACTCTGCCAATATATCTTGTAAACATGTGTCAAGAGAGTTTGAATGTAACACAGATCAATATGAATTTATGAAAATCCAAAGGCAGAACGAGAGCTTAACTGAGTTGAGTCTTGACAAAGAAGAGCAGGCGTAGATGATATAAGACAGAGGATATGGCCTTTAAAAACCATGAGGTGATGACATCATGCCCATTCCTAGCTATTCCTGATTTCTGCTTACCATTCCTTGTAAGGTGAGATGCGTTAGGATAAGTAACAACCAATAATAGGTTAGAAGTTCCAACAAAGAGTTCTTTAATAAAGTATTGTTAGGAGGGTCATTAGCCCTAATCACCCTCATTCTTATAAGTCGGCTATAGGAGTGGTGGGCCTGGTGGTTTAATAACTTAATGCATGACATATATAACAAAGCCAAGTCGATGTATTCAATGACTCCTTTATTAATGAATGAGATATTTCCTCTTTTATCTCTCATAAGATGGTGTCGGACCTGTGATAGCAATCTTGGAGTCCATCTGTGGCTGAAAGTTCGAAACCAGAAGGCAAGGAGAATAAAAGTTTGGGGGCAAACTGCAAAGGGAAACTAAAAGGCAAGTTAATGCTATCTTTGGAACTTTAAGTTATAAAGTTTGGGGAATATGTAAGTGAAATACATTAGAAAAGAGGGTCGAATAAAAAAAGAAGGGAAAATCAATTAAGAGGAGCAGCCCGATAACAGAACAGCAAACACAGGCAAGCACGAGCCACCCATCAAAACATGAATATTAACCTAACAACGCAAACAACAAATAATATAGCAAAGTTTTTGCTATATTGATCTCTTGCTTGTAGGCTGCACCATTAAGAGGATTGAAGAGTAGATCCGATCTCCTTTACAGTTTATTTGTGTTTGCAGGATTTCTCACTCACTGAGAGGATTGAAGTTAGCCTAGCGCAACTTCCTTTCTTCGGTGACCCTTTCGGACAAGGCCCTCTTAGCTGGTCCTCTTGACCCCATTGCCATTTTCCTTGGCACCTCTACCTCTCTCTTTCAAATCATCCATTATTGAAAATCAAATTTTATTTCTTATTTCTTTGCAAGGAATCTACATTTATCAAAAAATATATTAATAGATTGGTTTGCATGCTTAAGATCTATCAAATAACTTGAGATAGATCATCTAAATAGCAATCTAAGTGCATGCATGTCTTCTGTTTAGCCTTGCATGCTTAGATCTGTTTGTTTTACACCATAAATCTGCCTTATCACTTGTGTCTTTTCAGCTTACAGGTGGAAGATTTCAATAGGGAATCCATGTACAAGCGCATGGATATCTTCTCGTTGTCCTAGCTGTCTTCAAAGCAACCCCTAAAAGATCATTTATTTTCTGCTTTTTAGGCCTAGTTTCCCTTTAGGTTTCGATCTAACTTGTAGCCTTTCTCGTAGAACAAATAAGCATGGGTTTTGCAGGGAAATGGGCAGCTAGGTGGCAGTCTTTGCATGAGTGTTTGTTGCTGTTTTGCAGCCTCTTTTGTGAAGGTTTGGACAGTCTTACAGCAGCCCCAAAGGATCAGCATTGTTCCTTAAAGGTTTGCAGTAACCGGCACATCCTCCAAGGCAAATTTTCTACCTTGTTATTTTCAATCATTTGGTAAGCTTGACTGTTGGCTGTTAATTCTCTGTTGCATGGGAACCGCTCCCGGAGTTCAGGGAACTCGTTCCAGAAGTTCCCGCGTTCCAGGGAGCTTAGGAACAGGAACAAAACTTTCCAAAATCAGCCGGAACGGTTCCGGGAGCTTTGGAACATTCAGGGACCTTCCAGCTTAAAAATTCAGGTACTCGGGAACCTGTTTTTTGCCATTCCGCCGGTCGGGAGTGTTACTATTGTTATTAAGTTATTAATATTATATTACTGAGTAGTTTTGAATTTTGAAATTTCAAATTTGTTTATTTAAATTTTTTAAATTTTAAATTTATTTATTAGTTATAATTTAATTTTTTTATCAATTACATATTGTTTTTAAATTTTTATTTATTAGTTATAATTTAATTTTTTTATCAATTACATATTGTTTTTAAATTTTAAGTTATTAAATTAGTACCAATGGCTTCATATAATAATTATCAATTAATGTACTATTCCTAAATAGAAGATTTAGAACATACAATAGAAGTTTAATTTTGTTTTTTAATTATATTATTTTTTATATTTTTTAATATATATTATTGTCGCTCCTAACCCACTGTTTCCTGCAAATTTAGGGGAAACTTCTATCCGTATCGGATACCCGTACCCGAGTTCCCAACGTTCCCGTGTTCCTGAAACTAGTGCAACTTTGGCTGTTATAGACCAGCCTAGATCCATCTTAACTCTAGCTCTATCTAGGGCCGATAGGGGTCAAATCCCTTGAGGAAGTTTAGGACTCTAAAAAGAGGTTTGTACCTCAAGGGATTTGATCTCTAGTCTCGACGCTTGATAGAGTGTTAAGATGGATCTATGCTGGTTTACTAACATACAATTATTACAAAACAAATATTTAACTCATTGTTATACTATCAACTTCAAAATACATTTAATCTAATATATTTTAGGTTATAAACATTCAAGCACCAACTATTCCAATTTGGATATCTTACAAATAGGCCAAAGTTGTATTAATTAATTAATTATGAAGTAAAATAGATATTCACCAACTAATATCTAACCACCAACTATTCCAATTTGGAATCATGTTGTAAATGTTGTAATTGTTAACACATAAATACTACAAATAAGTAAAAATTTCATTAATTAAATAATTATGAAGTGAAATAGTTATTTACCCAAATTTAATAGTTGAAGTGCCAACTATTACATGTTCTAAAGTATAACACATCAATCCTACAAATAAGCAAAAATTGCATTAATTAATTAATTGTGAAAGGGGAGGCAGGAGGGGGAGGGGTTTTCATTAGCCCCGATGGACAATTGATATTCTCTTATTCCTGGAATTTAGGAGTGGAATCCAACAACTTGGCGGAAGCCCTGGCCCTTTGGCAAGGCCTAAACCAAGCTCTTCTCCATGGCGCACAGCAAGCAACTGTTGTAGGGGACTCCAGGATGATTATCCAATGCATAAACACTAGGAATTTACCTGCATCCATGCGACTTCGACAGGTTCTCCAAAGAATTGCTCTGGTTATCCCCCTTTTCCAGGACATCGAATTTTTCCACGTCCTGCGGAAAAATAATGAACAGGCTGACAAAGCAGCTAATGAAGCAATTAACTCACGGAAAGGTTTTCTCAAAGTTAATGGAAAAATTAAGAAGGTTTCTATCCCGTAACTCCTTGAGCTCGTCCCCGAACAAGCATACTATGGGCATTTGGCATGGGATAATTAAAGGACGTGTGGGACGCATGCTGCGGACATATGGCACCTGGCGTCTCCGTAGCTGGATGGACTTCATTTGGGAGTGCAATGTGTCCTCACGTGAGGACATCTTCCTCCCCCCCAGCTCCCTTTATCTTCCACTCACCTCCGCTAGCTCCTCCTCAGCATGGGTGACGGATTCTTCGACTAGACCGATGATGGTTCGTACCAGGCGACGTACCAGGGATCATGGTATTCAATGGAGAAAGATCTGCTCGCATCATGTCTATCTCCCGGTCGTCTCCATACGAGGGGATTTGCTTTCCTCAGTCCAGCTCAGACCGCACGCCACTGCCACAGGGGATTTCAATGCCAGCTTCAATTATGATATCACGCGGGTGCAGGATCCTCCGAAGTTAACTGATCTAAGCAGTACGAGTCGTTATTTAAGAAATGGTACGAATTTGGGTAAAGGAGCCATCCGGAACAGGCTGAAGGATACGGCGACATGCGAAGAGTTAAGGGCAATGATGCCGAATTCATGTTATGAAGTGGACATCAACATCAAGAACGGCAACTTCCCCTGCTCCGGCTCTATTAGATTTACCACCCTGGCTTTAAAAGAGGATTCTACAGGAAGGAGGAAGCCTACTCTTCTCGTCAGTAAACTGTGTTATCCGGTTGGCTTCTGGTTCCAGCTTATCATGGCCGATACAGATGGCTCGGCGGCTTCTTCCCCCGACCCATTGCTGGAATTGGAGGCAGAAATTCGGGTGCTCCGTCGCCGGGTCAGAAGGCAGGGAGAATTTATGAACCGTATGGACGCGCAAGGAGGAAGACGACTGGATAGGCTGGATGAAGAAGTCGGAAGCAATCGTGAAGAGTTTGAGGTAGCTCTGGAAACCTTGGAGATGAAAATCATGGCCGCCATAGAGAATCTGGACCAAAGGCTGCAGAATCTGGAGCTTGCTATGGAGAACCTCCGCGGAACCGGAAATCCAAGCTCGAGCAAGAACCCGCCAAAGGCAAGCCTGTCTGCTGGGGCCCGTCACCTTTAACTCCTTGCTAGGTTCTCTTTGTCTTTCTGGTTTTTTGTCTGTTATCAATTTACTGTTTTCAGCTTTCACTAAAAAGTCCTGATCAGATACAGGCATATGTAATTAAGGGTAGCGTGACTGATAGAACTGCTACAATTTTGGCTTGTAAAACATTGGGTGGCTTTGCCACAGACCTTTAATATAAATCTTAACCGTTTCTGTCAAAAAAAAAAAAAAAATTGTGAAGTAAAATGCTTTCAATTTACCCAATTATTAGTTAATTTGCAATTATCACAAAACTAATATCTTACTTATTGTTCTATGGAAAATGAAATTGAAATTCAATATATATTTATATAAATGTATTTTACAATCTAGCCAATTTAAATTTGGAGCCGGCATGTGACAGACGTGACTCATCTCATCCACATTGGGCTGTAGAAAGGGCCTCTCGGCCCAACCAGCAGTAAGCACTTCTTAAAGCTGTCCCATTGGCTTGCAAAAAGTCTCAGAAGAGTGGCCCAAGCCACTATCCCCCTACCCCCTAACTTGTTCTTCATTTTTTCTAGTTAGCTCACATTTTTTATTTGGTGCTTTAAAAAGAACTTCAAAGATTCCACATTACAAGTAGTATCTAGGTCATGTATCTCATTTTGCAATTTGCTTAAAGGCATTGGTCTTCATTTGTTATATTGTATGTCATGCTTTGAGCGCTAATCAATCTTCGATCTATTTTGCTTTGTTGATCTACATCTCCAAATAACTCATAGATTAGATTTACATTTCGATAAGGTCTTTTAGTTGCATTTATTAACTCCTAGAGTTTTCTTAGTAATCATCCTTAGCTTCTTTTATTAGGGACCACCCGCCTTGGCTTTGTTTAGGAGTTGGCTTAAACGGAGGAGTCAAGTGTCAAGTGGCAATTACCCAACTCGAGGCTGCACCCAGTGAGTTAAAGATTTTTCTCACCTAAAGGTGCAGATTAGGCGACAACATATCCCATTGATCTAACACAACAGAAAGGCATCTACATGGTTTCTTGTTCATATGGGAAGCCCTGTATTGGTGAAACTAACTGTCTCATAAAAATTATAGAGTGAAAGAACGCGTAGCCAACATTTGTTGATAATCTCAAAATCTGAGTACTGAAAACAACAATAACAGATTTCATCAAACACTTAGTACACTTTGGTAATAGAATTCTACAGGCACAAAATCAACCACATTACTCTGGCATACAATTTTAATGTCACTGTAAGTTAGTACACAGTACTAAGAACACTTTTGCAGCGGAAAAATCGAATTAACAGCAGACTGTCATAAAATTCAGACACAGGAAATTTGGTCAACAGACCCTGGAAAAAAACCCTGTGGGGAAAACCAGTCAAGAGAGAAATATTTTATTACGAGCTCATGGAGATATTCTCAGAAATTTACAGCAGTATTCCAGCACATTAAACACTTGGGCGTTTTACGTGGACATGGGCATACGAAATCTTCACTTGATCTTGTCGGGGTTAGTCTTCACCATATGGCAAGCTTCTACGAACACCAAGTAAGTCATTGCAAGTCTTATTCTTCTATTTTATTGATTTATCCATTAGTCATATCTTAGATCTACCTTCAAACCCTAGCTTTAAAATTTATAAAAATTCTTTGGGTCACACAACTTGGTTTCTTGGCAATCCTTTCTGGGTATTTACCTTTATCATTAGCTCGAAGAGGGTTCTCAAGGGCATCACCCTTTGAGGACACCAACTAGCCAATCCCTCAAGCACTGATCTCTAAGCCATTCGCCCTCCTTGGTTTTGCTCATCTTTCGGTTGATCTATGATCCGGATGTTGCTTGTATGCTTTGATATTGTCAAATCTATCATCAATCCATCTCATCCAAGTGTTAGAAAGCCCTAATTCCTCTCCAATCTACTACTTTGGACATTTCACCAGATTTTAACTTCAATCCCCCCAAGGTAGTAGCATCGATCATTTAGTCTAACACTTAGATCCTAGATCTTTCATTAAACTTCCAAGTCACTAAAATAAACACATCGGGTTGATAATTAACTCATCCTAAGCCTCTCAACTCGAACATCCTTCACTTAGTGGCTTCATCCCTCAAATTTAGAGTTTCATTAGCTAATCACCTTACGTACTCCATTCGCATGGTTCACCTTACGTACTCCATTCGCATGGTTTGATCTGGTGATTTAGTTTAGATCTCTCCTTTTAGGTTAGATCAAGGTCTCCCCCCTTGTCACTTTGGGCTTTCAGTGGCATAAAGTGAAGTGTCTCAATTGGTGTGACAACCGATCCATCTAGGGATCGAGACCCTCTTAGGTCACCTCTTTGGTTTCATGACTCCTCTATCGTCCTGAATAGGATCATCCAATAGGGGCAACTACAAGTTATGTGATAATAGAACCAAATGATCTTTTATGGACTCTATCATGATCTCTAATCCTTTGCTTCATTCTTCTTGTGCTTGGATTTCTCCTCAACACTTTCTGCTTCTGAGACATCTTCTTTTACATAATTCTTAATCCCATTTCATCCAACATGAAGAATATCCTGGTCTTCCAGGATTTGAAATCTGTAGCACCATCCAATCTGTTTTCTACTTTGAGACTAGTCACCATCTTAAACCCAACGTTCAGCCAGAAGGGTCCAAGCCTGAAAACCTAAAATTTCTACCTTGATCAAATGTCAATCTGAGAGCACCAATAGATGCGCTAGGTCAAGGTGAGTTGTCTTGTAGCAAATTTAGCCCCAACACTTCCAATAAATGCTCAACGACCGTTAAAAAAGTTTAGATCTGAGACTGTGCAATAAACACTACTTTGATACCACGTTGAATTTTTCTAAAAGCAGTAGAAAACCAATTCTCAAATCTGGTAACTACGTACTAATTATTTCAAACAATAATTTCATCCAACAGTTATCATTGAATAATTACACTAAAATTTCAACTTTAAATGCAGCGGAAACAAAAGATATTAGATGAATAGCCACGCCCAATAGACACAAAAAATTTACCCTAGGAAACCCAACAACTTTTCTTAGAAGAAATCAGTCCAAGCATATTACAAGTATATCATTACCACGAAGATGAAACCCTAGCACATAGAGAAGTTCGTCCTCTTTCATGAGGAAACTCTAGCCATCAAGTTCATCCTCTTTCATGAGGAAACCCTAGCAAGAAGCGAACCTTCCTTCATTAGGAAACCCTTAGAGATGATAAGATGTCTTCACAAAATTTGCTCCTTGTACCTTCACTGCACATTAGCTGAGAAGGGAAGATGTGTTGTGATGTGATAAAATGAAATGTTAGTTGTTTATTTATACTCTTCAAGTCACCTTTATTTCTCTCTTGGGGCCAACCTGTACTTTTTGTTTTCACTTTTCATTTTATCTTCAGGGCCAACTTGTCCTTTTTTTGTCTTCAATATTTCCTGGGCTTCTTCAATGCTTTCCAGGACTTCTTCAATGGTTCAGTGGCTTGACTTGTCTTCTTGGTTATTTCTTCTTACTAGAAAAATTGTCCATGAGCCTTGTTGATGTTATTCTTCTCCTTGCAAGCACATCTATTAATATAGAGTTGTAATGTTGAATAGGCCCACTAAGAAGTCCCAGACACTTATTAGATTCTACATCAATTCAACATTAGGCTAGACTTGTAAACAAGTCAAACCTGCTCATACATAAAATAGATCACTCTGTCCCGGTGTAGGCAATGTTAGAGCGCCCTGGGGCAAATCTCCCCAGGCCATATGACTCAGGTTAATGGGAGAAGGACTGCCCCTGCCTGGGCCATTCACCTCTTGCCATATGACTCATGATCCAAGGATGAATGTATCATTCCCCCTTGGTCAAATCAGCATGACCAATTTGGGAGAATGTATGCCCGATGCTGCAAACTGGAGAAACATGAACACTTTGAAAGTGACTAGGTCTAGGACCGATTCATCAAGAACCAAGTTGATCTATACCAACTCAAAGGTATCCTTGACACCCATATCATTAGGAAATGCATACCACATCTTTGTTTGGTCCTTCCCCTCAATAACTAATCCCTTGCTTTGTATATAAGACAAATGATGTTGTGCACATCCACAAATGTCTTTGTTTCAGATTGCTGAAGCGTGCTCTTCTTCAAAGTCTATACATTCTTGTATGTTCTCTAGTCCCTTTGGCAACAAGAGGATGAAGTAACCTAAGAGAGAATCCTCATGGCTAAGTGTGGTAGAATATTGCATGTTGCTCCATGTGTTGCCCACTAAGCCCCAAGAATCTCGAAGATAAGTTAGCCTCCACACTATATTTGCCTCCATGCTTGGATGATGTTGGGCAAATAATGCCTTTAAAGATCAAAATAAACCCTAAAATTTGCTTTTGGGCATAGATTTTCTATCCCCCTAGTCACACACATGGGGATATGTGTTAAGATTATATGCTACTATAGACTAGATTCCAACTTCATTAGCATTTAATACATTATTCACAATAGCAGCATAATAAGGATCTCTGAAAGATACACAATCACAAAGCACAAAACAATATATCCTGGGAAACCCTCAAGGGGAAGAAAACCCAGCAAGAACTTCCTCAATATAGATGATCAAAGTACAATGCCCAAAATTGGTCTCACAAATAAGAGAGACAAAAGACTCAAACTTTAGACCCAAGCCAATCCTCCTGCTCCTTCGCAGATATCTCTCTCTCTCCCCTAATGCGACTTGTACAAGTGAGTGAATGTACAAATGAGAGGAACTCACTCTCTATTTATACTTTACTTTTCACTTAACTTTTAATCCAACTAGGTCGGCTCCAATAACCTAACTGGGCCGACCTCTCTAGGAATACTCAATATAATATTTTCTATTATATTCTTTTGGGTACTAACCAGTGTTACGAACATCATGTCGACGAATATATCGCCGAGGGTCCAAAAAGAAATTATCGGATTTATCGGCAAAAATGTCGGCAAACATCGGCAATATTTCGGCAAACTTAAAAAAATACAAAAATAATCATTTTTTTCAATTTTCTAAACATCTAAAGCAACAAGAACATCAAATAAACACATTGCCACATGCACATGGAAAGAAAACTGATATATAAGATGTATAAGACGTATTGCTAGACATCACACATCAAAAATGAATTGTGTCCATTTTTTTTCAATTTTCTAAACATCTAAAGCAACAAGAACATCAAATAAAGTTTAAACACATTGCCACATGCATATGGAAAGAAAACTGATATATAAGATGTATAAATAATAAGACGTATCACTACAGTCTAGACATCACACATCAAAAATGAATCGTGTCCTGGATCTTGGGTCCACGACTCATGAATCACCAAAAAAATACAATCAATGTATCTCATAGAGTCAACTGTCATATGCAATGAAATCAACTAAATAAAGTAAATTATGGATTCCCTCTACCGCTTCTACGGGTAAAGATAATCGCTCTAGTAATGGCTCTACCTCTAGAGCTAGAAAGCCCAGGTGCTCGTGGGGGTCGTCGTGGACTCTGGCGTCCTCTACCTCTAGAAGTGCCTGGAAACTGACGTACTCTAGAAGAACTAGAAGAATGATAACGTACTAGGTCACCCTCATCAAGTCCTCTACCACTGCTACTGCTACCACTGCCCCTATATCTGGGTCCCGTGAAACTGGTGGCCGTGAAACTGGTGGTTGTGCAACTGGTGGCTGTACTACTGGTGGCTGTGCTACTGGTGGCTCCGGTGGTGGCACACTCTCAAAGCCAAACCCTCATCCTCTAATATCTCACTCTGGGGATCCTGTGTATCATGATCATCCTCTAACCAATTAGGGGTTGCCTCCATAACAGGTTCCTCAATCTCCACTCTCCATGCAGCAGTGGTGTCAATGTCATCCAATGAAATGGCCTCCACCTCAGGCTTTTTCTCAAGCTGCTTCACCCACAACCTGATATTGTAGGAGACGTACACTAGATCATTCAGGCGTTGGGTATCCAACCTGTATGAGGGGAGTAAATTTATTAAATTAGAATTTAGAATACATAAATTACAAGAGATAATGAATTTCAAATTTAATTTCAAATTCTCTAACCTGTTGCACTTCTTGGTGTGTTATTTTTCAAATACACTCCAGCTGTGCTCACAACCAGAAGAGTTGCATGTCTGGATAAGGATCCGAACAGCAAGCCTTTCAAGATGGGGTACTCGTCTGCCATAGGTTTCCCAACAATTATCTACCATTGAATTGGTGAAAGTTAGAGACATAAGAGAAGACATTGAAATTTAAAATTTAAAACAAAGAAATAAATAAATTGAATTTTCATTCTTGAAAGTTGAACTTGAAACAAGGTGAAGCTTACTTGGCATTATGTTCTTCCTGTCCTTGATAGCCATAGCAAACCCAAATGTTCCCACGGCCCTCCTATAGATTTCCAACTCTTTGGAAATCTCTGAACGATCATCTTCACTTGGCACCATCCTATGGACACATTCCAAGAACCCATCCATTACCTCTGCATCAAACCTGAAGCCACAGGAGTAAGAAAATGTTGGGTTGAGGAATAGCACTGCTGCATGAATGGGGCGATGAAGTGTGTTGTTCCATCGCTGATCAATCACCGCCCATATCAATTGTTGTTTCGCTTGCCCGGCATCCCCCATGTCCTCATAGTAGGCACGAATGGCCTCTTTGGCCCTATCCATTGCCTTATATAGGTAGCCCATTGCGGGCTTGTCTCCATCAACCAAGCGAAGAACCCTTACCAAAGGTTCACAGATGGCACACACCTCCTTCACCCCATCCCAGAAGCTCTCCTGGTATGACACTAGTCTGGATATGGCAAGTCCCTCCGGTTTAGTGCTAATCGATAAAGCATGCCACTCAGGTGAAAGAAACATAGTCTGCAAGTCCCACATAGAAGTAAGGAGAAATTGAAGAGAGATGAAACAAGTGGCAAAGCGAGTGATGGTGGGATGAACCAACTCCCTGTCATGAGTAAACTACCTCATCAAGCTAAGCACAGAAGCATGATTGTATATAAATTTGGTGATGCTTCTTGCTGGATCAATGACATCCTTGATAAACTCAATCTTTCCCATATCCTCTAAGATCAAGTCGATACAGTGTGCAGCGCAAGGGGTCCAAAACAAAGTAGGATACCTGTCCATAAGCATCATGCCAGCTGCCACATAATTCGCAGCATTGTCCGATATTACTTTGACAACATGTTGCGAACCTATCTCCTGGATGAACCCATCCAACAACTCACATAGTAATGTTGCATCTTTGATATGTGCAGATGCATCCACGGATTTTCTAAACATTATGCCCCTGGGACAATGAACCAAGAAATTGAGAAGCGTCCTACCCTTCGTATCAGTCCAACCATCTGACATCACTGTGCATCCCGTGACCTCCCATGAACCTCGAAGCTCCTCCAACCTAGAAGTGCAATCAACCGTTTCATTATCAAGGATGGGCCCTCTCAGCTCCTCATAAGTGGGGGGCTTATACCCCAGACCAACAATAGAAACGGCCTCAAACATAGGAACGTAGAATGGGTTCCTCGCAAAGTTGAATGGTATATCACCCCATAAAAGGCACCGACCCACAAGTTTGTCTACTTGCTTTTTCTCATTTATCTTGTACATTGACTTTATACCTGGTTGTCCACCAGGCACGGATCTCGAAACAAAGAAATGAGATGTAGATGTAGGCATGACAGAAGATGAGGATAAGGTCTCACTCCCCACTCCCCCTAAAGTGTGTCCGGCTGTCCCGGATCCTAATGACGCTCTCATTCCAAGTTCCTGCCTAAAAGCTTCTCTTTCATCTTTCTTCTTGCCAATACATTCAATTGCGTTTGGCCCTATGAATAATTTCAGGGGTGGAGTTTTTACAAATATCCACCTCATGCCCTAAAAGTTGTGTGAGGTGGTATTTGAGCCTACTTATCCCCCCCGTCATCTCCTTCCCACACAAATTGCATTTTAGCCTTTGTCGATTATGTGGATCAACGGGCTCTACATACTCCCAAAATGGATCCAAAGTCTTCGGCATGTTTGTTGAAACTTTGAACCTGCAACATTAAAAAAAAAACGTTTTTTAGCATACTTTTATTGCAAAAAAAATAAAAATAGCAAATCAGAGTTTTATTAATTAATTAACAAGGATACAAACTCTGATTTTTAGTAATTGATTGCTCATTTTATTGGAATTAATTAATAAAAATCAGAGTTTTATGAAATGTGATGTAATTAATTAATTCTGGAAATTAGTAATTTCCAGAATTGAGTTAGTAATTAACTCGGAAATTCAGAATTAGCCTAATTCTGAGTTAGTAATTAGTAATTAACTTTTTAATTAATTAATTGTAAACTGTGTTGACTTAAAACTTAAGTTTTTTCATTTTTTTTCAATTAAAAAACTCGGTTCAGGGCCTTGGGCCTCAGGGCAGAGTCCAAACTCCAAACTGCATAGTCACAATCTTAGATGGGGAGTCGGACTCGGGCACATAAAGGAAGAAGGGGTCGGGCCAAGGCAAAAATTAAAATTAAAAAAATAGTGTGAAAACGAGCAACATACCTTAAGTTTTAACCGATCGGCCGACGTTCTACTTCTCTTCCACAGCGGCCACTTCACAACCCGCATCCCACTATCCAATGCCAAGTGATGCACTCTCCTCCCCGTCGACGTTCTCTTCCATTGTCCACGACTCCACAGCGTGGCCTTCCACTGTCCCGTCACTCCCACTACCAACTCTCCTCCACCGTGGCTCCACGTCCACTCTCCTCCCATCACTCCCAGTCTCCTCTGGCTCCAACAGGGCTCAAACAAGCAATGGGCGGCGGCGGTGTGCTAGTCCACGAGCGCAGCGGCGTCAAAACATCAGAAAACCCCAAAAAAAATGATTTTTGTGCTTTAACGACCCCACGGGCACCCCTATCGACTCACGATGTTTCCTGTAACATCGCGATTTTATCACGATATATCACCCGAAAACATCGCTGAAAACATCGCGATATTTGCCGATAATATCGCTGGGCAATTCACATCGCGATATATCGCGATGTCGGTGATGTTTGTAACACTAGTACTAACGACCCAACTTACAATGGAGGCTTAACCTCATGACTTTTACATGACCAAATATAATAATGACATCTCCGAACGGAGGTAAAACATCCCTGACGGAATTACAATAATAAAGTACAAGTAGAATATTCTTTGAAGTTACATTAATTTAACAATATGTGGGTCTCACTTGATGGACTCGCATCAAATACATGTATGAGACATGAAATGTATCTAGGGCATGTTGAACACGTGGAATCCACGTATCCCATGTATTCAATTGCTCGACACAAGAAAGCAATCGAGTCCACATTAACTCAGCCAAGTTAATCCAAATTTGCTCGAGGCACATGCTTGGAGGCTAGACATATTTTTATTTTTTTTAAATTGACCACTTTTGTACGAACCCCACCGGTTTTATACAAGTGACATTGAAGTGAGTAATATTAAATGGTAATGTTAAATTCTTGTAAAAGTGACATTCTCCTTATCTTTTATTTTCTATCCTGTTACTTGAAAGTGACATCCTCCTTATCTTTTATTTTCTTTCCTTTTAATTAAATTTTTAACGTTACCATTAATTGTTTCAAGATGTTTGAGAGTGGTTCCAACCTCATCGGACTTCATATGCAAAAAGTAGAATTTTAGATCCCATTCAAAATTCAATAGACTTAATAGTTTTCAAATTTTCAAGATTACAGTGTTACCACTGGATTCTGTCATGTATGAGGGTAAGGAATTGGAATTTAATAAAGCACATCAACCTTTGTACTCTATCATGTATGACGGTAAGGGATTGGAATTTAATCAAGCACATCAACCTCTGTATGTACCCTGATGTCAATGATGCTAATGCCTAATTGTTGAAATTCATTGAACTCCTCTATCATGACCTCAATAAAAATGTACCTTCAGTCAAGCAAAATCACTTATTAAGCATGGGAAACTTTTTCTACCTTAATTTAACACTTGGATTAGGAAGTTTCATCAAAATTGTAGGGTGTTGACTAATGTTTATGGAGGATCCACTTTGAGATTCAATGTAGGGGCAAGGGCTAGACGAACAACTTTGCATATTTTGTCTCTAATGGTTTGGAATCTTTAAAATAAATTTTTCTCTTCAAAATTTGAATATTTTATGTATTTTTTTAAAAACTAAGTCGTTGAAATCAAACCAGTCTGAGTCATTGTCGAGTCCAAGTCCGAACTGAGTTGACCCTCAGCCAATTCCGAGTCCAAGTCCGAGTTCTGAAACATTGATACTATCATATCTATATAATTTACTTTGAAGGCAATAAACTAAAAAACTTTTGACTCGTGAGTTTATGGTTTGGCCTTCTATATTATCAATATGTATGATCTATGTGTTTAACCTTTAATTTATAATTTTATCTGTATATGTTTGTCCTCTAATTATTTGATGTAGTTCTATTTTCTAAATGAGCAATATGTTTCAGGTGTAGCAAGTGCGCTGCCTCAGGGGGAGCGTCATCTTCACCCCAAAGGAACAAAAGAAACTGAATTTGCATGGGGAATTGGGATGTCAATCAATAATGAGGCAAAACCTTTAGCACTGCGCAAAGGAACTTTAATTTTAGAAGACAAAGTGGTCCGAAAACATACAATGGTGAGGGACTCTACAACAATTCTATGATCCTTACACCACAAAAGCCCTCCAAAGTAACTCTCCAAGTTTGTGGAAAGAATTTTATCACAGGTCCAAGACTTTCAGCAGATTGAGTTTTTTCATGCAAGCCTCAGTGGGCCATTTCCCCAGGAAGGGAGCCCAAGATTTTATCTTTAATAAAATCAGCCATTGTTGGTTTTTCCCCAGTTGGGATTTTCCAAGGTAAATTCATGTGTCAAATGTATGAATGATTTCCTAGTTTACTCCGCTACATAATTCATTAAAATGTCAATGTGTTTCTGTTTATAATTTGCTAATTATTGAGAGCAAAGATCGGATCTGGCGTTAATACATTAACAGAAATATGTACCAAAAATCTAACCTCAAAATCAGCGCCCAAGTCTCAACCCTTGACCACTGAAAATAAACATGCTTTTCACTATAACTCCATAAAGTGCCTCATTGACTAGGTCAAAGGTTGATTCATCTCTTTAACTCACCATCCACATAAACTTCATCTAAGTTGATTGAACCTTCATGCATGAATCCTCCACATGTAGCAATATCTATAAAATAACCATCGCTTTCCAAAATAGCAATCACCTTGTTTAAAAATAGAAACATCAAAAAAATAGTAAACACATAAAAATAGGCATTTCTAAAAATAACAGTAACACCTTCCAAAGATAACAATGTTTGCATCCTAAAGTATCGGCAGCTAAAAATATACATGTCTATAAATAGACATTTCTGAAATTAGAAATGTTTTCCAAAATGTCCACATGTAACAATGATGAGACTTTCCAAAATAGATTGGAGAGGCAAGTGCGGGAGGGTTATTTTTGACTCGGGAGGAAATATCATGAAAACATTCGCTTGGGCCCTTGGAAACAAAACTAACATTCAGGCAGAATGGCTCGCCTTATTTCAAGGGGTGGAACTTTCAATCCCTCCAAAGTGCTCCTAATATTTGGGGACTCCAAAAATATCATTAAGAAAATGTGCAATGTCATTCAAGGCAAAGACTCAAACTACGGTGGAATGCAAAGAAGGATTTTGAACCTCCTCTCTAATCCGAGCTCAGTGTCTCTGTTTCAAATTAGGAGGAAAAATAATGGGCAAGCTGATGAGTTGGCAAATCAAGGCGCCAGATTGCAGTGTGGATGGATTGTAATTGATAATCAATCTCCAATTAGAAAATGGATTCATGTACATAAGGTTCATAGCAAGGGTGGAAGTTTCCCATGGTAGAGGTAATAGGAGTCTCGAGTCTTGAAACTCATGGTTTAAATGGTTCTCCTTTCATTCCCCTAAGCTCATGAGAAGCAGACCTCTCCCCTCCAACATATTCATTACCGACCTTGGAACCTCCTCGAAGGTGATAGGTGGCAGGAGAAGCGAAAGGCAGGTACTAAGTGGCATGATGCTCAATGGCTTCCATGGTGTCAGGGCTGTTAAGGCCACTGCGTGTTAGGTCCTATCCATCTCTCCGATCCATAAGCCTCGCACAAGAGCAGTTAAGGCAATGGAGGCAAGGGGTGTTTTCAAGAGGAGAATGGTTTTCGCAGATGGCAGAGAAACAGATAGGGATGAGGAAGAATGTCCCATTGCTTTGAACAGTGAGGAGAATTTATGTTTCCAACTTGCTTCAGTTAGCCTCTCACAGGGCAATTTCAGGAAAAAACCTGAGCTTGTGGTAGGATTGAACCTTCTTTGCGATAGGCTTGTGAGCAGGTAATCTCGCTCTGGGGATGGCAATAAAGAGGCAGATGCAGGGAAAAATCTAAGGATTGCAGAACAAAATTGGAGCAGGGACTGGGGATTTTGGAACTTCAAAGCTTGGAATCTCTCTTCTAGTGTCTTTGACTCTTTTGCAGAAATGTCACCCTGGAAGGACTCGTTCAATGGTAATGGACATAACATGAAGGATTTCAAGAGGATGTCAAGGGTTGTTTATGAAGGAATAGGAGGCATACTGGGTGGGGTGAAGCAAAATTCCTTGAGCATTTCTAACTTATAGTTACGTATGGATGATCTGGACAGAAATATGTGAGAGCCTATGGCCATATTGGAAGAAGTTAAAAAGGACCTGAACAGTTTGGTAAAAATGAATCATTGCAGCCACTGTCAAGACAGTCTGTTGGTGGAAGCAAAGCCAATGGACTAATTTTCAGTCATGCAGCCTGGCCATGGAGAACCCGGAAGGCAAGATTAGAAATGTTCAGATGTAGTTTCTCTTTGAAGTCCCCTTCTGTGTGTATTTTTGTGTTTTGCTCAAGGGTCATTTTGTAAAAACTTTCAGTACTAAAGAATTTTCAGTAGATGGTAAAACAGTAGTAGCCTTTTTGTGTCAAGTAGAGCCACTAGCTCTGCGGACTATGCCCTTACAGTCTGGGTTTTATAGCAAATATCTGAAGCTCGGTAATATTCAGCTGGTTCCAGCTTTTTAATACAAACCTTTCTCAGTTTCTGTTTAAAAAAAAAGACTTTCCAAAATAGCAATGTCTAACAATAGACTTCCTGAAAATAGAAATGACTAAAAATAGGCACGCCTGCCCATCTTAGCACTTTAGCACCATGCATGTTGAAGACACTAAATGCATGAGATTGACAGCCTTAAATGCATGAGATTGACAGCCTACCTATCTTGAATGTTGACTGGCCCTCATACAAATGCACTGAATGAGTTGCAGTATCATGCATGCCCTAAACTAAAAATATCTGAAAAACTAAAAATATCTGAAGTATATATTGTCATGCATGAAATTTGTCTGATCTCTAACTATGATGCTCTCCATCTTGCGTGCACTAAGCCTGCTTACCGAAAAAGCTCTCTCACGCATGTGCAAGATGCCAATCTCTCCCAAGGTGAACTGGTACACTAAATTCACGCATACATTCCAGCCCGTTGGATCAATACAAGTGTCAGCAAACTCTAGAATGGAAAACCAGCCTACCTCACAAAAGTGACAAGCTAGGAAAAGAAGAACAATATTGCAAAACTTAGGATAAATTCACATGACCTCCATAGCAAAACAGGGCAATGGACACAATCCAAACACCCCTGGGAAGAAAGAACCTGTAGAATTTATAACACTAGCATAGATCCATCTTAAACCAGGATCTATTAAGCACCGAGAGGGATCCGATTTATTGAGGTGTATTTTTTTTTAATTTAAACTCAAGAAATTTGACCTCTCTTGGTTGATAGATCCGGGTTTAAGTTTTATTTTTTTATTTTATAAGCAAACATCGATTTTTTTAATTACTTTTCATAATATTTTATTTTATGAGCCGACTTGGATCTTTTTAATTACTTTTCATAAATTTTTATTTTATTCGCCGACTTGAATTTTTTTAATGATTTTTTGTGTTATGTTATGTTACGTTACGTGAGAACATCTCCCCCATACTAGGTTGTAGAGCACCTCGCTCCTCTCGATGCAACAAGCCATAGAAGACAAAAAGCATTTTCTCCTCAATTGTCTAGTGTATGAACCCATTAAGATAAATACAAAAAATGCATTTATAATTCTCTCCAACGCATTTTATCACAAGAAAACCAAAATGAACTAGTAAAATTCATAACCAGGTTGTTTAACTACGAAAACAACATCTAAAACCCAGTTACCTAATTTTTAATTTAAGTTTGATTTTTTATTTTGATTCTAAGAAAATAGTGGACATTAAAAGATAAGTTTGATTTTATTTTTATTCTAAGAAAACAGTTCTTATAGACCAGGTAGGTATCAGAGGACATTAAAAGACAAACATGTTAAAACTCCTATAACATTTTACAATATTGCCATAGTCTCTTAAGAATGGTTGAAAAACATACTTTCATATTCATCCACTATTAATAGCGTCAATTCTACTAGACCAATTTAACTTTAGCCATATATAAAACACATCAAGGGAATGCTCATAACACAAGTCATGAAAAAGTCATTATGTTGCTTTGTTGAAAAATTAACCTACCTCGTGATTAAGCTACCGATGAGGTTGAACCTCAATATGTAAGGAGATGAAGGATTGACTTCAATTCGTTAGCTAAAGGTTTCTAAGGAAATATATGAAGGGTTAATTTCTCATCGCTAGCTAATAACAAGGAGAAACTCTAAGGTGTGAGTTCTCTCCATGCTATCTCCTTCATTAGTAGCTAAAGGTTTCTAAGGAAATATATGGGGGGTTAATTTCTCATCATTAGCTAATGATAAGGAGAAACTCTAAGGTGTGAGTTCTCTCCATGCTATCTCCTTCATTAGTAGCTAAAGGCTATGTCACATGGTTCGGGTTCGAATTCAACAACCATGAAATTCGAGTTGGAATTCGGCTTTTCCGATGAAATTCGAAATGAGGTTCAGCATTAAGTTCACCAAATATAAATATTTTATCAATATACATTTTTTGAATTTTCCCAGGGTTGGCAGGTGCAAGTGGAGTCATTTTTAACTTCATGGGGAACAAGCAGAAAGAGTTCGCCTGGGGCATTGGAAGAAAGACGAATAATGGCACGGAATGGCTCGCCTTAATTAAAGGGCTAGAGCTTGCTAGGGATTTGGGAATAGAGGAAGTGATGGTTATTGGCGACTCGCTAATCATCACAAGAGAAGCTAGAAATATAGCGAAGAATCGGAAGAATCCCACCTCAAAGATGCACCTCCTTCTCAACTGCATTGCCAAAGAATTCAAAACTGTCAATTTTCTTCATGTGTTGAGAGGCCTTAATAAGCAAGCGGATATCATGGCCAATAAAGGAGTTGGGTTGAATTGTGGAGTTCTAGAGTGTGATCATGTCATCTGCGATGGCACTTGGATTCCCTAATTCTGATCCTCCTTCCTCTAGAAATTCTGGACTTTCTCGTGCTATGAGATATCCTTGGGAATTAGCAATGGGAATTTTAAAGATTGGGATAAGCACTTCCTATCATCTCCCTATGAATATGAACCTAATTGAAGACATCCTCACTCTTCCTATCCGCTCAACGGATCTCCTCTGGATCCTCACACACTCCCCTCATAAATGCTTGAGGATGGTCTCATGCTCCAGCTAGATGGCTCGCATGCGCAGTACAACGGATAACAGTGTTCGAGGTTGGCATTTAAATCCAAGAGGGAATGCCTCTAGCCTCATTCATGTCTACTCATTTTGACGACTGCAAGTTGGCTCTTGGAACACTGATATCGGCCTCAATTACGTTCATTTTGCTTGGGGTTGGGGGCATAGCATAGTCATGGAAAATTCCTTTCCTAGAGCTTCCAATCTAGGAGGTACTGAGGTCCATTTGAACTGTCTGCGTTGCAAGAAGCCCATCAGAAGCTACTTCGGAGCCCAAAGCTGGGTTCATCCTTTGTCTGCAGGTGTTCATGGTGCTGCGAAAGAAGAAGACCAGGTTTGCTCCCCTGTGCACGGTCTATGTCAATACTAGCATAGATCCATCTTAAACCCGCATCTATTAAGAACCGAGAGGGATCCAATTTCTTGGGATGTATTTCTTTTTTTAAATTTAAACTCAAGAAATTTGATCTCTCTTGATTGATAGATCCGGGTTTAAGTTTTTATTTTATAAACGAACATCTATTTTTTAATTACTTTTCATAATATTTTATTTTATGAATCAACATGGATTTTTTTTAAATACTTTCCATAATTTTTTTTTTTATAAGCGGACATGAATTTTTTTAATTATTTTGTTAGTAACAAATATTACATCACAAACCTTACAACATCTCCCCCATACTTTACTTTACTTTACTTACTTCTTTTTACTTTACTTTGCTTTACTTTACTTACTTCTTTTTACGTGCAATCACTTTTTACGTTTTATTAGATGTAACGCTACATTTTTACGTTTTATTAGATGTAACGCTACATCACACACGTTAGAAGATCTTCCCCATACTGGGCTGTAGAGCACCTCGTTTCACTCGGTGCAATGATTTAGTTGGGAAGGATGAGTAGCCGGATATCACCCTGGAAAGGGGAGATTACGTTAATCTTGGCCCTGGACAGAGTATTGGAAACAATTACTACTCTGGAGAGGTTATGAATCATGTGAAAGATCTGGAAAATCAAATTCGACTGGTCAGAAATGAGAACTTAGAGCTAAAACGGGCCATGACTCGTCTTTTCTCTCTTGCTCAAGCAACTCATATGGAGGTCAAGCATCATAATAATAAAATGGCTGAGAGGGTTAGCAATCTGGAAGAAGTAATGGGTGCAATCCATACCCACGAGGTCAGAAAGGAAGAAAAGTTGGAGGCAGTTAACAGTAAAATCATGGAAGCTGGAAGAAAGCTGGATAAGTTAAAACATGCGATGGTGAACACTGGATATCAAGCCGGCATAAGCTCAGCGAAGGATGGGAGCGCAGAACCTTCAAAAGGCACTTCCCTGGACAATCGTCCCAGCTCCTAGAACTCTGGTTTTTGGTTCTTCTGTTTTTGCTTAGGATATGCTTTCTCTTTTTGAAACTTTTGGTTTACTCTATAGCTGGGTTATTTGGACAGAGATCCATGTCTTTCAGTTGTCTGGTTCAAGATTTTGTTATGTAGCTCCCTTTTGGGCAGAAGGAAATTTATCCGCTTATGTACTGTTTCTGCACCTTTCTTCTTGGACAGTATGTTAGGAGCTATAGCCTCCATAGACTAGGAAAGTTTCATGATAGTTACAAGTTAGCAAAGGATGAACAAGGTGTGGTGGATGTTGTTCTCCGTTGGGAACAATCCTTCCTAATCTCTATGTAATATCCGTTTTTATATAATCAAAATCTCTTCAACCATTTCTGTTAAAAAAAAAGAAATATACATTTTTTGAATTTTCCAATATAAATATTTTATAACATAATAATGTAATATAACAATCATTATTATAATATGTATATTTAATTTATTCTATATATACGATTTAACCTATGTATTTTTATAACTTATGCTTTTACCTACCCTATATTTAATAATTAAAATTTAATAAAAATTAAACACATTTACAGAAACCTACCCTATATTCAATAATTATAATTAAAATCAAACAAAAATTATGAAATTACAGCTACGAATAAAAGGCTTCACGACTCCTCTGTTTGGCTTCCCCGTGATTCCCATATGTTCGTGCTTAATAATTAAACCAAAGCCAGATGAAAGGCAATTTACAGCAGTTAAATAGAAGGGTTTCCCCGATTCTCCTGTGTCGCTTGCCGCGGACCGGTAATCATTTCGCAATGAAATCTCTGTGAAGCTGTGAAGCGGCCACGATTTTCATCACTGGAGAAATGATTTTACATTTTTTTAACAAAACAGTAAAATTAATAATAATAAAAAGGGTTTCACCCTCCGAACCACATTCAATGACCGAACCTCAAAACTGGCGAATTTCATGACCGAACCTCAGCGAATTTGAAGTGTTTTTTGAGGTTCGCCGACTTTCGAACGTCAAGATTCAAAATCGGCGAACACTGTCACATAGGCTAAAGGTTTCTAAGGAAATATATGGGGGGTTAATTTCTCATCATTAGCTAATGATAAGGAGAACCGAGAAACTCTAAGGTGTCAGTTCTCCCCATACTATCTCCTTAGCTAAAGAAAGGTAATTTGGCGTTAGGGAATGAGTTAGTGAATTACAACATTAAGACATGTCTCCTTATATTCCAATAAGCTAATGAAATGGATTAAGACGTTTAGAAAATACTTCATCCATTTCTATTATTTATCACTGGTCTCGTTTACTAGAGCCATCTCTTCACTTCACCTTGGATTTTATTCCATAGCTCCAGAATCTTAATCTAGGGAAGCCCCGATTGAGCTGGAGGAGAGCCAGCCTAAAGAGCAAAGAGGGCTTGTGAGGTGACATTAGCAATCCCTCTCAAGAAGAGAGGGTTTGAGAGGTAACAAGGTCCATTGCAACATACAGAAAAATACATATAATTATGCATTACATAAAGGGAAATCATAAAAATAAATTCAAAATATTCAAGAAAGATGTATCTTGCAGCAAAGAAGACACTAGCAATGTCTCAGATTTTATTAGTCATAAAACCAAAACCTTTGGCCAGAGTCCTTGGGTGCATTGACAGGGAAGCCATATTTGAAAATTGCAAAGGAGACATCGGGGTGCATCACATATAAAACTTGAAATATGTTGAAGAATATATGTTCAAAAACCAGAGCTAAAATATGTATGCCATGAAGCATTAAAACTTCATAAGAAAATAGAATATGAATTATGATTTCACCGACTGGCGACCTGTGATATTAAGGACAACAGCAATCATGATTCAATGATGCATTAATGACATCATATTCAAATTTTAATACTTGTACAGTCATAACTGACAAGATCATAAGATTCATTTGTTCAAATTGACCTGGAAGGATTTGTTGACGTGATGTGAAAATTGCAACAGAAACATTAAAAATACTCAGAAAATCTGAACCTGGAAATCCATTTTTGGCCTTGGTCCATTAAATAAACATGTTTTTTACTGCTGCTACAGTCAAAACCCTGTGCCCAATATATAAGAAGAGTATAGTGAAAGAATGCACCCTTACTTGACCCCAATGGTACTCCTGATGAAGTCTGAAATGTCGTGGAAGTACGAAGCTGATTAAGAACCGACTAATACAGTTTAATGATGGCTGCAAGAAGGATCTCCAAAATGGCAATATCGTGGAGCCTCTAAAACAATGCCTCTCTTGGGAACAAGTCAAAATCCTTCCGAAAGTCCACGAAACAACAAATAACTTTCAAAGAGTGATGACAAGCCTACTTAATAATACCTTGGAGAGTGAAGATACAATCAATGGTCTAGTATTATGGGCAGAAACCTGCCAGCACTCTGGCCTTGAGGTGCCTTCTCTCAAACTCAGCAGATAGCCTCAAATGAAGGAATATAGCATAGAGCTTAGAGAAGGTATATCCAATCATGATAGTAAGAGCAATGTTTAGATCTGAGTTGGCACCTTATTTGAAAATCAAGTGGATAATATCGTGAGGACATGCCTGAGGGAAACCTGAACAAACAACATAGTTAAACAAATCAAATAAGGTGGTAGTCAAGAAAGTGAATGCCATGAATCGAGAACTCAACCCTGGGGAGCTTCCTCATCAACAGCCCTATAGGTGCTCATAACCCTAACAGCTCCCATAATGTCACCATAGGAGAATAAGTGACATGAGTTGGGGGGAAGGAGATGTGAACTGAAGGCTGCACAGGAACATCATAAAGGGAGTTGGCTTATGAGGATAAGGACTGAGAATCTAAATCAGGGGTGGGAATAGTTAGTCGAGGGAAAAGGGTATGCCAAAAGGCTTTGGGTGAGTGACAGAGGGCTGCATGGAGCTCATGTCTCCTTAAAGAACGGAATTCTTGTCTTTTTACAGAGGCAACGATATGTTTTCCAAAGGTGGGGTAAAGGAGGGGTGCATTTTCAATTCATCCTATGAAGAATCTTCAATAACAATGGGCTATAAGAGAAAATTAAAGATGCTTTTCACAAAAAGTTAGGGAAACTCAAGCTTGCACTTGAAAATTTAGATCTTAGATAACTCATATACCAACTCAAATTACATCCTCTACTAAATTTAGTTGGCATGTCTCACATGGAAACAAGATAGAAACTAACATAACTTCGAGCAAATAATGATACTCAAAATAGTTAGCTTAACTTCCAATGTGCAAGTACAAGAAACTATGTGTAGAATTCAATCTCTAATAGCTAAGCCTGGACTTTGTCTCTCAATCACTATTGAGATCAAATACATACATGTGTACAAAGACACTCGTTCAAATTACAAAGCATTTTGGAGGGGTTCCATTTTATCACTTTTTCATCTATCCCTTTACAACCCACTTTAGAGCCTTGTGGTCCCGCTTGCATCCTTAATTAGGTCTTGTAGGGTATGCTTTCCTGCATTTCATGACTTATTATGTGGTTTTCAATCAAAATCAACCTTCTGGTTACGTTTAGTATTTATATTTTTGGATCGAGCCCACAAAGTCACTCCTTGTATCATTCACATCTCCCAACCATTGCAACATGCATCAAAATGTGGTTGTTGACTACTTCACATGATCCATGTGGGCAAATGCAATCCATATGGACCTCAGAATATGTATCAGACAATATATCTAGTTTAGAAGAAGCATAGGAAGCACTACTGTCATGCTCAACAATGAAGAAATTAATTTTGAACATCGAGTTGTGTGTTCAATGGGCTAGACATATACCAAGGATAATTTATAAGCTAAATGGAAACCTTAAAATAGGATCTTAATTTAAAGGCTGAAAGGAAACCTTAAAATAGGATCTTTATTCATCTAGTATGCACCATTAAAAGACTTGCTAAGGATTGTTTCTATGAAGTTATGTCTTCTCCTTATGTTATCCCTAATTACCGAAATGAGAGTTTCCATTGTTTACACTAAAGAAACACTTCATTTAATATGGGGCTTGCCAAGAGCTCTATCTCACTAGATGGCAACCTCACTAACTCAACATTGATGTATTGACATTTTTCATTTTGATAATTATAGAGAGAATAAAGAGAAAACATAACTCTATAGATCAATTAACGAAGTGTTGCTCTAACGTAGTGACATGTCTCAATTTGGTGACTAAGGATAGCATAAAGAGAAAACATAACTCCAACAATAAGGGGATTGATCAAAACTTGAATGAGTTGATTAGGGGGTTGATCAAGGCCTTACTGGTTCTCTCACTAGGTTGACCCAAGACCCACCCATGTGAAAATTAGAGGATTGATCAAGAGCTTACTCACTGACTAGCTAGGTTAACCCAATACCTTACTCACTGACTAGCTAGGTTAACCCAAGACCAACCCAAGTAAAAATTAGAGGGTTGATCAAGACCTTACTAGGTTGACCTTTCAGTACCAACCCAAGGTATCTTAGGGGTCAAGATGCCTTCATGTAACATGTAAGGACCTTGCATGCCTTATGTAGCATGTAAGGGCCTTTGCATGCCTTATGTAACATGTAAGGGCCTTTACATGCCTTATGTAATGAAGTAAACACTAGGAAGTCCAAGAAAGCTCTTACAAAGCCCCAAGAAAGTTTTTACAAAGCCGAGAACATATTTACAAAACTGAGAGAGACTTTCCAAAGCCAAGAGAGTCTTTCCAAAGCCAAGGAGCTATTTAAATAGCTCAAGTCTTTTAATGGCCCATACTTGACAAAGTGTTGCTTTAACATATTGACATTTCTAATTTTGGTAACTAAAAATAGTGTAAAGAGAAAACATAATTCCATAATGCACTAACAAATAATTGTTTTAACATACTGGGCATAAACTCTGGCGATTAGGGTTTGCTAAACAACATCGAGTAGTTTTTTTATTAGGATTTCTACAAAGCACCAATCGTACCATCTCTCGACCCCTCCCATGGTGGCCTTGAGGGGGGGAGGGCAGACCTCTCTCCAATCTTTTCGAGATGCAGTTGGGCATCGCTCGATTGTAGGGACCAAGGAGAACAACAGCGGATGGTGGCATGGTAGCTTAGAAAACACACCGACAACAAAAACCTCCGGGGAAGACAAGGGTAAGGGAAAGGAGCCAGCCTCAAGACACATCTACCTCGCATCCAAAGGTGGCTCGCATATGGGAAACCAGAAAATGCATACCATAAGTTGCATGGATGCCTAGATACGAGGTCCAATCAGAAAGGTGTGAAGGGTACAAGCAATTCATGAGATCATGCTATGATAGGCAAATTTATGGGGTTATGGCCATCAGAGAAAGACTTGACTCGATGGATAGAGACAAGGTGGAAGCCAAAGAGCCACTATGATCTTCACTTGGGCTCAAAAGGGTGTTTCACCACAACATTTCACAATCTAGAGAACAGAGACCGCATTTTTTATAATGGGCCATATTTTTACAACTCTATCGAGCTTTTCATGTGAGATTGGACGAAGAAGTTCAACCCTGACAAGGAAGACTTTTCTCATGCTCCAGTCCGAATATGGCTATTCTCCCTCCCCTTGGAGTTTTGGCTACCAGAAACACTAGAAGGTATAGAAAATACCCTAGGCAAATTCGTAAAAGCAATACCCTAGACAAGTTCGTAAAAGCCTCTGGAGCCACTAAGGTGGGGTGATACACCTCATATGCACGACTTTGTGTATATCTAAACATTTCACAAGCACACCCCGGAGAAATCTGTCTCACTCAACACGACGAAGTCTGGATTCAAACCATTTAGTATGAGCACATACCATTCTAGTGAATAAAATGCCATCCTCACGGGCATCTCTTCAGAGACTGTCCCCTCTCAATAACCCTCCCAATGCATCAGGCATGGAAATGAACAAGGGTAAGGAGAACTTTATTCCAGTGCAAGGCAAAAAAAGAGTTGCTCATAAAAGGGCAGGGGGAAACTCAAGGAAGGGCTTTGCAACCAAAAACAAATTCAATGATCTTCCAAAAGATCCAGAAGCCGCGGCAGAGGAGAAGGAAGATGAAGCCAGACAAGAACAAGCACTCAGAGGCTCCACTACGGAGAACCTCATCCAACTCAACCAGACTTAACATTGGAAGAAAATGTACCAGATCCCAACAAGGAAGCAATGGCCCGGGAGCAAGAGGACAAAGCAATGGAAGATGGAGCCAATGTGGAATCAAAATTTGATGACAATGACCTATTGGATCTCAACCTAGAAAAAATTGTAGAAGGTTGCAGAAAAAGAGACTACAAGGTTGTCCCGATGGAGCAACTAACAAAGGTCCATAAAGTCTATCTCAACTCAAGAGCTGGTGAGGTGGCTAGGGAAAAAACCAATTTGGGGTTGGCTTCAGGACCAAGTAAACCCATTAAGAAGCATTCTAAGGGAGATAAGCGGCAGTGAAGAAAACCCACCAAACAGCTCATTGAAGAATTTGGGCATATAATGGTGAACTCTGGACAGATGGAAGTGCTCACACGCACCTTCACCCCCATCCCACCCAAATGTTAACCATGAAGATACAATCCTAGAATATAAAAGGTATCAACGGCAAGAACAAGGAAAGGCTCTTATGCAAATGCATAATGGAGGAGCAACCAAACATCCACATCCTTTTGTTGTAGGAAGCCAAATGCTTAAGAGAAGAGGCCAAGAGCATTCTTGCCAAAGGCTAGCATGGCAGCCAAGCAATCACTATAGATGCAAGGGGAACTATTGGGGGACTAGCAATCCTCTGGAATCCTAACACGGTTGAGATAAGCAATTCCTTCTCCACTTTCTAGACGATCTCCATTCTCTTCAAATTCATTGGATCAGAGATCAAAAGGGTATTAACCAATGTTTATGGCCCTCAAGCCCTTTTGGACAAGCTTAACTTCATGCAAATCCTAAACTACCTCAATGACTTGATTGATGGCCAACATTAGATTATCGGCGGTGATTTCAATATGATAAACTCCTTGGAGGAGAAGCATGGAGGAAATAGGCGGCTAGAAATGGATAGCATTCACTTCGCCACCATCAACAAAGATCACAATCTGGTCGACATGTAGACGGTAATGGCACCTTCACATGGAGCAACAAGTGATCAAGTCTGCAGCAAGTAGCCTGCCGTCTAGATAGGTTCCTGGTCAGTGAATCTCTTCTCATGACCAGTACAACTATGGAGTCCACTACTATTCCCTTCAGCAGTTCGGACCATTGGCCCACTGGCCTCACGACAAATATAACAAGTACTCCCCTCCGCAAACCTTCTAGATTCAAAAAAATTGGCTCACAAACAAGGAGTTTCGAGACAATGTAGGCACTTGATGGGAGGAATCGGCGATCCACAGAGGCTCCCTAATGTACCGCTTCCAACAAAAACTCAAGCGCTTTAAGCAAAAGCTCAAACAATGGAATAAAACCAACTTTGGTGACATCTTCCAAGCTCAAAGGGATCTGGAGGCTCAAATGCACCAAACCCAACAGGATATCATCAACTCAATATGCATAACATCCCTCATTAAAAGGGAGCAACACCTAGAACAACAAATTGTAGAGCGTAACCTGCAGGAGATCCTCTGACGCCAAAAATCAAGGGTACAATGGCTCAAAGAAGGTGAGCGTAATACCAAATTTGCCCACCGCTCTACTATTCAGTGACGGCATGCTAACCGCATCCACAAGCTAAGAAATCCACAAAGGGACATAATCATTGATCGAGCCGACAATGAGCAGGAATTAGTACGCTTCTTCCAAGAATTAATGACAAAACCAAACACAGATTGTGAAAATGTCATAAGGAAGATTACTCTACATATTCCACATTTGGTCTCGGAGGAACAGAATGGAGCCTTGGTGAGACCCATCACTCAAGGGGAAGTTGATGCTGTTATGAAATAAATGCCATTGGGAAGTCTCCAGGTCTTGATGGCTTCACAACGAACTTCTTCCACCATTGTCAGCCTCTTGTTAGGGAAGAAGTCTAGCTCTTGGTTGAAGATTCCAAGCGAACACAAGGAGTTATGCCAACCCTTAATGCCACATTCATCTCCCTAATACCCAATGAAGACAAGGTGGAAGATCCCAAAAACTTCATGCCCATTGCGCTCTGTAATGTGATTTACAAAGTCATCACAAAAGTGATAGCCTTGAGGTTGAAGCCATTGCTACCGCATCTAATTTCTCAGGAGCAAACTAGCTACGTCGAAGGAAGGCAAATCATGGAAAGCGTCATCTTGGCACACAAGGTGATTCACTCCCTATGCACAACCAGAACCCTAAGGATGCTTATCAAACTGGATCTCTCAAAAGCTTTTAATAAATTGAGCTAGCAATACATGCATGTTGTCCTAGCATCCTTTGGCTTCGATCAACAATAGATAAATTGGATTATGGCTCTCACTTCTTCCGCTTTTTTTTCTATTATGCTTAATGGCTCCCCCACTGAAACCTTTTCCCCCGCCAAGAAGACCCGCTCTCACCCTTTCTTTTTATTCTCATGGCGGAGGGCCTAGGTCGAAGCATCAAAGCAGCCATCCAGGATCGCACCCTTGTAGGCCTCTCCCCCTTCATGGCCTTGACCTACCTATCTCTCATAGTAAATTTGTGGATGGCATACTCCTTATGGGGGGCACTTCAGTTAGAGAAGTTGTCACTCTTCAAGCCAGTCTCAAAGATTTCAACGACGCTTCAGGAACCTCGATTAATAGCCTCAAATCTCAGATATTCTTCTTCAATATCTCCCTTGCCATCCAACACAACATTTCTTGCCTCTTAGGCTTTAATCGGAGCGCCCTTCCGTCCAAACACCTTGGCAAACCTCTCATTGACAATGCCCTTCACAATAGCTCTTGGGAAGACCTTCTTACCTCACTCAACAAAAGACTTTCCTCTTGGACTTTTCGTCCTTTAAACTTAGACAGTCATCTCATTCTTCTTAAGTTGGTTCTGCAAGCCACTCTTCTATTAGTTTTTGTAGCTCGACAGGTACTTCTATGTTGGGGTGTCTAGCAACATAGAAGGAGACGAGGTGATCCCTAGACATATATTGTAAAGGTGGATTTATAACACCTCATGTAAATGGTTTTAAGTTGGCCCATGGTATTTGCATGAGTGTGAGATTATAAAAGGAATCTTAGAGTATGAGTCCAGTATCACAGTCATAGAAGTAAAGGAGATCTTCTATAGTGGTCATAACCACAGTGGTGAGAATGAGTGATATCTCTTGTAGTGGTCAAGATCTGAGAGAGGGAGTCCTTGAGTGGCTTTGAGTGAGGGATTCACTCAAGCCAAGGTTTGTCTTTTCTGATGAGGGTTTGGGCATAGTTACAGCAAGGGAGAGTCAAGAGTGACTAAGATTCGGTGTGTTTATCCAGTAGCCTGGTGTTGTAAATGTTGTTGTAATCAAATTCTGCAATAAAGACAAATTGATTGTTGGTTTTCCCCGAAGGACTGGGGTTTCCAAAGTACTTCTTGTGTTGTGGTTTTCTCTATTTATGGTTAGCTTAGACAGTGAAATAAACCAAATTTGTTTAAAGCTAAAAAATTCAAATGGTATCAGAGCGGGATTGAGAAGACCCCGCACAATTGAGAAATAAATTAAAAAAAAAGAACAAGGATAAGAAATCCGTAAGGCCACGGTACGGGCCATATGGACATCAAGCGCTCGTACGACCTTTCTGTAGAAGTAGGATCTGCAATTGCCGGCAACTGGTAACGTTTTCGAACGGGGGTGGCTGCCAAGAGAGTCTAGCAAACGTAGAACCGACGGTGTGCAAGCAGAATGTTAAGTTCAGGGCTGAGGCGCGTGGCAAGTTGGGCTAAGAAGGCAAGGGCCATGTGTGGAAGAAGCCCTACGAAAGTGCAGGAGGTGGCCGAGAGCTGAGACTACTAGTATTGGAGAAGGCGGATTGGGCCAAGGGCTGAGTCGTGACATGGAGTCACGGGCCAACAAGTTGAGAGGGCTCGAGGGAGGTCAGGCTGCATAGCAGCGGCAACCATAGGCTGCTAGTGTCGAGCGTGAGCAGCAACGCTCAAACAAATTGCAAGTTGAGAGGGAGTCCGCGAGTAGAGGTGGTTCCACCTCCGCAATCTGCCACCAAGGGACTCGGTTGGTGGTTGTAGATGTGAGTGTAGATCTGATCTACAAAGGAAAAGTGCAGATCAAGCCACGCGTGTGGCTATGGATCAACGCTAAAGTTCGGGCTGGACAATGAAGAGGTCGATGAACAATAGTGACTAACAACAAAAGCAATGGGTGGTTATTGCAGGCCCAGTGCGCACGAAACTCAGGCTGGTAGAATGCAGCATGTGGTGATCACGGGGCAGAGGATTGGTAGCAGACATGGTATCGACGATTGTGAGTCAACAACAAAGCAGGGCTTGTCGCTGCTACAAATTGGGGCCGAGTTTGGGAGCTACAACATGCGTTGTCTAGCCAGTGGAGGTGAAAGCTCGAGGCATGAAGTATAGTGCAAAGATTGGGCTACAACAAAGTTCGGAGCCGCTATATCCACGGACAGTAGAAGAGTCAAGTGTTGAGCAAGATCCGATGGAAGAAGCTCGTAGCAGAGTGTCGAGGCAATTGCATGGACGTAGCAGCTAGGAAACTGAGCCGTGGGCATTGTGGATGCGACCAACGAAAGGAGGACTCAACCACCAACAGGGCGTGACATGAACGGCTGTTGGGTGAGGAGTTGTGTTGGCTGCAGCAGCCGTCATCAGTTGTTCCAACTGTCGTATGGGCAGGGAGAGTGACACGGACGTGTGAAGAGGCAACGACAAGGAAAAGTCAACCACCCAGGGCAACAGGTGCTTCCTCTCAGTGCTTCCTTTCGGAGCATTCCAGTTCATGGTTTTACCAAGTTAAACTTTGATGGGGCCTCAAAGGCAACCCTGGTAACGTTGGTTATGGTGGAGTTTTTTGGAACTTGCGAGGTGAAATTCTTTATACCTATGTTGGGAACCTGGGGATAGAAACCAATAACGCAAGAGAACTTCGAACCTTATTCCATGGAATCACATTGGCTTCAACTTGTTATTGAAGGTGGCTCCAAACTCATCATAGACATGATTATTCGCTTACAAAATGGCACATCTCCCTCAAAGCTTTCTGCAAGTTGGCGTCTTGAACACCTCATTGCCTCAGTGGCAAATATGCTCCACCCCCCACTGGTCATCATCCCTTTCCATGTGAAGAGATCTACCAACAAAGTGGTCGATAAACTGGCGAATGCTACGGTGGACATCCAAGGTGAAATCATTAGACAAAGATGGCCCCTAAGGCGCCACTCTGAGCTTTCCCATTCCTTCCAAGATTTAGCAACGAGGGACTTGACCTCCCCAAATGGGGTGCTTTCAAGGTGGAGTGAATGCGTTGTGACAAGGCGAGATATAAGGTCGATGCTTGGTGCTACGAGGCATTCAACTCGTCCCTCTGCCGCGCCATCTAGCATACCACGCCAACATGGGAGTTAATGGTGTCTACTCTATTGAAACGACGTGGCACGATCGCACTGACTGATTTGTTAATGAGCTTCATTTGTGGGTTAAAGCATCGCCTTGTGCATTATCGTTGAATTTTAGCAGGTGGAGTCTAGTCTGAAAACATTGAGAGACATATCGAAAACAATGGATTTGGTGGTGAGAGGAACGTAGCCATGGTTAAGGAACGCCTACGTGCGTCAATCCAACGAGGTGGCTCCCATCGTGAGGCAAAGGAGCAAATGGCCAAGTTGTTGCATAGCATATGGCCTCCATGACTGATACTCTCTTTGACATCCGTAACGATATGAGCGGTCTTGGTGAGTACATGCAGACGACGGCTCAAGATTTGGCCCACAGGGTCCAGGTGGTGGTTGACTGGTGCATGGATATAGCAAGAATCTTCAATCTTCCCCCTCCGGTCTTCAAGGAAAGCATGCGACCTGAAGTGGCCATCTTATTCTCAAGCCCTCCTTCAACTGAGATGGTAGCCTTTCCTTCTACAACCTCGAGTGCTCATGGCAATGGTCCACAACACATCAAGCAAGAGGAGATCAAGCCTGTCATGACCATGATGATGGAGGACACGAGGGTGGTGGATAATTAGCCTACAGTAAGTTCTCCTCGAAGCAAAATTGAAGCGACTCGCAGAGTTGACCCCGCAAATGAAGAAGCCAACAATTCACCTCAGGAGCCTCCCAAGTAGCGTCGACGCTTGGAACATGATCCTCCTGCAAGGCCTCAGTAGCTATCTGCGCACGGAACCTTTTTGGGGTTTGACATGAGAACCTGCTCTCTGTTTAAGTATATAGTTTTTAAACGTTATGGTGTAGGATCTCTTTGCATGCCTTTAAGCATTTTGGTGATCTTTAGCGTTTTGAATCTTTTGTTTTGTAGCCCAATAGAGGCAAACAATGAACATTCTCAATACAACCTTGGGAAGGCAAACTTCAGTTTCTTTTTGGATCAAGGCTCGAGCAGTTTCTCTTTTTTGGAAGCCCAAACCAGATACCTCTGTATGTTTATGTAAATTTTCTGATAATGTAATATAAAATCTAACTTAAAAAAAAATGTTTTAACATACTGACTCATTTTGTTGGTGATAATAATTATGTGCTCTTTTTTCGTATAAAGAGTTAGCAATGCTCACATTAATGGCTACCACTATGCATGTTCACATTAATGGTTGTTATGCAAGCTTACATTGATGTCACTTCGCCTCATGAAATGCACCTCTATTTAGTATTTAGTAGCTCCCACTCATAAGTGACAATCATCGAGGATTGTAACTTCTCTTTTTTTAGGTTCCTCTAGTAGTATGTAAATTGGCAATAAGAAGGCCCCTGAGAGATGAAAGCAGAGGCTTTTGTGAAATGTGCTATTGCAGGTAATTTGGAAAAGAATGCTTGGGCCAGGAGCAGCATCCATACTGGCTTGGATTTGGCCTGAGTTGGCATCCATACATTCTGAAGAAAGTTTCAAACTTTATGTGCAGAGGATTTTGAGCATTCAATTGCTGTTTCTATCACTACTGTTGATTTTTCTTCCACTGTTACTGCCATAGAATCTGCTATCAAATCTATTGCCAAAAAATTGTTGAAGTTTTCTGTTGCTGGTGTTGAATCTGTTGTTGCTGGTTTTTACAATTATTACTGCTATTTTTTGTTCCTGTTGTTTGCTGTTGTTAGCACCTATCAATTTTGGGATTTTCAAATTAAAAATAAAAATAAATAAAAGATTCAAAGTTTTGGGTCATAAAAACTTTATCAAAAGGTATTATGCTCATGATGATAACACTACAATACGGACTGGGTTGGGGGAATACTTGAGATCGGAGTGCCAATATGCAAATGAAAATTGTGCATGCGACAGGAACCAACTTGGAGCCCTAGACTTTGAGAGCCCTTGCTTTATCAATTGGTTATCCGTTTGCCTTTACAGGTAAACTCAAAAGGATTATTGAATTTTAAATTTTGAATTAATTTACATTTTTAGTTGTAAGTTCTTTCTTATTAAATTCAAATATTAAGACTAAAGCCCATCTCACTTCACTCTTACAAGTCACGGGACTATCGCCGTGAGAACAGAATTGGAGTGAATATGCATTCATCCAATCTATCAAGTGGGGCCTCCTTACCTCACAGAGAGGGAATATTTGGTGTTTGTTTACTCAAATCTTTGCTTCTATTTTAACAACACCTAGAAATCTTTGCTTCGACTTTGACAACACCTAGATTATTGAGTTGGACTCACTAGAATGTAGGATTATGGTGCCTTGCGGGATGATGGTGACGATACCTCTATTTGAAGCATTTGCAGGATGATGCAAATAGATTGCAAAATGACATCGCCCACAGTGATCAAGGTCAACCTAGTGGCTATATCTTAGTAAGGTCAACCTAGTGGCTATATCTTAGTAAACAAAAAATAATGCAGGGGATGGCATGGCTCATGAGTAATTTACTTTGGGACGTTCCATAAACTCCAACACAGTTAATCTCCAGAAATTCTAAACAAAAATTTGATTACTAGTTTAGACTGCTATTACTTGTATAATGTCAATATCCAGTCATTTTGTTGGTGTTATCTAACAATATGGCAGTGTAAATTTTTCATATGCATAACACAGTTTGCACATCCTTATGTTTCCATTGTTCTAACCTGTCGTGATGTTAATGTGTCTCGTTAAACTGTGATGTTAATGTGTCTTGTTAAACTTTGATTTAGTAGAATTATGTTATATGACGTGATTTGATGTTATATTGTGAATCGTGGGAATTACACCATGTTGCATTTGTAAAAGCATTGTTGATGTTTAAGGTTCTGGCTTTGTACCGCGTTAATGATTTGTGGCTCCCCACGGACCAATGAAAAGCGAAATCTATTAAATGAAAATGCCCTATTGTGAATATCCTTTCATTACATTTTTTAATATAATATAGTAGCGGCCGATGCTATGCTGCAAAACCATATTAGGGTTTCTATAACTTGGAATTAAGAGAAGAAGAAGAAGAAGTAAAAGAATTGAGTTATGTACCTGAACGATTAGCGTCGTCGTCCTCCGTGCGAGGGCGTTTGGCCTCGGCATCGCTGACAAGACGAGCAACGATCTCCTGAGCCCTTTGTTTGGCAATCTGCACTTCATCCAGCGGCGGCGGAGCGCTGTTGTATGAAACCTGGTTCTCCCCATTCGGCCGATCAGAGAATCCCGTTTTCCTTCCAACCCTCTCTGTATCATCAAATTTCCTTTTGAGGTCAGAGCGTGAGGATGAATAACCCTCTTCTGCCATTTCTGGAAGGTAAAACCCTAGAAAACCCTAAGATAGATATGGTGCGCTCTGCACAATGCAAACCCTACAACTCTGCTATAAAATTGGCAGAATTCAAGAGATAAGAAGCCTTTCGATGTCAGCAATGGCATCCACATATACAACCTACGGAGCCATTAAAAGTTTTTGGTGCGGAAAAACTTGACAGGTCAAGAGTGCAACGCAAATCCTCAAGACAAAGCGCAATGAAATTGTCGCACCCCGCACTCATTACAAGGATTTAAACAGGATGATATTATAAAAAGTACATATATATATATATCACAAATTACATATTTCATCGTGCGGGCAGTGATTGAACCTAAACGAGTCTTAACCCTTGGTAGGTTTCCACGGTGGGTCTTTTCAACTCATACGACCATTTCAAACAGGGGCTGGCCGAACTTTAATCAATCGTTATCGTGGAGAGTATCTAATTTCTTTTTTAAATAATTTCACTAGTAATTATGTTATAAAATTAAAATTAAAAAAAAACTAAGAATTTGTGAACAGTGATAGGTCATAAGTTAAGGGCTATGAATATGTTATAGGTTACTTGTTCTACATGCTCAACTGTAATCATATGTTGTCTATGTCTCAGCTACTTGTTATCTTCTTTAGTTAAATGGGTTGTCACCAGTGATAGAATTTGACGGGTAAATTTCTCGTCACGATGCAATTTACCCGTCAAATACGGCCAACAATGTATCTAAACCGCCACAAAATGACTTAAAAAATAAAAAACGTTCATAAATTTTGTTATTACCGTCAATTTTGACGGGTATCTCTGATTTGAAAATCCTACCCTGGTTGTCACTACCTATTACCCATACCATTTATTTTTTATATTTTTTTATAAATGTTTATTTAGAATTTTGAACGACGACCATTGAATTAATCTGGACAATACACTTGTCCCATCCTCCTTCAATCTAGGAAAAGCATAGATGATAGTCCACCCCAAATTCTAAGATATAGACACCTATTGGTGTAATTAAAAGAGTCACTTACAATTTACCTAGGGTATTAATTGAAACAAATGGTAGTTATATTATCGAACAAATTGTCCCACGATAAATATAAATCAACAAAACATTACATATTCAAAATTTTAAAAGGCGGGGCATTTTTTTGTTACTTGAACTTCAAAGTTGAGGTTCCCAAGGTATGTGGCTTTTTATGGATATTGCTCCTTATAGGTATTATTTATAACAGACTTGACCTCAAAAAGGACCTGGCACGACCAACTATCCCCTAAGTTTTTCAAGATGTATGAGGTTTTGGTTCAAAAAGAAATCGAAGTGCCACCCATGACCCATTTTACCAATATTAAAGATTTGTGAGACTATTGACACAACTGAATCAACCTTGAAATCTAGTTTCAAGAGTTTACCTTTCTACACTTGCATGAAAACACCCATCTCTTCATTCAATTATTATAGTAATTCAAATGAATTTTGGTTTCCACAACATAGTTTTTTTTTTGTAAGCTGCATAGAGAAATTATATTATAGTGCAAAAAATATTACAGGCACAGGAGAGTCTTGAGGTCTGAGAGCCAACCATGGCTTCTCATTGGACCAAAAACACAAACTAAAACCTTTAACAATCTGCCTATGCATGAAAGTATCAGAGCCAGCATATGAAGAGAGTGTTGCCCATAACAAAAAGAAAATAAAGTTGCACAGAATTTCAGCATCTAAGTGCATTATACGAAAAAAGCGCCTCATATGGCAACCAATGTGAACATTTAAACTAAACACAAAGTAAATATAAGTATCCTGAGCCTAGCTCCCATTACCCATTCTCAACTACTAGCAAAAAGAAAAAAAAGAGAAAACCACATAATTACTTGAGGTTGCTTGCAGCTTCTGCTTCCTCCGGCTTCTCTTCCAAAATGGGGCAGCAATAATCCCCTGAGCTAGAAGAGTTATCCATGGGCCTCTTTGTTGGAAGCAGTTCAGTCTTCTTCTGACTGGAGGGAATCACCATGCTTTTTTGTTCCACCTTCTTGCGCCTATGACCACTCATCGAGGCCACATTTGTTTTATCAGCTGGTTGTGAAGGCCCCTCGGCTTGCTGAGTGCCACAGTGCTCTACTGGTTTGGAGACTTGAGATTTAGCTGGAGAGAACGTCGTGTGAAGAACAGGGGGAGGGGAATGAGAAGGGGAGGGTTTATTCCCCTGAATGAGATCTTGCGAGTGCATGAGAATCTAAGCGAAATAATTTTTCACTAACCAATAGTGTCTTCACCTAACCATTTCCCGTTGGCTTATCATCTGTTGAATTACCAACTCCTCGTACTAGTCATCTATCATGGTTCTCAAATGCATTGGGACGGTGTTGTCATAACTAAAGTCAATGGAACCCCTGCGTCCACGGTTACTTGAGTGCCCTCGACCTCTACCACCCCGACGAGAAGTGGCTCTCAGTCAATGAGACATGCACGGTGGAGCACAAAGCCTGTGTAATGTGTAGTCCAGAGCCACGGAGGAGTTGGGCTTAAACCAAGCACGAAAGGATCAATAAAGGACCAAATATATAAGACGAGGAGGTTAAGGAATGCATAGAACAAGCAACTGACCTGGCGCAATGGAGAATCTCTAACTAATAACAACTTCTCGTTGCACCACCTTTGGGCTTAATAACAAACCCTGTCAAGTAACCTCAAAACGACGTTCGTTCCAGCCAGCCATAATTCCACACACAGGAATGGAGTACCAAAGCCATCTCTGCAGATCGCTGGGAAAATCAACCTCATAAAGGTCATGAGCAACGAATGGGACGGGCATTAAGTTGCATGGTGGGGCGGTCGAGAAGGGCCCACGTGGTGGGCGGTGGTGGCTTCTCGGACCAGCCCGTCGTACTCCTTGGGATTGAGGTGATCACCCGCATCCCGGGGGTTTCCACAACGTAGTTATCCCTTACCCAAATTTTAATTAACAATTTGTCCTCCCAATCCTCATGCCAACAATGTCATTGGCTTTCTAGGGCCACCACAAGCTTATGTTTCTCTACAACACCATGCTCGCATCTCCTAATGTTCCTCCTAACTTCAACCAAGTCACATGGACACAACGATGCCCATGGACCATGACTTTCCTACAACAAAAGGAATATTGAATGTGATACCTACTACGGACAACGATGTCGTCCTTCTCGAGTAAGACAAAGAATCCCTTCACTAAACCCATAGACAACTCATAAAAATAGACCCCCTGGATCATACCTCCATCAGGAAGGGAAGTCGATGCACTATTAGAATTAAGCATCACTAGTGGCACAAATAAACCACACACTAGCTTGGACCATAAACTACATTCATTGTAGAGCCAAACCATTCCATCATTGAAATGCATTGGCACCAAGGAGGAGAAGCATCTAAAGTTTAGGGGAGTAATGAACAATAAATATCTACCCCAACAAGCTTGTGTGACAAGACTTGAGTAGAGCACTCTCATGTCAATGTTGAAATGCAAGTAGTTATCATGAGAGGGGGAAGGAGATAGGTGCCTCGCTTTTATTATTATAATACCTTCATGTATGCTTATGCCAACATTAGATTAAAAAAAACTGCATCATTGTTTATTGTCATAGAAGCTTCATAATTATTGTGAATCTCCCATATAATGCATGCCTCGCCCCATGCTCCTTGGGAATCTAAAGACCTTTGTAAATAGCCAATGCCTCTACATTGTTGGTAGTGATTCCCAATCCCCATGCAAAATCTACTTTCACATTTCCTTCGATGTCATAAATGACCCCTACACCCACCACTCCTTGAAGAACATCTAAGTTGAAGGTTTTTTTGTTTGTTTATAGGTTTACAACCCCCCCTCAACCAACCTTGCATGTATGCACACAAACACACACACACACATGTTAGACTTTTGGATTACTCCAAAAGTATTTACACCATGTTTGGGGGTGCTTCGTGAGATTGTGGTACATGGTGTATGATTAGCTCCTGGATGGTTTGAGATGAAGTGTAGCATGAGAGATGGTCCACAATGGATATGCACACTTGAGTAGCTTGCTTAGTGTATGCTTAACCTCAGTTGATTGTTGGATTTGTGTTCTTCCCTCAAGCATTGGAGATCTCTTTCATGGATGGTGGATGCACCTCATGATGGACACATGGAGGATTCACTTGGTGGGAGAACACCCTACATGGGACGTATAGTATTGTACACTATGGGGGGGGGATTTAAACCCTATGTGGTATGTGGTACCTTGGATTCTTGTTTGAATAATTTGTAGATGGCTCGGGGATGCCTAGAGCTTCAAGTGTGTTATTATAGGGGGTAGATGACCCATTGAAGTATTTTGTTTGGGAGGATAGGTGGAGATTATGGAGGCTTGGGATCGAGAGGTGTGAACTTGCATTATGTAGCTACATCACCTTGTAGACCTAATTGTGCACAAAATCGTCATCAGAGCATGACACTTGTTCTCTAGAGTGGATCTCTCACTTGTGTGGCCTATAAAGGCTCACGTAGGTTGCTTGTAATGGTTTATTCCCCCGTAGTATTGTTGGCCTTCTTTACCTCTCATATAAATATAGGAATAAAAGAGCCTTTCATTCGAATGACTTGTGTGTTCATTCTTTCTCACTCTTAAATAGAGACATGACCTAGAAGAGTGGTGCACTTGTCCCCTCTCTCTCTAACTCTTCGCGTGTACTTGTTTAGCTCTATTTCTTGTGTGCTAGGGTTTCTTGGTCTCTTTAGAGTTTCTTGGATCATCTTAGAGTTCTAGAGTTAGGGTTTTACCCTTGAATATTAGAGAACAAGGTTTTGGGAGAAACCCCTATGGTGGACTTGTGGAGAAGAAAAGGATAGGAGAACGTCTTGCCTCGGAGATAGTGTTGGAGGGATTATTGCACTAGTTCTTCACGGTGGAGCCAGGGTTTGATGACTCACCCTAGCTAGGGGATTTTGCATGGTTGAATTTTGTAGCCTTAAGAGGAGTCTATGGTATGTACTTCATCATTGAGCTTATATATGAAGTTTCCAACAATACATATCTTGTGTCGATTTTATATTTGAATTTCAACTACACGTGTTCTTCATATTTTGTTCTTTACATCTATTTATGGTCTTGTTGATTGGACATAAGTAAAAGGGAAAATTGTTAAGTAATTTAACATCTAAAGAAGAAGATAAAGGGGTTGACTTTACTATTGTAATGCCATTGTTATTTATGTTGTAAAAGTACATTTTCATATCTAAATAGTGATTGATAAGTTGCCCTAAAAGGGATAAAAACATATCTCAGTGCTTGGTGTAGTTTCTCCTTAATTGTCAAGAAGTTTAGGGTTGTTTGATAGTGAATTATTGTACTTCTTCCAATGTTGTTTTATAATCTAATTTGCAGTAGTCTCGGGGAAGAAAATTATGGGGTTAATATTCAAATAACCTTCTAGAAAAAAGGTGAAATTTGGGAATTGCAGTGAAGTGTCATTTCGACGAAATTTCCACCATGTTTTCAGAGTGATTGTAGTTGAGATCACTCTCGAGTAAGAGGGAATTGTACTTCAGGTAGTGATTACCTCATAAAAGTACTTGAACTAGTTGAGGTCATTGGGTGTGAAACCATGGGTTGCTTGAGATAAACACCTTTTCCCTTGGAAAGGTTGCTTTTTCTATTTCATATACTATTGATTTTGTGCACATGATACTTTTTTCAGGATGTGTAAATTTACTCTTGGTCTAAGAGAGTGTGATAGGTTGGATGGAGCTTCAAATTTTGTTCCATGGAAGCTCAGGTTTTTTATCGTTATGGGATATGATGATTGTTGTATGTTGAGAAGGACATTCCAAAACCGATCCAATCCAACAAACTTGGCCACTCAACGGAAGAAGGAAGTCAAGGTGAAGATAATCATTCTTGATTCTATGAATGACTTTGTCTCACATTATGTTGATAAAAGGCCATGTAAGAGCTTGTTTGAAGATTTGGTCAAGCAATTTTAGAATTATCATGCTTCTCAACAAATGCTCTTACAAAACCAACTCTCGACAATTTGTATGAGAAAGGCATATACCGTGGTGATATTTTTGAGCAAGATTAGTGTATTTAAGGATCAATTTTGCCACCATTGGAACTAAGGTCGAGGATCATGAGAGTGCATCCATATCCCTTAAAGGGATTGCTCCTTGGTATGCGCCTTTTGTTCATGATATTTGTGCTCAATGCGATATACCATATTTCCCAAATCCTTAGGTAGATCTTGTGTAGTAGGAAATATGATTGCAGACTTGTCATAGCAACAAGCAGAAATATATTATATTAGTCTTGTCGAGAAGATAAAGAAGGGTGGCAAGAAAGGATTCACAAAGAAGGATGGGACATATATAGTGAAGAAGGACCTAATTAAGGTCATGTGCTTTTGATGTCATGAGATGGGAAACTATGTAAGACGGTGGACACTGAAAAAGGGTAAAGGCATGAAGTAGGTTGCAACTAGGATTGTAGCAGGATTAGAGGAGATGACCCTTAGTTTGAGCTTACCTTTTCCATGGCTTCTTGTTTATCTACTAACATTATGTATAGTGTGGGCTGGTATGTGGGCAATGGAGCTTCAAGACACATGGCATATGATAGGTTACTATTAAACAAGATTCAAGAGCAAGAGGGAAGCATGGTCATGGAATTTGGTGATGATGTCATGTACCCCATGAGAGCATATGACACATTTCATTCTAGATGCTTTTGGGTGATGTTCTTGACTTGAGTGATATTTTATTTGTTTCTAGTTCAAGGAAAAACCTTATTTGTATTTCTTTTATGTTTCCTTTGAGGGCCAACAGTGCACCATTAATGATTGTAGGCTAGCAAGTCAAAGGGCTTTGGCTATAAGAGTGAAAGAGGTTGGCCTTTTTAGGTTACTTGTTGATATAGTTCCACTCACACATTCTACCGAGAGGTTGGTGGGCCTTCTATTTCTTAAGAGACACATGTCAAGCCAAGTTTTAATCCTTGCACCCCGACTATGAGATATTTTAGTACACAAGGTTCTCCTCCCATGATCAGTGAGAATGTGGATATTAATGATCCAGTGGCTTGGGAGCATGTAGAATTGAGGTGTGTTAGTCACATAACATTGTTTTCTTCCATCCATGTGACTCCCGGTTGTATAGAGGAGGAGAGGAGTGATGACGAGAGTGACTTCATCCATTAGCCTTTTAGTTATTCACTAGAGAGGTGTGATGCCTTGATGGAGGGGTGATGCCAAGATTGATTCCAAAGTTGTAGTTGATGAGAGTATTATATAGTAGAGAGACAAGGATTCTAGATTTTCTCAAACATAAGAATTTTCTCTTGATGATACTCTTACTTTAGGATTCCCTCGAGATGAGGGAGTTGGCCTAGTTCAAGATAGTTCAATTGCCAAAGGATTTGAGTTACACGAGAGGGATTCTCGTGATGTTAAGTTGATGATGATCTTGCATAGTTTGATGATTATACATAATATTTTCCTTCCACAATTGACTTGATCTTGTATGGAGATGTGATTGTCATTGTAAGATGTCCAGGAAAGTTTATGATGTGGTGTTCTTTGATAGTGAGCCATGATGTTAAGGATGACAGGGGTTGGCAATTGGTCGTTACTTTAAGGAGATACTCCTATATATTCACATGTGGTCATCATTTGTTAGAGGTTCAACATGTTGTGATAGCATCATTAATAGTCTTGTTGCGGATAATAGTGGTTGATTATGAGGTCGTAGCTAGTGATGATTTGTAGGTAGCAAATTTGATGGAGTTGCAGATAGAGTCAACAAGTGTTGGTGTAAAAAATTTCCTTGTAAAGAGAGAGCATTAGATTTTTTAGTTACTCCAAAAGTATTTACATCATGTTTGGGGGTGCCTCATGAGATTTTGGGTACATGGTGTATGATTAGCCCCTGAATGGTTTGAGATGGATCGTAGCATGAAAGATGATCTGCAATGGATATACAAATTTGAGATAAATTGCTTACTAGATGCTTGACCTCATATGACTATTGGCTTAGTGTTCTTACCTTGAGTATTGAAAATCTCTTGCTTGGATGGTGGACACACTTAATGATGGTCACATGGAGGATTCACTTTGTGGGATAACACCCTATAAGGGATGTGGAGTATTATGCATCATGGAGGAGGGATTCAATCCCTATATGGCATGTGGTAGCTTGGATTCATGTTTAGAGGATAATAAATGGCTCAAGGACACTTGGGGCTTTCACAATGTTTTTGCATGGGGTTGTTGACCCAGTTAAGTACTTTGTTTTGGAAGATAGATGGAGTTTATGGAACTTGGGATGGAGTGTTATGGACTTGCCTTGTGTAGCTAGATCACCTTGGAGTCTGTATCATGCAATATATCATCATTAAAGCATGGCACTTGTACTATAAAGTGGATGTCTCACTTGTGTGGCCTATAGGGGCTCATGTAGGTTGCTTGTAAGGGCTTGTCCCCACATAGTATTGTTGGCTTCCCTTGTCTCTCATATAAATAGAGGAAGGAGAGTTTATTTCATTCATATGATTTACGTGATCCAGATATTGAGGGTTGAGATCCAAAAGGCTTGAATGCCAAGAAAAAAGGAGAGAAAACATGCAAATCTACCAAGAAATTCATATAAGGAACATTGACAAAAATAGATAAATAAAATATACCATGAAAATACAAGAGAGAGTTTTGAAGAAGGATTATATTCATATGAACTATTACATGCAATGAGGTCAATTTTAGGATCTCTTCTTCCTATCCCCAACTCTCTACCTACTACCCTTGTATAAGGTGTCTTGATGGACATGTCATCTTTAATGAACTAACTCCATTACTTACATGTTTGTCATGTTCCCTCTTACATTTAATAAAAATATGGCTTTATGACTTTTACTTCCGAACTTAGACTATAAGCCCCCCGAAAATTCAGATCATTGTGTGTTCATTCTTTCTCATTCTTTGTTAGGGATGTGACCCAGAAGAAGAGTGCACTTGTTCTCTCTCTCTCTCTTGCTCTAGGTATTCACTTGTAGTCGTCTCTCTCTCTCTCTCTCTCTCTGGAGTTAAAGAGTTAGGGTTTTACCCTTGGAGATTGGTAACCGGGGTTTTGGGAGAAAACACTTAGGGTGGGATTGTGAAGAAGAGGAGAAGAAGAGGAAATATTGTGTTGGAGATAACATTGGAGGGATTCTTACACTTGTTGTTCTTGATGGAGCTAGGATTCGATGATTTACCATAGCTAGCTCATTTTGCATGCTTGGATTTTGTAGCCTTGAGAGGAGGCTATGGCACGTATTTCATCATTGAGCTCATAAATGAAGTTTCTAACCATACATATCTTGTGCCAATTTCAAATTTGGTTTCTAATTACATGTGTTCTTCATATTTTGTTATTTACATCTATTTATCATCTTGTTGATTGGACATAAGTAAAAGGGAAAATTGTTAAGTGATTTGATATCTAATGAAGAAGATAAATGCATTGATTTTACCGATGCAATATTGTTGTTATTTTTACTATGAAAGTACATTTTTAGATTTGAATATTGGCTGATAAGTTGCCTTAGAAGGACTGGAAACTTATACCATTGGTCAATGTCTTTTCTCCTTAGTTGCTAGGAAGTTTCGCATTGTTTGAAAGTGAATTAGTGTACTTCATCCACTATTGTTTTGTACTTTAATTTGCAACAGTCCCAAGTTATAAAAATATGGGGTTGAGATCCAAGGAACCTTTTAGAAAGAAGGTGAATTTTTTGAGTTGCCTTGAAGTATCATTCAGTGAAATTTCCAACAACACACACACACATATGTGTTTGTTAAATATTTTCAATTGCATCTAGCCCAACTAGTTGTCGGATGGAGTGTTATGCTCCACACCAAATTTTTATTCCTATAAGTGACATGCTAATCTCATAATGAGCATATTGGTGTAACGTCTATTTTTATTCCTATAACTGACATGTTAAGCTTACAAGGAGCATATTAGTGTAACGACTTTGTGTCATGTTATTGGCATAGTCTTTTTCCCTAAAGAATCTAGGATTTACCCTAGTTGTCATCATCAAAATGAGGAGAAGTTACTTGAGATGTTGTAACCCACGAAAAAATGCTTTGTTAAATTTTGAAAATAAAAATGAGAAAATGTTATCCTAGTTTTTTTTAATGTAAAATTATGTTATACTTTTTCAATTTTCAATTGTGGTGTACTCTTTAGTGAAGGAAGAGAAATATGCATGAAAATGAAATAACTATAAAGTTGTTGAGTTGTGAAAACCTCAACTAATCAAAAGGGAATGATTATTTGTAAAGTTAGAAGGTATCTCAAGGATTATTGAAATATATTTAAAAAATATAATTAATTTTTAAAATGTTTGTATAAATTTATTTTGATCAAATATTTATAAAATATTAAAATGATCAATAATATCCAAATACAATTTTTTTTTTTAAGAGGAACGAATATTGTATATAAAAAAAAGAAGTCGTGGCTATGATTCAAATCGGCAGAGTACAAATAAACAAGTTCAATCAACAACTAGGTATCCAATGGAGTAGTTGGAGGATATTGCAATGACTGCCAATTTGGCAATAGTCTTTTTTTTAAAACAGAAACGAATATTATAAAAAAAAGCCATGGTTATTAACCAAATCGGCATAGTACAATTGATGGTGAGTTGACCATGAGCTAACTTAGCACTAAATTGATAGCTTGTAGAAGCCATTATTGATTGAGATTGTAAATGAATATCTATATGATTTTCATTAGCAAAGAACATCTCATGCTGGAGGAGCAATTACAATTGTAACAGTGGACAAAATAGTGACTGTCAGTGAATAACAATGAGGAAAAAATAGTGACTGTCAGTGAATGTGTATTCCCTATGAAAGACTTGAAAAAAGCATTGTGTGTGCTGATAACACTGAGGATATGAAAGTAACTGTCAGGGAATGCTTCACATTGCAATTACTGAGCATCTGATTCAGGCCAATATTAAAGTGAGCTTTTTGCGCTGATGGATTCGATGAAGACTATCTGCATTCAATCTGTTTGATGGAATACTATGTCAAATTATAAACCTGGTAGTGATCTGCAATAGGAGACCGTAATGTGCTAAGGTGATAGACCGTAAAGTTCTAAGGTAATTATAAATCTGATAATGATCTGCAAATGCGATTGATGAATTGGAACTGAGGTAGAGCCTGCCCTGCTGTATATAATGATACTCTTACTCTTGGAGTGAAGTTATATTTGCTATTAGAACCGATTGCCCTATTGAAGAAAAAGATAATCAAACTCAAGGAATATCATGTAGCTCATTGTCTGTATTGGAAGTTTGGAAGATCCCTTGATTGAGCCTACTAGCTGCATTCGCTTCAGTATCAGCTTCGTTGTTCAAATTTCTTAAAATATGGAATGCCTTGAAGTGGATGAACATACTAGAAATTTGCCTCATACACTGAATGATTTGATTAAGAGCTAGGCTGTTGTAGCTAGTGGTGTCATTGAGAGCTCTGATAATGATCAGAGAATCTTCGAAGATGTATAAATTGTCAATCTTCTGTTCTTTAGCGATTTGACATCCCTTCATCAATGCTAGGGCTTCTGCTATATTGTTTGAGAAGATGCCCAAGCCCCATCTGAATTTCGTTTTAATTGTGCCTTCCCTTGTCCACAGGATTCCCCCTGCTCCTGCTACTCCAGGATTATTCTTGGATGCACCATCAAAATGTAAGCTATCAATATTCTGATTGTTTCTCCAGTTTTGGAATTCAATTTTAGTTAATCTTAGTTTCCACGCTGGATAATTTCTCAACTGTGGCTCTTTGGATGGATAAGGGATGGAGATTCCAATCCAATTCATTTCGTTGTTGCTGAGAGTTGCTTCAGTCTTGTATTTGGAAAATTTGAGGGATTCGATTCGTAAACTTTTGGCCTGGCCTGCAATTTGTAAGGGAGTGTAGTGCTTATCACGGAAGATTGCTTTATTTCTTGCAACCCAGATATTCCAGCAGGTATATTTAGGAATGGATATCCAGATGTGGTACCATGGATTCTTAGTGGAGAGGGGAAGAGGATAAATGGATTTCCAATCATTGAAGAGCTGGATAATGGAGCTGAAATGGGGCATGATAATATTTAGATCATGAAGTAAAAGATTCCAGACGAGCTTGATAAACTTATAATCCAAAAAGAGATGGGTAAGGGTTTCAATATTGTTGTGGCAGAGGGAGCACCAAAAAGGCCCATGGAAACCTCTCTTGATGAGGTTGTCACCTGTAAGAATTTTGCAGTGGATTAAGGTCCAAGTAAAGAAATTAATTTTAGGGAGACCTAATGGGTGCCAAGCAATTTTCCATAAGTCCTTTCTTGCTTCATCATAGGTCTGGAGAGCTTTGTAACTGAGAGCAGAGGTATAGGAGCCTGTGGGACCCCAACCCTGGTCATCTTTGGCCATGAGATGAATAGGGGCACTGCCTTTTAGATTGTTTACAAGAGAGATTTTGTCAGTCTCAAGATGTGGGATGATGACAGTATTATTCCAACTTTGCCAATTGTCGTGAGTGTCCCATGAGCTGAAGTCTTTTAGTGTTATGATTCCATGTTGCTTGAGCCAGGTTGCAATATTCTGTAACTCTTGGGAATTTTGAAGTGCATCTTTGCCCATGATCTTGTCCATAAAGATATTAATTTTGCTGCCATTGCCAGGGATCCATAAAAGACCTTTTGAGAAAGATTCCCATGCTGCCTTGCATAGAGTCCAAATGCTAGAGCCTTTGGAGGTTGGCTTTTGGTCAAGACATCTCAAGTTGGTCCTTTGGAGGTTGACTTTTACTATGTAGAATTTGCCATAGCAACTTGCCTCCCATTGCCAAATTCGCGTGGTGAGGATCACGAATTTGGAGGCCTCCTGAGGATTTTGAATGCTTAATGGTGTCTCAATTCATAAGATGAATTTTGTTTTCATTGTTTTTCCCGCCAGACCAAAGGAAATCTCTGTTGAGTTTACTTATCTGGTCTGCTGCTGCTTTTGGGGTGAGGAGGATAGAAAATTGATAGATAGGTAAAGTTGAGAGAACCGAGTTCACTAAAATTAATTTTTCCGGCCTTGCTGAGCCAATGACCTCCCCATCTTCTAATTCTGCTTTTGATTTTGATAATCGTATCCTCCCAGTTTCTAGTTTTTGCATTACCATAAGTGATTGGGAGGCCTAGATATAAGAATTTGTCCCAATGATTCTGAACTTTAATACCAAGTATTCTGTTGATTTTGGCAGCTTCATAATTGTTTAAATTCCAGCAGTAGGCTGCACTTTTTTGCAAATTAATCTTGCCTCCGGATGCAATACAATATGAATTCAAATTGCATTTGAATTTTTGGGCTATGATGGAGGAAGGTCCGCCAATTAAAAGGGAGTCATTGGCGAAGAGGGTATGATTGAGTGGATGGGAATCATGGGTCAAATGAAGGCTGGGAAGGGAGTCAATGATCATTTCATGGTTCAATTTTCGACTGAGAGAATCTGCTAGAATAATGTACAGAAAAGATGAGAGTGGGCATCCTTGTCTAATGCCACGCGTGGCTTGAAAAAAGTCCGTGGGACGGCCGTTGATTAAAGGGGCTATCCATGGTCTGCTTATGCAGGCTGAGATCCAGCTTATGAAGGTTTCATCAAAACCAAAGCGTGTCATAATTTTAAGGAGAAAAGAATGCTTGACACGGTCAAATGCATTGGCCATGTCGAGTTTGATTAACATACCTTTTTCCTTTCGAGATCTGATGGAATGAATTGCTTCTTGTACGAGAATGACATTGTCGACTATTTGCCTCCCTTCCATAAAACCTCCTTGATTGTCGAAAATGATTATGTTGAGGATAGGTTTCATCCGATTTGTGAGCAATTTGGAGATGATTTTGTAGGAGGAGTTGCACAGTGATATCGGTCTGAATCTGTTGAAAGAATTGGGGTTGGTTTCCTTTAGGGAAAGGAACAGAAAAGAGTTGTTCGTGCTTCCACTAATTTTTTCTTTTGAATGAAAATTTCATATTGAATTCTCATAAAGTCTTTCTTGATGTATTTCCAGCATGCTTTGTAGAAGTGCATGGAAAAACCGTCGGGACCCGGTGCCTTGTCTAATTCGAATGAGAGAATGGTTTTGAATACCTCTTGCTCGGTAAAGGAATTGCAAATGTTGGCATTGTCTTCCTGCGTTATACTCTGAGGAATATGCTCCAGAATTGCTAGCTCGTCATCACCTGCAGCATTGCCATCTTGAGCGAAGAGTTTGGAAAAGTGGGTCAAGGCAGCATTTTTGATATTCGTGTTTCCAGATAGCAGTGCGCCGTTCTCTGTTTTAAATTCAACAATATGGTTGGTTGACAATCGCCTATGGAAGTAATTTGTATTCTTATCACCTCCTATGATCCAAGTGCATCGTGACTTCAGCCTCCAATATTCCTCCTCAACACGAAATGCGTGATATACCTTGGATTGCTGAGAAACTTCTTCGTGAAGTGTGGATGCTTCAGCAGGAAGATTTTCCATAGCTATCTGAAGATTTTCTAGAGCTTCCACGGCATTCTTGCTGGGAAGAATGGGTTTTGGGAACTTGGATTTGGCCCATTTCTTGAGGGCATATTTGGTGTTTTTTAACTTCTGTTCCCAAACAAAGTAGGGGGAGCCTAAGATAGGGATCTTCCACGCTTCTTCCAGGGTGTCCCATAAACTATCTTGTTCAACCCATTGAGGGCTGAACCTGAAGGGAATAGGGCCTAGATCCTCATTGTCAAGAAAATGGAGTTGGATGGGTTTATGATCAGAAGCTAGGTTGGTGAGGATGCTAGAGGAAATAGTATGAGTGTCAGACAACAAGCTGCTGTGGATAAAGAATCTGTCTAGTCTGGCCATGATGTTTCCTTTGCCTATCCGCTTATTCGACCACGTATATTTTCCTTTTTTTGGGCTTGATGTCAATGAGGCCCCATGCTTGAAGAAGGGCTTCAACCTGAGGTTTGAAGTAATCATTTCCAATCAGACCACCTTTCTTTTTAGATTTGGAAAGGGTGATGTTCATGTCACCGGCAAGAATGATGTTCTAAGGCTCATAAGCCTCCAAAAAATCTTCAAGTAAACTCCAGCAATCATGTTTCTCAGAGTGAAGATTAGGTACGTACAGATTGAAGAGGGCGATATGCTTGTTGCTCTGAAGATGAGTGAGCTCGGTCTATATCCAATGTTGGGTAGCAAAGGAGTTGTGAAGATGGTAGTCCTCGGAATACCATAAAGTTGCCAATCCCCCAGAAGCTCCTCTGGCACTAACTGCGCAGCTTGCATTTTCTTCCATTTTTCTTTTGCGATAGCTAATACAGTGTTATCATCGAGTTTGGTCTCTTGGAGTAAAAGAACATCTGGCATATCGATACTTTGAAGATCTTTTACTGCCTCTAACTTGCTGGGGTTGCCTAAGCCTCGACAATTCCAAGAGACCAGCTTCATCATTTAGGGATGTAGATGGAGGAGGGGGTTCCTCCTACTGAATCTCCATATTTCTTTCCTGCTGTCCTAGTTCTGGTGTTTATGTTGAACGCCATATCTATCGTGGCTTGGGATCCTTGGATTTTTTCACGCTCTGCTTCTTCCTCTCTTAAATCTTTGATAGATTTTCGTCCTGGCTTTTTAGAAGATTTATCAATTTCTTGCGAGGAGGAGGGAGAGTTAGGGGGTCTCACTTTAGTAATTTCAGCGTAGGAGGGGACCTCTTTGCTCATATCTAATATGATGGGGCTGGGGGTATTATGAGATGGAGGATACTTCGAAAATTCGAGGTCGGGGGAGGATGCTTGTGGATCTAGTTGTTCCTGTATTTCTCCTTCTTCTTCAGCCTCTGGGATGTCGTGGATTTCAGGAGTTTCCAGGACTTTATATCTGTTCCTGTTGTTGGAGATCAATGGATCGTGTTGTTGCTGATCATCTTTTTGAGTATTCAGAGTTTTTGAATGAGGTTTCATACCTGTTTTGATATTTTTTTGGATTGATGTCCATTGCTCCTTTTTCCGATCCAGTTCTGAATCCGCTAGTTTCTATTTGCATGATCGGGTGAAGTGGCCGTATTCGTGGCAGAACTTGCACTTGAAGGGGATTTGTTCGTAGTCAAGTTCTTGTATATGAGACCAATCTGCTACTGTCAGATTTATTGCTTCCCGGAGACCATGTTCCAAATCTACTTCGACGTAGATTCTTGCGCAAGAATATTGATCTTTTCAATCCGCTTTGTCGATGTATTTCCCCAATGTGTTTCCAATCGCTTCTAGAGATTCAGTATTCCAGCAATGAAGGGGTAGATGAGGGAGTCTCACCCAGACAGGGACTGCGGAAGGGATGTCGAGGGAAGGATCGAAATTTGGGGTCCATCTGTTCATATAGAGCCCTTGTGGTCCCATGATATAGGGGCCATTCCTGAAAATGAGCTCGCGGTCCTGTATGCACTCAAAAACGAAGGCAAAGTACCCTTTCCCTAGGAAAAAGGATTTCACATCTTCCTTGATCAAGGGTTTCCAATTTTTCTGAACCCAAGATTCGGTGGAATTTGGGGATGGCCAAAGGCCAGTAAACTGTCCAATCAGAGCACGTTCAAAGAGGTTAATGGCTGTCTTACAAGGCAGATCCAACGACAAAGAAACTGTCGGGATTTCATCGAGCTTCTTCACAAACTTTTGTTGAGAAGATGAAAGAGGCTTTTTGTCAGTAGAAGCTAAGATTTTTAGGAAGCTGGCCAAATCAGGGGGACTGTCGACTCCTGAAGCCATAGGAGGCATAGGGAGGAAGCCTAGGGCGAGGGGCAGAAGGTCAAACAGAGGAGAAGAAAGGTGGCCAGAATGAAGTCTATCGAGGCAGAGGGGGTGAAAAACGTGTAGAAGGACAGGCGAGCAGAGGGAGGGGCCTGTGGCCAGGAGAGTTGAGAGCAGCCCGAGAGCTTTAGTTCCTGCAAGGGCCAAGAACTCACGAATGAAGGCCAATTTGGCAATAGTCAGCTGGAAGAAGACTTAAACAAAAATGAATGAATTCTAAACTATTTAGAAGGAATAAAAGAATGCCAGAAGAGTAGAAAAGCTATTTCTGCTGATGAAAGTTGTGTTTTCTGCAAAGCTGGAGAATCACTCAGACGTGATGAGTGTTGTGTTTTCTGCAGAGCTGGAGAATATCTCAGACATTTGAAATCTCGCTAACACTCATCTCATTACACTTAGCCGTGATGGTTACACTCATTACACTCAGCCGTGATGATTTATTTCATTCTGATCGCTTGTCATGTTGAATGCAGTTTCAACAGCCAATTGATTGCCATATTTGAATCATTTTGAAAAAGGCATTATGAATGCACATGCCTAGACCTAGCACTCTTCATGTGCTCTGCACTCATAAGGTGATAGAGATTGAAAGAATGTTCTGCAACATATGAGTTTCAATGATTGAAGGAGTAACAGAGAACTCTACGTATTTGAGTTGTTGAGATTTTTCTTTAAATTCTCTACTTTTCCTTTTTTCCATATACTTTGATTTTCCCAGCAGGGAGTTCCATTGAAGAGTTCTGTTTCTGGTGGGTAGAGCCAATGTTATGGAATTGGATGAACTTCATTTTCATTGTTGGAGAGAGTGAGAGTGCCTTGACTGAGATTGGTGGCTGTATTAGCTTCAATATCGGCATCACTATTTAAGCTTCTTAAGATATGGTACACCTTGAATTGAGAGAAGGTCCTCGATATTTGTCGAATTCACTGGATGATTCAACTGAGAGGAAGGCTGTTGATTTTGGAATTAGTGTTGAGAGCTCTGACTATAATCATTGAGTCTTTGAATGCTTGTAAGTTGTCGATGTTATGTTCTTTTGTGATTTGGCAACCTTTCATCAATGCTAAGGCTTCTGCTATATTATTTGAGCAGGAGCCTAAGCCCCAACTATACTTCAGTCTCAAGGTTCCATCCCTAGTCCGCAAGACTCCCCCAGCTCCTGCTATGCTGGGGTTATTCTTGGAGGCTCCATCAAATTGAAGGCTGTCCATGCCCTGCTTATTCCTCCACTCTTGAAAGTTAGTATTAGTTAGTCTTATATGCCACATAGGTTGGTATCTCAGACAGGGCTCTTTACTTGGGTAAGGGAGGCTGACTCCAATCCAGCTCGCTTCTTTAATGTTGAGGGTTGCATCAGACCTATATTTGGAGAAATTGAGGCTTTCAATCAGTAAACCTTTGGTCTGACTTGCAGTTTGTAAGGGGGAGCAATGCTTATCTTGGAAGATGGCGTTGTTTCTAGCTGTCCAGATGTTCCAGCAAGCATATTTAGGAACGGATATCCAGAGGTGATACCAGAGTTTTTTGTTGGAGAAAGGGGTAGGGTAGATGGATTTCCAATCTTTGAACAACTGGGTGGTTGATGTAAATGTGGGCATGGTGATGTTGAGAGCATGCAGCAGATGATTCCATACAAGCTTGGTATAATTACAGTCCAGAAAGAGATGGTTGAGGGTTTCAAGATTGCTCTGACAGAGGGGACACCAAAAAGGCCCATGGAACCCTATGTTGATGAGATTGTCTCTAGTGAGAACTTTGCAGTGGATAAGAGTCCAGGTGAAGAAATTAATTTTGGGGAGTCCAAATGGATCCCAAGCCAACTTCCAAAGATCTTTTCTTGCATCTGCATGAGTTTGTAGAGATTTGTATCCTATAACAAAAGTGTAAGAGCCTGTAGGGCCCCAACCCCTCTCATCTTTGGCCATTAGATGGACGTGGGCACAACCTTTCAAGTTTTATATTAGTATGCTTTTGGCTTTCTCAATATATAGAGGGGAAGCTACATTTTTCCAGCTTTGCCAGTTTCCCTGACTGTCCCAAGAACTAAAGTCATTCAGGGTTCTGATCCCTTGTTGAGAGAGCCAGACTGCAATATTTTGAAGTTCATGGTTGTTTTGAAGTGCATCATTGTCCATAATTTTGTCCGTAAAGATGTCTATTTTCCTTCCATTTCCTGGTACCCAATATAGATCTTTTGCAAAAAAATACCAAGCTGCCTTGCATAATGCCCAAGTGTTGGAACCTTTGGAAGTAGGCTTTTGATCTAGACATCTTAGTTTGGTCCCTTGTAAGTAATTATTTCTGAAGACTTGATTGACTCGATGTTGTTTGTTGTGTAGAATTTGCCAGAGAAGCTTACCACCCATTGCCAGATTTGCATGGCGTGGATCATGGATTTGAAGGCCACCCGAGTCTTTTGGCTACTTAATAGTCTCCCAATTCACTAAGTGGATTTTGTTTTCATGGTTTTTCCCACTGGCCCAAAGGAAATCTCTCATTAATTTACTAATCTGGTATGTTGTTCCTTTTGGAGCTAAAAGGATAGAGAATTGGTATATTGGAGTAGCAGAAAGAACGGAGTTCACTAAGATCAATCTTCCAACCTTGCTGAGCCATTGCCCTCCCCATCTTCTGATTCTTCTTTTTATTTTGTTCATTGTCGACCCAATTTCCAGATTTTGAGTTTCCATAAGTGATAGGGAGGCCTAGATAAGTGAATTTGTCCCAGTGGTTATGGACATTTATGCCAAGAATTCTATTGATATTGGCTGCAACTATATTGTTTAGATTCCAACTATAGACTGCACTTTTATGAGGATTAATCTTGCCTCCGGAAGCATTGCAGTACAGGTTCAGATTGCGCTTAAATTTTCGGGCTATGATGGAGGAGGCTCCACCCAAAAAAGGAGAATCATCAGCAAAAAGAGTATGGTTGAGGGGATGGGAATCTAGGGTCAAATGGAGGTCGGGGAGGGAGCCAGTGAGGAGGTCATGATTTAATTTTCGACTAAGTGAATCTGCCAAGATGATATACAGGAAGGGGGACAGAGGGCAGCCTTACCTAATGCCGCAGGTGGTTGGGAAGAAATCAGCAAGGCGACCATTAATTAAAGGGGCAATCCATGGTTTGCTGATGCAAGCTGAGGTCCAACTAATGAATGCTTCATCAAATCCAAAACGAGTCATAATCTTAAAGAGGAAAGAGTGCTTGACACGATCAAATGCATTGGCCATATCAAGCTTGATTAACATACCTTTTTCTTTTCTAGATTTGCTGGAGTGGATCGCTTCTTGTACTAGGATGACATTGTCAAGTATTTGTCTCCCTTCCAGAAATCCTCCTTGGTTGTCGGAAATAATGTTGCTGAGCAGAGGCTTCATCCGAGCCGTGAGCATCTTGGAAATGATTTTGTAGGAGGAGTTGCATAAGGAGATTGGTCTGAATCTACTGAAGGAGCTGGGACTTGTTTTCTGGCATAATGCTGTTCGGAATGTGCTCCAGCAGAGAGATCCCATCGTTTGCTTCAGCACTATCGTCTTCAATGAATAGCTTGGAGAAGTGAGCGTTTGCAGCGTTTTTAATATTAATGCTTTCGGTGAAAATCGTGCCATCCTTTGCTTTAATTTCAGCAATGTGATTGAAGGATTGTCTAGCATTGAATTGTTTATGGAAATACTTGGTATTCTTATCAATTGATTTTAGCAAGATACTCCTCGATTTCAACCTCCAGTATTCCTCTTCAGCTCGAAAGGAATGATACACGATGGTTTGTTGAGTAGCTTGTTCTTGCAACGTGACCACTTAAATTGGCTGATCTTCCATGCCGATTTGGATGTCTTCCAGATTACCCACTGCCGTCTTTCTTGGGTTTTCGGGGGCTGGGCAGTTGGTTTTGGCCCAGATCTTGAGAGCGACTTTTGTGCTTTTGAGTTTTTGTTCCCATACGTGACAGGGAGAGCCCGTGATGGGGGATTTCCATGCTTTTTCCAACATAGACCAAAAACTTGCATGCTCGAGCCATTGTGGGCTAAACCTGAATGGAATAGGGTCGAGTTCCTCAATGTTCTTAAAATGGAGTTGGATAGGTTTGTGGTCAGAGGCTAGATTGGATTACCCTTTCCTAGACACTTATTGGACCATGTGTATTTCCCTTTGTTTGGCTTGATATCGATAAGATCCCATTTTTGGATCAGGGCTTCCACCTGAGATTTGAAGAAGTTGTTACCAGTGAGACCACCTTTCTTCTTAGAATTGGAAAGGGCGATGTTCATATCACCAACGATGATGATATTATGAGGTTTGTAAGCCTCCAAAAAAACTTCAAGAAGACTCCAACAGTCTTTTTTCTCCGAGTAAATATTGGGTACATATAAGTTAACAAGGGCGATATGCTTGTTGCTCTGTAGGTGGGTGAGTTTCGTATATATCCAGTGATACGTAGCAAAGTAATTGTGAAGCTGGAATTTTTTAGTGGACCATAGGGTTGCCAGACCGCCAGAAGCTCCTCTGGAATTGACTGCCTAACCTGCGTTTTGCTTCCAATGTTCTTTTCCGATGGATAGGACTATATTATCATCGAGTTTGGTCTCCCGGAGTAAAAGAAGATCAGGCATGTCGATTCTCTGTAGATCTTTAACTGCTTCAATCTTGCAGGGATTGCCTAGACCTCTACAATTCCAGGAGACCAACTTCATCATCTAGGGGTGTAGATGGAGGAGGGTGTTCCTCCTGCTAGGTCTCCAAATTTCTTTCCTGCTATCCTGGCTCTAGTGTTCCTGCTGAACACCATATCAGTCATGGCTTGGGATCCTTGGACTTTCTCTCGCTCTGCTTCTTCCTCCCTCAGATCCTTGGTTGATTTTCAACCAGGTTTTTTGGAAGATTTATCTATAGGTTCTTCTGAGGAGGAGGGGGAATTGGGTGTTCTCACTTTAGTGACTTCAGTGTAGGAGGGAGGATCTTTGATAGGGGTAGATCTGATGGGACTAGGGGTATTCTGAGCCGGGGAGATCATAGGATTTTCAGGGGCAAGGGGAATGGCTTGAGATTCTTCTTCTTCGCGTATTTCTCCTTCTTCTTCAGCCTCCGGGTTATCATGGATCTTTGTTGTTTCTAGTGCTTTGAAGTTGTTCCTGCTGTTCGAGGCCGAAGGACCAGGTTGTTGCTGATCGATTTTCTGCTTATTTAGACCTTTTGAGTGGGATTTCGAGCCTGGTTTGGTGTTTTTTTGGATGGCTGTCCATTGATCTTTTTCCCATCCAATTCTGGATCCTCGGGCTTCTTTTTGCATGATCGAGCGAAATGGCCATATTCATGGCAGAATTTGCATTTGAATGGGATTTGTTCATAGTTGAGTTCTTGAATATGGGACCAATCTACTACTATAAGGTTGATTGCTTCCGGAAGGCCATGTTCTAAATCAACTTCGACGCAGATTCTCGCACATGAGTATTGATCTTTTCGATCAGCTTTGTCGATGTATTTACCCAAGGAATTCCCGATAGCTTCCAAGGATTTTGTGTTCCAGCAATGAAGGGGTAAGTGGGGGAGCCTCACCCAAACAGGTACTACAGAGGGGATGTCGAGAGAAGGGTCAAAATTTGGAGTCCATCTATTCATATAAAGCCCTTGTGGTCCCATAAAGTAGAGCCCATTCCTGAAAATGAGCTCGCGGTCCTGTTTGCATTCGAAGACGAAAGCGAAGTAGCCTTTCCCCAGGAAGAATGATTTAACATCTTCTGTGATCAGGGGTCTCCAATTTTTCTGGACCCAGTTTTGCGTGGATTTAGGGGATGGCCATAATCCTGTGAACTGACCGATTAAAGCACGCTACGATAGGTTGAGGGCTGTCTTGCAAGGTAGTTCCACCGGTAGAGCTACAACCGGGATCTCATTGAGTTTTTTCACGAATTTTTGTTCAGTAGAAGAGAGCGACTTCTTGCCTTGTGCGGCTAGAAGCTTGAGGAAATTAGCAAGGTTTGGGGGGGGGGATTTCGGCTCCCGAGGCCATTGGGGCCCCATCCCTAGAAGAGGGCGAGGAGACCAGGCAACGAAGGAGAAAGGAGATTTAGAATCGAGCAAGAAGGAGGAGAGGTTAGGCTGAGAGGAGGACGAACAAGGGAAGCAAAGAAGGCCTGGGTCCAGCAGCAGGGCCAAGGGTCGAGTCAGCGGCCTAGGGAAAAGAAGGGGGTGCCAAAGCACGCATCCAACAGGGGCAGCTCACAGCCAAAAAAGGAAAATCCAAATACAAATTTCAAATGTCAAAATTTTAAAACTAAAATATACATACTAGGATTTGTTGTGAGTTGGTTTTCTATTTCATCATTTCATTTTTAATATTAAATGTTGATATAAGGTTTTCTTTTTATTTTAATATGTTGGTGTTACTGTTAAGATCCTAGTGGGTGGCCTTCACTAACACCTCGGGGTTTTGGTGTAATGGTTTGTAACATTTGGTATCAGAGCCTCCACCCAGGTTCAAGTCACAGAGCGGGTGGCAACGTCGGCATTGCAGTGTTCGTCCGGGGCTCGTACAGCTCAAAGGAGACACCACCGTACGGGCGCACATCCAGCCCAGAGTCTAGTCTGAACTACAGAGCGTGGTGGGATGTTAAGCTCCTAGTGGGCGGCCTTCACTAACACCTCGGGGTTTTGGTGTAATGGTTCGTAACAGTTACATCCATCACACGTGGATGCATCTCTTGAATCCCACATTGTGAAACTATTCCAATTATATTTCAATTCCAACATTAAATGTTAAATGTAAGGTTTCCTTTTCATTTTAGTGTATTGGTGTTATATCCATCACACATGAATGTAGCTCTTCCATCCCATGTTGGGAAACTATTCTAATTATATTTCAATTCCAGTTCTTTTATTGCAATTAAAAAAATATATTATAATATAAGATTAAAAAATATCCTTCGAAAACGTAACATTAAAAATTATGTTATAATATAAGATTATGATATGACTAAATGAAAAATAGCAATTCTTAACTAATAAATAAAAAACAAATATTTATTAAAATCTTAAAAAGGGGTGATACTCCATACCATTATCAAAGACAAAAATACAAGTATGAAAAGAAAAGAATTACGAAGATGTTATAGAGTTGTGAAAGCTTTAACCAACGACAATCAACAAGGGAGTAACTACCTCGAATGTTGGAAGATACTCCCCACAACAAAATTGGGATCAATGCAATCGCCTTAAAAGAGAATTTTAGATTTTTAAAATTTTATGCACGTGTTATACCATATGAAGGTGGAAAAGAATTGACAATTTTGTAGAAATAAAAAAGAAACGTAAGTTATTTGTGTTTGTGCTTCTTGTGTATTTGTATTTGTGATATCAACTAGGATTGAGTGTATATTTTGGGTGATTTTGGTAAAATATATTTTCATTCAGGTTCATTATCTAGACGACTCCAATTTAAATATTGTAAGTTAGTAACATTAATCACAAACTCTCCCAAATTAGAGAAGGACAAACTTATCACATTAAGATAATTGGAAATCGATAAAAAAATTATAAATTTCACAAATTTTCAAATTTCCACAAATATTTCAAAATTCAATACCTCATCAAATTTGGTAAAAGAAAATATAAATTTCCATAATTGTATAAGGATTATGTATTTGTACTTGCGACATCAACTGGGATCAAGTGCAAATCTTGGATGATTTTGGCAAAATAAATAATCATGTGTGCTCCTTATCTAGATGAGTCCAATTTAAATGTTGTAAGTTGACAACATTAATCATAAACTCTCCCAAATCGGAGAAGGACAAACTTGTCACATTAAGATAATTGGAAACCAGTAATTTTTTTATAAATTTCTACAAAATTTTCAAATTTCAATACCTCATCAAATTTGGTAAAAGAAAATACAAGGATTTCAAATTTCAACACTTCATCAATTTTTCTCAAACCCAAAGGACAGATTAAATGTTTGGGGGTTTCTTCCAAAGTCATCACATTTATTTTTGAATCGACATTTTAGACTAAATTAATGTGATCCATCAGGATCAAATCCAAAGGATATATTAAATGTTTGGGGGTTTCTTCCAGAGTCATCACATTTGTTTGTGAATTGAAGTTTTAAACCAAACTAATGTGGTCCTTCGATATTGATCCTAATGATGAAACACATTAGTCTGGTCCAATAATCGATTAAAAAACAAATGCATTGACTTTGGAAGAACCCTCAAACATATAAACTATCCTTTGGTCCTAATCATGGACCACATTAGTCCGGTCCAAAATGTTGATTCAAAGACAAATGTGATGACTCCAAAAGAATCCTCAAACTTTTAAACCATCCTTTTGATTCGGGAAAATGGTTTGATCACAAAAATTTGAAACCGTAAATGGTTTAAATAATCAAATCAATTTTATGTTGGAATCCATCACGTAGCATTATACTTAACAAAATATTATTCTTTTGAAATCAGTATAATCATATCAACATTATTCCACAATATTGAGCTTGATAAATCAAGGGTTTGATTTACAAGGCATCGTTGTGCAAATAACTTAGGTTTAAACTCCGATGAGTGTAAACTCTTCATGTGTTTGTGTGAGGAAAGGTGCTGGACTTCCCAAAAATGGTTTCTCTCTATTAATAAATAATATAAACGCATTTTTAATAAACCTGATTAATTTAAATGAACATTAGTACAAATATTTTTAAATAAATTAATTAATTAAGAAAAAAATGAATTCAAATTATTGAGATATAAACTTGCACACACACAAGCATTACATTAAAATATGAGAATGATGACATGGTTGTAGTAATCTTGTTTTGGATTTGCATTCATTATATAACTAACTCTTAGAATAAAATATTATTGGATAGTTTGTTTATGTTGAAAAATGGAAAGCATGGTGAAGCTTGTACAACTAGTAAAGTTTTAGCACTCCCTACCAAAGTAGGGATTATACTTTTCATTTGCAAGCCAAAGTGTTTTGACTTTGTATTAATTCATTTCCATGTTTATTTTTTTTAAGTTCTCAAAAACCAATTTATCAACATTTTTGAAGTTAATCCATTCCATTTTCTGATTGGTCAAAGAAGTCGATGGGACATAAATTTGTGAGGATGTGGATTTAATTTTAAAGCATAAAAAAAAATAAAAATATTTAATGTGGATTTTTCTAAAAGTTCCACGAGGCAACCTTCGCATTACAATGTTGACTTTTGTTTACTAAAAAAGGTGGTTGTCACTTTTCAAATGATCTTTTGATTTTCTTTTTCAATGAATAATTTGTTTTTCTTCTATATTTCCATGGAAAATATAAGATAACATCATCCGTCCTTACAATTCTCCTTCAACACCAAAAGGAACAAGACCATGACTCCAACTAACAAAACTAACCATTTCAAAGCAAAAAACTCCAGAGAAGCACTAAACTGCCATCTCCAAAAGTCCAGTGCAAAGAACCCCAACTAAGACCAAAATCATCCTAAACATTCCCAAAAAGTTGGAAGCTATATAAACATAACAAAAAAAATACTAAGAAAATATTCCGCAACCAAAGTTCCATCTTGCACCACAACAAAGAATATTTTTCCTTCTTCCAATATCAATGCATGCTTAGAAAGATCATCTGCTATAGTGTTGTATTCCTTGTAAACATGTTTTGCTTCTACATGAACAAATTCTGAAAGTAACCTCCTTATCTTTAATTTCCATCTATCCAAGGAAGGAACCTGCAGAGAGTCTTTTCCTGAGAACCAATTGATGAACTACCATTGAGTCCCCAACCACCTGTAAATGTGATATTTGTTTGAATTTTGCAAAGTAAAGAAGACATCACAATGCCAATAATTCACCCCAAGTATTGGTCCCTCTACCATAATTAATTTAAGCTTATAAATTAAGAAGCATTGACTTTCAACATTACTCCTGCTCCACATTTCCTTCCTTCGTCCCATGAGGCACCATCAAAAAATCCAATAGGCACATGATCAATAAAATTAGGAGGAGAAAGTATCCTACCCCCCTATCTAAAGGTTCCTTGTGAATTTCCCCACAACTTCTAGATGTTTTGATGCTCACTCTTATAACAAATTTTGGCACATGTTCAAATAAAACTGAGTTTCTATAACTCCAAATTTCCAACAAACAAAGCAAGGAATCTCTTTCCATACAAATGCTTCCTTCATCCAATTTTTGAAACATAGGTCCACTGAGTAGTAGTTCCAACTTTATGAAATTTTAAATTGTTTTTTGATTTCCATCCAAATTAATTGTGTAAATGGAAAGGAATCATCAAGTGTTCCACAGTTTCAGAATCTGAATTGCATAACACACAAATTCCAAGACGTATACCCCCTCTTCTAGGATAGTTATCCCAAGTCAATATCCTATTCTCCATCATCAACCAGGAAAACAATTTTATTTTCAAAGGAATATGCCATTTCCAAAATGAATTATATGACCAGTTTTGAAGTGTATTAGACAGAGTAAAAATAATTTCATCATAAGCAACTTTTGCATTTACCTTCCTAGCTTTTTCATTCCATGACCAAACTAATAGATCATTTGTCTCTGCTAGTTGTATCCCACAATGATTTAATCCCATCACATATTGTTTCCATTCCTCCTGTAAATGACCATGTAATACAAGATCTGAAGCACTTTTCCAACCCTGTCTATGCATCACAGAATGATTGTTATCACTCACATGTTCAAGAGAATGAATCCCTTGGTCATGAAGCATCTATAACAATTCATTAAGACAATCTATAAAAAAAATCTTGCTCCCACCATAGGATCTTCACCGATTTTGATATTGTTTCCATTTCTCGGTTTCCATGCTAGCCAATCCCCCATAATAGAAAAAGAACTAAGTAAACAATCCCAGCCATTTGATACTCCTTTTGTAGACTTTTTTTTGTTCTTATCCAATTCACCACATTCCTTTGTCTCAGATACTTTTCTCCAATGACATCATTCCATAAACCTTAAGAAAAAAGACTTCTCCCATAGGCTTTTAGCAGTGAATGCCTTGCAAAAATGATAAATACTTTTTAACTCCCATCCTCCACATTTCTTTGGTCTAGCTAACCAGTCCCATCTCATTAAATGAATACTAGATCCTTCTTTATTTCCATACCATATGAAACAAAAAATTCTTCTTCTAATCTTATCCAATATTGACTTACGTATCTTTGCTAAAGAAAGCCAATATACATGAATGTTTTCCAACAAAGATTTAACCAAAATGAACTTGCCTCCTAATGTCAACCATCTGTTGCACCAATGCCCACTCCCTTTCTCCACTTTCCTTAATAGCCACATCCATCCCTCCTTTAAGTAATTGTTAAGATTTAAAAAACATTGCATATACTTGAAACCTTCATTAATAGATTTGATATTAAAAGGAAACAAAGATTTGATTTCATTTAAGGTATTTGTTAATGCCTAAAAGTCGCACACATGCGACATTTCAGCGATTCATCCAGTAAAGCGTCGTCAACATAAAGAATTCATCTCACCACAGGCATCCTCAACAGATCCAAAACACAACATGAGTCCACAAGTGCCAAGAAACAGTCAAAACAAAGGGTAGCGCGGGTATTACACAGTTGACCCGTGCTATAGCGCATGTTACCTTAATAATGCTCACGCTCCACCCGCACGGCTTTTCCTTCGATAACTGCGCTACTGTAAAAACGATGGGACCACTGATGCCCAACAACACATTAAAGATTCAATCCTCCCCAAGGATCTGAATTCGGCTCCTCACACTCTTGGGGGCATTAATCAGCCCCCCCTTGTGTACCTTGGAACTAGTTCATGAAGGAGGAGAGCTCACATTTGGATCTAGTTGTTTGATGGCCACCTCTTGGCCTATAAAAAGAAGCCATTGGAATTCATTTTCTAGAGAGAAAATAGAGCAAGGTTATGTTGTTGGATTTGAGTTGGAGCTTCCACATAGCCCACCATTTCCTACCATTGTGAGCATTCCCAAGCTTGCTTGGCACCTACCATCAAGGGGCAAGTGTTTCTCTCTATTGTTCTTCCTCCTACTTAGCATTTAGTTTGGACAAGAAAGGCCTCCCTAAGGGAGATTGTTGGATTCCCTTGAATCATTCACCTCCTAGGTGTTGTACAACTATTCCATTGGGAAATACAAGAGTGGTTTAGCATATCGTTGGTTGTTGTTGAAGTTTGCATTCTCCCCCCATCTCTTTCAATTTGTTTTTATTATTAATATTTTCACGTTTGAATGTGAACCACACTAACAATCTCTTGTAGAATCACTTGGAGGAATACCACCAACCATAAAAAAGGGCTCCAAGGACTAAGGCCTCGCAGCAACCTACAAGACTTAGCCACTCACCATGTGGAAGAGTGCACTTGTGCAATTTTTTTCCATAACAGTTCTAATGACGACCATACTTATTTTTGTTCATTTCTTTTTAAACTAGGTTGTTTTATGCTAAGTATCTAATTATGGGTATTTGTCACTTGCAGGAGATAAGGTATTCCATCTCTTGCTTCCAGAATTTGGCCCCATCATGGCCCCATTTATTTTTCCACAGTCGCGCGATTCCCGCGTCTCTACCGCGCTAATAGCGGGGAATCGACTCGGACAATCATGCGCATAGTGCAGGTTACCAGTGTCAGACCCAAGCTACATCACCCATCGTACCCACACAAAAGGTTAGTGTATTACATGTGCTACAACGCATCTATTTTGTATTAACCCACGCGGTCCGCACGACAGAGTCTGGTTTAGCCGTGCTATTGTTGTTTATTTGCTTTTTATTTGCATAGCTTAGTTTGGTATCCCAACTGCTACTTACTAGCGAACTTAAATTAAGTCTAATTCACCCAATTACTTAATTTCTTAGTAATTAGTGCACCTAGACCAATATTAGGAAGTAAAGAGTACATATATATTGAAACTTACCTATGTAACCAACTTTGAGGCTTTCAATGGGCCCCATTGTTTTTACTAGTATTCAAGACCATCTCTTGTTTATACACAAAATCGACATGTTGTTTTTAGTAGTATTGCTAGTGTAGAAAACACTTTTTGCACACAAGAAAGGACCTAAAGACACTTGTCGCCCGAATTATGCTCTTGACCTCGCACTTCATGCGAGCTTGGTGAATCAGAAAAATGGTGAGAAGTGTGAAATACCTCCATTGCACACTTGTCTATTTAGAATATTTTGATTAATTTGCCAATAAAATCATTTTTTTTTGCTTTCATCACATGTGTTTGCTCCACTTGCACACAATAAGAGGCCTAAAGACTCTTGCAATCCTAGTATGCTCTTTACCTCGCACTTCATGTGATCTTGGTGAATCAGAAAGGTAGGGATTGTGAAATACCCCTCTTACACTCCATAAGTGAAACATTCAAACACCTTAAAATCAACATTGTAATTGTCTTAACCAACTAAAATACTCCACAGGAGATCATGAAACAATATTTTAGTTAGGTAGGATTGATTGGGCTAGGCATCCATTAATGCCCACCAATCTAGTTTCATTAGTAATATTTTGAAACATAACATTGTTGTCTCATAGGGTACTTACAAAATCTTGCTATAAGCAAGTGTTAAAAGAAAACCCGGATCACAAGTACGTACTGAACAAGGAGGTGAATGCCAAGGTATAGCTGCCCTGCTCTCCCCTACAAGCCATTCAGCTTGTTGTATGGAGACGACACTATACCGTGTAGGCCGAACCAATGATCCACACTTGACGCAAGGTCTCTTAGTGGCCCAACTTAAGATATCACCAAGGAGCAATTGTGAGTGCAATTGAATCTTGAAGTTAGCTATTGGCGTTGGAGGTGTTGCCAAATCTTCTTGATTGGATCATTGGCCCCATCGCCAGTAGAACTAGCTCTTTGTTACCTTCACTAGTCGATTGGTGAGTGGATACCATTATCACCATCAATTGTACTTTTGGGATGCCCAGTTACATTTTGAGAGGAAGGACGTTAGGTCTTCTAGGGAATTTACATTTATTTTTCTTGTTAACTGCAAGTTCACTAACTCGTAATAAAAAGAACCTACATGTGGGGACTCATGCACTAAAACCGACAATGCACATATCACTCACTTATCACACCATTTTGCAATCTGTTGTGGTTGGTATATTTTTGCATTTGTTCAATTGTTTTTATTCCACCGTCACTCTCATTTGACACAAAACCTTCACCATTGAGGAACAAAACAACATCCTAAGACAATCTCATAGACTGCAAGGCCTATCCCCTCTATCGAGGGGTGTTATTACACCTCCCCCCCGTATTACACGAGGAGGGAATTCAAGTTGGGGTCGTTCCCAGGCAACATTAATAGGATCATCTGGTCGAGGCCATGCCTTGCTAGGTACATTTTCTCCCCTTGGTGAATCTATTAATTACCAGTTCTTCCCCCATTGGAAGTAGTACTCTGCTGGCTTCTCCCCAAGGAGATCCCTCGTATCCCTTTGACCCATCCTCTCTCATAGGAGGTCATCCGTTGTTTACAACACCACCTAGGTCTCCCCCTCATGCAAATCACATCCCAAACATAATGGCAAGACCCGTTGTCCCTACCTTACCATTTATGGCTAGTTTAAATCTACCGGATTTGGCCAAACTGACAAATGACCCCATTTCTCATGATGCGACATGGCCGGCTATGCCAGACAAGCTTCCTTCCAATATTCCCAAATTCAAAGGAAAATAGGGAGATGATCCCACCAAACACGTTATGTCTTTCAACTTATGGTGTTCATCTAACAACAGAGTGGATGACCCCATGAGTCTTTCCCTATTCCAGCATACCCTCACCGGAACAACATCAAAATGGTACGTAAACCTAGAAAGTGCCACCCATTCCACATTTGTGACATTGGCCATCACATTTCTTATGTACTTTCTACTGCCAATCCAACATGATCCAGGTCTCGAAATTCTCACTGATTTTCATCAAAATACTTCCACCCATATCGTGGACCACATCCACGAGTGGCATAGACAACACACACTATGCACCATCGAAATACAACCTCCCTTTTTATTGGATTGGTTTATCAAATCTCTTCAACCCGGCATAGCTAAAGATGTCGCCACCTTCATGCCACAAAGAGAGGAAGAGGCTATTATGAAAGCACAACATTTTGACCTCATATATGCACAATATCGATACCTTTACACAATCCTCCCTCATGCCCCATAACATCGGTCGTTGGATCCTACACCTTCGGGCTCATCACATTTAGAGGATGGGATTATTGGGTCCATTTCCCATTTAATAAAGGTTCATCCCACCACATAGGTACCATTCAACATGGTTTAGTATTACCCATCCATGCTCCCTACGTCGGTACCAACACCATAAGTTGGTCAGTTACAGTATGGACCATACAGTCTTGCATACCCAAACGCGAGCCAAAAAATGACTATTTCTACACAGCCAATGGCGCAGGTCGCTCCTACATCCACCTCTCGTGGAGCGCAAATGACATTTATCCCACCGCCAGGATATAATCCATATTAGCCTTTCCCATGACCAACTAGTCAACAACATTCTCCCCACATGGGGGTTAATCTAGTTCAATCTACTTATGTTCAGCAAGCTCAACATTTTGAGCAATTGAACGCCGCAAACCCCCATAATCCACATACTCAGGGGAAGAAGAAAGGTAAGAACAAACAAAATTAGCAGCCGGGGCAAGGGGGCAATCCCCCCTCTCAGCAAAACCAGAACACTGGTGATCCAAATGCAAGGACTAACAACCCCCCCAAACAAGGGAAGAATCTCCCCCTGAGAACCAATTATTGTTGCTCCATTTGTGGTGATTATGATCATTACACACATCATTGTCCTCTTATCCCCGACTGTCAACAGTTAGTGGAAGCTAAAAAGAAGATGGTGGCGAACTCTCCACAGGCACCGAATCCTCCCCAACCACAAACAACAGTGTTACAACAACACTTTGCCAATCAAGGGGTAGTTACGCAAGAGCAAGACCCTCGCCCACCTAGCGATGGTTATTTCTAAAATATCTATACATTGGATGTAAACCTCCAAACGCGAGCTAAAGGTTATGACGTGCCTCCCACCCTCCAAGCGAAAGATGTTCCTATCCCCTTAGGGAGCCCTCTACAGATACCATGCCCGAATACTGAACAAAGGGCCACAGATTCTGAAAGTTCCACTTCGGCATACTCCTAATAACCCTCATACGAAAGCCACCCACAATTACAGTATTGTAGATGACTTGGCTCAATCCCCTGCAGCTATGTCCACATTAGAGGTGTTACAGTCTTTCCCAACACAGAGAAAGGCATTACTCAATGCACTTGGTGCTGTCGACCCTTCCGCTCACACCTCATGACCTTTGATGTTGACAAAGGTGATCTGTGACTACCATCATTAGTCGCATTTCAAGTTCCAATCACGGTTAAAAACGTCATGATCCATCGTTGTATCATCGACGAAGGTGCATCCACTTGCCTTATGTCTGTAAAATTCTGGAAATGATTAGGATCCCTCGAGCTGGTCCCCTCATTTATCTCTCTTCGCGTATATGATGGGAGACCATCCCAACTAAGAGGATTGTATCAAAATGTCGCCATAGAGATGGGGGGCAAGATGGTTATGATTGATATCGAAGTAATCGATGCTGAGATCGACTACAACATCCTCTTGGGCATAGTTACATGTACGCAATGAAGGAGGTAGCCTCTTCAGTCTTCTGTATCATGATATTTCCCTTAAACAGGAAGATAGTTACCCTCGACCAACTTAACTACTATGACCCTAATACCACAAGCAATCCCGACAACGTCCTGCCCACTATATTGGGCGATGATCAACCGTATATTGACATTGATCCTAGTATGTACAAGGACTCCAATTTGTTAGGAGCATATTCGGGAACACCACCAATGATCCCTATATCTACCGATGTCCTAATGTGCACAATTTTCACCACTGAAAATGGAGATGCCTCCACCTCAACATTGTCATCATCACCACCGCTGAGTCATGGCATTGAACAAACATTGAGTCCATCGGTACCATCGATTTTTCAAATCTCATTCTTGTATCCTTCCACGGGTGTACAAGGGATGTCGGTTATGGCTCAGTTAACTCTACCTGGGCTAACTTTGAAAATCCTAGCGTGGTACCTTACACCACCCTTCCCAGAGATGGCTTCCAAACCAGTTGCCCATTATGAGTTTGTCCCTGTTTCGGCTACTACGTCCGCAAGATGCGTAACACGTTCAGTTAAAATAGCCCAAATAATGACATCCATAAATACACCACAATCAGTCATCACTAAGACCACCAATGGGGGAACCCACCAACCGAAGTTGAAAGGTGCCCTATTACCTGACCCAACATCTAAATCATTAGAAACCGTTAATCCTAAAGCATGGGGCATTAACCATAAGGAGGTCAAAGCCCCATTAATGATAATAACTCCTAATCAAAGGGTCACACCATCATGTTCTCTTTGCGGGCAGCAAGGCCACGCAACAAACCTATGTCCTACTCTACCAGAGCTAAGGAATTTGCTCAACACCCCCGTTAGCATCACCCACGCTCCATCGACGATAAAAATGGGAACACCTCCATTTCCCACAACTAAGTCCAAAACATTACATATGAATCACGTATGTTCCATATGTGCTCAGCATCGACACTATAGGCACCATTGCCCCGAATTCCCTCGATACCAAGAGGCGTTAGCAACAGTTCGTCTCACTCAAGTAACAATTGAGGAACCCCCCTTCTTACACCAAGAAGTAGCATCCATTAATATGATCACCATATAGGCGACACCATCAATCACCCCTCCCATAGAAGTTGCACCAACTATAGAAAACGTGATAGAGCCTGTAATGTCGCATGACCCAGCTAAGCTTACGACAACGCCATTACACAATGAATGCTCGTCATGTGCGCACTCCACCTATATGCTCCCTCCTAGCGCCATCGCATGCATACTGGAGCAAATCAACACTCAATAAGACCAAGAGCGCTTTCGTCCACATGTACCAAGACCTTGCCGATCTTGTTGAGAGACCACCCATTACTCCTTTCAGTGCCCCATTTTGCTCGTCGAACAACAAACTCGTCTTGAATTGATGAGAATGCAAGATCAATTACAAACACTCGGTGTAACCCCGCAAGCGTCACCAACTGAGTAGGTAGTATGTACCTTCCTAGACACCATCGATGTTGAATCTTCTTTAGTCGGTGTCCTCACTTGCAGTGATTCCTCATCTTCTGATGAATACGCAGACCACCTACAAGCATTCCCAAAAAATTAACAACCAAAACAAGGGGTTTTAACCCCCCAGCACAAACAAGACATTCGACACCAACCGTTGATATTCTTATTTTGTGCCAAAAACTTTACTTTCGTTTCACACTATCTTGAATTAAGGAAGTAAACTACCTCTCTTCTTCAAATGCAGATGGCCTCCCCAATGGACATCTGCATAGGTTATGCAGACGGTGCCAGTCGATGGTCCAAACATATAGCGTCCGCTTCCTGAGTTATATATTCCCCCTCCCATACACTTCACCACACCGATGGAGTATGCTTGAGGGCACTAACAAACAATCAAGCAGAGTACAGTGCCGTAATAGGTCTCTTAAGCGATGCCATACACCTAGGCATTCACAATTTACAAGTACACCTCGACTCCCAACTTGTCGTATCACAGTTGAATAATATTCCGGGTCCGCAACTCACTCCTCTTCCAAAATTTTATGCGTGTGCGCCTTCTCATTCGAAAATTTGAAACCATAACTTTCATACATATACCGAGAAATGCCAATGCATTGGCCGAATCCATCGCCAGTGAGGTATTGAATTAGCACCTAGTACGTCACCCAACTGTATAAACCTGCATGCCAATCATACATAAAAATGTCTATGTGTTTCACCTACGACTACACATAGATATATCTCATCATCACAAGTCCTACAGTCGATAATACACGTCGAAAACAAATATGCTAGTATCAACTACTACATATGCATCACATCAACACATAGGCAACATAAAGCAAAATACCCATACATCACATACATATAGAGACACATACATCATGTGCCACAAAAATGGTATATACATATATATATGTCATCAAAAATGTCTGTCATGTACAAAAAATGGCCCTCTTGGGGCATATACATAGCATCCTTATGGGGGATACATAAAAAAACATGCCTCCCATAAGCTCATAAAAAATGTATACATACAAAAATGGGGCCCATAAGCTCTATATACAAAAAGAATCAAGTCGCCTCGCCAGATGGTCGATCTCAGGCTCCCAAAATGGCCAGTGGCCGCACATCCTCCCCTCGCACCGGCTATGGTCCCCGCCATGGTCGCTTTCGTGGAGGAGGGGATGTTCCTCCCTGCACTTGACGTTCCATATGGCATGCTACCGCTACCCACTGCATAATGAGCCTCCATACTAGCCTAGACTCAGCTAGTAAGTGGAGTGTCAGGTCCAACTCATCATCCTCGAGTTCAGCCCAACCCCACTCATCAACATCAGTAGTCAGCCCGCCAAACATCCTCTCCAAGTCAGCTACTAAAGCTGCCATCTGGTCCCCGGCAGCTGCCCCACCTTCCACACCTCCTCCAGCTCTGGCTCCTCCCGCTCCGAGAGGACCACCCTCGGTCGCATCTACTCCTCCAATGGCAGGACCAACCCCAACGGCTGACTGGTCCCTCCTCGGTATTGACCTTCGAGGTGGCCTCACAGGACCAACATCTGCATCAAAAAAAAGAAAACCATCATCAATACATGATAAACATATATGTCGTAAATGTGCATAAATAAAAAGTATGTACAAATATATATGCGAAAACTACAAAACCATAAAAACATACTAGTCGCGCTAAAACCGTCAGCAGGAACAGGTATCTTTGGATCTCCTCAGAAGTCCATCCTGCTCCAAGGATACCTCTATGGTCATCCTATGCGGCCCTCCCATACATCTAGCACCTATGGCGTAAAATAGACCCCACGGGCCCGCCACCAACACGCGACATAATACGCCCCCAAAACGCCATCCGCGGCTCCCATGGTCCCCGTAGTGGCACCACTACCTATGGCCTCAATGATGGATAGCGCTCGAAGAAGTATGAGCACAAAACACTACCATAGAAAAAGGTGCATTGTCCCACACCCCACCGTAAATATGGCATCTGTTGCATCGTAGGCTGTAGCATCGATGAGTCCCACACCATAGGCCAACCTGCCATCACCCCGTCCTCCAGCTGGGCTGGCCTCCAGTAACCTGATTGGGGTACGTGCCCCCCAACACACGAACAACGGTTGTTGCCACAACCTCCACCGGTAGAGCCCTCAGATGGCTCACCAACACGCCACCAGAGTTTCAACTCTGGTCACCACCGTAGTATCGATCCACTAAAGTGTGGATCGCCTCTGAAACCAACTGTGGAGGGAGAGGCTCCCTCACCCCTCAGGGAGCAAAATCGGTCAAGAAGTAAATATCTTGAGTTGTAATACTCAGGTCCTCACCTCCCACATGGAACACTCCGCGGTCAGGGTCCCACATGTCCAGTGGCCGCCACAGGAGGTAATTGGCTGACCACATCAGAGGGCTCTTGAAGTTTGCTCTTGAAGAACTTCAAGAGACAAGCATCTCGTAAGGCATCGGTCGTCACCTTTTCGGCTAACACAACTGCTCGAAGGTCATCAAACTCTCTCTCCCTCCACTCAACATCTCGAAGGTGTACCATCACTTATAAGCAACCACCTGCATAAGGAAATGATCACCCACCAGACCTTTTAAAATAAATCAGCGTGGCTTTCTCTAAAAAGGTTCACGCGTAGTGTGGCCGAAACACTTTTTGACCACGCGGAACCATCGTTCGGGAGATATACAGCTCGGTTGTGCGTGCAACGTGACTATTCAAGGAACAATCATGCTAACACTAGCACGTGGTCGAAGCATATTTATCGCGCACTACAGTGCATATTTTATGCGCTCATGAGCGCGCGATTTTTGGAAAATCTCGCGCTAAGATAACGGAAGATTTTCCAAAAACCCTGTGCTACCGCGCGAGATTTTCTCAAAACCCTAAAAGCATTTAAATAATCCCTGGACACCCAAGGGACCACCAACCCTAAGTCTACCCGGATAAAATCAAAGAGTACAAAGTTTACGCATACCTGCAACTCGCGGCTTGACGAACGGTGCATCGTATCGCCCAGAAATGATCGAAAGGCACTCTATGAGATCGATGGCATAAAGTACAAATGATTTCCAAAAGTGGGGCACACCCTTATTTTATACTCAATTGATCTAAACTTCCAATTGATGCCATGGACAAACCGTAACTCTGTTTTCAAAACTGTTTGCACCGCGATGACCAACACTTCGAGCTCTTCGACATGAAACCAACCAATCCGGATTCCCACTGTTGTCACTGGGACATTATTTTTCTATCCAAGTACCCCACAAGTACGCGATGTTTTGGTTATACGATGTCTACATTGCCAATACCTTGGTTACTTCTTTTACTACACTTGGGTATGTGCACCACATGTACAGGATAGTGATCAGGCCAATATGGAGCCTCTATATGGATAAGACTCCACATCTCTAACAACAAGGGGCAGGCACCCTACCGCGGGTATCATTCTGAAGCTGACATATAGACTATATTTACCCTTTGTTTATAATGCATATCCCAATATTCCCACTGATAACCATAGGGTCCCTTTCATGGCCTTGATGTGCTATCAACATCATTTCCGTGAATAGCATGTTCCCCCATGGGTGTGCGCACCATTTCCATCCCCATCATCAATTTGCACTCATGATGTCGACCCCCCAGAAGTCTGAGGAATCTAATCAAACTTGAAACGACCCTCCCTTAGAGTATCATTTCATAATTGCGCATTTACTCCACTAAGTAGACACACGTCAGACTCCTCGACACAGGTTACAAGAACGATTCACAAAGCCACTTCATACCTCCACGAGCACTTTACCATTCGTAATCCCCCTTGTATCATCACCCTGCAAAGACACCTATGCCCCCCCCCCACCATCAGAAGCAACCAGTTCTATTCAGTTATCCCATAGGTATATACTGCATGTCATCGCTTCATGGGGAACCTGTCTTTGCTTCTGCAAGTTAACCCTCATTTCAACATTGGAAAGTGTCCCCCGATCCATTAAAAACCGTGGGGAGTCTGTCCATCATCAAATTGGTCTCCCGATACACCCAAAAACACGGGGACCCCACCGATATTATTTATGTACAAACAAGTTTCCTCGTCACCTCACATTTAGGGAACACCATATTATTTTGGCAGCAACCCATGGTCACCTTTGATCGATGTATTTGAGTCTCCATATGTTTAGTAGTATATGTTTCACCGATTACCATTACCATTTGTTTTGCGTCTACGTTAAAGCCCTTTCACTTGCAGTTTTTTTCCACCAGTTTCAATCTATGTCGTCCTGAAAGAAAAGTTGTCATCCCTACTACCCATGTTTATATCAATCAAAGGAAGTTACGAGCCCCATGCTTATCAACTAGTCTTGTGTCAAGTTTGTCCGTCCACCATTTGATTACAATATGATCCCGATTCTTAGGATAGGACCATCGTCTTATCATATACTTCAGATCTCGTCGACGTCAAAACAATATAGTCTGAGAGTTGTAGTAGTTGCAGTTGTACCTTGGGATCCCTTTCAATCACTATAAGGGGTCACCTCGAACTTAGTAGGGAGAGTCATTATTGCTCCTAACTAAGTGGTTTCCCCTATGCTCAACGTCAACACATCATCGCATCAGGGGGAAACATAATTTTGTAGGTAGCAGTGTTCACATTTGTAAATCATGATAGCAGTCTATTCGGTACGGTGAATCCCTCGGGCAAATTTGGGTACCAAGTTTAGTCCCTGCCCACAATGGGTTCATCATGGTCACCAGTAGTTCCACTTCTTCAATATTTCCCAGCAGCTTCGAGGGCATTTACTCTAACATGGATTGAAGCCACCTTAATCCATGTCCCAACAATATAGTAGAGTCGACACCTTTGTCCTCTCCCATTGTAATCACTTTGACAACCTTTCACGAGCATGGGTATACCCGCCTCGTTTGTATAAAAACTATTCTTTATTATAGCTCCAACGGTCGTCACCAACACTTTTCCCCCATGGGAGAACCTTATTTTTTCCACACATGCTTCATCCTATAGAACAAGAGAGAAACAACAGAAAATATGATGCATTATTGGCTCTACAGTACCCTCCGAACCTCATACATCAGGGGGCATCTGTTAATGCCTAAAAGTCGCACACATGCGACATTTTGGTGATTCATCCTATAAAGCGTCATCAACATAGAGAATGTATCTCACCACAGGCATCCTCAACAAATCCAAACACAGTGTGAGTCCAAAAGTGCCAAGAAACAGTCAAAACAAAGGGTAGCGTGGGTATTACACAGTTGACCCATGTTATAGTGCAGGTTACTTGAGCAATGCTCACGCTACCCACACGCGAATTTTCCTTCGATATCCGCGCTACTATCAAAACAACGGGACACTGACACCCATTGACGAATTCGATACTCAATCCTCCCCATGGATTAGAATTCGGCTCCTTAAACACTTGGGGGCATTAATCATCCCCCTTGTGTACCTTGGAACTAGTTCATGAAGGAGGAGAGTTCACATTTGGATCTAGTTGTTTGATGGCCACCTCTTGGCCTATAAAAGGAATCCATTGGCATGCATTTGGCAGTGATAAATTAGAGAAAGGTTATGCTGTTGGATTTGAGTTGGAGCTTCCTAATAGCCCAACATTTCCTACCATTGTGAGCATTCCCAAGCTTGCTTGCCACCTACCATCAAGGGGCAAGTGTTTCTCTCCATTGTTCTTCCTCCTACTTAGCATTTAGTTTGGACAAGAAAGGCCTCCCCAAGGGATATTTTTGGATTCCCTTGAATCCTTCACCTCCTAGGTGTTGTACAACTATTCCATTGGGAAATACAAGAGTGGTTTAGCATATCTTTGGTTGTTGTTGAAGTTTGCATTCTCCCCCCATCTCTTTCATTTTGTTTTTATTAATAGTTTTCATGTTTGAATGTGAACCACACTAACAATCTCTTGCATAATCACTTGGAGGAATACCACCAACCATCAAAAGGGGCTCCAAGAACTGAGGCATTGCAACAACTTACAAGGCTAAGCCCCTCACCAAGTGGGAGAGTGCACTTGTGCAATTTTTTCCATAACAGTATCCTACTCAATTCCAGATTCTAGAAATAAATATTTGCTCTTACCGATAGCCATGCCTGTAGCGCTAGTAAAGAGATCTAGAATGTCTTTGTAGAATTCCATTCTCCCACTGAACCTATCCCGAACAATAAGACATCATCAACAAAAAGAGGATGAGTTATTCTTAAAACCATAGAATTTTTCCCACTTTCTAACTTACCTTCCAAATTTGCCTGATTTATAAGTCTACTTAGACCTTCCACTATTAAAAGGAATAATAGTGGTGACAAGGAGACACCCTTGTCGAAGACCTTTAGATCCTTTAAAAAAATGGAAGGACTTCCATTAACTAAAACTACCAAGTTTGTTGAATTCACACAACCCATGATCCAGTTTGTTGCCTCCAGGCTCATGCTTATTTGTAGTAAAACCAATCCGAGAAAATCCCAACTGACTCTATCATAAGCTTTCATCAAATCCAACTTTAATATCATAGCCTCTGACTTCTTTGTTTTGATTTTGATATTACTATTTCTATATCTTTTTATTTTGATATTTTTTAAGGATAATTACTTATTGATGTGATAAATTCTATAAATGATTTATAGGTGGTTGTGATTTTTCATTTACATTTTCAATTTGTATAACTAATCTAGAGATTATTTACTTTCTTTGTTTCTACATTTAAAAGTGATTAACGACTTTGTGGCATGTTCCCTTGTTTACCTAAATTCAAAAAATAGTCTTTCGAGGAAATGTAATATGAGCTTTTACTCATGATATCTAATCCTTTTTTATAAAGATTAGCCTTCACTCATGATACTTAATCAACATTGCTAAGTGCAATTGCTTATTATATAGTATTTCACTTTAAAAACTGGGTACTATAAGATCCACCGACTGAATGGAGGGCGGTAGGGTTTGGACTGATGGAGGCAGGTACGATTTAGCTATCTCCAGGCGGCAGGGGCACCGTAACCCTGTCACTGTCAGGATGGTTGCACGGCATTCGAGGAGGAGGTTCTTTTGGTTAAGGTTGTTTTTACTTGGTGTTGCAGATATTTCTCGGTACGGATAGGTAGAAACTCTCTTAGGATAAAGTAGGATGCACTGACTCTATGCTAAGACAAAAAGGAAACAAATGCTACCTTGAGTTCCTGAACTAACCTTCACAACAAGATTAAATGCATTCAGAAGAGCTGAAAGACGTAACTCACCTTCCAATTCGACGTTTGTCCCGCTTCTAGCTCTTGATCTCGAAGCTCCAATGTAGAACCTGTTGAGATCAAACAAAGGACAAGCATGCAAGCTTCCAAATACTTTGAAGCAAAGATTAAATTCAAATCTAGACTAGATACATTTCATATCAAAGATCTATACAATACACATGAAATGGGAAAAACAAGACAAGTTATCTTATATTACAAACTTGAAGAGTACTTACAAAGGTTGTTTGATATCCAAGCCAATCCTCTAGCTCCAAGTGCTTCCTTTAGCTATCTTTGCAGAAGTCTAAAGATCATAGGTTTGATGCCCCAAAAGTCCTCCCTTTGGCCCATGGAAAGCTTCTCTCTTATAGCACATGGGAAGGTTAACCAACAAGAGAGAAGTGTGGATCTATGGAGGGTTTAGTGGATCAGGCCAGCGAAACAGAGAGGGGAGTTGAGATCGAATCAGAGGTGGCAATCCCAATGATATCTCTCGAAAGTCAAGATCCCAAAATCCAAGGCAAAAGGTTAATTTTGGACTACCGCACCCCTACCACTGAGCATAACACGGTAGTACCGCGCCCCAGAGAAGGAGCAACGCGCGGTAGTGCTAACTACCGCGCCCTTGTAGATGTGCAGGGAGCGGTAGTGCTCACAAACAGGGCTAAGTTGGGTTGGCAGATGGAAGAAAAAGTGTTTTCTTTCAGTGTTCAGTCAATGGTTTTCATTCTAGATGTTCAGATGATCTTTAAAGGAAACTGTCGTTTAGGTCGCTAGTGACGCGACACTAATACATAATGTGTAATATTGAGGTATAACAGATGCCCCCTAAAGTGTGAGGTCAGAAGAGACTGATGGCCAAAATACTTTACAAATATGGTGCGGAGATAGCATCGAGGGGAGCAACAAGGAGCTGAAACAGAAACAAAATGTCAGATATACCACCGAGGCGGGCATTACCATGCTCGGAAACAATTGACTCAAAGCATGGCTACCGACCAATACATTGTAGATCCATGAGTACTTAGATGATATAGACTGTAGACAAATCATGGATACTATGAACAAGCGTAGATCCATGAGACAGTGATGACACAGCCACGACCAATACATAAGTGGATCTGTGTGACAATATAGAAAAATCTCCATTGCAACCTGGACGTAATCAAAATACAAAAGGGTGTCCAGGGTCTTCTACCCGATTGCAAATGATACGAATCTAGCCATGTGATTACAAGGTGTTGAAGTCGAACATGGTAGAAACCATTTGATTACCAGTCAATGATGTGAACCGTTAACAAATGCGAGGGAAATCACCAATGATGACAATGATCCCTAAGGTAATATAGTACATCTCAACGAAATGCGAATAAACGAGTTGATGTCGAGCATTCGAGAGATCGTTAGATCAGAGGTCAATGATGTAAACCTACTGTCGAACACGAGGAAACCTGCCATTGAGGCATGCAGATACCAAGGTACTAGTGGTTGATTCCCAAGTCCGATTCCTGGATAGTGATTTGGTGTCGACAAGAATAGACTCGTCGAAGGTGGGCCATAATGATTCCCACATCATCGACACGAAATCAGAACGAAAGATAGTATGGATCGATGAAACAATAGAATATGTACTGACACAAAGGGAAGGTTTGACATGAAGTGGAGGTGGACTCAAAGTAATAACCCTTTGAACATATAACGACATGAAACAGAGCTTGGCAGCAGGGACTACTTGAATAGACAGAAACACATGAAGTGTGAACTCATAGCAATAATGAGGACGCATGATCATAATGATGACACTATTAGCAAGACTGACTACCAAAAACAGACAAGGTGAGGATGTATGCCATGTTCAAAGGTGATGATTGACAAGCTACCAACAAGGTAAACTTGACTCATTTTCCCATTTTCCCCCGAGTTGATGGACGAGTACCTCTTTGTTTTTTTACGAGCTTGAGGAGGATAACAGATGCTCGGTATAGCTCATCTCATAGATGAGTCCAATCTCACACGTTTTTCGAACCTGAGAAAGGAGGGGTTCGTCCCAAAGTGGGACCTTCGATGTTGAATTTTAACGAGTCCAAGGAAAGAAAACTCGGTCATCATTTCATGTTTAGAGAGTCTAAAAAGAACTAAAGAAGACTCCAACGATCCTTTTTCGTAAAGTTAGCCTCATCGCCCGAAAAAGGGTAAAAAAACGCGGGAGAGGACTCTTCCAGTCATGATTGGATGGAGTATTCCTTTTTCGTAAGTAGTGCCCCCTAGTCCGAAAAAGGGGTAAACTATCACCAGGGAGACGATCATTCAAATCATTTTACAAGCGTGAACGAATCAATTTCGCTTGGCCATCTTTTTGTATTTTAGGAGTCTGAAAAGAGCTTAAAGAGGACTCCATGTACAACTTTGTCATGGTTGATGACCGAGTATGACAAAGGAAAAGTAAACTCGGCACAGTTCCTTTTCCGTAAATAGTCTAGCGAGGCCGGATAAAGTGATAAACCTATACTCATTAGACACACCTTTTTATTCCAATTGTTTAACGAGCACGATAATGGTATCAAAAGCACTCGGAATCTTTTTCATGTTTGGATCCAGAGCACGAAAAAGGAAAAAGTAAGCTCAAACCACTTTTCATATTTTAACCAGAACACGAAAAAAGTGAAAAGTAAGCTCAAACACCATCCTACTATTTTTAACGAGCTCGAAGATAGGTTGGAAGAATTCTCATGATGTCTGCTTCATTTTTTAACGAGCTTGTAACAGAAAATGAACTATGCTCAGGATAATTTTCATGGTTTAATGAGCTCGAAACCTAAAAAGGAAAGTATGCTCGAAAATGTTCCCAATGATGAACTTCTTCCTGTCATGAAATCCAAAGGTTGGTACATGCCCCCCAGCATGATTGCTAGAAGTAAGTGACTTAGCTCCAACGTGGTGTGGAGAGGCGATCGAATTGAATTCAACATAACTTCCAGAGGTTGAAGACATGCCCCCAAGCTTCATTTCATTTGACTAAAGTATAGGCGGGTGAAAAGAAGGTTCAGGTACTAAGTCTACGAGGAGATTCGACTCAAAGGGAAAGTATGTGTTTCATTTTTTAACGAGCTTGACACAGGAGTAGAACTTTGCTCAGACTACTGGATTCATTTTTTAATGAGCTTGAAGCCAAAGGTAAACTTTGCTCACGGTTAAGGCCCATTGATGATTTCCCTCCCAACATGATGACCAGAGGTTGGTAAATGCCCCCAGCATGATTGCTAACGGCTAAACATGTCCCCCAAGCTTCGTTTCGTCTAACTACTCTTATTCCTTACCCAAAAATCCTGGATACTAATCCGAATGTGTTCACCAGGGGGGGTAGGGAGAACCAGGACCAAGTGACCTAGGCAGATGAAATGAAGGTTCAAATCCTAACTCCAGCGAGAGACTCGAACAAATGGAAGGGAGATCTATTTCATTTTTACACAAGCTTGAAATAGATAATAACAATGCTTGAAAGGGTCCTTTTTATTTTTTAATGAGTTTAAAACAGAAAGAAATTATGCTCGAAGGTAGTTTCATTTTTACGCAAGCTTGAAACCGAACGTAAACTATGCTTGGGATTGGTTTCGTTTTTACACAAGCTTAAAACCAAAAGTAAACTGTGCTTGAGGGTCGGTTTCATTTTTTAATGAGCTTGAAATAGAGAATAAACTATGCACGGGATTTGTTTCATTTTTACACAAGCTTAAAACCAAAAGTAAACTGTGCTTGAGGGTCAGTTTCATTTTTTAATGAGCTTGAAATAGAGAATAAACTATGCTCGGGAACCTATTTCATTTTTTAGCGAGCTTGACACATAAAGGGAACTCTGTTCGAAATGATGGTTGGTTTCATTTTTACACAAGCTTAAAACCAAAAGTAAACTATGCTTGAGATGATGGTTGGTTTCATTTTTACACAAGCTTAAAACCAAAAGTAAATTATGCTTGAAATGATGGTTGGTTTCATTTTTTAACGAGCTTGACATCGGAATAAAACTTTTCTCCAACGTCCCCCCTTAGGGGGAAAAAACCACTAAAACATGTGGAACATTTAGGGAAGTCTGGTGACTAAGAGTCATGCGATGAGTGGGCGTCACAAAGGAAAGCTGATCGATGGTCACAAAATTCCCATGATGGGGAAAATACATCACTCGGAAGAGTGAGGACACTACAGCCTTCATTGCATAGACGTAATCACGTCCAAGGAGTAGATTAAAATCTTAGGGACCTTGGACGACCATGACATAAATACAGACAGTTTTCCCTCCCAAAGTGATAGGTAACTAAGGAAGGGACCCTAAAGGTCCAGTAGGTCTTCTATTGAAAGCCAGTATCTGGTCAGTGACGGGCACAAGCCGAGGAGAACCTAAGGCTTTCCAAGCAGTTGAGGATATAATACTAACATAAGCTCCTTCATCAACTATCGTATGAAAAATTTCTTTATCGGAAACTCCTACAGATATTTGAAAAGGAACACTCGAAGGAAGACGAGATTCTGTTAGACCGTTCCAATCAAAGGAAATGACCTCAGTACTTGGAGGGGGTCTCGCGTAAACGGACAGGGTTTCCCCTTGCCGAGGACATTCTGAATCGATAAGAAAAACATCAGCGGTTTCCAATTCACTCTCTCTTGGAAGATAAGAATGAGACGAAGATTGTGTTAAGATGACTGCTTCAGTCTGGACTTTCTTCAATGAAAGAGCGGGATCGAGTTGAGATGACAGCGACTCGATCACTTCACTCTCAGAAGGGAGAGTGGGATCAATTGCAGATGAAACTAAATTGATCACTTGGTCAACCAGCGGGGGGTTCAAGGGACAACTTACCATCGTTTGTTGGAAGCACCAGTTGAGAACTAGTAATATCTTCCAACCACCGCGAAGCTTCATCCATGCTCGGACAAAGGAAAGTGAGGTGCATACCCTTGCATATCAAACAGGGATATAGGACTTTACCCTTCCGACCCTTCACCAAGGGGTCACTGGTTGAGGGAGTTTCATCAACATGATGGTCAGAGGTTGATGATACAAGTGGTTTGGGGTTTTTAGACCACACTTCTGATACACGGGAAAGACCGGGGCAATCCTTGAGAAGGTGATCACCCTTGCAAAGTTTGCAAGGGAACTTGGGCTTGCGAGGTGTTTTCATAGAATGAGTGCCATTAGAGGCAACTAGTTTACGCTTGGTCTCTTTCTTATCCTTCTTCTTCTTCTTCTTATCCTCCCGATTACTAACACTATTGCTTTGATCAGGCGAGGAAGAAGGAACAGAAGAATATTCATCAGACGAAGAAGGGGAAGGATTAGTTTGGGATTGACTCTCTCGTGGTGGAGAATTAACATTCGAAACATTGGGTGCAATCGGAATTACCGGATTGAATAACCACACCGGTAATCCTATGGTTAATCTAGGAAGATTTAACGTGGCAATAAAGAGAGGACCAATATCTCTAATTGGAGGAAAAGTAAAAGGTACCCCTTGAAATGGGGTCTCCGGATTGGTAGTCCCAGAAGGAGCATGGGTGCATGGAGGTAGATTCTCCATGGAACAAAACTAAGTGATGTGGATGAAGTCTTGTTAAAAAGAACTAAAAAACCCTTAGGCAACCGAGCGTGCGAAAGGGGAGCTAGGAAAAGACAAGGCTCACAGGCCAAAAGAGCAAGCTCAAAAAACTATACTGAGGCTGCTGCCACAGTAAGCGAGCTGTACAACAAAACGGCCAGAATGCCAACAAACAGCCCTACAAAGAAAAAGATCCTCTACAATATAGCAAGAAAAACCTCCTAACTAAGAGCTGGAGACCTTAACAAATTGTATCCTTCGCAAGGTGATGAAATCCAAGTCGAACAATACAAAATAAGAGACCAATAATGGAAGGATATCCCTCTACCGAAAGGGATCCTGGGTAAAGAGCCCTAGAAGAAAAGTCACTAAGCTACCTCGTTCATGACACGTTGGAAAAGGTTTTTGGTGCTTCTGCCTTATCACCCTTGCATTACTATGAATACAAGGAAGACACTGATTGATGTTACCTTAGGGCTAAGTGGAGTGTGGCATTCCACAGAGTCTGTCCGGTTCTCAATCTCGCAGTGGTTTAACCCCTGAAAGTGTGAAACAGTCAGGAGGCCCCTCCACAAACTGGTGTATGACCGTGTCAACAAATACTAGAGGATTTTAGTTCCCTAAAGACAACGACTATGTCTCAGATGAAAAATGACAAGGGGGAATTATTTTGATGCCTATCCCCGGTGTCCTACTCAACTACCAAATTCATTTGATTTCCTCAAGTGAGGTTAATGTTGGTTTAGTTAGGGAGATTAATTTTAGAGGTTGTCTTACTCAATCGGGTAAATGGACTCCTTTTTCATATTGGATGTATCACATCTATAGAGCCAACCCTTTTTCATGTTGGATGTGTCACATCTACAGAGCCAGGAAATAAATCCTAGATCTGATCTAGGTCACATCCAGTATGAAAAATGACTGGCACTGTGGTCAGGATTGCATCATCCCTAGACATGGATTCGTCTTAAATGAATCACAGACTGCATCGTCCCTAGACATGAGACTTGTCTTAAAGTGATAAGGATTGATCATCCTAGAACTTGATCTGGATTGCATCATCCATGGACCTATATCCTAAAGAGAGCAGGATTGATCATCCTGTAATATGATCGTGTGATGACGATGCTGATGATCGTGTGATGACGATGCTGATGATCGTGCGATGACGATGCTGATGATTGTGTGATGAAGATGCTGTAGATCAAGATGATCCAGATGCTGTAGATCGTGATGATTCAGATGCTGTAGATCGAGATGATCCAGATGCTGTAGATCGAGATGATCCAGATGCTGTAGATCGTGATGATCCAGATGCTGTAGATCGAGATGATCCAGATGCTGTATATCGAGATGATCTAGATGCTGTAGATCGTGATGATCCAGATGTTGTAGATCGAGATGATCCAGATGCTGTAGATCGAGATGATCCCGATGCTGATGATCGTATGATGACGATGCTGATGATCGTGAGGATCCAGATGTTGATGTTGCTATAGCTGCTTGAGTGCTGCAGAAGATAAAGACTCAGTACTGAAGATGTTGATGTTCCAGTATTGAAAATGTTCCAGTAACTGGTTGAGTTACTGATGATGTTGAGAAAGCTTCCAATGATTTATAGATGTATCATGTATGATGTTGATGACTCCTTGCTCGTGCAGATGCTGTTATAATATCCTTCTCGTTAAGGGGGAGTGTTGAGATATTGTAACTTCAAAGAATATTATATTTGTACTTTATTATTCCGGAGATGATTCATTCCTCCGTGAAGTTCTTATTGTATATCCGGAGATGTTTATTCCTCCGTCGGAATGTGGTAACTTGGGTTATTAGACTTCCCTAGTGGGGGTCGACCCTGTATGTGTTATGTGGATCAAAGGGTTATTAGACCACCCTAGAGGGGTCAGCCTAGTCAGTTGTAGTGGGGTATTTAACCCATTGGTTAAATACGAGCCTACATGTCTTGTGTAAAAGACAAGTCAGAGTAATGTATAAATAAAGGAGGTGTATTCCTCATGGAACACACACTCACTCACTTGAGAGTGACGCACTTGTGGAGGAGAGGTCTGCTATGGAGAAGGAGGAGCTTATGCTCAGGGTTTGCATCTTTGTATATTGCTGGTCATCTAGATTGAGGAAGCTTTACTGGGTTTTCTACCCCATGAGGGTTTCCCAGGATAAATCTGTGTCTCTTGTGTTTATGCTGTGCTTGTTGTTTCTTCAGTGATCCTGTATATGCTATTGTTGTGAAATGGAATGTAATGCTGCTATTTTCTGTCTTAGCATATTAAATCTTAACAATTTTATTGTACCATTGGTTCCCTACCATTATTTAGAAAATTATGTCTATGCTAGCCTTATTGATAAACAAAGTGTATGACAATTCCCTGCCTAGCTATGATCATCAACAATGACCATACCTAAATTTACTAGTTGAAATGCCACTCATATTTTGTGCTTCTGTGGGGAACTTCAAAGGATGCAATTGGAAAATGCTTAGATAAATTAACAATTCTTTTAGGTTATGGCTATTTCAATGAACTAGTGCTTGAAAAATTGGTGTTATTTGGTCTAGTCAATAACAAATTGCCTCTTCCAAAAACTAATGAAAATTTGGATTTTAGTTTAAGTGGATTAAAGAGTGGGATTTGTCAACTGGTAAAGGTAAAGAAAATTTGAATATAGCTAGTTTTGTCCACTCGCTACAAGAGACCTTAGCAACATCATTGAAGAGACCCAATCTTATAAATACTTAGTTATCAATATCAATTGTCATTTAAATTGGAATCACAATGTTAAAAATAGAATTATTAACGTTTTAAAAACTTGTTATGATTTTGAAAACAAATATAAAAATATTGAACTATATAACTAGAATAAGAAAGAAAAAAAATTTCAATACTTTAATTATCAAACTTATTCTATATTACTATTAAGTTTGAGCTTGCACCATAACATGCCTTTTTTAAGTAACAAAGTGAATATTTATTATTATTTTTAAATAAACATTACACTAAATGATGATATGCTAAGGAAATCCAATAATAATAATTTTTTTTGAAAATGCTAATGATAAAATAAAACTCAAGAATTTGAAGTTGAATTATAAAATATCTACAAAAGAATCCTTGAGTAACATTTAAGTGTAATGCACTCTATCTCTTTTAGTAACAACTCATTTCATTACTCTCATTAATATTAACTAACATACTTTGTTATATAGGTGACCTTTACCACCTTTAAGCATATCTATGTGTGGCGTGTGGAGTGTTCATTTAATATTGATGGCAGTAAGATGTGCTTTTAAAATAAGAAAATATGTTTTTTTTTTTTTTAATTTCATAATGGAAGAAATATTATTACTATTATTATTTAAAGGTTTGTATCTATGGAATTTTAAATTGATAACTTTAAACAAAGAGTGTTTTAAGAGTACACCCATTTACTATCTATTCTATGCTCTATAAATAATTAATTATTATCACTTAAAATATTACTCATTATTATATTAATAATAATAATAATAATATAATAATAATGATAAATGTTATATTTTTTAAAATAATAAATGTTATATATATATATATATATATATATATTGTAACTAGGGAAATCGACAACTGCGATGGGGCTGGTACTCGCGTGACATGGGGTCCAGTGTCCAATCCTATCCGCTACCACTATATCCCAAGGTGCACTCATATAGCCCGCACACATGGGGCACGGGTAAGCCAGGGTGATTTGAACTTGTGTCCTCCATTTACATGTCCTTCATATCAAGCAAATCGCCAGTTGAGCTACACCGCTGCGGGCTCTCTCTCTCTCTCTCTCTCTCTCTCTCTCTCTCCATATATATATATATATATATATATATATCCTGCAGGGGTGTAACTCAACCGATGATTCGCTTGATATGAAGGACATGTTTTGTATATATATAACATTAAAAGATTGTCATGGCTATATCATATAATATAATAAAATAAATAAAAATGGGCTTTACAAAAGTTAGTTTATTAAGAAGTTTGAAAAATACAAAAGCACTTTCTATAATCTGGTTTAGAATAACCTCTTTAAAAGAGATGATAAGAAAATTGCTAGTGTAACCCCGAGACAATAGCCTAGAATTAAAATTGCTTTACAAAACATTAAAAACCTGGAATTTAGAAAGAGGCATGGCCATTAAAATTGCTTTACAAAACATTTAAGACCCAAAATTTAGAAAGAGATATGCCCATTGAGGGATTTTTGTTTGATGGCTACTGCACATTGAAGATCCTTATCAATATTCTCCATTTCCAAATCTCCTTATTCTTGTTACACAATTTCTTCATCCATAGTTGCAATTGGGGTCGACCCATTGATATATTTGGGTGAGAGGCCAAAGATGTTGAACACATGGTGAGACCCAAAACCAATTGATAAAGCATGCCATTTTCAATTTCAAGAATCTTGATTTGTTTGTCTTGGTGAGTCATAATCTCTAGAATTATGAACAATTGTTGTTTTATCTTTTAATTTGGGTAGCAATTTTGTTCTTCAATTGAGATATGGCTACTTGATTATCTATAAGGAGTCACTTATTCCTCCTCAACGCACACCACAAGTATGCTGAATCACACAAAAATCAACCATTAGTATGACTATGACTAACCATGCTTGTGAATCTCCCATCTTTTCCACTGACTGAAACAAAGCAAACCTAGAGTGAGTCACGACCCCTAGAGAATGGACACCTTTTTTGAAATCAACTTCTCTAGAGCACCAACACAATCACCACAACCCACTAAGAAATATCCCAAAGATAGAGATCAAATCCCCTAAAACCAAAATCCCCTCTAAACCAGACACACTTTAGGATAAAAGGGTTGAAACAAAGGCCTTGATTTATCCCACCTATTCCTGCTTGAATTGTGCTATGTCATTTATAAACCTACTTTGCCATCCTGTAAAGCATGAATGAAGGTACCTGAGAACTATGGTGAGTAAATACTCATCACTTCAACATGTAAAGGTGCCCCAAGCATGAATGAAGGTACCTGAGAACTATAGTGAGTAAATACCAATCACTTCAACATGTAAGGGTGCCACCATCTATCTTAGGATGCACCCTTCATTGGTTAACTAAGTGTGCATCCTAACTATGGCTTAAAACCAAATGTCTATGGGATATGGGATAGACTTGTAATTCCATGTTTTGTTTTCATTGTTCAATTGATGAAAATATATAGGGGTTTAAATATGAAGGTGGAAATGATTTTGTGATAATAAATATCATCAAGCAGTTCACAGTTTTTATGATTTGCTTAATTGTTATTGAATTTTGTATGAAATTTATTGCCATGGGGTAATCCTCCTACAAGTAGGTGTGGTCAAAGCTTTGTATGTTTATATTGAGTTCATTTGCATTGGTCAATGTTCCATCTCAAGTCAAACGTTTCACTATCGTATTCCCCTACATGAAATCTATACCTTACATACATAAACCTTGGGCACCTTTCTCAATGTATTCAATGAATTTTATTGTTGCCCAAAATATTGGCCAATGGATAGGTAAGGCTAAACACCCAAATTAAATTTGTTACTTATCAATGTGTCTCTGAAAACTTTGTTTGAAATTGCAAGCTTAGTGAACTTCAATAAACATGAGGAATTGAATTTTTTATTTTTATTAATTTATGCTTAACCTTGTTGATTTAGGACTTGTGGATTTGTTAGCACAATTATAAGTAGCAAATTAGAGATGCAAGGCATCGATTTAAAGAGGCTTAAGGAAAATCTCGTTATAAATTGCTTTGAAGTTTACAATAACATGTAAGGGATTTATTCATGAGGAGCAGAGAGGAAAGTGAAGAGATTTCATTTTGTAGGTGAAAGATTTGCTCTTCTCTCAAAGGGTGGATTGATGGGATAAGTAAGGATTGTTCAAAGGGTGGATTGATGGGATAAGGAAGGATTGTTTGATGGTTTATTATGCTTAGATCTTAGGTTTCCTAATCATTTTTTAAAAGAAAAGGTTAATTAAAAAAAAATTACAGGTAAAGTATATATCAAAAGGGGTTTTGGAGAAACCCAAACAACTTAAATTTACATATTATGCATCTAGGTTCAATTTAAAATAATTCAAACTATGCTTTTCCGAATTGTAATGACATATACAAAATATAAAAAATAATGATAATCGTCTACGTGATTGCTACCTTATATATGAAACTATGGTTCCAAATAAATGGTCCGAGCAACCATAAGCATGAGAAAAACATATAAACTTATCAATCAAAGTTTCGCCTTGAATGAGCCTCCTCCATTGCCATGCCATTGCATTCCATTCCATCTCCTTATGGGTCGAGTCGCTACTCTACCATTGCAACAACAATTTGCTACATAATCTCTTGATCACCAGGCTATTCTTTGACAAAAATTGTTGATAAGTTTGGATGAGTTGTTGAAGACCATGACCCTCTAGCAAAATCCAAGGATGATATTGAAAAACATTTTTTTAAGTCTTTGGCCACTTTGTCATATTTTTCATCTATCTCTTCCAAGTTCTTTTCCCGTGTCTCCAAATGGATACTTAATACTAAACTCACTGTCTCAATCCCTCAATTTGGTTGTTTATTTTGCAAAGTATGCTTTTAATCTCCCTATTCTCATTACGCTCTCCATGCCTTGAACTAGAAGGGTGAGCCATAGTGCAACTCAAACCAAAACCAACCAGAGTTTTGTAATTCCGAAAACTAAAGCAAAACCCAGAATTGCACCAAAAAGACAAAAGCACACACCGAATAGGGAAAAGCCCCAATTCACAATAATACACAGGTTTGGAAAAATGCCAGCCCCAGTTATTTTCTCTACAAATTAAATATTGAACCTCCTTGAGGATGGGCATTGGAATACCTTTGCAGGCCCATAGAACATAAGGGAGACCATGACGAGGAGAAGGCGATGGCTAGAAACTACACCGATCTTTTGATTTTTGAGTATGTCTGCACAAAATTCCTAGAATTTCCCTCCAATTCTCATCACCTTCAACGCCAAACTGCAATTGCAATATCCGACCTTCACAAGTAATCCTTTTGTCATAGTGCTTAAGACTCTCCATTGGAAAGAAAAAAGGTTATTGAGGTAATTATATTTCAAGTTTTAGGCCTGTATATAATATTAAATTGAGTTAAATAATAAATTTATGTTTTTTTTAGTGAAGATTAAAAATTTAGTTTAAATAATATTTTTTTGTTTATTTCTTAAAAAAGATGTCAAATTTAAAGGAAGGATGGGAAATAGAGAAAGGGGAATTAAGTTTCTCTGTAAAAATTTATCGAGTCAATTATTTTCAATAAAAAAATCGCAAGAATCCCTTGGATGGGGTGATAGGGATGAAAAATGGGGCTTTTACATCACCATTATAGCGTCAAGAGGGTGATGGTAGGTTGTGCCAGACAAAGCCATGATGTGGGATAGGTGGTGGAAAACAGAACTAATGATGAAAAAGACAAGGGACATATGGTGGTGATGGCATATGGAACATTTTGGGTGGGAGATGGAAGGCCTAACCCTAATACATGGAATTAACCCGACAAGACATTATTGCAGTTGGTAGTGGCTCCAAATTATCTTCTCCATGATGGTTTCGCAACAGAAATTATGGTGGCTCGTGGGGGAAATGAAGGCGGATAACATGAACCAAGGACCATGACATCATCATTATTTGGATTTGATGCAACATTTCAAGGGGCTCGTCGTGTTCCATAGGGTATTTTAATCCTCCCTTCCTTGTTGCGTTTCCATAAGACTTTCTCTTTGATGCAAGCTCTAGACTAGGAGGACTCTGTCTAGTTGAAGTTGGAAGTCGAGGTTTTTGCTTTCACTTTTGTTTCACGAGGTTCTTGAAATAATGGCTAGCTGTGTCAGAGTTAGACCAAGAAAGAGAGGTAGAGGGGGCACTAGAAAATACCCTCCAAACAACGCACAAAGGGATGATGAGGAGGCCAAGGAATTGTATTGGAAGCACACCCCGATGGAAACAATAAAGAATATAGAAAGGGTAGAAACATGGATAAAGATGGAACATGAGTATGTTCGTCGGGAATAAATTAAAGAGGAGGTGGGGTTGTGGGTGTAGGATGTTAGTTTGTCTCGATCTTGGGAAACAAAATAATATAGAGTGCTTTCCTTCTTCTAGCAGATGGAGGCATTAATAGGACATGCCTTGAAGACTACATGTGAGGAACACAATGAGGTTTTGTTGCAATTGGATGAGGTTCAAGAGCAAGTCAAGAAATTAGACATGAAGTTGAATATGATCCTCAAGGCCACTACAAGTTTGGAATTTGTTGCAGCACTAGGCAAGCTAGTAACTAGTCCTAAGGTGCCCCCTACTTTAATTTTAGATGATGATATTCTCCGCTAGGCTTGTATTTTTTTTTTAACAGAAACTGGAAAAGTGTTTATATTATAAAAAGGCTGTGCACAATCATTTATTACAAAATATGAGCTTAAGTCTGAGCTCTGAAGTATTATGTAGAGATTCCATCAAAATTTGCTTTAACCCAGATCTAAAGATATTTCTATTTTTCTTCCTAGACATTTCCATAACAGAGGAGGCATATACCCTTACAAATTGAGAATCAAGCAATATACAAAAAAAAACATTTAAACAAAAAGAGGAGTATAGTTTGTCATTCCTGGAACCCTTGCAGACCCTAAATTTGTTGTTGGACAGAAGCTTCATCCATTGGAAGCATATCTTAAGTTGGAGATTCCTGACAATGGATGCATTGAGTCATCTTTGCCATCTTCAAGATTTCATCTTTGATGGTGTCCACAATTCCCATAAGTTCAATCAGATTCCTCTCCAAATCGTTAATGCGAGAATCCTGACAAGTGAGTTGTTGTGATATATATCTCATATCCTCTGCAGATTCTCGATTTACTTTGAGGCCCGTGCAGACTGCCTCATAAACCTTCCTAATATGATGCTTAAAATATTCTACACTAGCCTTCAAGAAATCCATTCCTTCCATTAAACCTACCATTGTTCCTAATTGTCGATCACAGTCAGAGTTACCAGAAAATGAGGCGAGAGTGACAAGGAAAACCTCTGCTTCGTACTACTTTCAGTGTTTCTACCTTCCTCACAAGCGAAAGGTGTGAGGGAAATACCTCCCAGATATTCCCAAATCCACTGCGTCGAACCTCCTTTAGAATCCTTTTCTTCTTCACTCGAAATTGACAAAGAGCGAGACATCTTGTCTGAACTTGAGCCAAGAGGGATTGAGTCTTGGACAATGCTCCCATTTAATGTTGAAGCGAGGCACCTTCCATCAGAAGGACAAGCGCAATCCTGTCCATACCCACATGTCCTCCCATAGAGCACAACATGAGACAACTCATTAATCCAATAACTCCAATGGTTCATGTCAATTTGAGTGAGGCTAACGAGCCTAAGGAATATATTTAAACCTTTGTTTTCCATCCCCATAATGCACAACTCCTAATCCAAGGTTGACACCTTGATTAGATAACTCATCAACAGTTCTATTGTTTTCTCTTAGGACATGTAGGTAGATGACCTCGAGAGGAATGTTTAGAAGAGCTATTATTTTATATATTCTTTTGCACCGTGGAGTCCCTTCGACATAACCATCTCTCATTTTTTGGATGACTTGTCTAGAGTCTCCAAAGACAATTAGTTTAAAAATGTTTAATATGGAAGCCATTTACAGGCCATGTAGTAGGGATAACCATTCAGCTAAATTGTTGGATTTCTCCCCCAATCCCCAAGCAAAGGAGCTGACAATTTTTCCTCTGGGATCGAAGATGATCCCCCCCACACCTGCCTCCCATGTATTTCCTGTAATGGCTCCATCAAAAAACAAGGAAAAGTTGTTCTGCGACCCCCACCACTGCTTGAATTCTTCTTTATTCTTTCTTATTTCCCAATCTGAGGGGGCCTTCTTTATGATGAGTTGTAATGGCCTCGTCTTCACAAAATTTTTACACCACATGGTTTCCTTCAGGGATAAAGCTTCTGAGCTCGGAAGAGATATTCCTTTGGAGTTAATACTTTCAGCTATCAAATTTATGGCTCTGAACACTGCTCGATTATGATCTGCCTTTTTTCCCTCAAATATGCTTTTATTTCTTTCTATCCAGACCTTCCAACAGATATTCATAGGGACATTTTCCAGATTCTTAAAAGGCAGGTTTTTTTGTAGGGAGCCCAGGTAAAATATTTTCCATTTTTTGATCATTTCAACAACCTGTCCATGAGGAGAGTAGTTATCACACAGAGTCCCCATGAATTTCTCCCAAACTTGCTCAAAGAAAACGCAGTCTAAAAATAGATGTTGGGCATTTTCATAAGAAGCTTTGCATAAAACAAATCGTGAGGGGCCTTCCATCCCTTGTTTAAGAAGTTATCAGCTCTAAGGAGTTTATTATGAGCTAAAAGCCAAAAGAAAAAATTAATCTTTGGTATGCAATCAGAGTTCCAAACCTTTGGCCAAAATTTTGAAGCGAGCTTCCTGTTATTGTTTTCTAGTGTGTTGTAACTTTCCTTGATTGTATAGTAGCTGACTCGACCCCAACCTCGACTGTCTTTGATGAGGATATGAATGGGATATTTTCCATGAAGTAACGATTGAAGAGAGGAATACTCCTATTGTAACTAATTTGGAGGATCTAGGGTAATCCATCCCTTCCAGGCTCTTGAGCTCTTGCAAACAGAGATGTCCTTCAGACAATGGTAAAATGAGTTTTGCATCCATTCTCATATCCTTGCTAAATCTGGGAAGGAACCCAGAGGGGGAGAGAATAAAATATTGTCTTTCCAAATTTTTATTTTCTTCCCATTTCCAGGGATCCAATAGAGTTTGTCTTTAATTAGACCAGCAGAGGATTTGCATAAGTTCCAAGTATTGGTACCTTTCCCAGCCAACGGAAGGTCTATACTTCTTGTTCTAGGTCTTCTTATATAATTCTTCCTAATAACTTCTTTCCACCATTCCTTCTTACCATATATCATTCTCCATATTAGTTTGGCTCCCATAGCTTTATTCATTTGGCTAGGTTCTCTGATACCTAACCCTCCTTACCTCTTGATTTCCTTTACTATATTCCAGTTTACTAAATGGATTTTTTTACCTTGGGTTCTCCCTCCTTGCCATAGGAATTTACTAATTTCTATGCTGATATTGTTCATCATATTCTTTGGAGCCAGGGGCATTGCACTGATAAAAAATGGATAGGAAGAAAGTACTGAATTTATTAGAGTGACCTTTCCAGCCAAATTTAGCCATCGCATTCCCCAGGACTGGATCTTATTTTTTATTTTCTAGGTGGCAGAGGTCCATGAGGAAAAACTAGAATTGTACCTAGTGATAGGAACTCCCAGATATTTAAAGGTAGTCCAGTCGATATTTTCCTTAACCCCAAGAGCCGCTTCTAAGTCCTTTAGAAGCTTTGGATTACAGTTTCATCCATAGAGATTGCTCTTGCTTTCATTGGCTTGTCCACCTGTGGCTCGAAGATAAAGTTCTAGAATTCTTTTAAAATTTCTAGATATTTGTACTGAAGCACTCCCCATTAGAATTGTATCATCTGCAAATTGTGCATGATTTAGGTTGAACTCCTCTTTCTATAGTAATACCCGAAATGATTCCCTCTAGCATTAATTTGCCGAGTCTTATGCTAAGAGAGTCTGCTACTAGGATGTAGAGGAACAAAGACATAGTAAAACCTTTACGTAGACCCCTGGAGATGCTAAAAAATGTAGTGGGCCTCCCATTCACAAGCGAAGCAATCCAGGGAGACCCAATGCATGATTTGATCCATCTTATGAAATTGTCAAAGAACTCATATTTTTCAAGAATCAAGATTATAAAGTCATGTCTAACTCTATCAAAGGCATTAGCTAGATCATGTTTTATTGCCATACCTTCCTCTTTTCTCTTCTGACTCGAATGTATTGCCTCTTGGATCAGCAGTATGTTATCATAAATTTGCCTTCCTGAGACAAAGCCACCTTGATTTGCTGATATTAATCTTGGGATATGCCTCTTGTTCCTGTTTGAAATAATTTTAGTCAAAATCTTGTAAAAGGAGTTGCAAAGGGATATGGGACGATATCTATTTAAAGCGGAGGGGTTCTTTTCTTTTGGGACAAGAGAAATGAACGAGGAGTTTGTGGCCCCTTCTATTCGGTCCCTGCTTCTCATCCAATCCAACATTCTAATAAGATCTTTCTTGATAAAGGGCCAGCTTTTCTTATAGAAATGGATTGTGAAGCCATCGGGACCAGGAGCCTTGTCCGGGTGGATAGACCAAACCGCTTTTCGAGCTTCCTCCTCGGATATTGGTTCATAAAGGGTGATGTTGTCTTCCTCAGAAATGAGGGAGGGGATATCCTCACATTTTCTCCATCTCGACCTTAGACACCTCTTCTTCTTCATTGTAGAGTGTTTCAAATAATTCCTTAATCTCTCTCTTTTTATCTTTTGTTGTCCAATGATTTTTCCTCCATTATCTTTATCCAACTCTAATATTGTATTTTTCCTCTGCCTCTCTTTGCACTGATTGTGAAAAAAATTAGTGTTCCTATCTCCTCCCTTTAACCAAAGACTTCTGGAGCGCATGCACCATTCCTCTTCTTCTTTTCTGACAAGGTCTTGAATTCTTCTATCCAATTCTTTTTCCTTTATCAAAATTTATTCAGTGATAGGGATTTCTTCCATGTTTTCTTGCAGTTGGTCCAAGGGAGCTTGCGCTTCTTTTTTTTCCAAACGAGGGTCTTTATAGTTGCTCACTACCCACTTCATTAATGCCAACTTGACATTTTTTAACATTGATTCCCATATAAAACTCGGGGAGCCTATTATGTGATGTTTCTAGGAATCTCTCATTACATCCATGCAACCTTCTATGTTCAACCATAATGGGATGAATCTGAGGGGAATGGAGCCCAAATTGCCTATTGTTGTGAAGTAAAGGGATATGGGTATGTGGTCAGAGATTGCTACTGACAAATTTTTTGTATCCGGAATGCAGGGTTTATTAAGTAAGGAAGAACTCACCAAAAACCTGTCGAGTCTTGCTCCAATATTTCCCGGTCCAGAACGCTTGTTGTTCCAGGTAAACTTCCCTTTTTTGGTTTGATATCTGCCAGATTCCAATAATTTTGAAGATCTTCAAGCCTTTCTCCAAAGGGATCCCTTGCTTTGGAACCCCCTTTTCTCTCATCAGCCGAGACAATTGCATTAAAATCCCCAGCAATAATACACGGATTGATCATCCTCCCCTCTCGTTGTGATACTAGGGAATTCCAAAAGTATTCTTTTTTTCCTGAGACAGTAGGGCCATATACATTTCCTAGCTAAAAATTCTCCTGTTTTGTTAAGTCTTCAAGCTCAACCAATAGCAAAAATATATTGGCAATGAAAGTGCATAACCGAAAGTTAGATTTATCCCACCAGGTGATCAGGCCTCCAGAGGCTCCTTCAGCGCTAACTGCTTTACCTTATCCATTTACCCAAATCTTGTTCATGGTGTGAATACTATCTTCTGCTTGCATTTTGGTCTCATGTATCAAGAAGACTATGGCATTTTCCATTCTCTTAATCCTTTTTACTACTTCCATCTTTTGCTTTCCCCCTAACCCTCTACAATTCCAGGAGACCACTTTCATTATTTCTTTAATATTTGGAGTGGGGCCTTGTCCTTCTTTTCCTCTGTAACTCCTTGGATTTGTTTCCCTACTGATATCCTTATGTGCTGATCTAAGCTGGTTTGCTTACCCGTTGCTTTTTCCCGAGCTGCTTCATGTTCTCTTAGAGTTTTATTGGGATTTCGTCCTTTTTTTTCTTGTGGCTCCACTTCTTCTTTTCTTCTTTTTGATGTCTCTTCCATATTTTACGTGGATTTGGACCTTGTCACCGAACCCCTCGAACTAAGAGAGACTTCAGGTTGTATTTCAACATGGGGCTACAAAGGGATGATGGAGACGTGGTTCTCCTCCTGGTCTAGATCTATCGGAACATGAGTTTTTTCCTTGACCTTATAGTCTTCCTTTGTTTTTTCTTTGACCTTGGAGACTTCCTTAGTTTTTCCCTCTGATGGTTCTTGTTCTTCCTTGTGATATTCATTGGAGAGGGTTTGAAAACTATTTGAAGCTAACTTCCTCTTATTTGGAGATTGTGGAGGAATAGGGTTTGTTTTGTTCCCTTTCTTTCTATTCACTTCATTCTATTCTTCCCCTTGGCCTTCTTATGGTTCCTGCTTCTTCCTTTTTTGACAAAGCCTTGCAAAATGGCCATATTCATGGCAGAATTTGCATTTGAAGGGAATTTGTTCGTAGTCTAATGTCTGTAGGTGAGTCCATCCGTCCATAGAGATATTTATAGCTTATGGTAGGCCCTTTTCTAGGTCTACTTCAACACAAATTCTTGCACATGAAAACATTGGTGGTCTGGGCTCTGACTTGTCTATATAGTTCTGGAGAGAGTTCCCAATTTCTCTCAAATCTTCATCATTCCAGCAATGTAGGGGGAGATGAGGAAGCTTGACCCAGACTGGAATAGTTGAAGGGATATATTTTTTTGGATCAAAAGATAGATCCCACTTGTTGATGTGTATGCCTCTAGGTCCCATGAAGTATGGGCCATTTCTGAAGATCAGCTCTCTATCTTCCTTTTTCTCAAACATGAATACAAAAAACCCTTTTCCGCATAAGATTTGTTGTACTTCACCTTTTATTAACGGTCTCCAGTTTTTGTTTAGCTAGATATCAGTGGTCCTAGGGGAAGGCCAAAAACCAGTGAAATGGCCGATTAATCCTTTCTCTAATAAGGCCACTACTTTTTATTTGGAAGCTGCAGACGAGAGTTTCACCTCTGGAACTGTGGCTTTCTTGACAAACTTAGAGTCATTCACAAGGGGGGACTTACAAGAGGCGGGTTGGCTCGCGACGATTCTACGAAAGCTTTCCTCCAAGATATTGCGTGGAGCCTTTGGATCGGGGTTCGAAGGAGGAGGAGGGTCCATCCTGGCGAAATCCCATCCTGTCTCGCTTGATCCGAAACCCTAGCTCGCTTCCAGTCAAAACCCTAGCTCATGGTATCTGTTTTAGGTTTTGATAAAATTGTTCCTCAGCTAGGCTTGTCCTAGGCTTTGTTTCTTTTTTGCTATTTCATTGTTCTTCCATATATGTCTAGTTAGAAGCAATTATTGTAGATTTTATATTAGTTTCAAAAGATATACTTTAAAATCAAAACACAAAATAATAACAATATTTTTTTGTCATTTTTTTTCCTTTTTTTTCTAGCTAATCCGGTTTCCCTCGTAACAAACCAACCACTTTTTGATATATACAACTTATTTTGTGAAGTGATATAACATAGCCCGCTTAGAAGATAAAATTAAAAAATCAATTAAGAAAACCCAATTAAAAATTAAGGAAAACCTATCCCATATGAAGAAAAATACATGTTTAAAAGAAAGCAAAGATATAAGTAATTATTTGTTTGTTATAATAAAATATTTTTGTGCTTGTGTTTCCTTATGATATTGCAAAAACACTCTCCTTTTTCCAAAGTTTGAAAGATTATCTCCAAGATACCTTTTGATCATTATAAAGAATATTGACGAGCATGTGCTATAAATGTTGAATAACATACCATGATTATTTTCCTTTCTAATCGTGTCAAACATTAAGAAAAATACACTTTTGATCATTATAAAGAATATTGACGAGCATGTGCTATAAATGTTGAATAATATACCATGATTATTTTCCTTTCTAATCGTGTCAAACATTAAGAAAAATACATGTTTAAAAAGAAAGCAAAGATATAAATAAGTATTTGTTTTTTGTTTTTGTTCTTTTAAGTTCGTGTGTTTCCTCGTTATGATATTATTAAAAAACTCTCCCAAAGAATATCTTAAAGATACTTTTTGACCATTATAATGAAAATTGACAAGCATTTATAATTATTATTTCCCTTTCTAAACCTATCAAACATTTGGAACAAATAAATGTTTAAATAAAATATAAAACAAATATTTGTTTGTTTTTTAAGATTTTTAATGCATGCGTTTCATTGTTATGATATTGTTAAAAAAACTCCCTGTTCTAAAGTTTGTAAGATTATCTTAAGATAATATTTATTATTATAATGAAAATTGACGAGCATTTGCTATAAATGTTGAATAATATATAATGAATATTTGCCTTTCTATATAGATTCCTTAGGCCTTATCTCTGTCTCCACAATTCCATAGATTGTTATAAATTGTTTTTAAATAGTAAATTACCACCACCACTTGAACCTTAAGAAGTTTTAATGCTTTGACTATGGTAGAAAATGTGTTTAGATGATCTTACCAGAGATTTCACCTCTTATAGTTCTAAAAGAGATGGGTGTTTAATATACTATGTTAATTTTGGAAAGTATTTCAAAAATAAATATGAATACAAACATAAAGTTTAACATGGCTTACCTTGCAGATATGGGCAACATCCTCTCTTTTAAATGTTGCTACACTAATTCGTTATCTTATTGTTTACTCCCTTAATATTATTTGATTAGTTTAGGACTCTATTTTTTTTTAGGGATTTTTGGAGCAATTCTAATTATAGGTGGCGTTTTTCAAATTTATTTGGTATGTATAATTAGATTATCCTATATTAATATTTAGTTTAAAATGGGAAGTTACTTTTTAAATAGCTTATTTGAGTAAGGTTATTCTAATAACTTATTGTACCGAGGTTATTACACTAATCTCCTTACATTGATTACATGAATGACTTGTTAGCAACTCTATTCAATTAAAGAATTGATTCATTATGATGTTTAGTCATAATTTCTTAATCTCAATTTTATTGGACAAACCATTTTCACTTACCTAATAATCATTTTTTTAAAAATAAATTGTTAATATCCTTACATTGGTTAAATGATTTGTAATCTCCTTACATTGGTTAAATGATTTGTAATCTCCTTACATTGGTTACATGAATGATTTGTTAGCAACTCTATTCAATTAAAGAATTGATTCATTATGATGTTTAGTCATAATTTCTTAATCTCAATTTTATTGGACAAACCATTTTCACTTACCTAATAATCATTTTAAAAAAATGGTTCAAAATATGTATATTCACATAATTGTTAAAATCCTTTTTATTTTTAAAAAACTAAATGCTTCTTTTAAACTATTACCAAAATGATATATACATGACATTTATCAAAACAAAATGGGCTACATGTAGCAGTTTTCATGAGCATAGAACCTACAATTTATAAATTGGCTTAATGACTAAAACAAAAAAATGTAATTTTCTATGTCCTATGGGCCAACTAGACATCTTAAACACAAACACAAAGGCCAGTTGGAAAAATTAAAGATAGACATCAAGTGATAATAGGTACAATCCTCATGTTAGGTGAATATCTTTGTCATCAAGAATCAGACGCCCACCATCAATCACGAGCTTGTCAATAGTGGCTAGAGTACCATCCATCATTATCTTGTTGCTCATGTTGCTTCTCCATTGAAACGATTAACTCAAGTTGAGGGAACTTATCATTATCAGTTAAAGGGAGGTGGCCAAGTGTGGAACTCCTGTCTATGACATTCTCTACATTCACAAACATGATGGATAAGGCAAACCTGGTTGGGGATAGGTATATAGTGGGGGTCAACTCATGGTGCAAGGAAACCCAACCAATATTATAGAAGACAAAAAATATGTCATAGATTGAGCTCCACCTTTCTAGCTTGCATTTGGATTTGTAATTGGAGGATGGCACAAACCATAGAAGGTCTATCATATCGAGTGAACTTGTACTAATGTTGAACATTTTTAAATACACAATCATTTCATTTTTTTAGATGAAATTGAAATTTATATTCTAACCAGTTGCCATGCAGTGTGGAACTCAATGACTAAGGGAATTTATCGCTAACAAGGGAAAAATTCACAAAGGATTAACTGACAAACCAATATCATAACACTTGTGTTCATATTGTGGGTGTAAAAATAGTTAAGATGTAATTTAATATATTAGATGGTATTATGGGGGTGAGAGGTTTTTAAAAACTAATCTAGGGGTATACATTTTGGGAGTTCAACCAACCTACATATTTTTAGGGGGTGTGGGGAGGAGAGTAAACAATGTGAGGAGATATATCTTTGTGAGTCTTTGTGAGTTTTTTTTTAAAGTGAAGCATATCAAGAAGGAGCAATGTGATATATCTCTAGTCCTGGTATCTTAAATAAATTCTCAATGAGATGATGAAATTCTCTTAACAATCAATCCAATCAAAATGACCACATTTATCTTTGTGAGTTGTTTTTGAAAGTGAAGCATCTCATAAAGGAGCAATGTGATATATCTCTAGTCCTAGTATCTTAAATACATTCTCAATGAGATGATAAAATTCTCTTAACAATCAATGAAAATGACCATATATTTCATAATAGAGGGATCTAAAACAAACATTTAGCCTAGGGAGGTTGCTTCACTTTACATCCAACAAGATAAGAAGAGAATTGCCACTAGCCTACTATTTGGTGGAGTGGGTGTGCACATCTAGCAAAGTGTCTTCTACAAAAAGAGGTTAAAATCATGGATATGTGGGGGTCAGTTCAGATGCTTTAATGCATGTAGTGAAATCCTAGTGGGCACTATAAGAGAGGACGGTCACTCATGAAGGCCTAGTGCACTTGTCTAGGTTAGAGTTGGACTAGGATTAGGGTCTCCTACTATCCTACCTACAACTCTCTATAGAGTTTAGGACAGACTTTTGTAGAGTGTAGATCACAGAGATCAATGGAAATATGTAGAGTGTATATCACAGAGATCACAAGCTATCTACCTCACCAAAATGTGAGATTTTCTAAGAACAATTGACAAGATATGTGTTGAATTTCTCATAAACCTTTTACGTATTTCAAAATAAAAGAAGTCTTTTTTTTTGGATCTTACCAAGTGGATAGCTTAATCTTATATAGTTTCAGGGTATAAACCTAACTATTCATATATGCAAGCAAAACTGGAAAAGGACATGATGCCCAAGAGGAAAATTTTAGGTTTGGAGATGTTAATGGTAGGTTGCTTCCTTGAAACTTGTCAAGATCCTATCAATTTTCACAATCCATTCATCTCTCTTTCACAACTTGTTGTCTAAGGAATTTTCTGTAGTTGTTAAGGAATTTTGTGCATATGTTAACTTCATGTGAATTTCCATGATGAGCTTGTTTTCAAGTGAGTAATTCATTTTCTATTCAAAATAATCTATCAATACAAGTGTTTGTTGCTATTGGCCAATGGTGTCATGGATGCTCGAGCCTCATTCAATACTACAATCTTCTTCCATACAATTTTCATGTTTATGTGTCGAGTGTGTGATTGATCAGTTACTTCAAGTTCTTGGACTCTAGAATTTGTGTGGCCTGTGTGGCTTGGATTATTCTTGGATTATAATATTTTTCCTCCATGTCTCTCACATCCTTATTGGTTCTATGTTGGAGGGTCACAATGGTTTGAATATGTTTCTCATAGTATACAACAATCAACAATATTAATATTGTTGGGCCTTCAAAAATGAAGAAGTCATCATTTCTCCTCTTATATCGTTTAGAATTTTCCCTATTCCACACTATAGAACACATCAATTGAAATATTATATTGTTTATCAATAGTCTTTGGGGTAGGGGGAACTGATTATGAGACTAAAGCAACAACTTCTATTGTATACTATTTTAATTTAGTAGGTTCATCCATGGATTTCATGTAGGAGGACTATTGAATGGTTAGGGTTGGCCCTTGAGAAACATTGGATTCAGGAATAGTTTTAGTCAATTAAAATTCAGGGGGGATTCATCAATTGAAAATAGATTCTTAACAGTCTTATCATTTGAGGTATTAGGACTGGACACAACTTCATTTAGGTTTTCAGAAGTAGATGAAGTTTCTAACTTAATTAATCCTTGAACTAGGGAGAGATCATTTGAAGCAGTAGGTAAACTTCTTTGAATTGTGTGATGTAGATATTAGTTTTATCATTGGTATATTTATGGGATTCCATTCCAAAATTATTTGCAATGTATCCAATATGGGTCAGTGTTGTATACCAACTAGTTATGATCAAAGTCTAACTTGTGATAGACTTGAGATAGATATTGATCCATAATGAATTGGATGGATCCAAACTCCAAAGGTTAGCGGTGAGTGTGAGGAGGCAGATCTAGCATCATAGATTTTGGTTCTAAATGTCTTAAGCACAAATGTAGGTACCTAGAAACATTCATGTTTGGGTCAATGTCCCATGGCTAAGCTATGTATTGCTTCCAAAAATGTTTACTTTGACCTCTAGTTTAGTTGTGGTTATTAATGATGCAATGAGGAAATATGGCCCAAAAAGGATCTATGAGTTGAAGGTTGTCTAAATTATGTCAAGGAAATATATGTTAACTCCTATTAAGGAAATAGTTTTTACACTTGCAATAATATGGTGATTCAACCCCCATGAAAATCCTAAATAAATTATCTTCAAACTGTGCATGATAGACTCCATCCACTACTTATTAAAACGATATTATGGTTCTATTGGACTACAATATCCAAATAGGAACCAAATCAATCTCAGTGTTTATTCCCTTTGGAATTTGGAATTAGCAAATTAGGCTCCTCTAATTTATCTAGGTTCAATAACCTCAATTCAGAATTCACTCTATCTTTGGATTGGAATCTGCCAATGAATATCATAATACCATATCGTATGTGACTTGCCTTGTCCTTAACTCTCTAAACGAAATCCAAAACCTAAGTTTTTCCCAAATGTAAAAGATTTTTATTTTTTATTTTTCTAATTACTCATTTTAAGTACACAAGCATATCAACATTCTTCACAAGAATGCATGTACTCGTAAAATAACAAACTCAAATTCACTTCTTTTCACATGCACAATTCCACACAATCATTCTGATCCCATTTACAAGTTAAACACAACACATAATTATAAATTACTAGTCTTAGTCATTGAGACATCCCACTAAACACTTTATTACAACTCATTAGATTCATATATGCATTTTTACAAACACATTGCAAACATGCACAATTTCAATCATTGAATTGTTTTATCAAACTATTTGCATGCCTATAGGCAACAACTATTGAGAGGTTTGGTTTAAGAATAGAACATTCATTGACTAATCATTCACAACCCAGATCAAAGATCCATTTCCGCAAGTTGAAATATTAACTGTAAAACTATCTAGCTTGCAAAACTAGTTTCTTAAACCATATTTTTTGAATCAAAATGGGGGTTCCAATTTCATGAAGGTTATTGTTATTACAGACTTCATATCAGCCATATATTCACCACATATCACTTCCAAAACACTTCTATAATATTCTTAAGACTACTCCCTATCATTCTAGCATCCTAAACACCCAACGACTTAACGACTTGATCTTATCAAGTTGAACGACACTCATAAAGGATACAATTTTCTAAGTTGTGGGCAGTCATCTTTGTTGGTCATGCACATCATAGATCAGAATTTCAAGGGTTGCTTAAGGTGCTACTTGGTAGTAAAATCCCCTAGGAAACTCTTTAGAAGACATACCTACCTCAAAACAAATTATGGGCAGCCATTTTAAGGATAGATCCATTTTGTCCATGAAAAACTAGACTCCCTATTTGACCCATGAAAGAGAGAGTTGATATTGATCCATTGTGGGTTAATTTGAATTTCCTTCCTTTATAGTTCTGGTCTAAAAGGGTTCTAATTAGTTCTGGTCTAAAAGGGTTCTAATTAGTTCTGGTCTAAAAAGGCACTAATAAGAAAGTTTTGGTCTAAAAGGGCTCTAACTCTTATTGGAAACAATTTGGGTAGGATATTATTGTAAATACTCCCTAACCTATCTCTATGAACATCATACAAGATTTCATAATTTAAGGACACTAAGACTTAAATATGATCCCATTAAATACTAAACTCACCTATCATAAGCATGACTGAAAGATATTTATAATTAGATAAACTTATCCTATCAGTAAACTTAAAAGTTCCATCCAAATTACATATAATTATATTTATATGGAACTTTCTAGAAAGTCTCATACTCTCTAACTTAGAAATGAAGGAACTAGTATATAATTAAAGGAAAATATAAATGTGAATATCTCAAACATAAGTAACATATTCAGATTTTGTTTTCTTTATTATGTAAAGTTTGTTATTTAAGTATTTTGTTGATAATGTGTGTTTTTTTCAGCGAAAAAAACGTACTATTGCTATTTATAGATATAAATCAAATAGTACAACGATGAGCTATATCAACACTACTTATACAGAGTATCAAAATCCATTAAAATCAACTAATTCCAGAAGAGATAAGTCCAAAATTTAACAGATAGCCACAATAAACTTGTCTGAGATAAGAAAATATCTTCCTTTAGTCCTCAAAAAGGGGAAAAGTGCCACCAGAATCCATCCTAGAATCAATGAATTCTTCCCAGTAAAGGATTCCTTCCTCAGTCTCCATTGCCTCCTTTGATAATTTGTCCGCCAGTGCATTGTTTTCTCTATAAATATGTTGAAGTGTAACATCATGAAAACACGAAATTTCCTGCCTAATGCGGTCACACCATGGGGACAGAACAACCACCTGTAACTTATATTCTCCCCTAGCCCATTTAATGGTGACCCGGGAATTACCAAAGATTTTTACTTCTGCCAGTCCAAAAAGGTTTGCCACCCTAACAATCATCCATAAAGCCAAAATTTCAGCTTTCATATTTGATCCTCTGCCACATTTCAGTCTAAAAGTATAATAGTGATTCTGATTAAGAAAAATTACACCCCCTGCTGCACATTGATCCCGAGCAGCAGCCCCATCAAAATAGAGTACAGGTTTATCAACCTGGACATTCAAGACTGCAACTTTTCTCTGATTTCTGCCAACTTCCTTGTTATGATAGAGAGCAAACTGCTTTAGACATATATCCACTGCCACATGCTAAATTGCTAAATTCCTCATGTGCCAAATGCTCCAACACACCATCACCGGAAGAATCTCAAAGGCCTTATGAGACATAATCCACTATGCACAACTAGAGATTATATCCAAATTTCCCCAGTCATTTAAAATTCTGAGTGTTTGACATACTCTTTCCCAAACTAGTCTGGAAAATTCACAAAAACTAAAAATGTGTGAAATATTTTCCTCATTAGCCTTACACAAGCTGCAAATACTTGGTCCAATCCAACCCCTCCTGATGAGATAATCCCAAGTCTTAAGTCTGTTCATAAACACAAACCACATAAAACACTTCATCTTAATAGGAATCTACCACCTCCACACAGATTTATACCACCAGTGATTAGGAAAAATACATTTTTGTCTAATAATCCTCAGATAAGCAGACTTTGATGTCGCATTTCCTATATTTTCATTCCCCATCCATAACAGTTTGTCCCTTTCACTAGTAGCTCTGCATCCAGCCGCGCTTAAGGATCTTATGTAACGATCCCATTCAATAGCATCATTTCCCGACAGCCCTAAATCTTGAGAGTTATACCAGTATCCTGTTGCATTATTCTTGATAATCCTATTAAGGGTAAAACAACCAAACCTTCTGATATGAGTCAATATACTATTGGATAAACAATAAGAGTCCTGTAACCCCACGATCGGATCCACTCCGATGGAAATATCTTTCCCATCACCCATTTTCCAGCAGATTTCCACAGATAACCACTTATAGACTTTTAAGAACCCATTCCAAATGGGAGATACACCTTTAGTCTTCTTAGTAGAGCATCTTAGCCAATGGCTGATATCCATTTTAATATATTTCGAATGTAATACTTTTGACCACAATGTTCTGCTGAATAGACCACGCCAAAAGGATTTGAGGCGCAATGCTTCACTGAATGAGAAAAGATCCTTTATACCCCAGCCTCCAGCACTCTCCGGAATACAAATTTTGTCCTAGCCAATCATAACAATGGAATTCTTATTCACTCAACCGGACCAAATAAAAGTGCTAAAAATATTATGCAATTTTTTTATGACAGCAGTGGGAATTGGCAGAAGAGAAAGCCAATAAACCGGTATTCCAGTCAGAACAGATTTCAACAAAACAAGCTTCCCCCCGATAGATAAAAATCTGAAGGACCAATGTGCTATGCGCGCTTCTACTTTCCTAAGCAACCACTGCCAGTCTTGGATCAAATATCCATTAGGTTTTATGAAATACCCTAGGTATTTAAACCCATCACCCATCAAACAAGATTTATAGGGAATCAACCTCTATATATTTCTAATCTCCAGATCATCCAGTGAATTATAAAGAAAAGAAGATTTTTTTTTAACTCACCTTCATGCATGAGGCGCTGCAAAATAACTTAATAATATTACAATAGACCTTCCATTCCTTATCAGAGCCTGAGCCAGCCAGTAGAACATTGTCCACAAACAGTATGTGAGACAGAGACAAATTCCTAGCCACTTTTATGCCTTTGATATGACCCTCAGTCTTTGCTTGTGAGATTAAAAGGCTCAGACTGTCGATAACCAACAAAAACAAAAGTGGTGACAGAGAACATCCTTGACGAATACCTCTAGAACATCTGAAAAATTCAGTCGGATCACCATTCACCAGCAGTGCAATATTCATGGAGTTCACACATGCCATGATCCAATTGATGACCAATGGAGGAATACCAATTTGGATAAGAACAATCCTCAAAAAATCCCCAATTCATACAGTCATAAGCTTTTTCCAGGTCCATCTTTAGTATAACAACCTTCTTTTTCTGAATTTTGATAGAATGCAACAACTCCTGCATTATCCCAACAGCATCCAATATCTGTCTTCCATCTAAAAAACCAAATTGTTCCTTAGTAATAAATTTAGACAGTATAGGCTTCAATCTAGTGGTAATAATTTTTGAGACAATTTTATAGGCCATATTGCACAAGGTGATGGGCCTATAATCCCCCAGTTGTTTTGGATCATTACTCTTTGGGATTAATGTTAAGAAATTTGCATTAAGAGCACCAGAGATGAAACCCTAATTCTTAGAGTATTCCACCATATTTAGTATGTCCAATCCCATAATATCGAAAAAACTGGATGAATAGCTCTACAGTCCATCCGTCGGGCCCGGGGCTCTTATCCTTGGAAAAAGAGTGTAAAACCTCCTCTACCTCCTCCAAAGTAACATCCTTTACTAGCTCCATTGAGTTTTCAACATCACAAAATCTGGGATACAATCTAGCAACCTTGAGTTAGTCAAATAAGTCACATTCCTTCTGATCAGTATAAATAGAGTCAAAAAATGTTCTTTAGCCACTACTTGAACCATTTCTTTACCAAAAACACTAGAAACAGAACCATCAACAATACTTCAGATGGAATTTAAATTGCGCCTATGAGAGGCATAGGAATGGAAAAATTTTGTATTTTTATCACCATGATTTAACCAAATGGCCCTACTCTTTAGGCGCCACTCCTGTTCTTCCCTTTCCAAATTTTTTTCTTTATTCCCCTCCAACTTTTTAAGAGTATCAAATTCAATAGAAAATAGAGGCTCCTCATAGTTTCGGTTGTGTAGAGAAAGGATATAAGCTTCAATATTAGAAAAATCTAAAAGATCTTTCCTTTTCTGAACATGTATCCAACCAGAAACTTTAGATTTTAGCATCCTAAGTTTATATCAAAAGGAGTCCACTGGATTCAATGCAGGGTCCACTTCCAATTCTGTCCAATAATCTCGAACCATCAAACAGAAACCCTCATCACTTAACCTGGAGCTGTTGAATTTAAAGGGGTAGCAGCCTTTATGGACTAGCTCATGAAATTGGAAATGAATAGGCCAATGGTCAGCAAATTTTTGATTGCCTACCCACATCTTATAACTCCCTCCATTTTCAATAAGCGAGGAGTTTATCAAAAATTTATCCAGACGCTTATAAATACCCTCCTCACCCTGTCGACCATTAGTCCAAGCAGGCACTAAAACAGCAGGATAAACATCCACAAGAAAATCTGTAAAGTAATGTCCCAACACATCCTGCCTTACATGGCGACCCCAAATTTCAATAGCACCTCTAGTGAAATTCAAGTCGCCTGCAATCATAAGATTAGGGTTATTCAGTAAACCAGAATCCTCCAATGAATCCCAAAAACAAGACCTGTCTTGATAGGGCCCATAACAATTTAAAAGAGATAGCTTAAGATTGTTAACTTTACAGAAGCCATCTAATAAAATTCCCCACTTTGTTTTGAAAGCAGAAAAAGTGAAGTAACAGGGATCCCAAGCAGATAACAACCCCTCAGAGAGTCCTGAAGAACTAAGAGCAGTAACCTCCCAATCAGGAATCAAACCAGAAATCTTCAAGATAGCAATAGAGGCATCACACATCGTTTCTTGCAACAGTAACACATTCAACCCAGTAGATTTAATAAGATGGGATAAGGCCCTAAGCCGGACAGCCTTCCCCAGCCCCCTAATATTTAGAGAGCAAAAAGACATTAAGAACCCAACTCACTGGGATTTCCTGCTCTAAGATCCCCAACACAAGGAGTTAACAAATTCCCAACATCCCCAACCTGTAATCTAGATGACAATGTTACACAATCCTCAACTTTTGAAGGAGCACCCTTCATTCTTCCCTTTTTTTGTCTAATAGTAACATTTTGAAAATGCACCGAGTTTGAGGCCAAGACGTTCGGATTACTAGAAGGGTTTTTAGAAAACACAGGCAGAGGCGAAAGAAAAGATTGACCCTCATAAATCTTATGCCCAAACTCTTGTAGTAAATCAGACTCCCGCATAGTAAAACACCCACCACCCACATCGAAATCCACATAGTTTGGAGCCCCCACAGTTTCCACCTCCCCTGAACAAGAAGACCTAACAACATCTAGAGTGGGTCTAACAATAGCATCCTCCACAAGTCCTATCCCCACCCCAGAACCAAAAAGATTTCTTTTGATAGAATTCTTCTCCCCCCCAACAGACGAATTAAGCAAAATATTTGAAGAATTTGGGTTAGAATCAGAATTACCCAAGTTCAACACGATGTCCCCAATAGAGATACGGTGGTCTAATATCTTTTCTGAATCCTCAACAAATTTGAGTTCTTCATTAGTTAGCTCATTGTTATGAAAAATAGGGCTGTCAAAGAACTTACCCGAAGTCTCCGGATTCGAAGCTGGAACCACAGATGGACTGCCATGAGAAAATTCCCCCTTTCTACCCAAATTCTGTGACCGGGTCCGCGGACAGTTAGCTCGTACATGACCAGTTTGATGGCACTCAAAACAGCGAAAAGGTATCTTGAAGTAGTCTAATATTTTCACCCAACTCCGCGAACCCCAAGAAATTTCAAGCTCAGCAGGTAAGCCCTTACCCATCTCAAACTCCACCATAACTTTAACAAAACGTCTGTCACACCCATAGAGAGTATTATTATCCACCTGTATGAACTTTCCCACCGAATTGGCAATGCCAATCAATATATTTTCTGTCCAAAGTTCAATTGGCAGTCCAGGAATGATCATCCAGAGATGTCTTCTACTTTGAACCTCAGATATAGGGTTAAACGCAATATGCCATTGTTTCAGCCACAAAGACCCTTCTTTAAAAATCCTAGAGTCCTTCAATATCAATTCTAGGTGATCCATTTCAGCAAATATAAACATAAGCCAGCCATTGATGAGTAGATTCACCCACGGGAGTGTCCCAATCACTGGAATCTAGGCCTTCTTCATCCATTCAATAATCTCCCCTTTATGACCAGAGGTAAATTCGAAACGACCCACCACCGCTCGAGAAGCCAACATTTCAATTCGGTCCAAATTGGTTTCCTGAGAAATAGTAAATTTATCTAAACCTTCTCACTCTTTAACAGTCTTCAAAGCCCGCTTGGTCCTGAATTTTTCCTTCCTAGACTTAGCAAACAACGGGCTTTTTCCATTGCAGCCAAGCACAGTTTCCTTCCCCTCGGGACAAAGGTGAGGACCACTGCTGCTATCCACTGAGCCCGGGAGAAAAGACTGAGGGGAAAAGGGTAAGTCCTTGCCAATATCGCCCAGGTCCTGCAAAAGGCCACCTGTCCTAGACCGGATGCCAATTGTCCAATGAGCCATCAAAGAAAACCTAACACCAGGGACAAAAAATTAAAAATAACCTACCCGTCACATCAACCAAAGCTACGGTGGAAAAAGAGGCAGCCCCACAAAACCCACCGGGCATATGGGCGACCAGATTAGCATAAAAAATGATCAGTAACTAGACCCCACAAAAATAGCTAATGGTTTAAAGGAAAAATCCTGCAGAAAATCCGACAATAAATTGAAAACATCAAAAAACCAATTCCCACTTTTTACAAAACTTGGTTGGTACTAGAGCTAGCCCGTAAGCTAGATGGACTCCAAGTCGTTTTCAACATTACTGCCAATAATCTGCAGAAAAAATCCTAGAAACCCTAAAAAACCCTCCTCCCTTACTTCTAATATAATACAAAAAATAAAAATATATAAGTAATACAAGAAATAAAAATTTATAAATAAAAATATATACACCAAATACATTTATATAAATAATAAAAAGTTAAAAATTTAATAATAAAAATAAAAATTTAATCCTAGTGATCATCATCGTCGACGTGATGATGATCATCATTGTCACCATCACGAACATCATCATCTTCCACAATATCGTTGTGATCATCAATATGATCGTTGTCGTCATCACGACGATCATCATTGTCATAATCATTAACAACAGCATCATCGTCATCATTATCATCATCATCATCATCATCATCATCATCGCCATCCCCATCATCATCATGATGTTCGTCATTGTCCTCATCATCATCATCATCATTCTCGAAAACATCAAAGTTAGCATTAACGGAAATTATCATCACCATCCTCATGGTCATCATCATCGTCAACATGATGATCATCATCATGAACATCAGCATCATCCACAATACCATCATAATCATCGACAATATCACCATCATCATCGCCATCCTCCTCCTCATCATCATCACCATCACCATCCTCATCATCATCATGACAATAGTCATTGTCGTCATCATCAACAAGAACGTCATCGTCGTCATTGGCAATATCATCATCATCAATGCCATCCCCACCATCATCATGTTGGTCATCATGATGCTCGTCATTGTCCTCATCATCATCATCAATATCATTCTCGACGACATCAAAGTCATCATCAACAATATTTTTATTTAGGGATTATGGGCTATATGTCAACCCCTAGGTCATGACGCATCGTCTAAATAGGAAAACTTTGGCTTACAAGTTGAACATGGTGGAAATTTCAAGGTTGACATACTATAAATATTTATAAGGGATATGGGCATGATACAAGGCCAAAACCAAATATATTGGGTCATAAAATTTACAATTGTGGCTCATGGGCCATGTGCCCCCCCCAAACCATCACAGATGCCTTGAATTGGGAATCTTGGGGTTGTTGGTCATTTCAATGTTCGACACACTAATGATGTTTCTTGAATATATGTGAATGGTATGAGGGCAAGACCCATAATATTATGCCATAAAAAATGTCCTGTTTTCTAGGCCTTGTGTGGCTTTCTAGGACATTCTTTGTCCCATAATTTTGAACTTTCCTTAGATTGACATTGAACCAATGGGTTGGGAATATGCCTTTCCCATTTGACTAATGCATGAACCAACCTTTTATTCGAAAGAATAATGGTTACCAATGAGATGTGTGGAATAGGTGTGTCTCTCATTTTCATTGTGTATATGCATTATCTGTGTTATTTAGGCACATTACTTATGTGCATTAGTAAGGTGCATAGGTTAGTTTCATCACTTAACTTCAGTGTGTGGGTTATGTATTTATATTTTTTGTCATTATGTCATCTCTCTAACTAAACAATCTTATTGGAACTAGTGATGTGATAGGCGTTCCTACAATATGAGTCACATGGGTAAGAAGATGTATTGTTTGTAGCCATGCATAAGGTTATGTTTTAAAGGAGTTAGCATTAGTGGGTCAGTTGTTATAATGGGACATTAATCGTTAGTTATGGGCTAGTATGTTAGTCTTCTAGGATACTAGTGGATTCATGGCCTATGGTTAGGGGAACACTAACCCATTAAATATTAATCCCTTAGAACCTAACCAATTTGATTAACAAATGCTAACATTTTACTCGAGAGGAAAATGATCACCAATTAGATGTGTGGGTAGGTGTATATGCACTTTTGTTTACAAGATTGTTGTCACTTATGTTTGTGGATGTGAATTAGGTTCATAAGTTCCCCAAACCACCACACAAGCATGGCATTGGGAATCTTTAACATATGAGTGAGATATCTTTATTATTTTTTGTGTTGGAACACCAAGGATGGTTATTTATGTACATGGAAACATATAATACCAAAATACCATGTAAGAAGGAGCTGCGTTGGTAAGTTTGAAACTCATAATACCAATGCAGCTCCTTCTTACGACACCAACTATTCCTACGTAATGACTATTTTCAAACAAAATACCATGTGTTAAGTATAAAAAATTCTTCTGGGATCATTGGCCATTTTGGCCCCCCATACCATCACCACACCATCACACATGCCCTAAATGGGGAATCTTTGGCTTAATACTTCAATATGGTGGTCATTTCAAGGTTGGTGTACTAGATATGATTTGTAAGGACATGGACATGGTATCAGGCCAAAATATAGGATCTTATGCCATAACATTTGAGTTTGGGGATCACAAGTCATTTATGGGGTCTCAATTCACCATACATGCCTTCCATAGGAAATTTTTGGCAAGTGAGAAAGATGTGGTGATCATTTCAAATTTTGTCATACCAAGGATGTACCATGTATGTCAATGTCCAAGCCATGGTCATGGACCTCAAGCCATCACGTGTACCATGTACCAATATCTAAACAACCAAATGAGTCTAAATTTTATTTCATGAGTGAAATATTCATGTCCAAAAACCATGGTGAAATTCCTATAGTATGATAGTATCATGTTAATTATTATTTTCTTATATTGTGTTATCGTCGCTTAAGAGACTCTTATTTGACATGAATGTGATGGTATCGATGTATTTCAAATGTCGATGCCTTAGTAAACATGTCGAATAGGCATCGCTTAAGTGACGTTAACACGGTATAGGTAGGATCCCATACATTGGAAATTACATTAGTAAGGACAAACAACATTACCAAAACTCATAATGTCCTCCAGGTGTTATAAACGTTTTTTTTTTTTGTTTTTTGGGATCTATCCTTAATGGTGATATTTTTAGCTCTCATAATCTAGACATATATGCCATATACCATCCTTTTGTAAACCACCACCAATAACGGAGAGAAATCACTTTGAATAGGTTGAATGATGCCAATGCCTATCATTTTTGAAACATACACTCAATATAGCTCTTTTGTGCATAAGGGTACCTATAAGGTCTAATGTTAGGAAGGAGGCTTCTCGAATGCAAGTGAATAAATTGTGTTCATTCTCTCGGGTAGGTATAATACCTTTGGAATCTCTATAAATACCTTGGAATGATTGGTGATACCTCTTTGGAGATACAAGCAAGGATAGAGGGTTCTTATGTTTGAACATCTAGTGAGCACATTGTGCAATTACACCATGGTGCCCCTTTTGGAAAAAAAATCAAGTTGTTAGAACCCATTACTCAAGACAGTTTTACTTGGGTACCTCTAAGTTCAATTTCATTTCCTTTTGAGGAAAACATATTGAAAAGTTCTTGAAAATTAAAATGCACTATTCCAAATGCTTATAACCATTACACGGCTAAGGAAACCTCAATACCAAACATTTGAATTGAAATCGTGGTCCGAGAACGTCCCTTAAGCGACGTCAAATTTTAACGTCGCTTAAGTGACACCTATGTTATATTTTACCCCCAAAATCCGCACAATTGACGACTATGCGACATTTAGAGTTGCTTTTTGACTTTAGACGTAAGTACAAAAGTCAAATTTGGACCCCTCATGCATGCCTTTCCTAGAGCTACAAAACGCGTACTCGTTTTCAATTTCTATAACATATGCATGTTTTGTAAAACATGACTTGCATCTAAAAGGTACCTCACCTTCTTGCATTCACCCAGTCATAAAATCATATCTCCTTCGCACAATGCAACAAGCTTATAATTTTCCCTAGGAGAACCTTCAAACCTATGATTATTTATCCATCTATCAAGCTTGAAATGTAAGAATCAATCTATCATATGATTGGAAGCAACCCACTAAATATATTTAGTGAGTTATAATAGTTGTATTTATAAAACAATGCTCCATCATGAAGGGTGTAATCCTTGAGAACATATTTAGAGTTATAATATGTCTATATTATACTTTAACATATTGATTGTAATATGTTTACATTCTTGAAGTTGAGAAAAGTTACACCAAATTTTAGGTAATAAGAATAAAAGTTCGAAGAATGTTAAGTATGTGAATTGTTTGAGGAAGATATTTAAAAGGTTTGCATTCCATTCCATGATCTTATGGGGAATATTGTATTCAGAAGACTAGTCATTCAATTTAGGTGAGACTTAAGGAGTGTCTTATGGACATTATTTGTAATCAGATTAAAAATTATGCCATAATTGAGCACTCTTTCAAGTAGAATAGGATGACAATGCCAAACTTATTTACAAGGAGGATCATTACGTGAAGATAAAAATTATAGAGGCCTTGAAGATCATGAAAAATATGAAAGATGGATAAAGGAACAAGAATTATAGATAAAGAGGACCCAATTCACTTTATTTTACAGGGTTTTCTATTCACACTATATTTTTATCTATCAGGCATTAGACCCTAGTCATCTAAGATATTATGGATTGACCAAGATTTTATTAGAATCCACTAGTCATCTAATAGATCATGATTTGAAAAATATCCCTTAGTCATATAAGGGCTTATGGATTGACCAAGATCATATTATGGCAATGATGATGATGCATCATCATCATCATTCTCATCGTCATCATTATGATCATTATAGTCAGCAGCATTGCCATCATCATCATCATGATCATCAATTTTGTTATCAACATCCTCCTCCTCCTCCTCATCATCATCATCGTCATGGTCATATAATCACATCATCATCTTCACCGTCATCATCATCATTGTCATTGTCATCATATTCTTCAACATCACCATCACCATTGAAATGATAAACTAATAATTAACAAATAGATATATTTCAAAAAAAAACACTACTATCATCGCTTAAGCTATGCTTGAGCAATGTTAAAACTATGGTATCAACGTTGGATTTAATGTTGCGAAAAAATAAACATAAAAAAACCTAAAAACAATCTGAAAAGAAAAGAAAAAAAAACAAACTTATAAACAGTTGTAACATAACTTCAGCTACATTCTAGTAACGTAGCTTAAGTTATACCCTAGAGCATAGCTTAATCTACGTTATGGAAACATAACTTAAGCGATGCGCCAGGGTTTAGTTTAATCTACATTCAAGTGACATTAGGAGCCTAAAGTCACTTAAGCAATGTTTGATGAAAAAATCGTGATGTTTTTCACATTTTTTCGTTCAATTCATTTTACATTCAACGTTGAAATTTCTTTTCCTCTTTTTATCAACGTTGATTCCAACATCAATTTTTTATTAGATTTATACAATTATAGCAGTATAATTTAATTGCAGATAAACAATAGGATCACTAAAAGAATAACCAAGCACATAAACAATGAACACAATAATTTTATCATGGGAAACCCAATAGGGAGAAAACCAAGCAACCTTCGTATAGAGATAATCAATCCCGAGAACAAAGTACAGATGCAAGAGAGATAAAGAGAAAAAATTCTCCAACTGAAAACCCCAAAAATCACTTCTCTAGCTGCAGATGCGAACTTCTCTCTCCTGTAGTGCAAACTTACTTGAGTTGAGTGAGTGACCAAATGAGTCACACGACCTCTCTATTTATACACATGAAAAAATGACTTTTTTCCTTATTGGGCCGACCTAACTTTCCCAAAATGGGCCGACCTGTCTGGGGCAGTTCTACCCATTGTTTGGGGCAGACTGCCCACTGTTTTGGGGCAGTTTACCCATTGGGTCGACTTGTCTTGGGGGAAGATATAATAACATTTAAAAAAAAATTCTTTGTGTATTTTCACCCCAAGATTTACATTGATTCTTTCAAGGGTTTTACATGATCAGTTACATCAATATATTCTCCCGTAGCAAGTACAACAATAATACAATAAAGTACAATAAGAATAACTTCTGAAGTTGCACTATTTCCAATAATTTTGACCCCAAATGTAGTAGTGACAGAAGCAAAGACAATCAATCATGCCCTAGAAGCAACTATTAGAAAGGAAGTAGAAAATTTGATTAATGATCATATAATTTTTCCCGTTAAATATTCAGAATGGGTGTCTAATTTTGTCCTTGTCCGGAAAAGAACAATGATATCAGATTATGTGTTTATTTCTATGCACTAAATAGGGCAAGTGTGAAAGATAATTTTCTACTTCCAAATATGGAACTAATTTTAGAACAGGTAGCAGCGTCTCAAATGATGTCACTACTTGACGGTTTTTCCGGTTATAACCAAATTATACTCAAGAGAGCTAATAAGTATAAAACCACATTCACTACTCGTTGGGGCACATTTTCTTATGAAATAATGCCTTTTGGATTGATTAACGCAGGCACTACCTTTTAGAGGGCTATCCAAATGGCCTTTGATGATATTATCGGTAAAATAATACAATTTTATCTTAATGATTTAATTGTTTACTCTAAATATCGAAAATATCACTTATATCATCTTCAGCAAGTATTTTTACATTGCAGGAAATTTGGAATGTCATTAAATCCAACTAAGTCTGTTTTTGGTGTTACTCAAGGCAAGCTCCTTGGTCACATTGTCTCAGAATTAGCATAGATATTGAACGAGTTATCGCAATTTAGAACCTTCAAGCTTCCACTTCAAAGAAATAAATTCAATATTTTATGGGTAATATCAATTTTGTTAGAAGATTCATACCTGGTTTTGCTATCATGGCTAGGCCAATACATCATATGGTCAAGCAGGATCAGCCTTTCTTATGGGTTGATAACATTGAAAAAGCCTTTGTTCAGATCAAAAAAGCAATCAGTTCTGCTCATGTCCTTGCAAAGCCTAACTTTGAAAAAGATTTCATTATCTACACTAATGCTATTGAGGAAGCAATATCTTCTAATCTTCTTCAAAAGATTATCAAAACATTGAAAAGCCAATAGCTTATATGAGTCAAAGTCTATCTAATGATGAACTAAAGTACTCTCTAATTGAAAAACGTTCTTATGCTTTAGTTAAAGCTATTGAGAAATTTAGACATTTTATCTTGGGTAAGCATACAGAGGTAAAAGTCCCTTTATTTGCTGTAAATTTTTTACTTTCTCAGACTTTTCTTTCATGAAAGCTTGCACATTGGCTTGCCAGGATCCAGGAACATGACTTAATGATCACTACATCTAACATAATAATTAAGGGACGAGATTTATCCTTACATCTGGATCAACATCCAGAGACAAGTACTTCCTCTAAATAGAATAATGATTCTTTTTCTAATATTTTTGTTATTGATTTTGAAAGTCTCGATTTAGTGGAACATCCTTGGTATAATCACATAGTTTACAATTTGCAATTTCAAAAATGTCCTATTAACTTAGAGAGTCACCAATGTAGGAGGTTTTGTCTTGAAGATTCCAAATATTTAGTTTTAGGGACTTCTATTTTCCAAAGAAATGCTAATGGAATGCTTATGTGATGCATTGATGATATAGTAGCTAAAAATGTGCTCAAACAAATTCATAGATCTACCAATTATAACATGCACATTGGTGTTCATTATGCTGCAAGAACCGCTACATATAAAATCATAAGGACAGGTTTTTACTACCCCTTCATTTTTAGTGATTCTTACAAATTTACTCAAGTCTCTGAAAAATGCCAAAAGTGTGCAGGAATGCAACAATTTTATGTTATGCCATTACAACATGTTTGTCCTTATTTTCCCTTCTCGAAATGGGGATTAGACTTCATCAGTTCAATTAACCCACCATCTTCTACTAGTCATATTTTTATATTGGCAACAACTGATTATTTTATGAAACGAAATAAAGTTGTCCCGTTTAAGAATGCTCAAGATGTAAGATTCTAAAAATGAAATTACCTGTTAGGAATGAAATTACATCTTACATCTTTTTCAGAATCTTACAACAAATTGTTAACAAATACTTTGACAAAAAATCAAAGACTGCTTTTTTCAAAGTTAATGAGAAAGATCTGCTTTGGTATTCTGGTCATGCTGACAAGGGAAAACATACAAAATTTCAGAGGTTGTGGTTGGGTCTTTATAGGATTTCGTTTGTTGTCAGAAACAATTCATACTTCGTAAAAGGCATGCAAGAAAGGATCCTCTTTCACCACTAATGGTTCACACTTGAAGCATTACAATGAGCCAGATTAAGTTTTGATTTATGCTTCTTACACATATTTTTCTATTTTCAGTTTGTAAATAATTTGTTTTCATAATTTTTATCTTTTGTTGGCTTGAAATTTTCATTTTATTTTCTCTGAGAGTCAAAGATGGATCAACTTGGTGACTTATTCATCACATTTTTGTAAATTCAATTTTTATTTTTACATAAGAAAACAAGAGCAACAAGTTGCAATGTCGATGACGATAGCAAATGAGAAAAAAAGCATGGATAAATATGGGTTAAGTTTTTTTTGTTGCTCAAGTTATGCAACCACAATACCATGTAGTAGTGTGAACAAGAAGATGAATCTCTCTCGCTCTCACCCTTGCTCTTCCATATCTATATTTAAGTGTGCGTTCACTATCATGACTAAGCACCTTGCTTCCAAAGAAGGCGTTGAACCGATGGGCTTGCACAATGTATATAGCCTTTAGAAATGGTTAATGATTTCAGCTTACACCAATTTATTTATAAATTATGATCCAACGGAATATCAAGCTTACATTTTTCACAGACATGTAATTGGCAAAACTCAAAACCAATAATAGACTTTTGGAAGGATTTCTCACAACATAATTGCAATTTTAAGTAAGTTGATGAATTATCTAAGGACAAAAATAGCAAAGACTTGTTTTGCAAATTTCAATTGAGCAGCATGTCAAATTCTGTCTGCCAGGAGGAACATCTCTGAAGATGTCCAAGGAACATGTATATTTGTTCTATGCTTGAATCTGAAAATGGTTGCTAAAATAATTGCATTTACATGAAGATCATTAAAAAAAAAATTAAGGCCACCACAATAATCTTGACGAGGATGATTGAGTTAAAAGGTTAGCTACAAATTCAGATGTCATTTATTGGGACTGATCCTAAGGAACATATGAACATCTCATTATTAAAATCTCAAAGCATCAAGAATAGCCCATGAAATTTGCTTTTTTCAAATTTCAGGCCCTAAGAAAATATGAACATCATGTCAAATACAAATTAGACATAACGAATGGAAAACTATCTAGCATAATCCAACTCAAAGTTTAATATTTATGTAGTCAACGAGTCTTAAAAATACCAATTTAGAAACTTCTTCTAAATATGACTTTAAGCAGATTTCTAAGCTTTCTAATTGAATGATCACAGTGAGAACTAGCATATGAAGAATGAATTCAAGCATCACATCACAGAAGTAGAGGACATTTACTTGAAGTTAGAAATCTATGCAATCAAGAAGAAGAACAAGTAGCAACAACATATAGCAGAATTTGAAATATTTTTTGCCATGTGTAGTAGCAATATATGTGTATGTGTGTATTTATATGCCAGATAAAATCGATTCCATGTGCAAGTGACATCACTCTTGGTGCAATACAATTTTTTTATAACATAAACAACTGCATAGATTTGACCAAGTTGCATTGACAAGGCACAATAATGCATTTAATATCAAAGCAAGAGAGAAGCAGGAACAACGATATAATCCATGTGAAAGCATAATGTAGAGCATATTGTGAGTATATAAAGCCTAAAAGCGATATAAACATAGTTGTATATACATTACCAAAACAAAAGTTGAAAACTTGGTATAGCCAAATGGGGTCTGCAGTTCATAAAAGATATTCTAATGTAGTTGTAACCATGAATATTAGAATGAACAAAATTTACATAGTGGCACTTTTCAAGATGAGCAATGTGCAAGGAGTGCCAACAAATTATTTGACATAGCAAAATTAAATTTGTAAAAAAGAAAGTGATTTGAATCTAATCACTCAACAATATAAATTTCTATGATAATGTTTTATGCAATTAGTGTAAAAAGAGCTCATAGGAAAAGTTTTCCCAAGTGGAAAACTGTCGACGAGACTGTTCTTGTGTAATTCTCATAGGATGTTGCTGCAACTATTGGGTAGTATTGTTGTAGCTATGGAAATTTCATTGTGCAGTCCATTGTGTCGTCTTCTGTCTCAAGAGCACACTCCATGCAATGCTTGTATCTATAGAGTAGGTTTTGTTTGGAAACTATGTAATCTAGCAAGCTATCAAGCATTCGCTTGTTGCAAGCATAGCAAATTCTGCGAAATGAAGACATTCTTTGTTTTCAATGTTCCTCATACCTGCAAATTGCAGATGAACAACTTTATTTGCATGGAGGGAACAAATGACGGGAAAAATGGCATGAACGCAGATGAATAAGAATTGCAAAATAAGATATTTTGAATTTGGGACATAAGGTTTTCAAACTGTGTAAATATCTCTTTATGATGTCTAATAATTGCCTTTTATTTAGAAAGGAAAAACGTATTCGATGCTTTGATAGTATTGCAGTCCATTGTGGATTAGAGAGAATTAGTGATCTTTTTTTCTATAGACAGTTGCTCATGAACACTATAAAGAAAACAAATTGTATACATTGCAAAAGATATGTATCCCAAACATATTTCAAATATTGGCCTACTTACAATTTTAAATCAACGACAATCCACAGGAAAATAAATGGCTTTGCATAGGTCTCAATAACAAATGTAAATTTACTGGCAAGGATCCATATACAAATGTTGCAAAGAATTTTGCACATGTGCTATGAACAGTTGGTTCATTGAACAGCTCAACGGGAAACATTTTGTTGTAAATCAATGACAATTTGCAAAAAAAAAAGTGGGGAAAAAGGAAATGTTGGTGCAAGCAACAGATTGATTGATTGACAAGAACGAAAACATCAGAGGAAAAAATTAAAAATAGATCAAGACTTTAAACAGTTTTGTGACAGAGCCTTGGATACATTGAACTGCTCAAGTCTTTAACCAGTTTTGCGGCAGAGACTTGGATGGGAAGATAAGTATTATGTTATTGATTTTACTATCACTGTTTTATTTGTTCAATCATAAATACTGTGAAATTATTATTTACAAATATCATGGAAAGCCTCTTTAATCTTCTAATATTGAGTATTGAATTGCTCGATTAAAGATTGATTAGTTATATCCGTTTTCTTTTCTTCCTTTAAAAAAAGACAAATTGGTTTCGATTACTGAAATGGAACCTCCATGTGCTACACGGAGAAAGTATATAATCCCTATCTATAGGATCACTATTAATATAATTGACAAGATAAATCAGTAATATTATTGCTATTATAGGTTATAGTTGAAGAAATATTCATATGACACAAATATTGTGGTATTAGACTCGAGGAATAGATTTAACATTGAAACTTATGCATATCCTATATACAATTTTTAGTTGTCTAAAGAGGAAGGTAATTATAATGGTTTTAATGTACTTTATAATTTATCGGTAAGGTTAACGCTTGCCTCCTTTATAAGGGCACCATACCTCTTTATTGGTACCGCACCTCTATCTCAGTAAGATTATAATACCCCTTCCATACCTCTTTATTGGTACCACACCTCTATCTCAGTAAGATTATAATACCCCTTAACCAGTGAGGTTACTGTACCTTATTAGTGGGGTTTGGCAAGGTTTCCACACATTATACTACCAACTTGTAAAAGTAAAGCAACCTGCATCTTATACAAGGTAACTATCAAGCTTGAACCAGAGAACCAAGAAGCCATATCCCGAGTCCAACCTGAACCACTCCAACAAAGCCATAAAGGAATCTCACCATTCATAATTTAAACATTTGTACTTGAATGTATGATCATTATTATCACATTTAAAAAAAAAATTAAAAAATTAAAATCATCCTCTTAAACGTAACAATTCTAGATGTATCCTCGAACCTAGTATAGCCAAAGCTAGAAGTCTTCATAATAGGTTAAAAACAATTTGCAATTTGACAAAGGTTAGGGACAGGGTTTGTACTCACCCAACCGAAAGCCAAACTGTATAGGGATAGGAGTTGCATCAACTGAAAATATGTTACAACATCTCTATCATTCTACTAATATCCCAATGGTAATTCCAAAAACGAAACGGTGAGTAAAACCATAACTTATTACTTATATAAAATCTTATAAGTCTATTGCAAGGGTATAGCTAGTTGGAACATATCCATATTATGTATATTATGTAAGTGATTTTTACTATGATTATGACTCCGTTGATCTAGAACAATCACCAGTAACACTAGTATCAAAGGCAAAGGCAGAGGCAAGGCCAACTTCAGGACCAGGTGGTAAAGAACAAAAGCCAGCAGTACCACCAAGCTATTTAGCACCACTAAAAGCATAACCAAATCCAACAAGGTAAAATCCAACAGCAGTCTATTATGTTTAATAAGCAGATGAGCTAGTACTTGATTCATATCCATATAGATAACTACCACCAACAATAGTAGATCCTACAGAGCCAGTTACATCCAAGTAATCCGAATAGACACAATAATAACGATGAAAAGAGTTTGTTCTTTGGAAATAAAACATATATAGACGAAGCAATAGAAACCATATCGTATCACCATATCCATGTTAAAGCCAAACCACTCAGTGCGGCTTGGGAGCTTTGTTTAGGCACAAGTCTCATAACAGCCGATAGAGGCGTTGGTTATGCACAATGCAAATCCGACAATACAAAGGTAGAACCAATCCTCACTCTATTGCAGAATAGCCACAACACAATCTCACTTCCGATGAGAATTCCAATAGCATTTAACCAAAATTCCTAAAATTTAATGAAATGGAAATAGAAATGCCCACCGGCAACACCAATTCCATAATTTCTACAATATCTCTTACAAAAGAGCTGATGTATAAAAATCAAAAGACATACATTAATAGACAGGTCTGACATTTCTTCTCTGCAAACACAACCATAGTATTGAACAAGTACATTAACTTTACAGTTCCTGAAATACAAGCATGAATGCTTGGGAAATATCTTATCCAGTAGAAAAAAGAAAGAATACAAAAACTCTGGCTCTAACTCTAAAATAAGTATCTCTTACATATGACTAATATGTTTTCCTGATATAATGGGAAATGAGAGCTTACACACTCCAAACTAGAGATAAGCTTGCCAGGCTCTAGTCTAGTGGGTGATAGGGCATTGCCGTGATAATGGCCAGGTTCAAACCCTATTGGGCATAAAACCTTCATCATGTTAGTTGGTTCAGTTTGACAACCCCACATTAAGGTGGGAGAGTTACCTTGTAAGATGACAAGGCATTGTCGTGATAATGGCCAGGTTCAAACTCCAATGGAGATAGAGAATTGGTCATGTTAGTCCATGGAGTTTGACAGATCCACATTAAGGTGGGGAAGTTGCAATTCATAGATACCCAGGGATGAAAATTTTTATAGAATATAATGGAGGTAACCTTGTACACTACAATTTGTCAACGTGAGTGAAGAGAAATGGTAAAAGTAACACCATAAAGACATGTTGTGCCTGAGATGTAACTTGTACCTTGTTAATGTGTTGTTGGGGAGCTCTGTACAAACAAGAAGATGATAATAATGAAGCTCTGGGAAAACTGTGAGCATCAGACAGGATTGCCATAAGTACAGGTGAAACCTTGATGTTTTGCAAGGTTTTAGGCTGAAAACTTATTACATCAACGTTTCAGTGCCTGCATTTATAGCAAGTCTGTCTGGTGCTTAAAGATTGTCGAAACTCTGTATCATGTTCAAACAAAATGCTTGCAGACTACAAAACTTAATTCTGAAGGTGAGGACTTGAGCTCTGCACCCGGTTGCAAAGGCTTAGACGATCATGATGTTCAAGATTGGAAGTGAACAATTCTATTGATAATCTCAAGCGGTTAGACCTGCAAATTTCTTTTAAGAAGAGATAGGATAGATCCATTGTTGGCACAACCCAAATGGTGGAACCAACACCTCACAAGCTCAGATCTTGAATTTCGATTTGTTGGGTAGATATCCACAAAGCAGTTAGTTACAGTCAGCATTAATGGAAGAATAGATTGATGTCTATAACAACCTTCCATGGTAATGTCTGGTGCGTTGTTGAAACTGAAATTCCCACTAAATGATGAATCAATATTGCAATGTAAGAAGCATGAATAGGGGATAATTGCTTAGATTCATTAAGCAAATTAAAAGCACATTCCATGTATAAATATGGACTGAAATTAAAATACCTCCGTGAGCGGCAATGGCGTGCAGGTTTAGATTGAGATTCAAATGAGTTGGGAAATGGATTATGTTCAGCCTTCCCAACAACCATCTCACCCACGTACTCTCGTTCCTCCCTCCTGACTTCTTGACCATCTGTGTCCTTCGTCATGCTTTCAAAAATCTCTTCACTTTGCACCTGCACCTTCAAAAATCTCTATCTAAGCATAGAAGAAGCCCAGAAAGAAAAACAAAACAAATGTGATACATTCAATCCAAGGCATGATCCAAAAATATCTAATTGAACAATGCCAATGTCTAATACTGACCCACCTGCAATGCTAAATCTGTACACAAAATCCATTTCTTTTCTTTTTAACAGAAACTACCCAGTATTTGGCCAGAGCAATTTGGGAATTCTTAGGTAGAGCCTATACATGTATATACCTTGATTCCCTTAGAATCCAACTTTGACTAGCTCTAGTAAACTCCCTTTCGTCTACAGCTAAAGCACAACTCAACCAAATTAAAAATGACGCAAGGTCTCAAGAGAGAACATGGAGGCCGAGCTTGCAGAACATGGGTGGGATTGGATCCAGATGCCTATCTCAAGGTGCTGAAGCGATCTGTGAGATTGAAAGTTGGTCAAGGTATTGGATAAAATAAATTTGAACAGAATAAAAATGGAAAAGGGGAAACAATGTCCAGAGATTTTGATATATACTTTCAGTACAACAATGAGCTCAGAGTCAATCCATCATACAAGTTTGAGTGTTGAACTTACACTCCATAACTACCCCTTAAAATTCTTGAGAATTCAGTAACCTACAAACGTCCTTTGTCTAGCTACCGAATTGTTAAAAGGTAGCCGTGTGCCCACAAACGTTCTTGTTCTGCAGCTGAAAACCCATGACTCGTCCACCGGAACATATAATCGATTTCTAAGTGCATGGATCGCTCCCCGTTTCCCACCCCAGTGTGTCAGTTGCGTTCAGGTGCTTGGCAAGCTCCTGCATCAAGAAATCAACCCTCGTGTACAATGCAATCTCTGCCATTCAATGTAGTGTACGCAGCAAGGGGCAAGTGGTGACCGAAAGCCGAGGATCTCGTAGCAGTGTCAACCCAGTTTCAGAATTCGAGGCGGGACAAATGTCAAACCGATTCCCCGCTCCAAATTTCAAAGCACAAACTTAATATTTAAGCATAGTTTCACTTTGCAAAATGCAAAATGTATATGCACCAACAGACTAATAAGTCCAAAATGACCACAAGATGTCATCGACATAATAAGACAACAAAACACGTATATCTTCCTGCATGCATAAATTTTATTGGTGTTGCTATAAGACTTTCAGTCCCCTTGCTTATACTTGATTGTCCAACCTTAATCCCTATTCTGCAATCCCTTTCTACCTCCATTCTGATTTTCAAGAGCATATTAGAAGCACTATAATGATGTCTTAAAAAAAAGCAGAGGAATACAATAGTTTTGACCAAATATTATGAGTTCTAGACAATGAAAATTGCCTACCCTGTGGAGTCGCCAGATGTTGACTCATGGATTCATCACCTATATACTAGCTTGCAAAGTGTTGCAAGGCATATTTTTAAAATATACTATATATTATTAATAATATGTGGGACCCCAAAAAGGAATACTGTCATCATATGAGAAAGGATTGTTTCAGATTTCATAGTAGGATTTCATCCTCAGCTTCATAATGGTTATTTGTCATGATTATAATTTATTTGGTTACATTATATGTCATATTTATTGTCTTATTCAAATGGCAGAAGGCAATTGAGTGGCGAGATTCAATGATCGAAATTTCAAGTTTATCATCAAAGGTTCATGCCTAACTATCGGAAAGCTTCTTTTCATGTGTTAAAATTTTCTCCTCATTAAAAGTTTTATCCAAACCTTGACATTCTTTTACGCTTTTGTTTAGAAGTGGTGATACAATTCTTGGTTAATGATAATGAAGTGGGGCTCTTATTTTTTGTGCAACACATATATTCAATATCGATATGGCCCTAAGCGTATGCTTGACCTAGCAATACATATATCTATCCTACCCTCACTATGAATAAGGATTGATAAACATTGGATAGAGCATATATCATATATAGTCATGTGTTGGATGGCTATTTCAAATTGTGGCGTAGTGGATGTGATTGCATTCATAAATGCTTTGATTTGGAATCATGACCAAGATGTATGGAATGATATTGCTTATTAAATAATCTGTCAGTCGTGGTTTACATGGTAAAAGGCATTTCTTGTGTGATGGCATGGATTGACACTTGGCATTTGTTATACCATGTTCATTGGTTGGCGATTATACAGTGGGAAAGATCGAGGGCAGGGTATCCCAAAGTTGGCATGAATGCATAATGCAACATTAAAACACCAGTATGTGAGTTCTTAATGCCCTTTTCTCAATTTTCAACCACTTTGAAAGGGTTGTTTTGTTGTTTGTTTCAGTTCCCTTTGCATCCGCATTGCTTGCACTCATCCTTGGAGGATTGTAACCGCTTCGTTGCTACTCAAAAGAGGCTTTTGAAAACTTTGAAAGGTTTGTAGACTTGCAGTTCAACTCAATATCAAATACTAAATTTGTATGATGGTTTATTATGGCTCTATTTGACTGTTAGCATGCATGTAAATTTCCCCTTTTCCCTATTTCCTTCAAAACAGTTGCTTGAAAATTGGGTTGTTTCATTTCAAGTTCGAAGCTTTCGATTATAAGTTAAGATGGTGGAAGATTTATGTGGACTGAAGAAAAATCGGTTATAATCCTTGTTTGGTTTCGAGTGTGTTGGTGTTTGAGCTAAATTCTTGAAAGTGAGTATGCAATCTTGGTATAAACTCTACAGTATTCTTGTTATTCATCTCTCCTCATATACCTTGCTACTTTCAGCTGAATAAATGAAGTTTGAAAGGCTCAAATCTCGCATTCATTCGATTGTCTTGTGTTGCGTTTATAAATATTAGCCTCCAAGAATTGGGAAGTTTAATTTCTTTATAGCCTAGGGTTGAGTCACAAATACGCAGTACAATTACCTTACTAATGTGTTTGTCTATTTACATTGATTGTCAACACAACGTTGGCATTTTTAGGAAACCCTAATTTTGTGACCTATAACTTTTGTTGTTAGTCATCTTTGTTTGGGCAAGTTTGATTAAATGAATAATTGTTTTGTATTGGCACAATATTCAGACATCCTGTAGGTCATTTCGACCTCCTCCAAAACTTATAGTTCGCATTCAAGATGAAAGAATAAAGTCTAACTTGGTTCTGAAAGCCCATGCATGAAACCTTTCCTAAAAAAAAATTGTTTTGAATGGGGGTTGTTGACATTAAGGATTCCACAGAAGCACATCTATGGTGAACTCATTGTGTGAGAAGTTCCAAGATTGGTATATCTTTATGCTTTGAACATGGCTATCCACCCTTATTTATGTTGCATAGTGAAATGTTGATATAAGTCTGGATAGGATTCTCCAAAACTTGATTCTTTACCTGTAGGGTCGAAATAAGGTTTGTTTTGGAAATACCAGTGGCTAAATAACACATTTGACTATGTTATTTCTTAATGGAATTTGAGACATACTAGATTTGCAATGCAAGACTTAAATTGTGCATGCAATATGTCTATTTTGGTTGAATTTATTTGAATTTTATATACACTCTTGAAAATGATTTTAAGAGAAGCTTCTATAGCTATATTGGTTGTCCCTCATGACATATATCTCTAGTTGCAACCCATAAGTAAAAAAAGTCATTTCAAGGGGCAATTTTTTGCAGATATGGGAATGATGAAATTTGAATAACTGTTTATATAAGTCTTGTGATCTTGTAGCTTCGAAATATTGCATATAAAATAAACATGAAATTGTCTATTGTGGAGTAATGGGGACCTAAACTATGAATGAAAATGGAAATTGTTTTGAGACGGATGTTGTGATTGCATAAAGTTGCATGATGATTAAAAACATTTCACTAATGGTTGAGAGTGAAATATGTTTGAGTTTGTCTTGGAAACTGGAAATGAAGACTCAATTATTTTTATTGTTTGATGTTTAGTAAAAGGATGATTATCAATATGGGTTAACAGTCTAATGTTATACAGTGAAAACTCTTTTTCACAAGATCAAATTTTGAAGACTAGTGAGCTAATAATTGTGATGATTATACTTGTACAGTGCATTGTATGAGAATGTGTGGATGTCATATTATGATTAAAATTGTCAATGGTTAAATATCAGATGCATGGATATTGTTTAATGATTGAAGTTGTTTGATATTGGAAAATTTTGGATGGATTGAACATGTACCATTTTTTTCACTCCCCTCATCTACTTTCACCTCTTTTTCATCTAGTTCCCTTCACTTTCCTAATAATTCCTTTTCCCATGTTCAAAAGAAAAATCAGTGGAGATATGTGCTTAAATTGGTGAAAGTGAATGATTTCAAGCATGTTATGGTGCCCCATCCCCTGCTTCCTTGTATTTTGATTGTATCTATGATTAAATATCATAATACAGAGCCATTAATAGATTGTTTTCAATGCAAATTTATTCGATATGTTGTTATATTGTTATGTTCTCATATTGATCTAGTTTTTCATCACTTTGGATGAGATTTTTTAGTAGAGGTGGTCATAGATGCAATGGATATAATAGAGTAAATATAGGAAATTGGCAAAGAGGCCAGCAACCCCCATGGCAAAGAGGAAAAAAAAGGTTGAGGTTCTCAATACATTTTAATGTAGATTCCGAAGAATTTCAACATGTGTTGCAAATTGGTTTTCTCAATCTGTATGGCGAAGGTCATATACATGTTGTCCAACCTTTTGTTAGGCCTCATGTTCAATCTCGATCAAGTATCCTTGGTGTGCTTGTTCCCCCACATGTTTCAATGCATCTCGAACCCAAAAATAATGACGAATGGAACCAAGTAGTTCATGGTCAACCTTCTAGTATTTGTGGTTGGCCCACTCTTTCATTGCCACTTCCTAATCCACCTCCTCTTGAGAAACATCCTAATCATAGTGATATATGTAGCCTCCCAATCTCAACCTCTCCTACCAGTTGAAATCCCAAATTCCTCTCGCAATAGGTCATTCAAGACCAAAGGAAAAAGGCCTGCTAAACCTGCACGTTCAAGAGTGAGGCATCATCTCACTATGTTACCTCTCACCCTTTTTAGCCACAAGCCAATGTCGAAACCAAACGGAACACTCCAGTTGATGTGCAATTAGAAAATAAAGCATTACATTCAATCAGACAAGGAGAGCAGTCAGCAAGAACAGACACTTCAATTGGAAGTGAGTGGAGACCAACTGCTTCTCACAAAACTTATGGATTTGGATGTGTTTATGAAGTTTCATTTGTGACTTCTATATACATTTTGGTTATGTTTGAAGGGTTGATTTTGGACTATGTTGTGAAGGTTGGACAGATCTTCATATTTTGGACAGTATGGAACATATCACAATTTTGACCTTTAGTCTAAATTATATTGATTAAAGACTTATCTTTAGTTTATTCAAGGGGCTTAAAATACTTTTATTATTGTGACTTGAATGAATGCATTGGTATACCATGTGTTATATTCTTTAAGGAGTTAGGTGAAAGTTGGGAACTATAAAAGGATACGAGGGGGTCCCACCTATTTATATTATATACTTTTATCATATTATATTTCATTATCTTTCCTTATTTACTTATTCTAACTAAATATCTTAACTAAAAGGGTAGTTATAAACTACTCTAACTTCTTCTTCAAAGATAAAATGGGAGTCACAAGGATATCAAAGGCAAGAGTTGGAAAGAGAAAAACTTCTAATAAAAGGTTGTCTCTTGCTCAAATTGAGATTATTCTATCCATTCATTTCTGAGTTATCTGTAGGTTGAGGATTTTCTTGTTAAAAGCAGGGAAATATTGAAGGTGGCATAAGAGGATCTAATACCATCATTGTTGTTTATGAAAAAAGTTTGTTTACTTGTTTGATAGTCTGTTCATTTTCATTATAAACTAAATTAAATTTTCAGTACTAATTAAAACTATTTTTGCATAATCAAAATGTGGCACCCTAAACTCCTAATTGATCCAACAAAGTATATTCTTTGATTCTTTATTTTGTAAACCAGAAATCTATTTGTGATTTCCAATACCACCTTAGACTCCTAAATATTTTTCTGGTCCTTTCCCTCACATGGGGATGAAAAGAATCTCTCAGTTGTAACTCAGATTGATATGAATAAAGTTTCTAGTGATTCTTCATCTCATTTTGAGATTTTTGTTATATATGTTATTTGATGTGTTCTTTCTTTTATTCAGCTGTTATATTTCTGTTTAAATTTGTTCATAACCAACACTTTGTAAATTTTACGTTTTCACATTTTTTTTGTTCTAAAAGCAAAGCATTAGACACAAGCAATAAAAGTTTGTGGACAAATTGATGTATGTATAGTCGGGCTATAAATCAATGTGATATTCCGACCTATCTTGCACTAGCCTCAAAAGATTCGAAATTGTTGGTCTAAGGACTTTCATTCCTTTACATCAACGCCACTTTGCCATGTTGCAATGGAGGGTGAAATTGTTGCTAGGGTTGTAGCTTAGGAAAGTGTAGTTGGAACTATAGCATGTAATATATCAGAGGAAATATCTAAAAACAAGCCTTCCAATGGCATTGATCTTCTAGAAATTTGATAAGTCTACCAAAATATATGACCTATGCAAGGTCTACCCAACTGTCTCACAAAACTCTCGCAATTGTGCAGATTTCAAACTATGATATCTCCCTCTCCCGAACTCGGATTTGAGCGTTTTTTTTAGTCGCTTGATTTTCCTAAATGAATTCAGATATACAATTAGTTTTGGGAGATTCTACTCAAAAAAACTCAAAAATACATCTGAGTGTTGCGGTCCTCTGTTTTCTCTTTTAAAAAATCTGCAAAAAAATTTACAATGTTGTGGGCCCATGTGGCTCTAATTGTAAGAACCCTAAAACTCATAATGCACTAAATAACAAAACTAATACTAAATATGCATGCAGATCTCTGAACCAACACAAGAATCTGATAAAATGTTACATCTTATGAAATCCAGAATCAAACAAGAACAACATGCATAGAAGATCTGACAAAGAAAGTGGATCTAATCAATAATAGCAGAGAATATGCTATGAAAATCATACCTGGTTAGATGACCTAGGAGCTACCATTACCTTGACAACTCCAATAGTGCAACTGAAGGTGGGGAGACGACTCTCCACCCAACCAACCCCCAGCCAAAAATGCTGAGGCCCCCGAGCCCCCAACAATTAACCCTATGCCAGTGCTATCTTGCTTTCCTCTCCTCCAGAGCTCCTCTTCCAAGATGCCCAAAGACAAAAAAAAAGGCCCTTCTCCTCACTTCTTCTCCTCCTTTTATCTCCTCCTTCTCCCAATTTCTTAATTTCTTATTTAATTTATTTCTTTATGCAAAATTTGCTTTCCATTACTTCTTTTTCATGTTTCTTTTTATTATTTACCTTATACTATATTATATTATATCATATTATATCAAATATTCCCTATATTCGTATATGAGGGTTGTTACATACTTCCCCCCTTCAAGAAACTTCGTCCCGAAGTTATAATCTTCAAGCAATAAATACAATACTTATTCAATCAATCAATCAAGTAAATACTATAGTATATAGGTAGCTAGTACTATTGTGAAGTTTAGATATTTATATGTGTGGCCACCACATAGAAGTCTCCAAACCACACTAATACAATCAAACACCCTAAGTTACAACATGCTCTTAAGTAATTCCCTATGAATCTAGTATGCAACCATATAAACAATCATGCATCATACATACATAAGCATTAGATAATTAATTAATAATTAATGAACGTGTGTTTGTTTACTTCCTCTTTCCTTACTCACTCTCTCCCTAAGAATCATACCATCCGATCAACCTCCCTACACCTTCCCTCCAACTCCGAATGGTCTCGCTCACCATGGCACGGGCCCTCTACTGTAACCTGTTCGCAGATCATACAGTAGGCATCAGAAGTTCCCTGGGAAGTTACTGCGACATTGCCACCTTCCCAACTTCTGGTAATAATACGGCCTCATCAAATTCTAACCGGAATCTGGGCCTTGTCGGTACTAGCCGGCATCTGGTTCCCGGTACCCCCGATCTTGATACTCCCGGTACCCCCGATCCTGATATCAGGATCATTATACCCCAGGAATCTCGGAAGGCTAGCCTAAACATCCTCCACAGCACCCTCAAGGTACTATCCCCAGGCATCAGAAGTCCTTCTCCATAAACCTCCCTCCCGGTGAGTATGTCTCCAACCGTGGAGCCTAGTCACATCAAAATTTCTCCAGGATGTATCTGTGGCATTGCCACCTTCCCAACTTCTGGTACAAAATTCAAGCACTACTGGCATAGAGCTAATTGTTGGGATTGTCCCCCATCCCATAATTTATTTATAGTAACCATTCTCATTCGTGGTTATGGGCTCCCGCGAAAATCATAGAATACTTAGCCTCATCAGGCTATCTGAGTGGATCACCTGGAACAACTGGCACTTGCCATAATGAATAATCATTAGTAACCATTTCTCAATATAATAATATCATGGATCAACCTTGAATCATGTGCTAACAAGAATGTCTAGCCACCATTTCATATTGCATTGCATTACATCATAAGCCATCGTCACGATAAGTCATGCCAAGTTTAACATCTAATGCATTTAGGTGCTTTTTGCTACCATTATAACATAACTGGTCATGGTACTTTCATAATTTCACTAAGCATCTCATAAACATGTCATCACAAGTTGCCATTTTTCAACATTAGTACTATCAACATGGAGTAACAACTCACATAATCCATCATCATATCAAATATGCATTCTACAGGGAGCAATAAGGGTTAGCATGAAACGATATCATGTCATACCAAATATCTGATATAATCTCTTATTCTTCACTAACACATAACATAGTTGTAAAATACCAACATTAACCACAACATGCTTTCATACCATTTATGTGCCAAATGTCATTTGATGCAATGATAAGCTATAATATCATTTTATGTCTACACTTCATCTATCTTATATAGCACCATAATGTCATGAAATAACATCAAGAAGTATCACATGCCCAACCCATGGCTAGAATTAACATTCATCAAATTTCACATGAATAATGCATGACCATGAAGGCATCATTCTAAGAACAACATGTAAAAACACCATATCATGTACCACATAACTTTCATTTCAAGATGCCAAAATAAAACTATAAATTACCAATTGAGTATCAACAATCAACGCATCATGTACCTCATGTCCTATACATCTAGAAACCATAATAAATTGAGCATCAACATGAAATATGCATCATGAAAACTAAGTAGCGACATGAAAAATTGAGTATCATCATGAAATATGCAACATATCTCCTCTAACTTCAAAAACCATAAGAAACTATAAAATACTATCTCAGTATCAACACGAAATATGTATCCTATGTCTCCTAAGTCTAGATCTTGTCAAAATATTGACTGGATATCAACATGAATTAATAGAACCAATCCAAGTGTCACAAGCTCCAGTCTACTTAAAAGGGTAAGGAAACTCGCGACGCATAGTGTTTACGTCCTCCCAAGTGGCTAAGTCTAGACTATATTGATCCTATTGAACTTTAACTTAGTCAAGGATGTGATTGTGTAGCTATCGAATTGTGTTCCATATATGGGAAGTTTGCTCCGGAAACTTCCACACTAATTTGGAACCGAATCTGAGGGTACTTTCTTACCCTAACCCATTATTCACATGGTCTTTGGAGGGCATCAACTTTTCCTCATAACCATCGCTTATTCCGAGCAATTCCCGAGTTGAGTGGATATCAATTACATAAAAAACGCTTCATTGTAGTAAACACTTATTTCTAGAGTTTGATTTGTTAGAGAGGATCCCATACTAGTTCCTTCTAAACAAGTATAATCCACCTGGAAAAAGATTGTGACTATTTATTTAGTTGTCACATATATTCTATAACATAGTTTACTTTTCTAGAGAGAGAAAATCACATTGGGATATATTTCAGAAATTAAATGAAATTGATTGGGAATAGAAACATGCAGCTTAGTGAAAAAGTGCTTTTATATAATTTGAAGTCGGGTTATCAAATTCCAGAAGATGGTCCTGATAGCCATTTTTCAACTTGTATTTATTCTAACACTGACTCCTTCCACTTAAGCGTGTCTAAGGATTGTGGGTCCCTTTTTTTCTTTTTCTTTTTTATCATCTGAAGCCCTATTTGATGACACTGGTGAAACAACTGTAGCAATGGCTGCCACATCCATCCTCTCCCAAACATACGGCTTGGCTAATCCTAAGTTCTGGTAAAATATGTAACTGATGCACTATAACACATTGGTTCATTAAATGCAATTTCGTTTGATCCTATTTGTATTTAATGGTGAATTTGGTTACCAAACTTGCTTACCGATTCAATTTTGATATATGTTTATCCTCCTTATCTCTTCAAAAAATAGCAGAGATTATAGTGACAGTCTTAAGTTGGGAGTTTACCAAATCTACTGTGGCTATGACAGATACCAAGTACATGAGAGAATGTGCACATGGAAAAGATTTTTTAGGAGCACAAGTGTTACTATGAACCCACAAGAAAGGAAAATATTGGGAGGCGATTGAGACAAAGTACATGAGTGATTTTTGTATCCATGATTTGATTATTATCGATAATGGAGCTCCTTGTTGTCCTCCACTAGTATGTGGTAGTATGAAAATGTGACAAAGTATGCATGAATTTTGCATTCATGATTGTTGAGTTGGTAGACGTTATTACTAAACTTTAGCTCATAAGTAACAAGCAATTTTATGCTTGGAGTGCATTTATCCGTGGTCTACTTAGTATGGTATTGACAAGATTTATGAGAAACTTCCCAATTAATTATCATTTTCCCTCTATTTTTATAACTAGCACACTTTTCTCTCCAACATGTGTATGGTCACATTCATACATGTCTAGAACTAGCGCGGTCCCCTTTGACATGGTCAAACTCAATCAAGGTGCATATCGAAGACTGTTTCTTCAATTTTGATCACCTTTAATGCACCTAACTTCGGAATGTATTTCACATATATGTATATTGTATTTCTATAGAGACGTTATTATTCCTCTATATGGAAGTGTTGTCATTTATATTGTAAGTGTCGTAACTTATACTTGATGGGTTATTAGACCACCTTGTTGGGGTCGGCCCTGTATAAGTCATGTGGGTCGAAGGGTTATTAGACCACCCTATTGGGGGTCGGCCATGTAGGTCAAAGGGTTATTAGACCACCCTATTGGGTGTCGGCCCAGTCAGCATTATGTTAAGTGGTTAAGTTGATGCCGACCTAGTTGAGTAAAGGTCAAGTCAAGTTAGTGTATAAATAGAGAGTGTGTCTCTCTCATTTTACACATTCTATTCTCTCACTCACACTTTGGAGAGTGGCGCACTTGTGGAGGAGGAGGCTCTGCTGCTAGGAGAAGACTATCTCTTGTATTCTGGTTGTATCATTGCTCTATCTATCTTTGAGGAAGTTATTGGGGTTTTTCACCTTTATGGTTTTCCCCAAGTAAACTCTGTGTGTCTTGTGTGCTTGCATTATTGTGTCCATGATTGATATGCTGTAGATTTGTTGTACATGTTGTTCTCTCAGTTAAGATCCTAGATCAGATTGAAGTAAATTCTGAAAATTTAACATGGTATCAGAGCTAGCCTGAAAGAAGGCATGATATGGCATGTATGACACTTGTTGCACTTACGATGCTAGGGCTTGATATAGAAAAAACCAGTCATCGTATCACTTTTGCTGTAAATCCATTTTGGAGAAGTTTTCGGATCTAAAACTTTTACAGGTAGAATATCAGATCCCCATGTACCTTGTTTCCAAAGGAAAACCTCTAATTCGTTGTACTTTGTGATTTATGATCTGTACAATATAGGGTTTCTGCCTCTTCCAGATCTGAGTCAAAAACAGGTGACCTTGGAAAAAAGGTCATAACTTGGGCTAGGAAGCTCCAAATGAAATTTCGTAAAAAGTGATAGGTATTACACAGACTGTACTATCTTAGAAAACTTTTTCAGAGTTCGAAGTTGAAACATTGACACGTGGCACGCCGTACAAGTTTGCTCTCCTATTTTATCCCATAAACAGGTCACGTTGCGACACTTGGCATAACTCTCTCTCAGAGAATCCAATTTAGGTCATACCTGTCGGGATGGAAAGATGACAGGTCGGACTATCTCAAGAAAAAATTTCAGACCCTGTGGATTGAAAAGTGCGGAGTTACACCAGAAACAATCAGGTACATATTTCTGTCAAAACAGAATTATTTTTTAGCACCTTCATTCATGGCTTCCGGAATTTAGGGTTTTGGAGAAAGTTGGAATTCTTGTAATCAGAGACCATGGCTGAATGCTACTCATCAAAATATAAATTTAGAGACGAAGATCAGAATTTTTGGTTGGGAAGAAGGCCTGGCTTGATCAGACCCTAGTTCGGGACTTTGATCAGAAAAGTGAAAAATTAGGGCTTCTGTAAAAATGGGAATTTCTGAAATCTGTGACCACGGATGGAAGCTCCTGAGAAAAATAGAAGCTCAGAGCTTTGGATCAAACCTTTTGATTGGGCAGAAGAGTGGGCTTCATCAAACCCCAGTTCAAGGTCACGTCTAGTGAATCCGGAAGTTTCAAAGGCAAAATTGAGGAGTGAAACTTTGCAGTTTTCAAATTCTGAATATACTAGCTTGATCAGCTCATCAAGGCGCATAATTCTATCTTTTCGGAAGTTTGAAATTCTAAGTTTGAATTTTTGGGGTTTCTCTGAAAAACCATAATACAGCTCCAGATCCAGTTCCTGCAAATCAAGTGGATTGGTTTAATCCTAGAAGAGGATGGATTGGTCACCTGCATAAGTGAAGAAGTTCCTGTTTCAGAGGGAGATGAGGCTAAGGCCTTACATAAGAAGATTACAAGCAATCTCGACAGGTATGACTCATCCAGGTATGTCTCGAGATTTGTTCATGATTAAGTTTATGATATGTTTGTCTTCATGTTATTACGGTTAGAACAATCTTTATTTTAGACTTGTCATAACACCTTAACAAAATTATGAATGCATGCATTAGGGTGTTGACACTTATGATTCTACTAATGCATTATGGTGTTGTATGAGGTTTATGTTGTCCGCTAACATGAAAGGTATACCAATAAAGACAAATCAATCATGATGACATGAAGACAAAGATTCATCCATTGTCATGGATCACTTAGAAAATCTACTTACGAGGTATGTATAACTTGGTTCTACAATGGATAACTTATGAGACATGCAGGTTACTAGCACAAGTCATTGAAGAGAAGCATAAGACATTATGCGGGTATGTTAGACATAACTAGCTAGCATGCTAATCCAGGTATGTTTTTCCTATATCAAGCTAGAATCCTACCTTGTGTTAGGATCTTATGTTGTTGTGTTGTTGATAATGATTATTCATGAAGTCATAGGTTTGAATAGTCATGGTTGTATGCATATTATGTTTCTTACCATAATTAATGATATGACTAACCAGAAGAATCATGAAGGTATAAGTTTGAGTAATCATGGGTTTATGCATTGATGATTTAACTAATCAAAAGAGTCATATGATCAAATAAGAATATGCATGAGTAAAAGAAGACTTCCCTGAAACCTTGAATACTAATGTTTATTATCTGTGAATGATCATGACTATACATGTTTAAGATTATTGTGTTTTGATAGTATTAAGATTATACTAATAAATGTGTGATTATGTATGAGACCTCAAGGATAACACAATGATGATACTAACAAGCATGCATAGTGATTAAGGATGGATATAAGTTCAAGGACATGTAATCCAGGAAGCAAAGATCAAGAGGGAGCACACTCCTGTTGTTCCTGCAAGAAAGCAAAGGAGCACACTTCAGTAGTTTCTGCAAGGATGCAGATATTCAGAGGGAGTTGACCACTTCTCACAATCCACATCAAAATGGAGTTGCAAAGATTCAGAGGGAGTCCACCCAGCAACCAAACAAAGATAAGTATTTGAACTGTCATAATGTTATTCAATGATGTATATGCTTATGTTCCTAGAATTAGGTTGTGTATTATGCATATTAGAATAGTTGCATTGATGAACAATATACTACTAATATACATGGGTAAGTGGCCTATGGCACTGTACAACATTCCATTGCTACTTATCTAGAATGAAACCTCTTTGCTGACATGTTAGGAGTTGTGAACACTCTTAACAATGTTCTAGTAGAGATTGGAAGGCATCTAGAAAGTTATAGAATATGGATAAATGTTGTATTGAAGCATTGGCTAAGATAATTGCATGACTGTATGACATATTTATTTATGTGTAAGAATTTGTTCTGAAAACTATGAGATGTTTTCTAATCATGCAATTTAACTTGTTGTGTAGGAAAGATCGTATACCATCACCTACAAAAGAAGGACTACAACATTTGTTTAGCAACAAAGTTATCTATTGAAAATATTGAAGATATTGAAGTTCCCAGGATCTGGGAAGAATGCCATGATCGAGGAGTACCAGTCGATCATGAAGATGTTTGGGATGCAGTCCCAAAGGGTAGTTTGTAGTGACTTCCAAGAGGATCTACAAGATCAAGCATGCTGCAGGTGGTAGCATAGAGACTTTTGCTCCTGTAGCCAGATACACTTCCATTAGATCAGTACTTGCTCTGGCTGCAGTGATGAAATGGAAGATACACCAGATGGATTTCAAGACAGCTTTCTTGAATGGTGTAGTTGAAGAAGAAGTGTATGTGGAGCAGCCACTTGGTTCTAAGACACATGACAGGGAGTCATATATATGTGCAGAACTTGGTATGGTAGGATAGACAGCTTCCTATCCAGTTTGGGCTTTACCAAGAGCAAAGCGGATTCCAACCTTTACTACAAGGTTGAGGAACGCAATACAGTGATACTACTTTTATATGAGGATGACCTGTTTATTACAGGTGAAGATAGATTGATTGTCGACATGCAGTGGAAGCTTGCTGCCAAGTTCAAGATGAAGAACTTGGAGATGATGCACTACTTTCTAGGCATGGAGGTGTGGCAGAGTACATATGGAATCTTCCTTGGACAAGGGAAGTATGCAGTAGAGATCCTGAAGAGGTTCGGGATGATAGACTGCAAGGACATGGCCACACCCATGGAATTGAACCTGAAGCTTATGTGTGATGCTTCATCCGATCCGGTTGATGTCACTATGTATCGTCAAATGATTGGATCCTCCATGTACCTGACGAACACGAGACCAGATATTTGCTTTGCGGTGAACACATTGAGCCAGTTCCTGACGGATCCGAGAGATGTTCACCTAGTTGGTTGCTGTAAAGCATATTCTGAGGTACCTTAAGGGTACAGTTGATTATGGGCTCAAGTATGATGTGAATCAAAAGTTTAACCTGCAGGGTTATGTTGATTTAGATTGGGTAGGCAATGTTGCAGATAGGGATTAGGTGTGATCTCTTGGTTTAGCAGGAAGCAGTCCTGCATAGCACTGAGTACAGCCGAATCAGAGTATGTTGCGACGGATGAGTAGGTTGCAGATGTATTGACCAAGCCGTTGGCCAGAGTGCAGTTTGAGTACTTCTGAGAGAGGCTTGGTGCACTTTAGATCGAGGTTCCTTCCAAAGGGAAGTGATGAGTCCGGAAGATGCAGATGCACATGAGCTTTTCTGACATGGTTGATGTGTTCTCCCTTGGTCGTGATGTAATTGCTGAGCCATTTTTCACATGATGGTAGATGTGTTCTTCCATGGTGAAAAAGTAAGGGCTGGAGCCTTTCCCGGATAGTGGTAGATGTGTTCTCCCATGTCGGTGGTGTAAGTGTTGGATGATGTGCATCTGGGTTGTGCTTCGTGGACGATGAGATGATCTGAAGAGGACGATGCTATGATGATCAGGAGGACCATGGATAATAAGCATCAAGACGATGCTCCAGTTACTACTCTGTATATGTATATGCATCATGCTTGTTATGATCAGTTGGATCATTTATGTATATATGCATCATGTTGGATGCTGGATATGATCAGTTGAATCATTCATGTATGTTGATATGTATCAGGTGGATACATTGTGTGGATCATGTATATGTGTATGTATCAGATAGATACATTGTATGATCAGGTAGATCATGTATGATGATATGTATCAGGTAGATACTTGGTATGCATCAGGTGGATGCATTGTATGATCAGGATGATCGTGGATGACGAGCTTCTCCAGATGACATGCAGCAGGATGTTGCAATGATGATGATCAGGATGATCATGTGTACATCAGGATGATGTATGGTGAGTATCAGGATGATACTTTGTGGCCGTGGATCAAGTTGTGTAGATGAGCATGTCTGGGAGATCCTATAGGTCGGAGTTGTGTACCCGTAACAGCCTGGGATGCTCTTTCGAGACATTGCTCTAGGAGGACATGTAATTTGTGCCCTGGGAGATTTCAGGTCAGAGTTGTGTACCCGTAACATCCTGAGATGCTCTTGCGAGGTTTTGTCCTATGGCATGTAATTTGTGCCCTAGGAGATTTCAGGTCGGAGTTATGTACCCGTAACATCCTGAGATGCTCTTTCGAGGTTTTGCCATGACCACATGTAATTTGTTCCCTGGGGAGATTTCATGTCAGAGTTGTGTACCCGTAACATCCTAAGATGATCTTGCTAGGTTTTGTGGTGACCACATGTAATTTGTGCCCTGGGGAAATTTCAGGTTGGAGTTGTGTACCCGTAACATCCTGAGATGCTCTTGCTAGGTTTTGTGGTGGGGTCACATGTAATAAGTCCTGGAGATCTGGACAGGATGAAAAAGGACTTAGATGCTCTTTAGGGTTCTTGCTAGGCAAGAGACTCTTTAAAGGTTTTGTGACGCACGTAATAAGTCCTGAGGATTCCACAGTATGGCCAGTGATGACGAAGACCTGCAGGTGGTGGGCCTACATCCAGTATGAAAAAGGACTGGCTCTGTAGAACTTCTTATGACGAGTAGATTCAGAGATTGATTGAGATAGCAGCAGCAGTGACGATGACGATGACTCGATGACGATTATCCAGTGACGATGATCCAGAGAAGAAGACTTGTGCTAGAAGACCTGTGTCGAGAAATACCTTCCTAGTTAAGAGGGAGTGTTGATGTATATGTAACTTCGGAATGTATTTCACATATATGTATATTGTATTCCTATAGAGACGTTATTATTCCTCTATATGGAAGTGTTATCATTTATATTGTAAGTGTCGTAACTTATACTTGATGGGTTATTAGACCACCTTGTTGGGGTCGGCCCTGTATAAGTCATGTGGGTCGAAGGGTTATTAGACCACCCTATTGGGGGTCGGCCATGTGGGTCAAAGGGTTATTAGACCACCCTATTGGGTGTCAGCCCGGTCAGCATTATGTTAAGTGGTTAAATTGAGGCCGACCTAGTTGAGTAAAGGTCAAGTCAAGTTAGTGTATAAATAGAGAGTGTGTCTCTCTCATTTTACACATTCTATTCTCTCACTCACACTTTGGAGAGTGGCGCACTTGTGGAGGAGGAGGCTCTGCTGCTAGGAGAAGACTATCTCTTGTATTCTAGTTGTATCATTGCTCTATCTATCTCTGAGGAAGTTATTGGGGTTTTTTACCTTTATGGTTTTCCCCAAGTAAACTCTGTGTGTCTTGTGTGCTTGCATTATTGTGTCCATGATTGATATGCTGTAGATTTGTTGTACATGTTGTTCTCTCAGTTAAGATCCTAGATCAAATTGAAGTAAATTCTGAAAATTTAACAAAGGATAGATATTTCAGAGTCAATATTCTAGAATGTGGATCTATTCTTCTTGTAAAAACCCTAGGAAGGAAGAAAATCCTATAAAAATGCCTCCTTTATATGGAGTTAATATATTGGACTGACATTGTTGTGAATTTATGATAGTGTGGCTACTGATGCTTCTCTTTCAAAAGAGAGCATTTCTTGAATACAAAGCAAGCTGAAGAATGTAATCGCACACTTGCGATAGGAAAAAACACATAACTAAGATTTCCAAGGCATATAGCACCCACACCTTTCTTTTCATGAGGATAAATAATAGTAAAACAAATAACAAACTGTCATTCCAAGAGCTTTGTAGAAAATCGCATTGCTTGCCATTTAACTATGTAAGGACTAATTCTAAAAATAGTCTACAGTCTATGATTGTGTTTTATGTGGTTGTCTCCTCTACGGCTTATCAAAAGTATAAAAAGAAGTCTAGCTTCATTATAAATCTGTAACCTGGGATTACAACCTCTAAACAATAATTAAATAAATAGGATCTGGGATGTCGCCCTCCTTTTACAGTTTCCAACGTCTAAATAATGCAGGGGAATACATAATTCAACTGCAGCATATTCTATTCATAGCACATCCAGAGCTACAGGGATTTTCCCTCTTTTCGATACATAAGAAGACTAAATAAACACTAGTACGGTGATATATATGATACTTATCGATATTTTAAGTAAATCCTTCTATTAGTTTGGATGCCCAGCTCTATTTTCATCGATGTGATTGCCTAGCTCTGCGCACTTCTCATAATTCTCTATCAGTCTCCATTTCTTCTTCTAAGGTCACCGCCCTCTGATCTCCAACAAAAATAGGCCACCTTCTTTGAACCCTAAAGGCGGTGACATACTGCAATGCATTGTCTCGGAAGGATGTCGACTGAAAAGGTCTGGACGGCCTATGGGTTTAAATGTATTGTAGGTTTTGAAAATCTACATGGGCACCCCTGCATGCTATCACTTTTGTTACCACACGGCACCCACTGCCAACTGTAATTAACTTCTCGGTATAACCATTCACCCACACCTTAATTAAGCGATTCAGCCATAACATTTGCATGTGTGTGTTTAGCAAAAGGGTCATCATACATCTATAATATTAATCACTAAAATTTCTTATTGGAATGGCCTTGAGCGGTATCAGATCTGTGTTCCTGGGTAAGCTACAGTTTTCTTTTTCAGAAACTGCATTATTTCTCTGAAAAAATGAATTTAAAAAAATATCATGGTAACAACTACTCTAATTTCATATTAAAAATACTACAAAGCGTAACGCCAAAGAAAAAGCATAACACGCCAGAGAAGTGAAGACTAATCCTTTTGATGGGAGACATTGGAGGCATGGAATCCCAAATAGATCTACAAACCAAGAAATTACAGGTTGTACAGCTTTCCAGGTGCACAATGTCGAGCTTAGAATGCATCCCACTATCACAGCTTGAAATCACTAGTTTGTTTTGGATAAATCTTGGAAGTGGACACTGACGTTTACAAGTATGCATCGCGAGGCAGGCACTGTCTATTATAAGTGAAAGCAGTTTTTTTTTTTTCTCTTCTAGTTTTGAGTATTTCTCAGTCCAATACTACACCAGGGTTGGGGAAATCGGGCATGGCAGGTGTACCAGTCACACTACAATATGGTTAAATGCTTGTACATAAACTCGTGATGAAGTTTTTTTTTTTTTAACATGACAAGCGTCTACAGTGTTTTAGCAACAGTTCAATCACAATTGGGTGGTGACTTTTGAATTAAAGACAACGGATGAAAACAGGCACATGTGAGAGGCTCATAACGGAAATGAGGAGTGGAGTGGATTATAACGGATGCAAACGGCCACATGCCAGAGGCTCAAAACGAATGCAAATACGTTGACCTAATTTGTTTCGTGTGCAGGAAATGCTCCAAATAGGTAACGCTCCGAAACTGATGGTTATTGGCAGCTGTGTCTATCGTATGATGGCTAGATTAACTTCTGGCAACACCGTCTTATGCCATGATCGGTGAATTGATGGAATTTTGGTGATTTGTGGTCCCCTTCCTTAACGTTTTTCTTCAACAATCATTTCTATTTCCCATGTAAAGTAGAACCGGTAATAATTCATAGTTAAGACCGTTCTCTTCTTGAAAACGTATTCATTAAATCATAATTATTTAACCGCCGTGGGCGCCCTATGGGTGACACCATGGTTAATGCTAACGGAGAATATATTCCAGAAAAACTGAAATATGAAGCGTGACACTGGTTTAGAGTAAAAGAAAAGACTGGTGCTGCTGCTGAAACAATTCGTTCAACTCGGCTAGTACTCATGCATAAGGCATAAGGTATATTTAGTCGCCAGATTAAATGTTAATGAATTGCTTAGGTTCCACTCTGATTTCAGTACTGCTATCGGATCTGATCCTGAAACAAAGAGAGACGATAAGTTGTACAAGAAGTCAAGTATTTCAGCCACTATGGGTGCACTTCCAATTGCTGAGCTAGAAAAGAAAGGCGCCGAAAATGATACTACTACTGGACTTCGGTTGAGATGAGATATTTTTCGTTTGCCACATGTCTATTGACTAGGATTTAGACAGAGTTTCATTAATGTACGGATTTTGATTTCTAAGCATAGTTAAATTTTCATTACAGGCTCGGCATGGGCGTTTCCCAACTGGGGTAATATCTCGGGGATTTAAATAAAAGTTTTAAAGGAAATCTGTTCTATATTTTTAAATTATTTAACTCTAGATACACGCCATGAAATAGCATGATTAAGAAATGAAATACTTCCGTCGATCTTCCTAAAATTCACTATTTGAATATTAACTGATTTAAAACTTCAGCATTTGTATATATATATATATATATATTTATTGGAACAATAACAAAATCAAAATCTACAGAGTTTATAAATTGACCATTGGATTAGAACTACCATAGCGATTACCGAGATCCAACTATTCTAAATTGATGGTGAGGATCATTCACAATCTGAGTGTATTGGTTGAACTGTCACAGAGATCAGTAAAACAAAAACGATTGAATAGAGGCTAATGCATCATGATCTGTGCGGATTAATTGATCCATCAGAGAGATCCATAAAGAGAAATGATTAACCAGAGATTAAGTGGTAGATCTACCACGATTCAGGCGTACATCGTTAACCCTTCAAAGATTTGAGATATGAATGTCTAAACAGAGGATGAGCGGTAAGGAACCACGCGATCTGGGCGAACGGCGTTATCCACAACAGAATTTTGATATAAACAGAGTTTAGGCAACGACAGGGTTAAGTCGCGTTGTTGGATTCAGAAAAGAAAAAAATAAAAATGTTAATAGAAAATAAAAAGAGATACAATAATTCGTCTCCACAGCATAAGCAAATCGTATGAACCGAATTTAGAAAAATTATTAGAGCATGTGCCATGATTCTTGAAGCCGTTATCAGATACAGAGATTTGTAAATGCCATCGGAAGGCCCTAAAAGACTGGATCTATCGCTACCTAGTTACACAGCGTTTACCAAAATACATAAATTAAATAACAAAAATACAATCCAAGTGCTCCAAGAGATCGGATTTATTCCTGCTTGGATACAGAGCGTTTTTGCAAATGCAGAAAATTAAATAGAATATAATCCAAGTGCTCCAAGAGATCGGATCTAAAACATAGTGATTGAGTCTGTGGATGTACATTTCAATTGAGAATACGGCCTTACCCCAAATGGATTGCTCAGAAATTTAAATAATTCAACCATAAATTTGGATATTCCAGATCGTCGAGAGTTCAAAACCAATTGCTCAGAAATGTAAATAATGTGATCACAAGGATGATTCTACCCACTACACAGAGGTGTTCATAAAAAATAACACTGTAAATACCCGATTCAATTGGTAACTTATTACTAACCAGGTCGCATGGGCAAAAGAAATGGAAATAGACATACAACTTACGAATCTGGCCCAGCTTACGAAGTACTGGTCTATAAAATAATCCCACCAATATTATGAAAACGTCCATTATTTTGATCAATCAGAGTCAAGAACTCACTCAAACCAGTCTATAGAATTTCCCCTTAGATCCAAGTGTCTGAACCTGGGAGCTCTCATAACAAATGTAAGAACCCTAAAACTCATAATGCACTAAATAACAAAACTAATACTAAATATGCATGCAGATCTCTGAACCAACACAAGAATCTGATAAAATGTTACATCTTATGAAATCCAGAATCAAACAAGAACAACATGCATAGAAGATCTGACAAAGAAAGTGGATCTAATCAATAATAGCAGAAAATATTCTATGAAAATCATACCATTACCTTGACAGCTCATAGTGCAAAGGTGGGGGGACGACTCTCCACCGCCTCTCCTCCAGAGCTCCTCTTCCAAGATGCCCAAAGACAAGAAAAGGCCCTTTTCCTCACCTCTTCTCCTCCTTTTATATGCTCCTTCTCCCAATTTCTTAATTTCTTATTTAATTTATTTATTTATGCAAAATTTGTTTTCCGTTACTTCTTTTTCTTTTTCATGTTTCTTTTTATTATTTACCTTATACTATATTATATTATATCATATTATATCAAATATTCCCTATATTCCTATATGAGGGTTGTTACACTAATACCAATTGTTATGTAAGTTAATATAAATTTAGATAATTCACGGAAGATATTAGCAGCATGCAACAATACAAGAGATATGCAATAATCTCAAATATTTATTGATATGGAAATGGTTCTTTTGATGGGATGAACCAACCCTATTCGCTTGCCTCTTCCAGGGGGCTTCCTCTTAATGAGGTAAGTTCAACATACAAGAATTCTTCTTCACATCACATAAGGAGTACTCCATATTTATTTATAGAATCGCTATACAATACTAACCACCTAACTTGGTGGACCTTCTATAATGAGGTCCCATTACATGTATTTACTGACTTAGTGGGCCTTATTTAATAATAACAATATAGTGGACCTAGCTCAGTTTACATTGAATGGCCTCCACATCTACTCTAATGGACCCTCCAGGTACCCCATTACCCCTAGGTAGGGTCGTAACACTTTAAAGTTTGTTGATGAATCATGATAAGAAGTTTCATAATGTTTCATTGTTTTGCATATGTTGTGCGTTTGGATGCTTACCACATTCATGATGTTATGATATCTTAAGAGCACTTTCAGTATTTAACATGCATATATGTTGATGTAATGCTTCCAACGACATGTCATTACAACATGTTGTATATTTGATAAAGATACAATGAAGTGATATTACTTAGGATATATTTCATGATATGATGTGGATTTTGTTATAATGTTTCCAAAAAATATCTCATTGATGATATGATGATATCTTGTATTGAGATTTTCTTATGATTGCATGTGGCAGAATGCGGTTCTTTATTATTTTCATGGCCTCCAAGTCTTTCAAACCAAATAATTAATATTTATTTCTCAATCTAAGTATGCTTGTGATATTCTTCATCGCTTTCACATGGAAGATTGTAAACCAACCCCATCTCCCTTCTAGTATGGAGACAAACTTTCTACCACTTGTACTTCACCCGAACTAGATGCCAAATTGTATCATCATCTTGTTGTTAGTCTCTTATACTTGACTCATACATGTTCTAATATTTCATTTGTTGTTGGTATTGTTGCCTTCTATATGCAAACACCCCATGAAAGCCATTCAAAAGGAGCAAAAAGGATACTTCGATATATTCGAGGTATAGTTCAGTTTGGGATTCATTACAATTCAATGGGGGATACCTTGAGCATTCTCTCACACAAATAGATCACAAATCAACACACCAATTTGTAATGTGGTTTGAACCCTCAAAGAGGGAAACACTCCATGACCCCATCCAAATAGCTACTTGAGGCAATATTATTATGTAAAAGAAAGAATGTTACAAATGAGCTTCTCATTATCGATCAACTAGCAAATGACCCTCCATGCTCTTTAAAAAGAGATCATGGACCAATTGGGTGTTAATCCATGGATTAATGGTCATTAATATTGAGAAGAAGTTGAACTATCAGATCACTCTATGTCAAGAACATATCATGTCCGTCAAATTACATATATATTAATGCATACTAAAGAAACACACTTTACCTAACATATATATTATAACAAATTGATCTTAACTAACTCCTGAATGTCTAAATATCCTAACACCCCCCATTAAGAAAAACTTGAAATAGGATTGAAGTATTTACAAAAGTGGCACTATAAGAGAAGGAAGTATGCATTAAAGCCTATCCCCCCTTAATGACAAATTCATGAACTCCTAACATAGATTAAAGATTAGAAAACTTCGCTTATATAAGAGACTTTGTGAATATGTCTGCAACTTGATCATATGTAGGGAAAAAGAGCACTTCGAGAGCTCGATCATGAACAATATTTTTGATGAAGTGCATAAGGATCCCAATGTGTTTGTTGCATTGATGTTGAACTGGATCATTGGCGAGCTTGATGATGTTTTGATTGTTGCACCAAAGGGGAGTCAGATGTTGTTGTTCAAATCCAAACAATAAAAGAATCTATCGAAGACATAAAGCTTCTCGACTTGCATTAATTGCGGCTCGATACTCTGCTTCTGCTAAAGAAAGAGCAAGAGCTTGTTGTTTCTTACAAGCCCAAGTGATAGGTACGAAACCAAGACTAAAAACATAACCTATAGTACACTTTTGATCATCAAGATCTCAATCCCAATCTGAATCAATGAAACCAACCAACAAAGGAGTCCCCCTTGAACTGTAATAAATCCCAAACTAAACTGTACCCCAAATATATTGAAGTATCTTTTTTGTTGATTTCTAATGGATTTCGTGGGGTGTTTGCATATAGCAGGCAACAAGATCAATGGCAAAGAAAAGATCAAGACGTGTATGAGTCAAGTGTAAAAGACAACCAACAAGTTGATGATACAAGTTGGTATCTACTTCGAGTGAAGTGCAAGTGGCAGAAAGTTTGACTTCAGACTATAAGGGAGATGGGGTTGGTTTACAATCTTCCACATGAAAGCAATGAAGAATGTCACAAGCATACTTGTACTGAGAAAGAAATATTCCTTCTTCGGTTTGCAATACTTGGACGCCAAGAAAATAATGCAAATGTCCTAAGTTAGTCATTTCAAATTTATGCTTAATACTGGATTTCACATGGGTTAAAATTTTATGGTCACTACTAGTAAGAATAAGGTCATCAACATAAAGAATAAGGATGATGAGATGGTTTCCTACTTTCTTGGTATATACATTGGGGTCAGAATGGCATCTAGAAAAACTAGTGTCAAAGAGAAAGCTATCCATTTTTGCATCCAGGCTCGAAGAGCTTGCTTAAGGACATATAAGGATTTCTTAAGGCGATAGACTAGGATGTAGTCATTTTGAACATATCCAGAAGGTTTTTCCATGCAATTTTCTTCCTGCAAATCCCCACGTAAGAAGGCGTACTTGACATCCATTTAATGGACATCCCATTTATGTAAGGCTGCAAGGGCAAGAACAATGTGGATGGAATTTAATTTGGAGACAGGAGAAAAGTTTTCATTGTAGTAAATTCCTTCAACTTAGGAAAATCCTTTGAAAACTAACCTTCATTTCGATGTTTCAACACTCCCATATGATGCATACTTAGTTCTGTAGACTCATTTACATCCGACAAGTTTTCTTCCTTTCGGAAGAAGTACAAGATCCCAAGTATCGTTCGCCATTAAGGAATGATATTCTTCATCCATAGTTGCATCCCAATCTAGATTTCCTGAAGCTTCTGCAAATGTATCTAGATCATGATTCTCTAAAACTTGATCCAAATTAAAGTGAAGTGGCTCACTGGAACTGAGAACATGTTCGATGTTAATCTCTGGGATCATTGGCAAGATAACCAATCACTTCATATATTGTACGATCCCATCTGGGATCATTGGCAAGATAACCAATCACTTCATATATTGTACGATCCCATCGAGGAAGCGATTGTACTAATGCAACTAGAGGAAAATGAGTAGGCATAGGTGGATTTTTATCCTCGATGTCATCATCAGAAGCTGGAGTAGGACCACTTTCAAGGAAGTTGGAAGTAGAATATAGCACAAGTGTCAAGTTACGCTCACAGGCCACAGATGGCACAGACGTCGAACTAGGCTTGTAGGACAAGAGATTTTCATCAAATTTAACATCACTTCTAATAATTATATCATGGGAATGTGGTTGAAGGAGTCTATACATTTTATATCTTCAGAATAGCCAACAAATAAGCACTTTTCACTTTTAGGATACAATGCTTTCCATTTTTCATCAGTAATATGAGCCCATGCTTCACTTCCAAACACATAGAAGTGACTTACATATGGTTTAATTTTACTCCATTCTTATTCTGATGTGATACCTTTTAAATATTTAGTGGGAGTGTGATTAAATATGTAATTTGCACAATTTATGGGGTCAGCCCAAAATTGAAGACTTAGTCCCTTAGCTTGGAGCATACAATTAGCCATTACTTTTCAGGTGTTGTTCTTCTACTCAGCTACACCATTTTTTTGTGGTGTATATAGAACAATGTGTTGTTGTTTGATGCCCTATACACTGCATAAAGCAGTGAACTTGTTGTTAACATATTCTCCTACATTATCATCCCTCAACTTCATAATTTAATGACCAGATTGTTTTTCGACAAGGGCCTTTTAGGCCAAGAATATGTAAAATAATTCCCTCTTAATTTTTAGGAAATAAACCCAAGTGTGTCTGGAGTAATCATCAATGAAGTTTAATAAATACTTTAAACCATAAAGGAAGCAGATGGCAAAGGACCACACACGTCACTATTCACAAGCGGTAAAGGGGTCGAAGCGTTCCAAGAGGCATGTCGTTTGTCAAAATTGTATCAATGATGTTTTTGAGTACACAACTGGAATAAACACCATCCCTGCAAGATACCATCGAAAGACATGTCACCATATTTTCTTTACATAGTTGTTGTAATGGGAGATAATTTAAGTGACCAAATCGCTCATGCCAAAGTTTTCTCAAGTCATTGTTATGAGCAAAAAAAATTGAGGGAAAAGGTGATGACCCAAATTTGTTAAACTTGTACAACTCGGTAATATCATCAACGATTTCGGTGGTTAGAACATGCTTATGATCGTTAAAATCCTTAATTAAAACTTGGTAAGGTGTAAACATTACAGTTTTACCTTCACCAAAATAAGTGATTTGATAGACTGACAACAAACTGCAGGAAATTCTTAGAACACATAGTACATCATTTAACTAACCATTATCAACCTGAACAGTTCCGGATCCTACAACACTAAGAGATCTATAATCACCAGCAAATATTTTTTTGGTGTTACATTCATTCATAGTAGAAAATATGGCTTTATCCTTATCCATATGATAAGATGCTCCAGAATCAATGAGCCACTCATTCGAAGAAGAAGAAGATGCTTTGAGGGAAAAACCAGAAGCATAAAGTGCATGTCCTTGAGATGTAGATTCTAAAGATGAATCAAGTTTGATGTTGTGATTCTTCGTTGTTGCTTCCAATAGTGCCTTCTTCTTGGAATATTTAGATTCATCGTGATTATATTTCCCGCAAAATTTGCAATGGCGCTTAATCTTACCTTTTTATTTGGTTCCTTTGTCATTTTTGGAATGATGAGTTGGCTAAGAGGGTTTGAGACCCTTGTTTTGCTTATTATTGCAAGGATGTTGCTTCTTGGGATGCTTGGACTTCTCTTTTGATTGTGCCACTAAGGCTTTCCTAGATGTATCTACATTGTTAAGTATTCTAATATGTACGAGCTTATCTTCCTCTCTAATCAAGGAATCACAAAAAAATTCAAGAGTGGCATTTTTATAGTGAAGCCCCAAGATTCTTTCATGGAGTAAAAGGTATATACAAAAACAAAATAGGCAAGTTTAAGCTTTGAAAGAATATGAAAAATAGATTGCTTGTAGTTCATTTTATGTTGCATTCATCAAGTAAGAGTCTAAGGGTATTGTACTTATACAAATAGTCTTGTATGCAAGACAAATCACTTCGATTTAAGGTAATCAACTCATTCCAAGATGATGACCTTGAATTTCACTGTGTTTACCAAACATAGTTTCCAACTTTTCGCAAGTTGCTTCTGGATCATTGATTCCTTAAAGGTCGAATCATAAGTCATTGGAAATAGACATTATGATTAATCCATGAGACTCATGACATTTATTAGCCCATTTTATTTTATTTCCATCATCATCATATTCATTTATTTTCCCAAGGTAACCCAGTAAATTCCCCTACTTCGTAGAACATCCTCCATACAGGCTTTCCATGAGAAGTAGTTGGAACTTGTAAGCAGAATATCGCATGGATAAGACATACTATAATGTGTAGGATGTAAAAAAATAAACTTATGGCTTGGATGAAAAGATCACAAAAAAATAGGCGATTTAAAAAAAATGACATTGGAAATGGACTCTGGACAAGGAAGTTATGCATGTTTCAAAAAAATGGTTGAAGGTGAAGAAGATTCACCAAAAGGAAAAAAACAAAAAAAAAAGACCCCCCTCTTCCCAAACTTAATATTTTATACTCACTTTACAATAATGTTGCTTTATGTGACCCACATTTATAAACTAATTGGAGTTCACTTTTATTGTTAACCTATGGCTTACATAACCAACCACAAAGTTTAATTGTTGCATTTATTTGTATTTTTTTTTTGTAAGCTGCATAGGAAGATTATATTATAGAACAAAAAAGATTACAATCATCAAGAGAGGCTGAATATAGCATTCTGGCGCTACTCATGGTACCAATATTACATAAAAAGTGTTGTAAAACAAGCCTAGAGATATGGACTATATAACCACCGATCAGGAAAGACATAAACAGAGAGTAACTCTGTACTAGATAGAGATAACAAAAAGAAAAAAACAGAGCATCAAAACCAAGAGTGTTGTGCTCATAACAAGCTTGTTCAAGAACTGGCTTCCGCGCCTTTGGAGTCATGAATGTCTTCAGAGATGGGGCAAGGGCCAAAGAAGTCATCTATCCACTGCTGCTCCGGGAGCTTGATGGGCAGAGGCTCAGTTTTGCGCGGGAGAATCACTTCAGTCTCATCCTTGTGGGTGCGCTTATACTGGGTGACAGCAATTGTAGAGGGAACCGGAAAAGAAGTCCTAGGTGGGGAAGCGCCTTGAACCACGATAGGTGCAGGAGAGTCAGGACCGGAGGTGTGTCCGGGAGCGGGAGCAACATCCTCAGAAGCAGTAAGGCCCATAGAGTCGTGTAATGAGCTTCCAGCCGCCTGCGCAGTTGCATGAGAAGCTGCACCTTAATTATGAGCCGCAATCGCCTCCCCAGAGCCTGCAACTGGACCCTCCGGACCAACTCCTATGGGTAGAGCCGGATGAGGAAACAAGGAGTAACGGCGACCGGTGAGGCCAGCTTCCAACGCAACGAGAATCCCATCCAGATGGGCCATGTTGGACCTGGTGTCCATGATGGCCATCTTTGCCAAGTTTCAGTTGGTGAGCATCTCTTCCACCAATGTACCGATCAAATTTTTAAGAAGCCAATAATGATTCACCTGAGTACCAGGGCTGCCGAAGGCAAGGATCTCCGCAACATTTCTCGACTCCCAGTCGTCCACCAGGAGACGGACCGACATGGAGACATTTTCCTTGTATCCAATGTTTGCAGGGATCTCTTTCTCAACAGACGTTGTTTTTCCTATGCCTTGGCTTGAGCCACGCCTGGAGGTACCTCGCATGCGCTTCATGGCAATGTTGGAGATTTCACGGGGTGTCTGCGCAGGGGCCGAACTTTCTGTAGAGGAAGCAAACAGAGAATAGCGGAGATGGGAAATGATCGCAGGAGGACGAGCATGGCTCTTCATATCCCGGAGGGGTCTCTGGGAGGGAGGGACTTCGCACGAGAGTGAGTAATGGTGAGGTGAAACTAGCGAGGGCGAGGGGACGTAGGGAACTGGTCCGGCATTAATGCCACCCACCAGGCCATGTGGGCGAGGAGATCTGGAGCGTGCGAGAGGGCCAGGTGGGGAGTGGTCATGTCCAAAGTAAATGCAGCATCTTGGGAGAAGTCCAGCCTAGGAGCTGGTGCAAGGAGGAGATGGCGTGTCCACTCCAGCGGTCCTGCTGGCAATCAATGTGTCAACTGGATCCGGGAGTTCATTTATTTGTATTTATCATTTAGGATAATAGTGATTTATCCTAAATGATGACTAAGTGATTTGGATAAGATTTCATAGCCTAATCAACATGCAAGGTGTTAGGATCTAGATAAAATATCTCCATGAGGTGGCATCACTCATTGTACTATATATTTGTAACATTGGAGTGAATACATTCAGATCATGGCTTTTGCCTTTTACGTCAATTTATAGACCATGCTTGTTTTTGACATGGTATTAGAGCCCCTATAGTTCTTAAGGCCTAGTAGACTTAAGATCCATGGAGTTTGATTTAGATTTGCATGTGATTATCTCGTGTTATTATGGTGAAACTCTCCATACCTCACACAGCGCAATGGAAGAGGTATCCTCAACGTGGATCTACCCACCAATCAAAGATAAGATTTGTTGAGCAATCTGAAACAAACAAATTCATATTTGTGAAGAACATTGCACATTAAGTTGGTTGCATTTTTCTAAGGTTTGTTATTTGCACATTAAATTAATTGACTTCAAGTTTGCTATTAGCGAGTATGTGATCTGGATTTGTCTTATGTATTTGCAAATATAATCATAGTCAATTTGGTTTTAAACATAGATCACACATATGGAGATCATCTAACCCTAGTGATGTATGGAAATTTGATGCCAAGAAGCAAATCTGCAAATAGAGCGCATCATTAATTTTATTGTTTTAGATCTATATGTGAATTTGAACTTGTGAATGAGGTTTTCACATTGATGAAAAATTAAACACGGATCTGAAATCTGCACAATAATTTGTTCATCCTCGTGAAAAATAAGGTGTGAGTTGGTACTCCACACAAGAGTTGGTGCAGCGATTTCTAGAGATCAACGATTTGCTTCAAGAATTTTCCATCTTTAACGATCTCATCTCACATTTATGAAGTCAACCTTTCCATGGATCGAACCTCTGTCATTGCACTAAAGAAGACTAAGGAGTGCTTATTCAAAAAGTTATCTTTGATGGAAACCCAATTTCCATGTTTTTGTTATGATGAACGTTGGAATGCAACTTTGATCAGCCACCTACCAAGAAGAAACAAGTGATTGTGCCCTCTCACAATGATCTGGAAGCCAAGAATTGAGCATGTTGGGTTTATTAATGGCCCACGCTGATTGGTGTAACGTGAAATCAATCTTCATCTTTAGCAATCAACGATTCCTCACAACTGGTATGAAGATGTGATTTAATTATGATTTTAGAAAGGCATGATCACCCAAAGGTTGTAAGACTGTTATAACATATGACTTCGCAATATTATTTGCTTTGATGTCCACATGCATTTGTTGGCAAATTATAGCATGTCCATCCACTCGCTCCATACATATCCACGTAAGCGAGATTGCTTACAACCAACAATTTCTCTACCCTTATATGGTTAGAAATCAAGATTGATCTTTGTGTTATGGGAAGCGCTCGTGTGCAAAAGAAGGCTACCAATGCATACCAGCACCAAGAGGTTGTGGTTTTGATTCCCAAATATTCTTAGTAGACAAGTTCTCTCTAATTCCATAAAAGTACAACATCCCACCAAGTTCCTCCTCGTTTACAAATCAAACCCACAAGGATGAAGCAGTCCACCCATAAATACCCCTATAGCCATTTTTTTCTTCTTTTTCATATTTTTTTTCTTCTTTTTCATATTTTTCTCCTCACAAATTGATGATCATCATGTCCTTTTATTTGCAAGTTGAATAGAGACATGCCAATATTGGCATGTGGTTTTAGGGAAAGACCTATACCTTGTGTTTGGGTTCGAGAGTGTCACCCTCATGGTTTCATCTATTTGGTCTACTATATTTTTCGCCCATCTAATCATGCCCATTCCAATATCCATATCTATCCATGGTGTCAATGGTTCATTGTCACTAATTGTGGGATCATCCATCCAATTGAAGTCATATTGGATCATGGGAATAGATGAAATATTGATAGAAACCATAAAATAGTAAGTTGATAGTAAATAAATCCAATTCAAACGATGCAATAGTTAGTCTACACAAAGGTAGCTACTATATTTGTTGCCCACCTAATCATGCCCATTCCCATATCCATATCTATCCATGGTGTCCATGGTTCATTGTCATTAATTGCGGGATCATCCATCCAATTGAAGTCATATTGGATCATGGGAATAGATGAAATATTGAGAGAAACCATAAAATGGTAAGTTGATAGTAAAGAAGTCCAATTAAAGCAATGCTATAGTTAGTCTACACAAAGGTAACTACTCTCAATGTTTATATATATTGTTTTAAATAAAAACTAAATTATAAAGGATGATGCTACTTGCCCTTGCTTTTGTCTTTCCTAATAACCTAGTAGAAGTTCCTTTGTATCTGCTTCTTTACCTGTTGTGGTGGGTCATCAGTTATAGGTAAGCTACCTCTGATAATGCTCAAAGGATTTGTAGAGATATGTGGAAAGATTTGTAGAGACATGCAATTTATATCGTAGCTGCTTACTTCAACCTTATACCGTTTATGTTGCTAAGGACAAACACAAGATTTGTTAAGATGTCTACTGGCGATGAAGGAGTAACACTAACTCAGAAGTTTTAGTGACTAGACTTGCAAAGATATGCAATTTATATCTCAGTTGTTAACTTCAACCTTATATCCCTTAGGTTGCTCAAGACATACCAAATATTTGTTAAGATGTTTGGTGGTGGTGATAGAGGAGCAAGTGGAGGAAGAGCAACACTAGCTTAGGGGATTTACTGACTACAGATCCAACCAAACTTATAAGAATTGATTTGGAACACCATCTCATCAACTTTGACAAGTACATATCCAACCAAGCTTACATGTAGAAGGGCATGTCCCAATGGGAACATTCATCTAGATTTCCCTTGTCTACATGGATGGTATGAATTGGAAATGTAAGTGGAGCAAGAGACATATGGTACGACATATAGACTCGCAAAGAGGGTTGATTTTAGGGATCAAAGACTACGCCAATGATTAATTGATTGATTAATTTTAAAATTGATTTTAATAGACTAACAAATATGGATTATGTCCCATCCAAAGTCTTATTTTCCAATGGAAAAACCATAAGATTAACCCATCCTCTAACTGACCCACCCATGGGATCCCTGGACACTAACCTCAGGGATTCAAGCCCTTTTATGAGGCAGTCACTAATGCCACTAAGCCATAGTACTCCAAGGGGAGAAAACAAAGGGTCTGGCCATAACCCCCACTCAAAAAAAGCTGGATAACACCCCTCCTAGTCAGGAAAAAATGACCCTCTCTCCCTGGGGAACATCTGCAGGTGCACTAGTATTGGTACCACGTAACATATTCCATACAAGACAACATCCCACACAGGGATCTAAGTATACTCTACACAAGAGTCCTCTCCACACAGGAGAATGTTCCTCACGGGAACAGTAGTTCATACATAACTCATCTCGGTCTACAGAGAACCACCTATCCTAACTGGACTAATATCATCTCGGTCTACACAGGACCGCATGTCTTCACTAGACTAAGCTCATATTGGTTTACACAAGACCACATATCCTCACTAGACTAAGCTCATCTCGGTCTACATAGGACTACCTGTATTCACTGGACTAAGCTCATCTCAGTCTACAAAAGACCACCTGTCCTCACTGGAATAAGCTCATATCGGTCTACACAGGACCGCCCGACGTTACTGGACTAAGCTCATCTCGATCTACAAAAGACCGCTTGTCCTGACTGGACTAAGCTCATCTTTGTATATACAGGACCGTATGTCCTGACTAGACTGAGCTCATCTCAGTTTACACAAGACCAGCTGTCCTTATTGGATTGATCTCATCTCGGTCCACACAGGATCGCCTTTCCTAACTGGACGGAGCTCTTCTCGGCCTACACTGGACCACATGTCCCAACTGGACTGAGCACTTCTCGATCTACACAGGACTACTTGTCCTAACTGGACTGATTTTTTCTTGGTCTACATAGGACCATCTGTCCTAACTGGAATGAGATCTGCTCGATCTACACATGACCGTCTGTCCTAACTGGACTGAGCTCTTCTCGGTCTACACTGGACTGCCTGTCCTAACTGGAATGATCTATTCTCGGTCTACACATGACCGCCTGTCCTAACCGGACTGAGAGCACTCTCAATGAGGGAAGCATTCTCCAATACTCCAAGTCTTTCACAGAATTATGCAAACTTCACTCTGAAAGAGGCTTGGTGAGAATGTCGACAATCTGATCATCAGTCGGAATATACAGGAGTTGAACTACTCCTCTTTGTACCATGTCTCTAATATAGTGGTACTTGATATCCACATGCTGCAACTCCTCCCTCCCTCTGTGCTGGAATCTTTCGCTCCCTCTGCACTAGATCATACCACTGCAAGCTATATTACTAGACATTGTTTCTCATCCATTAGTGTCATGTCTCATCAAGTTAGTCTACTGAGATGAACTTCATGTTATCTCAATAATAGTGGATGGAAATCTAGACTCCCTCTGGATATCTACTACAGATTAATTCTACAAATTTGCATCATACTCTCCTTATGGAGCTTCTCACTGGCTAGTACATCAGTATGTATGAGGTGTCATCCTTGATGCTATCTGCATCCTAAACATCAAATCTCATAGATCAAATGAGAGTATTATAGATTCAATCAATTGTTGCCAAATCTGAATCGAAAGCATACTCAGCTTCTTCAAATTTGTGTAACCATGAACTTATGGTCCATCATCCCGAATCTCTCAACTATGTACTCCATATGACTGAGGGATATCACATCTGGTCTCGACCATACTTCTAATATTAATAAGTAATGCATCAGGATAAGACTCTTCATCATGGACTCAGAGGACAACTCCCTATGTACCTTTCAATATATCTCTTTGTCTAGGTGGGGAAATGATCATTAGTATACAAAATTCGATTAAGAAATCATATTCATCAAACTATGTTATCTGCACATGCTAAATCTTGGGCCACTACTCTAACTGGATGTATATTGCACCTCCTCTGAGGTCAATTGAGTGTTTCTTTCCCTAGAGCATGTTAATTATCCACTCAAGCACAAGTAATGTTCTACTAATTGCCAACTATTACTCATGTAGTCCTCACATTTTAGGTAGCATGCTATAGTAACTGGTGAACTTCAGAGAACTTATATGTTGCTACTAATTGAAACTCCTTATGTTCGTCGAAAGGATGAATATATAGTCATCCACTGATCTTGAGAGTCATTTATGAGCATCATGCTCCCTCTCAAATACTGAATATCAACAGGATATTAATCCGGATGACTACACATCCATCACTTGCTCTTTAGAACAAGTCCCATCATCCTTCTCTTGTAGTTCATAGCATATGGTCTTTCCCTACAATTCAGATTTCGTCAAATAGTCAACAACATTGCATAATCACGAAATTTAAATATTATTTCAATGACAATAGTTCACACAGTCATGTAATCATCTTAACCAATGCTCCAGCACAACATCCATCCATATCCCAAACATAATTGGTGACTATAAGGATGCCTTCCATCTCCACCAGAACATACTGTCAAGAGTGTTCACCGATCCAGTATGTTAGCAAAGAGGTTTCATCCCAGACAAGTTCCATCTAGGGTTCATGGAATATTGTGCAACACTACAAGATGCTTACTCAACACATACATAACATGTTCTATAAAATCCTACTGCTCGTCAATCTCAGTCATATATAAATATTATATATCGTAACATGCATAAAACACTTCCTGATTCTAAGAATACAAATATGCATACAACTGTTATGAACATTCAAATTTGATCTACAAGAGAAATAATGACAAATTATAATCTAAATCCAAATACTTATCGTTTTTTTTTTGGTGCGATCCCTCTTGATCTCTGCCTTCTTGCAGGGATCACTAGAGTCCTTATATATTTATCTTCTTTCTTCTCAGAAGACCATTGAATAAACTGCAACCTGGATATACATTACCAATGACAATTTCCTCATCTACAGATAATTCAATCATTGGTGTACTAGAAGAAAAACTCATTTCGATGGTCATCATCTTCTGTGTTCCTTGACCTCTTTGGTGGAGTCTCTTCATCAAAATCAGCGGTTGAAGCGAGTTCCTTTCTTTTCTTTGATTTACATAGATGTTTATAGTGGCCAAAATTTATGCAATTGAAGCATTGGATGTGTGAAAGATATTTCTTCTTCCTTTGTTCTGGTACTGGACTTGATCTTCCACGTTTCTCTTTTCTACCAAAGGTCCTCTTTCCTCTATTCTTGGCGTGTGTAGCAAGAGCTTGATTTTCTTCATGAGTGGCATGATCATTGCCTCTAGCAAAAAGTCTGGTCTCTTATTGTGTACAGTCTGCCCACAATCTTTCAAACTTTGGTAGCTTAGATCTTCCAGCCACACTTTGAATGAATGGTTCCCAATATTGAGGGAGGACATTCAAACTAATTCTCTATCTGCAATAATTCAACCAATTGTGTCAAATTGATCCTTGATCTTTGTGATATTCATGAAATATGATGCAATAGAATCAAATCTAGACATCTTAATATTTGAGAGTTGTTGTCTGAGTGCAAGATCCCTATTAGGATGTGTGTTCTCAAACAACTTCTTCAAGGTGTCAAACATTGCCTTAGCTGTCTTTTGCTAAGAAATTTGAGGAATCAAAAGGTCCTTGACTAAATCTATTAGGATTCTTCTTGTATTGGCATCATTCTTCTTCCACTGAGTCTTCTCTGCTTCTTCTTCAAGTTCTAACATTCCATTCACAACACAATTTAGGTGGTCATTTTCTTCTAGAGAAATGAGCACTCTAGAATTCCATGAATGGAAATTTGAAGCTCCATCAAGCCTATCTTCAACCTTGATGTTTGACATTTTGACTGAGAAGTAGAACTGCAGCCTGGTTTAGAAACCCTAGCAGAAGCTAGGTCAAAAATGAACTTTGGATTCTTGGAAAACTACTTCCACAAATGAGTGCTCCCTCCTAAGGTGAGTTGAATTAACCTCATTTTCTTCCTGATATGTGGTCATAACAATGAGAAACAACAAACTCTAATTCTTGACCTCCTAAGTAATTAGGTCAAAATTGAAACTTTTCAAAATGAAAGTCTGCTTCCACAGGAAATTTTTTCTAAGAGCGAGCCAAATTAGTGGTTAAAAGCTTAAGAAACAACAAACCCTAGTTCTGGAAATAGTCTCCTTCAGTATTTCTCTGAAACCATGTTATATTTTAATTATAGTAGTATAATTTTTATCTCTTTCAACTTATAAACAATATAGGATCACTGAAAGAATGACTATGCACAGAAACAATAGGGACACAAGAGTTTATCTTGGGAAAACCTAAACTAGAGAAAAACCCAACAAGCCTTTCTTACTCAGAGATTCAGTACAATAAAGATAAAAATCATAAGAAGAATAGATGACAATGAAACAGCTCCACAAATGTTTGTTGCATCCCAAAAAGTTGAACTTCCTTGGTTGAGGTGAGTGACAAACAAGGAGGGTGAATCCTCTATTTATACATTACTTTTGGGTAATTTCCCAACTGGGAAAACTTGACTTCTTTACAGGTCTGACTTGTCATTTTACTGGGCAGTGTTACCCATTGTTTGGGGTAGACTGCCCATTGTTTAGGGCAGTTTTACCCACTAATTTCTATGGGGCCGAATTGTCCCTTTTGTAAATATAAAAATACTTTTTATTTTTTATTTATTTTGTAGGTCGGATTGGCTAGTGAGGATACCTCGCGTGGTTACATCAACAACACTCCCAAATCTAGAGACCTCAAAATATTATTTGGACAAATTAAACCATACATTGTGATGATTCAACAAACTATGTGTTTGGGGGGGTAAGTCTTGTGAAGTCTTTTCAAAATTATTCGCAAGTGGGAGGTTTGTGAAGTGGATGCTAGTGGTTTCTCTAGGGGTTTAATTTCAATTTGGAACCCTATGGTGGATGATCTAAATCCATACTTAACTTGTGTAGGTATTTTGTTGGAGGTGAAGATTAAGGATTTTGAACAAGATATTAGAATTATCAATTTTTATGGTCCATATTCTGGGAGAAAGAATTTTTGGGATGGTGTATTGTCTAGTGGTATTCTTAATGACCCCAAGATTATATTGGGTGGATATTTAAATATTAATCTCATGGCATGTGAATTCTGGCAATTGAATCACATAATTGATCCTCTCCCATATTATTTTCAACAACTTTTTCAGGAGGTCAATCTTTTGGATGTTAAACCTACAAGGTTATGCACTACTTGGAAGAATGGCAAGATGGGTGGGGCACGAGTTGGGAAGAGACTTGATAGATTTATGGTTGATAAGGAATTTGCTTCCATGGTGGATAGATATAGATCTTGGATAGTGAACTCTGGAAAATCTTATCATTATCCTATTTGTTTACAAATTGATGGGAAGTATGTCCAACATAATTTTCCATATAAATTTAATCACATTTGACTTGAGATGAGGATTTTAGGAAATTGGTAAAAGAAAATTGGGGATATTCAGAGACCTCATAAGGGACATCTACTATGAGAAGACAAGTGGAAAAGCTAGGTAAACTTAAAAGAGATGTTTTACTTTGGGAGAAGGAAAAAAAAAAGACTGAGGCGGAAGCTAGTGGAGGTGTAATTGACGTTGAACTCTATTTATAGTACTAATTTGATTGGTTTTTATAATCTTGAAGAAAAGGAACAAATTATAAATTTGGAAAATAGGAAAGCGGACTTACTGAGGATTGAGGAGGAAACTTGGAGATTAAAGAGCATGGCTATCTGGGTTGCACTATTGATTTTACCACTTTCAGATTTGATAATTATTTCCCTTATGAATTTTATGCAGCAGATTCTTCATAAAATAATTATACACTGAGAGATTCAACCATATGTTACACCTTAAATATTTTATATAAAAGATAAATGATTGATAAAAAATTTAATGAATACAATACAATACATGGACCTTTAAATAGGTCTCATCATGCCTTTTCAAATGTAAAAGGCACGTCCTTTTACTCTTTATTTAGATGCTTAATTAAATAGTTAGTATATCATCACCTCTCCCATGGTTTCATAAAACTATTGTATATGCCCATGGTATTTTATTTCTTTATCTTTTCATTTTAATATTTAATTTATTATTATATCATCGCTTCTCCATGGTTTCATAAAACCATGGTATTTTCCCTTGGTACTTTATTTATTTATCTTTTTTTTTTCATTTTAATGTTTAACTCATTACTTTCTCATATTTATATTATTTATATTTATTTATTTGCACGTTCCCTCAACTATTATTTAACTATCATTTATGTACGTAACAAGATCTAGAAACTTAGTCTTCATATCCCAAGAAGGATTTCCATGAGCTTGATTCACATGCACGTCTATCCATGTCAGAAGAGATCTAGTGTGTGTGCACCCACACTAGAGTAGACTTGACCATTCCAACAGTGGTAGCTAATCCCTAAGAATGGGCAAGTCAAATCCACTCTATTATGAAAAGGAATACCATATCTAAGTAGGCATGTGATGGGAAACCCAAGTCCTATACCACTTGATCAAGTACCATGATCAAGAAGGACTATACCAAGGCGTCCCAAAACCAGGGAGTAGATCTGCAAGCATCCAAGTCTTCTACCACTTGGCCAAGCACCACAACCAAGAAATGCTACATCCAAGGGCATTACATAAAACAATGAGTGAACCATAATCATCCTCCATAGTTCAAATCACCATGACCCATCGATCCAAACACCATGGCTACGCCCAAGAGAAAAATATGCCTAAATTTTCTCCAAACATCAACACTCCCTCTCACCGAGGGAGACATTCTCCACCACACCAAGCTTGTCTCTGAAGTATACAAAATTTTCCTTAGATAGAGGATTGGTCAAAATGTCTGCAAACTGCTCATATGTGGATATGTGTTGGAGTTGAACTGCTCCCTTATGCACTATGTCTCGGATGAAGTGATATTTAATCTCAATATGTCTCGACTTTTCATGGAAGACTGGATTTTCTGAAAGCTTGATAAAACTTTGATTATCACAATATATGTCACCTACCCAAATTTGGAAACTATTTATTTTTATTTGAAAAATACATTATGTTAATTTTTATTACAAAGTTTTGTAATTATGACCAAATCTAGTCAAGTATGATTGTAATGAATTATTATTATTATTTAATAAATTAAAAACAGGAGACAAACACCCAAGAGAACTGTTAAAAGAGTGTTCATTGACCCACTAGGAAGAATGGAAGATGTTAGAAGGCATGGGACAGATGGCAGCATTTGCACTCCACCACTAGTTGTTGGTTATGGGACAACTACCCCTAAATTTGTGGCATTATCCCCCAGGTGGGTGGAAGAGATTTGTTAGCTCATTAATGACCAAGTTAACCACTAAAATGCCTAGGCAGCCTAGATAAGGCAATTCGAATTGAGCAGGAAGCTCTACAATATTTTCTGCAGAAATATTTCCTCAAGTGCATCAGGTGATCACTGAGAGATTCGAATAGGGAGGCTGAGTGGTAGTGCATTGTGAGTCTGCTAATTATTCCGAGAGGGAAACCAGAGGTGATGGTGCAGGTCTCTTTGACTGTTGAGTCTTTATGACTGGATGATCTACATTTCTACTACAAGTTGATAAACTAAAGCTTCTACAGATTCCTCTTCCTGGTGGTTTAGTGAATAGGCTTGGGGGTCCTAAGGCCTGTAATTTAGCTGTCTTCAGGAGTAGGTTGGGTGGAACAGGCTCCTTGGGTGCTTTGTTTCTCCTAAAAATTATCAGGTTTTACATTTCCGTTGTTAATTTCAGTCAAATAAATTCTGCATTTATCAGTAAGTAGTACAGTTGAAAGAATACAGAAGAAATTCTTTTAATTTCTGACCCAAGTATGATTTCTGAATGAAAATGATTTATGAAATGATTGATTCGATAACCTTCTCTATATTTTTCCCCATGTTGTTTTTGCATCGTACTCCAGTACAGAGAAGTGAATTAAGATAGAGGAATGATAGGCAGATTGCCAAATGATTGGATAGAATAACTCTGTAATAATTTCTCTTAAATATTGATAGGCGGATTGCCAAATGATTGGATAGAATAACTCTGTAATAATTTCTCTTAAATATTGATTTATTTATTCTTCATGATTAAACTAAGAAAACAGAATAGTTTACCACAGAAATTAGACTTATAGTAGATTCCATTACTTAGTAATAAAAGTAAAATAATTCATCTCTGCACCAGTCTAGGTCAGCAAATCTTTACTAAATGTTTCTTTCTAATTTGCAATCTACTGTTGTTTCTTTTTCAACATGAAAATGTTATGTTTCCACTTATTTCCTACATTATTGTTTTTAGAAATTTAATAGCTGTAAAATATTCTTTATACAAAATCAATATATGCATTTTATTTCTCATTCCATTTCTTTCATCAAATTTTCCATGGGTTAAACTTAGCATTATTTCCAGTACTTTAAATAATCTTCTATATTTCATTTTTTGCAGAATAAATATATTCTAGATTTTATTTCCAAAATCTTACAGTTCTGCTACTACTAAACTTTCATCTTTATGAAGTTTCAAAACATGTATATTATTCTTTTAAAACCCTAAGACTATTCTATAGTCATTTTAAGGACCACACATTTAAAACATAAACCATAATCTCTTGTATTAAGTTTCCAAAACCAAAACACTTTTCGGTTGTCCAACTACTATACTTATGTTAACTATTTTACAAAGGCGTCTGCTGAGTGAGAGTTTTATTACTATCTTAAACCATTTTTTTTGTGATGCCTCAAACACTAGAAAACTAGTATCATCACCATTCCAACTCTAACTCAAACATTGTAAAATTCAAAGTTTCGATTCAAGAAAACCAACTAACATTCGGCACTTGGCCTTTCATTAAAATGACAATACTCTTGCTAGTCAAACTTATTCTACCATCGAAACCTACAGAGTAGAGTTTTTATTTCTAAACGTGAGATAGAAAACTTTAGCCATTTAAAAACATACAGTTTCCAATTTCTACCATTAACTCAACACAGTATTTCTTTTTCACTCAAAACCTACATAGTACGAAACCTCTATTTTTCATAGTTATGATTCAACCCACAACTTTAAACTTGTTACCAAAACAGTTATTAATTATTCTACATCGACGAATTGAAATTTAGACATTACATAGTAAATCTTTGCAGTTTTAAAAACTGTATGTTCCATACAAAATAACGAGGCTTTATCCCTTATCAGTTACATCTCCAAACACGGTACCTTTAACCCAAATTTTACCGTAAACATTGCAATAACCAGACTAGCCAAGAATCTTAGCAGCTAGGCACTTAACATTGGTTCCCAAAAGTTACAAACACTGGACGAAAGTTGTGCCAGGAACCAAACATCAAAACCTAGCCAAACATCAAGCGTCGACCACAACTGAACCAGGAGAACCAACGAGGTAAGGAACCGTCAAGGCTTACCGGTGGGAACGCAGCACTCTCCCATTAAGCCTCATGTAATTGATCTTCGATGAGAGCAAACCTGACAAGCAAACCTTTAAATGGTTAAATAAGAATTTAGAAATGTTATTAAATGTTTTGAGATAACAGTGATTTGTATAGGAAATGACTTTACCTGCGTTTTTGAGAGACACTTCTGCAAACATAATCAATGAAGCTATCCATCCAACATATGGAAGAGAGGGTTCCAGTTCTGAGGTCAATATTTTTACCACTACATGAAATTCAAAGCTAGTTCAATACTTCAACAAAAACCCTAGACAAACACTCCCTCAAACTACAAAAGAAAAACCATCTAAATATTTAATCCTTCAACTTTTAGTTACTCTAAACTTCCACTGAAGGTTCGGCTTCTTAACATGACAAACACTCGCAGGTTAAACGCTCACAAGTTACGGGTTCGAGTTTCGGAAACCCTAACCACCAAGACCCTAGAACCTCTCGGCATGTCGGCCTCACACCAAAGCTTTTACCATAACGAAATGAAGACAAAAGACTATTTCTCGACGCTAAAGGAGAGTGCATTTAGGGTTTCATCGCAATCTCAAGAATCCAAAGATCAACGGTGGAGGTTGCTGCCAACCAAGCTCGTTGGAATTTGGGCAGCCTCTGCTTTAAACACCTTATTTATTATTCCAACCATAACGATGCCAACTCGGTAGACTTCGGATCAAAGCTTGTTACAGCTCGACAGTTTAAGTGTAAGTTGTGAACTCATTCACGTGCCTTTTCATCCACGAGAGCTTCCACATATTGTTACATTCAATGCTTTAGTCAGGTGACTTAAATGTCAAAGCCAGCCTTTGGAACGATGCATGCATACTCGTACTCCCAACTTTAAGACCCCATCATTTCACCTGCCAGTGTTCAGGCTTAGGGTTACAACGTTCATTACACACCTTTTTCAAAGTTTGATAATGCAAAGGTTGGGTTCACATATTTTATATATATATATTTCATAAGTTGATACATGTTGTATCCTATAGTTAGAGTTCCATTATATACATCGTATTAAATTGTTCACATAACATAGCTCGTTACATTATATGAATAATGGATTTAAAAGGTCAATCTCTATAGTTTGTGCAAGTCATAAAGTGGAACCATCATAAATATAAAGGTAGGACTTTAGGGAATGTTATTTCAATAATATGTTTGCTCATGCAATTAGAAACGTATAAATACTATAATTATAGTTATAATTGTTGTTGAAATCATTCATGTTTTCCAAATACACTAATTGTTCCATGGTTTCAATAGTATAAAGCTCTACACAAAGTCAAAACATTTACATAGTAATAATACTTCTTATGAAATGAAAAGATAATAATAGTGTCATAATAGCATTTAGATAATGTAACCTAGTACATATTCTGGAAATTCATAAGCATAAGTAATTCATCTTGACGAATTCACTAATGAGTGTAGTTTAGATATTGATTATTGTAACTTCTGCAAAATGTATTTATGATCAAAACAACACATCTAGGTTAGGCAAAGATCCATACCTGAAGCAAGGAAGTACTTAGAAATTTTACCAAATATTGACAACTAATTGTAAAACATAAATACTCTTAACACCTTATTTGTCGCATTACTCTTACCTGCGAATCTGCGCAAGAAGAATAGGTTCACAAGCTTTAGCTGACATAGCTAAGTAAGCCTCGGGGTACCTCGTAGGACCCCTTTCATCATCATCATAAAACAACTGTCAGTACTTTGTCAATAAAAATCTATCGCAAGATATTTCGAGTTACAGTTATTATAAGCAAAACTAGTGTCGTAACCAATTTAAAGGAAGTATGATGTGTCGATGTCATTAAAGATGTTATTAGTTAAGAGACTCAGTGATTAATTTATTTTTAGCATTTATGACTTCAGTATTAATGCTGCTTTATTTAAACATTTATTATTTCCGCATTTATAGTTTTTAACATTTAATGTTGTTTTAAAAATTTTAAATTTTTATGAAATTATCGGGATGTTACATGTGGTATCAGAGCTCACATTCGAACTCTAGGCCTGAACATGTCCAAAGAACACGCAACAGAAAATTTTATTACAGCATAAATCTTATTAATTCAATTTAAACTGTTTGTGTTATACAGAAATTGTTTCTAAGCTACAAGTATGGAAGGACCAGCTGAACATATGGAGGATAGATTTCGACCAAACAGTTATATCACGGGACAGCATTATGAAGGAGAAGTCCATGGCGAATTAAATGACAATTCGTCATTATTGTTACGTGCATTTCAAGAGTTAAAAACAAAAATCAGATTTGTAAAACAGGACAATGAGAAAATTCTGAAAGCACAAGAGGAACTTAACCAAGTACTGTTCGATTAGTGCCCAACTGATGAACAGGATAGAGGGATTGAAATACCTCCAAGATCGAAGACTTACCTCATCGAGACAGGGGTAAGAAAATGAAAACTGATGATGCAAACATCATTTCAACCTCATCAGAAGCTGCCAATGAAAAACACAAAAAGAAACGTAATTATTCAAGTGATAGCAGCAAAGGAGATTACAACCCCAAAAGAAAAAGTCACAAACAGTATGAACAGATTTCTGGGGAGTTCAAGAAAATCAAACCCCCAACCTTCAATGGTGAAATTGATAAAGAAGAGACAGCCGAAGCATGGCTATCCGGCATGAAGAAGTACTTCCAAATTTATGATTATTCAGAATCATTGAAGGCAAAGATGGCAATATACAACTTGATTGGGAAAGCAGATATTTGGTGGCAAGACATCAAAAGAGTGAAGGGCATCAAGGACAAGGATGTGAATTGGAGCACCTTCAAACGGTACTTCAAGAATAAGTTCTTATCTGAACAATATTATGAAGAAAAATCCAAGGAATTTTATGATTTAAAGCTGGGAACTATGAACATGAAAGAACTGAACAACAAGTTTCTAAATTTGCTAAGGTATGTGCCATACCTCGTGGAAGAGAAACCAAAGATTCAAAGATACCTGAGTTGTCTACATTTCAACATCAAGGATAGAATAGCGTATGACAATCAAAAGACCTTATAAGAGGCCATGAGGAAAGCAACTTTCTGTTATGACACTAACCGGAAAAGAGAAGGGATATCTAGCTGGAAAAATCATAAACCCAGCAACTTTGAGCTGAAAAAGAAAAATTTCAGGTTCAGTGGAAATTCTGGCTTCCAAAAGAAAAAAATTCCAAATCGGAATTTTCAAGGAAACAATCCCAGAAATAATCAGCAGCAGAATTTTACAGCTCCTAGAAATACTCCCAATGTTACCAGAACTAATGACCAAAAGGCACCTATAAAATGTTTTGAGTGTCAAGGTCCTCATTATGCTTTAGAATGCCCCAAAAGGAAGCGGGCAGCGAATAATATTCATTCCATACAAGTTGAACCTACTGTGGGAGACGTGGTAGGGGAGATACCCAGAATTAATGCAGCTCTAGACAACAAGAAAGCAGAGCATCAAGTCTCTATGGTAGAGATTCAAGGTATGCTACAAAACTACCATGTTACTATTTTGATTGATCCAGGTGCTAGCCTGAGTTATATATCACCGAATATAGTAGAAATTTTTAATTTGAAAACCGAAAAATTCAATAAATCCTGGTTAGTTAGACTAGAAACAGGGACCAAAAGAAAAGTATTTGATTTTATTGAAAGTTGTGTTTTATCTATGAATCAGTTAAAAACACAAACCAAGTTGAATGTTTTATCTTTAGGATCCTATGACGTTTTAATTGGAATGGACTGGTTAGAAGCACATCATGTTATTTTGAATTGTTATGAGAAAATTTTTACCTGTCTAAATGATGAAGGAGAAACAATAGAAGTGAAGGGTATTCCTAGAAGGACATCACTTAGACAGATTTCAGCTATGAAAGTGAAAAGAGCAGTTAGAAAAAGATGTCAAATGTTTGCAGTGAATGTAGTGAATGAGGAGTTAATTACTAAAGAGGACAAACTGAAACTAGAAGATATACCTGTCCTAAAAGATTTCCAAGATGTTTTTCCTGAAGAGATTCCAGGATTACCCCTTAAGAGAGACCTATATTTTACCATTGAGCTGATACCGGGTGCAGTACCAAATTCTAAAGCCCCATATAGGATGAATATATTGGAATTAAACGAGTTGAAATCACGGTTGAAGGAACTGATTGATAAAAACTATATAAGACCCAGCGTGTGTCCTTGGGGAGCACCTGTTATATTTGTTAAGAAAAAAGATGGCACCCTAAGGCTTTGTATAGATTATCGCCAACTGAATAAGATGACAATCAATAATTGATATCCGTTGCCCCGCATAGACGATCTATTTGATCAGCTGCATGGAGCAACGATATTTTCAAAGATTGATTTGAGGTCAAGATATCATCAAGTTCATGTGAAGGATGAGGATATTTTTAGAACAGCCTTTAGAACTCGTTATGGACATTACGATTTTGTGGTCATGCCATTTGGGTTGACTAATGCCCCGACAGTATTTATGTGTTTGATGAACAATATTCTGCACAAGTATTTGGATAAGTTTGTTATTGTGTTTATAGATGACATTTTGGTATATTCTAAAAGTAAGGAAGAACATGACGAACATCTACGTATTATCTTACAAGTTCTAAGAGATCATCAGTTATATGCTAAGTTTAGTAAGTGTGACTTTCACAAGGATAAGATTCAGTATTTAGGACACATAATTTCTCAGGAAGGAATCTCGGTTGACCCCGATAAGATAAAATCCATTAATGAATGGTCGGTTCCTAAAGATGTGTTGGATGTACGATCATTTATGGCTATTACTGGATATTATAGAAAATTCATAGAAGGTTTTTCAAAGATTGCAAACCCCGTAACCTCCTTACAGAAGAAGGGGAAGAAGTTTGTATGGGATCAGAAATGTTCAAACAATTTTAAGAAGTTAAAGGGATTACTAACTACAGCACCTATTCTGAGGATTGCAGATCCTAATAAGGATTTTATAGTATGCACCGATGCATGTAATGACGGACTCGGTGGATTCCTAACACAAGAGGGACATGCTGTTGCATACGAGTCTAGGAAGCTGAAAATACATGAGAAGAATTACTCTACTTATGATTTGGAGTTACTAGCAGTAATTCACGCCTTAAAAATGTGGCGTCACCATCTTATTGGCATAAAATTTACCTTGTTGACAGATAACATGGGGCTGAAGTATTTATTAGATCAGACAAATTTGAACGCTAGAGAAGCTAAATGGTTAACTTTTCTAAGTGAATATGATTTTGAAATTCAGCACATAAAAGGGAAAGAGAACAAGGTTGCTAATGCATTAAGTCATAAAGCAAAGTTGAATTTTATTTCAGCCATCAGTACATACTCAACATATTTAGAAAATCAGATCCTTGAAGGGATTGAAACTGATGAAGAATACATAAAATTACAAGAAAAGACAGCAGATAGCAATTCTGAAAATTCTATGGCAGATTACAGTTTAAAAGAAAATGGATTGTTCTTGTACAAAAACAGATTGTATGTACCCAACATACCAAAAGTAAAAATTCTGATTTTAGATGAGATGCACAAAAGTCATTATTATGGTCATCCAGGTTATCAGAAAACCATCACTATGTTACGAAAAGAGTATTACTGACCCAAAATGAAGGATGAAGTAGCAGAATATATAGCTAAGTGTTTTGACTGTCAAAAAGTAAAGGTTCAACATCAGCATCCGGCTGGACTGTTACAGCCACTACCTATACCTAGCTGGAAATGGGAGATCATAAGCATAGATTTTATTACTGGATTACCAAAGAATCAGAAATAAAATGATTCTATCATGATGGTGGTGGATAAACTACGCAAGGCAGCACATTTTATACCTGTAAAGACTACTCATAAGGCTCCAAATATTGCAGAAATTTTTATGAAGCAGATTTTTCGACTACATGGAATACCAAAGGATAATAGTTTCAAACCGTGATTCTAAGTTTACAGGAAATTTTTGGAGGTCTCTGTTTAAAGGGTTGAATACAACCTTAAACTTCAGCACAGCATTTCATCCACAAACGGATGGACAGACAGAAAGAGTGAATCAGGTATTGGAAGACATGATAAGAATGTATTTTAAGGACCAGCCTGGTAAGTGGGAGGACAACTTGCATTTAGCAGAATTCGCATATAGCAACCATTATCATGCATCATCCAGGTTTAGCCCTTTTGAAATTATTTATGGTAGGAAATGTGATACACCAATTTCTTGGAATGACCCAGTTAATAGAGTTATTCTAGGACCTGAAATGTTGCAGGAATTAGAACTAATTGTGAAACAGGTACAAAGAAATCTTAAAGCTGCCCAAGATAGGAAAAAGAGTCAAGCAGACCTTAGAAGGACTCATAAAGCGTTCCAGGTTGGTGAACATGTTTTTCTTAAGGTAAGACCGAAAAAGAGTTCATTGAAATTGGAAAGTTGTGCCAAGCTAGCACCCATGTATTGTGGTCCTTTCGAAATCTTGTCAAGGGTTGGACCCATGGCATATCAACTGGCTTTGCCACCAAATCTAAAGATACATAATGTTTTTCATATTTCATTTTTAAATAAATATGTACATGATGCTACTCATATTGTAAATTGGAATGATGTACAGGTGGGACAAGATGGCGATTTTCAGGTGGAACCGGATTGTATCCTCGAAAGGAGGGAACCTCTACTCCGGAATCGCACCATTGGACAGGTAAAGGTGCAATGGAAGCACCTTAGCCCAAAAGAGGCAACCTGGCAGTTGGAGAGTAGTATGCGGGCAGCATACCCAACTTTGTTTCAGGAACACTCAGAGAGTGAATAAACAACATCGAGGATGATGTTGAGACTTAAGGGGGGGTGCATGTCACCTACCCAAATTTGGAGACTATTTATTTTTATTTGAAAAATACATTATGTTAATTTTTATTACAATGTTTTGTAATTATGACCAAATATGGTCAAGGATGATTGTAATGACTTATTATTATTATTATTTAATAAATCAAAAACAAGAGACAAACACCCAAGAGAACTGTTAAAAGAGTGTTCATTGACCCACTAGGAGGAATGGAAGTTGTTAGAAGGCATGGGACAGATGGCATCATTTGCACTCCACCACTAGCTGTTGGTTATGGGACAACTACCCCTAAATTTGTGGCATTATCCCCCTGGTGGGTGGAAGAGAGCTGTTAGCTCATTAATGACCAAGTTAACCACTAAAAGGCCTAGGCAGCCTAGATAAGGCAATTCGAATTGAGCAGGCAGCTCTACAATATTTTCTACATAAATATTTCCGTAAGTGCATCAGGTGATCACTGAGAGATTCAAATAGGGAGGTTGAGTGGTAGTGCATTGTGAGTCTGCTAATTATTCTGATAGGCAAACCAAAGGTGTTGGTGCAGGTCTCTTTGACTGCTGAGTCTTTATGACTGGATGATCTACATTTCTACTGCAAGTTGATAAACTAAAGCTTCTACAGATTCCTCTTCCTGGTGGTTCAGTGAACAGGGTCGTGGTTCCTAAGGCAAGTAATTTGGTTGTCTTCAGGATTAGGTTGGGTGGAACAGGCTCGTTGGGTGGTTTGTTTCTCCTACAAATTATCAGGTTCTACATTTCCATTGTTAATTTCAGTCAAATAAATTCTGCATTTATCAATAAGTAGTACAATTGAAAGATTACAGAAGAAATTCTTTTAATTTCTGACCTAAGTATGATTTCTAAATGAAAATGATTTATGAAATGATTGATTCGATAACCTTCTCTATATTTTTCCCCATCTTGTTTTTGCATCGTACTCCAGTACAAAGAGCTGAATTAAAATAGAGGAATGATAGGCAGATTGCCAAATGATTAAATAGAATAACTCTGTAATTATTTCTCTTAAATATTGATTTATTTATTCTTCATGATTAAACTAAGAAAAAGGAATAGTTTACCACAGAAATCAGACTTATAGTAGATTCCATTACTTAGTAATAAAAGTAAAATAATTCATCTCTGCACCAGTCTAGGTCAGCAAATCTTTACTAAATGTTTCTTTCTAATTTGCAATCTACTGTTGTTTCTTTTTCAACATGAAAATGTTATGTTTCCACTTATTTCCTACATTATTGTTTTTAGAAATTTAACAGTTGTAAAATATTCTTTATACAAAATCAATATGCATTTTATTTCTCATTCCATTTATTTCATCAAATTTTCCATGGGTTAAACTTAGCATTATTTCCAGTACTTTAAATAGTCTGCTATATTTCATTTTTTGCAGAATAAATATATTCTAGATTTTATTTCCAAAATCTTACAGTTTTGCTACTACTAAACTTTCATCTTTATGAAGTTTGAAAACATGTATATTATTCTTTTAAAACCCTAAGACTATTCTATAGTCAGTTTAAGGACCACACATTTAAAACATAAAACATAATCTCTTGTATTAAATTTCCAAAACCAAAACACTTTTCGATTGTCCAACTACTATACTTATGTTAACTATTTTACAAAGGCGTATGCTAAGTGAGAGTTTTATTACTATCTTAAGCCATTTTTTTTGTGATGCCTAAAACACCAGAAAACTAGTATCATCACCATTCCAACTCTAACTCAAACATTGTAAATTCAAAGTTTCGATTCAAGAAAACCAAATAACATTCGGCACTTGGCCTTTCATTAAAATGACAGTACTCTTGCTAGTCAAGCTTATTCTACCATCGAAACCTACAGAGTAGAGTTTTTATTTCTAAACGTAAGATAGAAAACTTTAGCCATTTAAAAACATACAGTTACCAATTTCTACCATTAACTCAACACAGTATTTCTTTTTTCACTCAAAACCCACATAGTACGAAACCTCTATTTTTCATAGTTATGATTCAACCCACAACTTTAAACTTGTTACCAAAACAGTTATTAATTATTCTACATCGACGAATTGAAATTTAGACATTAGACAGTAAATCTTTGTAGTTTTAAAAACTGTATGTTCCATACAAAATAACGAGGGTTTATCACTTATCAGTTACATCTCCAAACACGGTACCTTTAACCCAAATTTTACAGTAAACATTGCAATAACCAGACTAGCCAAGAATCTTAGCAGCTGGGCACTTAACATTGGTTCCCAAAAGTTACAAACACTGGACGAAAGGCGTGCCAGGAACCAAACATCAAAACCTAGCCAAACATCAAGCATCGATCACAACTGAACCAGGAGAACCAACGAGGTAAGGAACCGCCGAGGCTTACCGGTGGAGACACAGCGCTCTCCCATTAAGCCTCATGTAATTGATCTTCAACGAGAGAAAACCTGACAAGCAAACCTTTAAATGGTTAAATAATAATTTAGAAATGTTATTAAATGTTTTGAGATAATAGTGATTTGTATAGGAAAGGAATTTACCTGCGTTTTCGAGAGACACTTCTGCAAACATAATCGACGAAGTTATCCATCCAACATATGGAAGAGAGGGTTCTAGTTCTGAGGTCAATATTTTTACCACTGCATGAAATTCGAAGCCGATTCAATACTTCAACAAAAACCCTGGACAAACACTCCCTCAAACTACAAAAGAAAAACCATCTAAAGATTTAATCCTTCAACTTTTAGTTACTGTAAACTTCCACTGAAGGCTCGGCTTCTTAACATGACAAACACTCGTAGGTTAAACGCTCACAGGTTACGGGTTCAACTTTGGGAAACCCTAACCACCAAGACCCTAGAACCTCTCGGCCTATCGGCCTCACACCAAAGCTTTTACCATAGCGAAATGAATACAAAAGATTGTTTCTCGACGCTAAAGGAGAGTGCATTTAGGGTTTCATCGCAATCTCAAGAATCCAAAGAGCAATGATGGAGGTTGCTGCCAACCAGGCTCGTTGGAATTTGGGCAACCTCTGCTTTAAACACCTTATTTATTATTCCAACCATAATGATGCCAACTCGGTAGACTTCGGATCATATCTTGTTACAGCTCGACAGTTTAAGTGTAAGTTGTGAACTCATTCACGTGCTTTTTCATCCATGAGAGCATCCATGTATTGTTACATTCAATGCTTTAGTCAGGAGACTTAAATGTCAAATCCAGCCTTTGGAACGATGCATGCATACTCGTACTCCCAACTTTAAGACCCCATCATTTCACCTGCCAACGTTCAGACTTAGGGTTACAATGTTCATTACACACCTTTTTCAAAGTTTGATAATGCAAAGGTTGGGTTCACATATTTTATATACATATATTTCATATGTTGATACATGTCGTATCCTATAGTTAGAGTTCCATTATATACATCGTATTAAATTGTTCACATAACATAGCTCATTACATTATATAAATAATGGATTTAAAAGGTCAATCTCTATAGTTTGTGCAAGTCCTATAAAGGAACCATCATAAATATAAAGGTAGGACTTTAGGGAATGTTATTTCAATAATATGTTTGTTCATGCAATTAGAGACGTATAAATACTATAATTATAGTTATAATTCTTGTTCAAATCATTCATGTTTTCCAAATACACTAATTGTTCCATGGTTTTGATAGTATAAATCTCTACACAAAGTCAAAACATTTACATAGTAATAATACTTCTTATGAAATGAAAAGATAATAATAGTGTCATAATAGCATTTAGATAATGTAACCTAGCACATATTCTGGAAATTCATAAGCATAAGTAATTCATCTTGACGAATTCACTAATGAGTGTAGTTTAGATATTAATTATTGTAACTTCTGCAAAATGTATTTATGATCAAAACAACACATCTAGGTTAGGCAAAGATCCATACCTGAAGCAAGGAAGTACTTAGATATTTTAGCAAATATTGACGGCTAATTGTAAAACATAAATACTCTTAACACTTGATTTGTCGCATTACTCTTACCTGTGAATCTGCGCAAGAAGAATAGGTTCACAAGCTTTAGCTGACATAGCTAAGTAAGCCTCAGGGTACCTGGTAGGACCCCTTTCATCATCATCATAAAACAACTGTCAGTACTTTGTCAATAAAACTCTATCGCAAGATATTTCGAGTTACAGTTAATATAAGCAAAACTAGTGTCGTAACCAATTTAAAGGAAGTATGATGTGTCGTTGTCATTAAAGATAATATTAGTTAAGAGACTCGGTGATTAATTTATTTTTAGCATTTATGACTTCAGTATTAATGCTGCTTTATTTAAACATTTATTATTTCCGTATTTATAGTTTTTAACATTTAATGTTGTTTTAAAAATTTTAATTTTTTATGAAATTATCGAGATGTTACAATATATCAAGGTAGTTTCCGGCATTTGATCAAATATTCCAGCAAGTAACTTCTAAATCCACTTCACTTCATGACTTGCATCACCGACTGCAATACTCTGCCTCGGTTCTACTCAATGCTAAAAAACTCTACTTCCAGTTAAACCAAGAAACCATGTCTAATCCCAACCTAAAGCAACACCTGGAGGTGCTCTATCCGTCTACCACACTGCCTCCCCAATCAAAATATGTATAATCATGCAGTCATGCATCACCACCCAAGACATATTTGAGACCATATCCAAGTGTTCCACGCAGGTACCTCAACACATGCTTTGTTGTCACCCAATTCAACTGCCTCATCTCAACCATGAACTAGGTCAAGGTATTTACTGCAAAGCAAATATATGGCCTAGTGTTAAGCAAGTACATCAAGGATCCCATAAGTTACTTGTACATAGTGGGATCCACCAAATCTGAATTTGAAGCAGAATCGCCCAGCTTCTTCAAATTTGTCACCATCGGTGTAGTCATGGACTTGCAGTCACCATACCGAATCTCCTTAGGATCTCAACTGCATACTTCCCCTGACTGAAAAATATCTCATCTGATCTCTGTGACACTTCCAATCCTAAGAAGTAATGCATCAGCCCTAAATCCTGCATCTCGAACTCAAAATCTAAATCCCTCTTACAATCAACCTTGAGTTGCTCTGCTCCGGTAAGAAACAGGTCATCACAATATAGTACCAAGATCATAGGATCACTATTGACAACCTTGTAGTAAAGGTTGGGATCCATAACACTCTTAGTGAATCCCAAACTCATTAGGTATTCGTCAGTCCTGCAACACCAAGCCCTTGGTGCTTGCTTGAGTCCATACAGTTCTTTCTTCAATTTGCAGACATGGGACTTATTCCCATGTATCACAAAGCCCATAGGTTTCTCTATGTACACCTCTTCCTCAATTTCACCATTGAGAAACATGGTATTTACATCCATCTGATGTAATCTCCAACCCATCACTGAAGCAAGTGAAATGATAGTTATGATAATAGTGTACCTGACCACTAGAGAAAAAGTCTCCTCATGGTCCACTCCCTCTTTTTGAGAGAATACTCGGGCCCTGAACCTTGCTTTGTATTTCTCGATGCTAGCATCAATTGTATGCTTGATCTTGTACACCCACTTGAAAGTCACCACATACTTCCCCTCAAATCTCGGAACGATCTTCCACACAACATTCTTCATGATGGACTGATACTCCTCCATCATGGCATCTCTCCAAACCTGTTGATCATGGATCATTGTTTGAACTGGACATCTTTTCAACCTATACAAGCTTCCCTCCCGGACACCATTCACTTTATTTGAATCTATGCTTGATTCCTTATGCCATACCAAAACATGACCATCCACAAAGACAACTCTAAATCCTTTGTCCTCCAAGACTAAAATAGATAGGAGGTTCTTCTTTAGTCCTGGTACAACCAGTATGTCATTCATATGCAAAGTTTCTCCTGAATCCAAATGGAAGGATGTATATCCAACACCCTTCACTTCATAACTAGAACCGTCCCCAAGTTCCACATGTAGTGAAGAATTTTCTTCTGAAAAATTTGTGAGAGTACTCAATATTTTGTCATATGCCTGGAAGGGCCACTATCTACAAACTAAATATCATTGTTGTTGGTAATGGATCCTGAAAGAGTAGAGATAAATTAGTACTCCTTCCTAATACCATCAGCAAGCTCATCAAATTTTGATTATTTGGTCCTCTTCTGTGACGAGTCCTCTGCTTCAGTAACAAATGCATGTTGCTTCCCTTTTATTTTCTTCTCGGGACATTTGTTATCAAAATGCCCAAACTTATTACAATTATAGCACCTTATATGAGAGAGATCCTTTGTCTTATGTTCATGAGCGGGAGCGTGTCTTTTCCCTTTGTTTTTTTATAAGGAAATTTCCTTCCTTTCCCTTCCTTGCTTGAGCTGCGAGGGATAAATTTTCTTCATCCTGATATTTTTTAGGACCACTTCAAGACATAATTCTTCCCTCTTCTTGGACACAATCAGTCTGCAATCGATCAAGTGATGGTAGTGCCTCCCTGGCATAAACACCCTGAATGAAAGGTTCCCATGAAGTGGGCAGACCATTGAGAGATAATGAGACAAGCTCTTCATCAACAACTTTTTCTACAATAGTTATGAGATGATCCCTTGTATAAGTAATCTTCATAAAGTATGTAGCAATAGTATATGACTTTGTCATCTTGATGTCACGTAGTTTATTCTTCAATGCTAACTTTATGTTAGGATTATTGGTTTCAAATAGACTTGTCAAAGCATCATATATTTCTTTAGTTGTCTTCAATTGTGCAATTTGTGGGATCAAGTGATATTTTACTAATTCAACCATAATCCTTTTTTTCTTAGATTCATTTTTCTTCTGCTTATCTTTCCCTTCATCTTCTGTAGGTTCAGGAATCGTTTTGCTTACATAATCATCAACCTCATTTTCTTCCAAGATGAAATGTATTCTAGTTTTCCAGAACCTGAAGTTCATAGCATCGTCAAGTCTGTCTTCAACCCTGAGCGTGGTCACAATCTTGACCCTAGCAACCAACCACAGATGCTTAATAGCTGCAAATAAATTTGTTCGGGTACACTGTTTAGGATTGTGTCGGCCTATATGTCTTCAAAACTGATATCTGGAACCTTGCTACTATGATACCATGTTGATTTTACCACTTTCAGATCCGATAATTATTTCCCTTATGAATTTTATGCAACAGATTCTTCATAAAATAATTATACACTGAAAGATTCAACCATATGTTACACCTTAAATGTTTTATATAAAAACTGAATGAATACAATACAATACATGGACCTTTAAATAGGTCTCATCATGCATTTTCAAATGTAAAAGACACACTCTTTATTTAGATGCTTAACTAATTAATTAATATATCATCGCCTCTCCCATGGTTTCATAAAACTATGTTATTTTCCCATGGTATTGGCCCATGGTACTTTATTTATTTATCTTTTCATTTTAATATTCAATTTATTATTATATCATCACTTTTGCATGGTTTCATAAAACCATGGTATTTTATTTATTTATCTTTTTCATTTTAATGTTTAACTCATTATTTTCTCTTATTTATATTATTTATATTTATTTATTTGCACATACCCTCAACTATTCTTTAATTATCATTTATGTACGTAACAATATCTAGAAACTTAGTCTTCATATCCCAAGAAATATTTCCATGGGCTTGCTTCACATGCACACCCATCCATGTCAGAAGAGATCTAGTGTGTGTGCACCCACACTAGAGTAGACTTGACCATTCCAACAAGGGTAGCTAATCACTAAGAAAAGACAATTCAAATCCACTATTATGACAAGGAATAACATAGCCAAGTAGGCATGTGATGGGAAACCCAAGTCCTAAGTACCATGATCAAGAAGGACTATACCAGCGCGTCCTAGAACCAGGGAGTAGATCTTCAAGCATCTAAGCCTTCTACCACTTGGCCAAGCACCATGACCAAGACAGGATACATCCAGGGGCCTCACATACACCAGTGAGTGAACCATCATCATCCCCCAGAGGTAAAATCACCATGAACCATCGATCCAAGCACCATGGCTACACCCAGGAGGATGTCTGCCCGAAGTTTCCCCAAACATCAACATGCACAAGGGGATGAAAACACTAAATTTTTCCATCAATATGAAAATTTCAGAACAAATTACAATTCCATATGGGATATGAAAGATATTCATGTTAATGTTCTTAATTCTCAAGAGGATTTCGAAATGAATGGTGTAGATTATTTTTCAAACCATTTTAAGGATTTGAGGAAGATCAATATTGTTTCTCAGCTAGAAGTGATTAAACATTTTCCAAAATTCTACACTACTGATGAAGGACACTTTATTGGAAGGGCAATTACTCTAAAAGAGAATGAAGAGACTTTGAAACAATTTTCAAAAGCTAAGAATCCAGGGCCTGATGGTTGGACTGTGCAATTCTTATAGGCTTTCATTGATTTAATTGGTCCTAATATATTGGACGTGGTTGAAGAATCAAGGGTACATAGATATATTTTTGGTGAAATTAATTCAACATTTATTGCACTAATTCCTAAATGTGATAAACCTAAAACATTTAGTGATTACAGGCCTATATCACTCTGTAATCTGATTTACAAGGTTATCTCCAAGATTATATCCAACAGAATTAAGCCAAAGCTTGTTGAGGTTATTACTAGGGAACAATTTGGTTTCTTAGCAAAGAGACAAATACTTGATGCCATTAGGTTTACACAAGAATGTTTGTATACAGTGAAGACCAAGAATCTTGATGCATTAGTCCTCAAGATGGATCTAGTAAAGGCTTACGACAGGGTGGATTGGACATTTCTGAGACTTATCTTGCTACATATTGTTTTGCCATTGGAGGTCACTGATTGGATCATAGCCTACATTACTTCAACTTGTTTTGTTGTCTTAGTTCATGGCTCCTCCTCTGCTTTTTTCAAAGGTTCCATGGGGATCAGATAGGGGTTTCCTTTATCCACTCTACTTTTCCTTCTGGTGATAGAAGGACTTTGCAAACTAATTCATAAAGCAAAAAGAGATGGCAGTCTTAAATGGGTGAAAACTACTGCACGTCACTTTATTACACATTTGTTATTTGTGGATGATGTGCTATTGTTTGGAAATGGCATTGTGGAGGATTGGAAATTTTTTTCTGACATAATTTCACTCTTCTGTGAGGCCTCAGGCATGGAGGTAAGTATTAATAAGTCAAGTTTTCTAAGAAATGCGGTCACTGAGAAGATTTTTAATGATATTACTTATATGTTTCCCTTCAAAACTGAGTCTTTTTAGAATGGCTTCAAGTATCTTGGATATTATCTGAAGCCTAACAATTACTTAAAAGTTGAATGGGTGTGGATTGTTAAAAAATTAGAGAAAAATAAGTTGGAAATTCATGTTATAGGTGGTTATCCCTTGGGGGAAGACTCACTTTGGTGAAGTTGGTTCTTGTTGGTATCCCTGTACATTGGTTTTCTCGGGTGAAGATACATATGTCTATATTACACTTAATGAGGAATCAAATTATGAACTTTTAATGGTCGAGGTCTGTTAATGGGGAGAAGATTCATTTAGCCATTTGGGAGAAAAATTCCCTTCCAAAATGTATGGGTGATTGGGGTATCAAAAATATTCATTGGTTCAATCTAGCTCTGAGTTTGAAAAGTTGTTGGAGAGATTTATTTGGCACATGTCTTTGGTGTGATATATTAAAAGAAAAATATTTGAAAAGAGTTTATGTTGTTGACTGGATCAAATTAACCAACAAACCTGTTAGCAATGTTTCAAATTTTTTGAATGGTTTTTTCAAATCATTTTGTTGGATAGTCAAGTGGTTATCCTAGGAAATAGGAAATGGCAAACAAGTCTTGTTGGTGATTGACCCCTACATTGTTGGAGATGATTATTACAAACTTTCGGGAGCATTGTTATCTTTTCTTCACTATAGGGCATCAAAACACTTGCAGATGTTAGAAATCTTGTAAGATTGATTGATAATGTTGAATATTGGATCAAGACTAATGTGATGGGCCTAAAAGGTTCTTTAGATGAGGAATGGGACTTATATATTGTTGGATTAAATCAAGTGGGAATCAAGCTCAAAGAAGCAAAAGACAAACTTGTTTGGTCCTGGAAAAAAAAGATGGACAGGTCAGTGCTAAATCTGCATATGAGGTTATTTCATGTACGGTGAATTTGTTAGAACATGGTGGAGGAAAAGAATATGGAAATGGAAACTTCTATAAAACTAAAATAATTATTTTGCTTGTTTTGGAAAATAGAATACTAACGTGGGAAAATTTAACTAGAAGAGGGTGGCAAGGCCCAAATTACTGCACTCTTTATCAATCTGAGGGAGAAAATGTGTTACATGTATTTGTTAAATGTTCCTTATATTTAGAGGTTTGGGAAAGAGTTAAAGAAGAATTACATATTCCATGTGGCTGGGGGACTGTTGAGGAGAATTTGAAGTATTGGATTAATAATATGGGTAAGTATAGAGAATTATCTATACTCATAAGTTGGGGCATGTGGCTTTCCAAAAATTTTGTTATCTTTGAAAATAAGAGGCAGGATATATCATCAGTTTGCAATAAAATTCTGAGCTTTTACAGGGAATTTTTTGAGGTTAAAGGAGGTTGTCTTCTAAGGAATTGCATTTAGAGGAGATAGAGAAAACTAAAAACATGGAAATTTAAAAGGTTTAGAGAAAATGAAAATGTTGAGAAAAAAATTATTAAATATTATGTTTTTTCAATCTTTTACAACCAAGGCTATGGTATTTTACATTAATGAATGTATTTTATAAATCATTAATTTTTTCTATATTTTCATCGTTGAAATGATATTTGTAGTTTCTTTTGTATCTTCCTTTTCATACTTTCTCATGGATTATTATTGGGTTTAAAAGCTTTAAGTCGGGCTAGCGTTATGTAGAAATACATCGGTATTTACATGAAATAAAATGAAACCTTAACACTTGTTTTATATGAAATTAAAAGTAATTCAATTCATTTTAGAATTATTTATTTTGATGTCACAATCGAACACCACAATAATGAAAATTTGTTAATGTCACATTCCAATCCACCATTAATGAAAATTTGTCAGAGTATCTAGAAATATATGGTGCACATCTAGGCAAAGGCACACAAACCAAAGCAAAGGAAAAGGCGCATGCTTCCAACTACAGCCTCCAAAATCAATCACGTGGCTATCCCCTACAACCAACTTTCACTAGTATAATTTAAATTGAATGGATGCCTTCTCTCCAGCCATCAATCACCATTACAAATCAGATTTACCATAACATGATCAGATATGCAACAACATGATCAAATCTGCAACATTACAATCATATTAGCAATAAGAGTGCTCTTAATCAGAAGACGGGGTGTGTTCCCTTCAGTGCCGAAAACACTACCGGACAAAATAGTCATAACTTGATCATCCCGAAATATTTTCCAGTGGAACAAAAGGTGTTCTTTATTGAAAACATTGCTCTAGATGCAACGGAACAGGACCCATAAATGAACATAAATGGGCAAACCAGAACCTATGGTTGCGCCCCTCTCATCACTATGAGAGTTACATTCATAAACCATGAAGAAGGAGAGAAAGAATAGAGGATAGAGGAGTTTCATGGTAATATAACGCATAGAGAGCCATCCACGCTACATGCAAATCCTAGCACATAATCCTGAATTCATTTCAGCCTCCATGGCAAATAAACATGGTAAAATAACATAAATAAGTATATGAACAAACACTTATCTTTAATTGCAATTGGTTGTAGCAGGACAACTTTCCTCCCAGCCGTAGACACAATCAAGCCTTCCTCACTTGAACAGGTCACCCCTGACCTGAGACCATGGATCCATAGGTAGAGGCACACTTAGTCTGGAAACTCTCAAAACTACCTCTTCCGAGAACCACAATGCTTCCCACTACTACTTTCATGTTCGTCTTCATTTCCTATGGGGTCACTGTCCCATTACCTGGATTCCTATGTGAGAACCTGGACTAGTAGAGCGATACGGAAGCAAAGGGTGGTGACAATCCACCGAACTAACTCTCTGGAGTGGACTACAAACTACTCCTCTCAAGGATCCTGCAACAAACACTGTCTCAATATAATCCCCACACAATCCCAATACTGTCAACACTCACAACATAGTGAGATAGCACAAGCCAAGTTATCCAAAGCTCAGGATTAGCTTCAATAAGGAGAGGGAATATGAATTTATAGCACAAGGAGGCCAACTCTAACCCAAGGGGATCAAATCTAATTGGAGAGAGAGGCAAGTTTAAGCTTTATCATGGAGACTTAATTCGACTTAGTGGAGTAGTGGCTTAGTTAGGAAATTCCCTTTCTTGGATTAGCATCATGAGGAGGAGTTACCAAAACCAAGGAGTGGAGGCCAAGAATATCTCAAGGCGGGTGCACTATTCATGTGAGGTGAGAGAATGGGTCCAATAAGATCATAAATTACCTGTAAGCACAAAAATAGGGAGAATCTCCATGAATAGAGGAGTGGGGCACACTTATGGAGGTGGAGACTAACTTCTAGCTTGTGGAAGCTAAAATCTAGCTTACAACTCCTAGAATCGAGGGGAGAGGGCTCATAAATGACAGAAAACAAATAAATGGGATGGAATATCCCCCAAGGATGGTGCACTAGGAAAGAGGGGCCCACTAAGGTATGCATAAGGTGCAATAATAACTCCATAGTCCATAAAAATAAAAATAAATACGGTCTGTTGTACAATGTTTGGGTGACCAACACTACTAATGTCACAAGGCACAAAATGAACCAGGAGAGACAACTTTCATCCAACAAGTTCTAAGGTGCTAGCGATGTTCCCCATTCTGCCTCACACTGTGAGATCCATGGTCTCACATACTTTTTTAGTTGCCTTTGTAGAGTCAGTTGTTTAATTAATCAATAGAAACAACATTCAAATATAGCAGGAATGTCAATAATAACATTAATATTAATAATAGTGGCAAAGTCCAAAGTCATATCATCAAACAATGATCATAAGTCCACAATCACATTATCATGCAAAATAACATAAGTTCACAGTCACATAAAAGATCATAAGTCTGGGGCTTAACAACTGGGGTATTACATCATTATACTTCAATCAAGTCAATCATAAAGTCAATCATATTTTACTAAGTTTTCCATTCCATTACACTTAGTATAATGCATTAATTCAATGTTTATAAGGCTACACGAAAAACATTTTACCACTATTTTGAAACAATTGATTAGATATAATTGTAAATAAACCATTACACTGGGTAAAGGAATAATTTAGTAGTGAGGCAAAATAACTAATCAATTAGATGGTATGAGATCGTAATCACACCAAAAAACAATTAAAGGCTCACCTGAGCTCAAAATCAAAGGCCAATGGAATTGGAATCACAAAGAATAAGTTAACATCAATCTAACATCTTCAACTACAAAGGCAAATATGGTGAGAATCCGAACCAAGAGATCATATAAGTCCCACTTTTCCATCTTTTGTTGGGCTTGGTCCCTACTTGATAAAACTCTTAGCATCTTGTTAGCAAAAGCTTCTATTAGGCCTAAGTGACATTGGAGAAAAAAACTATTACTATTGGAAAGAAAGAGAGATAGTGTATGACCTTTACTACAATATCTCAAGAAAATGGTTTGAATGTCTTTGATTTAAGCCTCATCTTTCATATGACTAATATGAAAAAATGGAAAAGTTAACAAGTGTGGCTATAAGAAAATATGAAGAAGATTAGATTGAGAATATCACCATATTATTGACTATTTCTTATTTATTGTATGCATCATATTACTTTCTTACTATTCACATTTTTCATCATTGAACATTGTTGCTTTGCAATTTACCATTCACCTTATTCATCATGTAACTTTTAAAGTGGTCTTCTTGATAGTACTTTCTAGATTATAGATGATACTTCAGATCATCTAAAATTTTGTAGCAACAGTCTACAATTCAAACCAGCGTAGATCCATCTTAACTTCAGATCTATCAAAAATCGAGAAGAATCAAATTCCTCGTTGGCACTGTTGTGATCCCCGGATTACTTATCATAATCCTGCCATGTATCAAACACCTACATCAAATGCATAAACACAACATCAATAATAAGATAAAGAGCAATAGAATTGTTGTAGCGGCCTCAACCTGCAATCCCAATCAATTGGCAGGTAGTTATGATTGTGGGCTTCCAAATTTTTTCATCATAGATTAAATCCCCATGATAACAACAATTTAAGCCCCTTTAGAGGAAAACAAACATGAATTTTGCATATTCACATAACAACAAGGCACTTATATTTTAACTAAAAAAAGTAGAATAAATTGGTAATGTAAGAGTGATTTTCCAACCAACCGTAAATATCTTTTAAATATGCAATCCCTAAGCCAGGCTATATGGTCACAAGGGTGAACATAACAACTACAAACTTCTTCTCTATGCCCAACCCATTGGCTATACTACTCAACCTAATTTCCCACCATAAAGCATTACAGGAATCTCATCCAATCATCAATTAACTCTCTTCACTTTGTGATGGTTTCTTTTATTGACTTTTATAATAGGGAGGTTTGAACCCTTTCTTTATCTGATCAAGCTTCTCCTTTTTATTTTATTTCCATGACTTATGGAATTCTTGCTTGATTTTATCATGATCATAATAGTATTTAAATTTCTAATGGGCTCATCCAAAGTTTGAGGTTCATCACACTCAATTATTCTCTTCTAAGACATTGATTCTTCACATTTTCATCTATGATGTACTTGACATATCTCAACAACTCCAAAAATTGATTTACATACCCATCCATAACCATGTGTCTCAACTTTAACTCATAAAATTCTTTGATTTTACCATCATAGTAATTTTTTAACTCGTCTGAGATGTTCCCACCAAATTGACATTCTACCACTTAAATTAAATATGGCCGCTCCAACCTTCATATTTCTAAATTCATGGACTTGGAAGTACTTTTTCATCCCAAGAAGCCAAACTTTAGCTTCTTGTACAAATTTCACTTCGCCATCAAATATAGGAGGTTTTTCCCTAGAAAATTCTTTTTGCAAGTTATCTCTAGAAGTCTTCTTCCTCTTATGCCTATGGAAACAAGATCTCAAATTGCTCAATGATTCATTAGAGGAAAATGATGCAATAGAAAAATATTCTAATGGTGTATATGTCCCATCTCGAGAGGTTCTTTCGTTGCTGTGAGACCTCTTAAGACAACGTCTCCTATGGATCTTCCTATTCCTACTAGAATTATTTGAATTCTATCTATCATGCAATTTCTTTTATATGCCCATCAAACTTTGAAGCATTGTTGCATTCAACTAATTCTACTCTTCCTAAGACAGTCCCTCATTATATGGTCTACAACTTCGATGCTCTACCCTCAAGCTCCTAGTGGTCTCTACAATATCTAGAGGTGTCTCCTAATTTATGTGTCAATTGGACTTTATCTCTACATTTCTAGCATGCGGATTTTCACCTATGGCATATGTTTCAAATTCATAAGGGCCAAGTGCGTCACCATGATGATAGTTTTCTTAGACCAACCAAGACTAGGGCTCTTTTAAATCAATTATCTTGAATTTTGACCTCTAATCGTCTTTGATATGGTACTGTATCTACAAAATGGTTCATACAATTACATTTGTTAAACGCATTTTATTCTCAAGATTTGCAAATAATTTTTCTTTTAATGCATTCTAGAAACTACATATATTAATAGTTTTTGTTAAATCAAGGTTACAAGCTCTTTTCATCTCATTTTCAAAAAAATCCCAAAGTACTTCTCCAGAATATAAATGTTTTAGTTTATTCCCTTTTCGAGAAGCTTTCCAATAATTATTCACATAATTAATTATGAGCTTGAAGTTGTCTGAGTTAATGAGAATATCAAATACTAACAAAAAAAACATTATAGATTTGACGTTTTGGATCACTTTTTCTCCTTTTAAAGTTTCCAAAATTGCCAAAAAAAAAAGTGTCCTAAAATAGTGATTTTTGCCTTACTTCTTTAGCTCTACTCCAAACCATTTCAAATCTAACCAAAGGCTCCATTGAGTTTTCTCGTGCCCACCTATATTCCTTACTAACCAAAATCCATCATAAACAAAATTGCCATCATTGAACACAGTCATGTTCTTTGAAAACTGTTGATTGGAATTTTTCAAAATTATCACACTAAATCTACCACCAACCCTCACTAATACTTTCCTAGGTAACATCACTACGGATGTTCACTAAAAATTTCAAGACCATCGAAGTTGTTAAACTACTATTTGTCCAAAATAAGAAATTGTGAAGAGTCAATTAGGACTCTTCACAACTTCGATCTTTTGATTTCCTCTAAAATAAAATAAAAAATTTGTTTGAATGGTGTTGATTACAGTGAATTTCCAAATATTTCATGGACTAGAAAAGAAAACAACATGGAGTGAACAAATGTGTGTGTAGGAATGAATGCCTAGTGAATTTCCAAATATTTCATGGACTAGCAAAGAAAACAACATGGAGTGAACAAATGTGTGTAGGAATGAATGCCTAGGTCAATAGGATAGGATTTGATGATGCGATGGCTAACATTACTTTTGAATCTAGGAATGTGTGACTCTTACAATTCTCATAATGTTGATACTCAACCCCATGCTCTGATAACTACATCAAGAATTTTCCACCAACCTTTAGTAAATAAACCATTACACTTGGTAAAGGAATAATTCACTAGTGAGGCAAAAAATAATTAATCAATTAGATGGTATGAGATCGTAATCATACCAAAAAAAAATTAAAGGCTCACACGAGCTCAAAATCGAAGGTCAATGGAGTCGGAATCACAAAGAATAAGTTAACATCAATCTAACATCTTCAACTACAAAGACAAAGATGGTGAGAATCCAAACCAAGAGATCATATAAGTCCCACTTTTCGAGCTTTTGTTGGGCCTAGGTCCCTACTTAATAAAACTCTTAGCATCTTGTTAGCAAAAGCTTCTATTAGGCCTAGGTGACATTGGAGAAAACAACTAATACTATTGGAAAGAAAGAGAGGTAGTGTATGACCTTTACTATAATATCTCAAGATAATGGTTTGAATGGTCTTCGATTTAAACCTCCTTTTTCATATGACTAATATGAAAAAATGGAAAAGTTAAACGAGTGTGGCTATAAGAAAATATGAAGAAGATTAGATTGAGAATATCACCATATTATCGACTATTTATTATTTATTATATGCATCATATAACTTACTAATCACATTTTTCATCATTGAACATTGTTACTTTGCAATTTACCATTCACCTTATTCATCCTGTTACTTTTAAAGTGGTCTTCTTGATAGTACTTTCTAGATTATAGATGATACTTCATATCATCTAAAATTTTGTAGCACCCGTCTACAATTCGAACCAGCCTAGATCCATCTTAACTTCAGATCTATCAAAAATCGAGAAGAATCAAATTCCTTGTTGGCACTGTTGTGATCCCTATATTACTTGTCATAATCCTGCCATCTATCAAACACCTACATCAAATGCATAAACACAACATCAATAAGAAGATAGAGAGCAATAGAATTGTTGTAGCGCCCTCAACTTGCAATCCCAATCAATTGACAGGTTATGGTTATGGGCTTCCAAATTTACCCCACACATTAAAACCCCATGATAACAACAATTTAAGCCCCTTTAGAGGAAAACAAACATGAATTTTGCATATTCACACAACAACAAGGCACTTATATTTTAACTACAAGAAAGAATAAATTGGTCATGTAAGAGTGATTTTCCAACCAACCGTAGATATCTTTTTCATGTGCAAGCCCCAAGACAGGCTCAAAGGTCACAAGGGTGAAAATGACAACTACAAATTTCTCCTCTGTGCCCAACCCATTAGTTCTACTGCTCAACCAAATTTCCCACCATAAAGCATTACAGGCATCTCATCCATTCATCAACAACCAAGTAACTCTCTTCACCTTGTGACGGTTTCTTTTATTGACTTTTATAATAGGGAGGTTTGAACCCTTTCTTTATCTGATCAAGCTTCTTCTTTTTCTTTTCTTTCCATGACTTGTGGAATTCTTGTTTGATTTTATCATGATCATAATAGTATTTAAATTTAAAATGGCCTCATCCAAAGTTTGAGGTTCATCACAGCCAATTATTCTCTTCTAAGACGTTGAATCTTCACATTTTCATCTATGATGTACTTGACATATCTCAACAACTCCAAAAATTGATTTACATACCCATCCATAACCATTTGTCTCAACTTTAACTCGTTAAATTCTTTGATTTGCCATCATAGTAATTTTTTAACTCGCCTAAGATGTTCCCACCAAATTGGCATTCTACCACTTAAATTAAATATGGCCGCTCCGACCTTCATATTTCCAAGGTAATCATGGACTTGGAAGTACTTTCTCATGCCAAGAAGCCAAACTTTAGCTTCTTGTACAAATTTCACTTTGCCATCAAATGTAGGAGGTTTTTCCCTAGAAAATTATTTTTGCAAGTTATCTCTAGAAGTCTTCTTCCTCTTATGCCTATGGAAACAAGATCTCAAATTGCTCAATGATTCATTAGAGGAAAATGATGCAATAGAAAAATATTCTAATGGTGTATATGTCCCATCTTTAGAGGTTCTTTCATTGATGTGACACCTCTTAAGACAACGTCTCCTATGGATCTTCCTATTCCTACTAGAATTATTTGAATTCTATCTATCATGCAATTTCTTCTATATGCCCATCAAACTTTGAAGCATTGTTGCATTCAACTAGTTCTACTCTTCCTAAGACTTAATTCCTCATTATATGGTCTACAACTTCGATGCTCTACCCTCAAGCTCCTAGTGGTCTCTACAATATCTAGAGGTGTCTCCTAATTTATGTGTCAATTGGACTTTATCTCTACATTTCTGGCCTGCAGATTTTCAACTATGGCGTATGTTTCAAGTTCGTAAGGGTCAAGTGTGTCAGCCATGATGATAGTTTTCTTACACCAACCAAGACTAGGGCTCTTTTAATTCAATTATCTTGAATTTTGACCTCTAATCATCTTTTGATATGGCACTGTATCTGCAAAATGGTGCATACAATTACATTTGTTAAACGCATTTTATTCTCAAGATTTGTAAAGAATTTTTCTTTTAATGCATTCTAGAAACTACATATATCAATATTTTTAGTTAAATCAAGGTTACAAGCTCTTTTCATATCATTTAAAAAAAAAAATCCCAAGTACTTCTCTAGAATATAAACCTTTTAGTTTATTCCCTTTTGGAGGAGCTTTCCAATAATTATTCACATGATCAATTATGAGCTTGACGCTGTTCGAGTTATTGAGAATATCAAATACTAACAAAAAAAGATTTATAGATCTGCTGTTTTGGATCACTTTTTCTCCTTTCAAAGTTTCCAAAATTGTCCAAAAACGAGTGTCCTAAAATAATAATTTTTGCCTAATTTCTTCAGCTCTACTCCAAACCATTTCAAATCTAACCAAAGGCTCCATTGGGTTTTCTCATGCCCACCTAGATTCCTTACTAACCAAAATCCATCATAAACAAAATTGCCATCATTGAACATGGTCATGTTCTCCGAAAACTGTTACTTAGAATTTTTCAAAATTATGGCACTAAATCTACCACCAACCCTCACTAATACTTTCCTAGGTAACATCACTACGGATGTTCACTAAAAATTTCAATACCATCGGAGTTCTTAAACTACTATTTATCCAAAATAAGAAATTGTGAAGAGTCAATTAAGACTCTTCACAACTTCGATCTTCTGATTTCCTCTAAAATAAACAATTTTGTTTGAATGGTGTTGATTACAGTAAATTTCGAAATATTTAGTGGACTAGCAAACAAAACAACATGAAGAGTGAACAAATGTGCGTGTAGGAATGAAGGCTTAGGTCAATAGGATAGGTTTTGATGATGTGATGGCTAACATTACTTTTGAATCTAAGAATGTACGACTCTTACAATTCTCATAATGTTGATACTCAACCCCTTGCTCCGATAACTACATGAACTTTCCGCCAACCTCTAGTATCATAGCCTCTCTTATGCTCTATAGAACCATTTTAGACTATTATATTTTAATATCACGTAGCTTGATTATATCATGCAAAGCTTGCCACATGGTCCATACATATGTACAATAGTCTATTTATTCTAAATCCAATAGTTTTTGGTCGAAATCCAATAATAATAAATATTGGTGGAATCCAAATTTAGAAGCATTTACATTGTGTTTTTTAATGCTTAAATGGATTTAACACCCTCAAATACCCCTATGGCATTTAGATTATGCAATTTTCACAACTAATATATGTGACCAAGTTGTTTTGAAGATTTTGAAACGAAATCCCCTAACAAAAAAAAATTGGAAAATATACTCGAAAAATAAAACAAAAAACAAATTGGAAAATATACTCGAAAAATAAAACAAAAAACGTTGAATATTTAGACTACTCCCACATGTAAATTTACATTATACATACCTAAACTTAATTAGGCCTTAACCTTAAGCTTTGCACTAAAATTCCGTACTCGCATAATTATAATATTTACATGATTTGAACTAATACATTACAAGTGTTTCCCAACCAAAGTTAAATGACGAGCAAGGTAGTAAAAGCTTTTCCCTTTATTGGACTTCCATCCACCCAATTACAATCATGCCTCCATCAATAATCCAATGATGTAAATATCATCACCCACATCGACACCCTCTCAATCCTTATAAATCCTCCTATATCAATGCCTCGTCATTAATTTTAATATCAATTATTCTCAACCACCATATCACTCAAGTAATTTAACCAACCCACCATGCAATCTTTCTAGTCGATGCAACCAGGGCCATCAAGCTCCCACCTCTATCTATGGACTTGTTCTCCAAGGAACAAGAGAATGCAAGTACAATCCGGAATCCCGTAGTTAAATATATAATCCCGTAGATCTAACTTGAGGGCATTCATCCAGATGTCCATAACAACAAACTGTTAATCCGTCCTCAAAACTCTAGTAATCATCTCTATCTAAATCAACCAAAAAATATATATCTACCAAAGTAGCTAATCTTGATGCCTATGCTTCCGAGAAACCCATCCCAAGATGAACAATTGGTTCCACAGAAGACTACAACTGAAGCAAGGGACACGAAATGTATGGCACGAGGACTCACCACAAAAATATCATGTTGCGACAACTACTAATCCACCCAACCTCAGAGTTTAACGGTATCAAACCACTATTATTGTTTTGCGTTGCAGAACTGGACTGTAGAGGACCTCACTACTCTAGGTACAATTACAATACAAGGCTCATTGAAAAAATTGTAGTTATCATCACACCACAGGTTGATCGATAGCTACCCAGAAAGGTATATCAGGAAATACCACCGTTATCAAATCATTTATTATAAATACAACCCAAAGCGCAAATCATTTATTATAAATACAACCCAAGGTGGAAATCATTACAACCACATGGTCAAAATATGAAATATAGAAGTAACCAATTACAAGGGATTATATGTGAAGATGATAAGAATACAGTAATGAAATTCTATTTACAGATAGAAGTAACCAATTACAAGAAGGGGTTATATGTAAAGATGATAAGAATACAGTAATGAAATTCTATTTACAGGCTGCAATATTTAAGAACAAAAATGGAAAAACCTGTTACAAATTAAAACGCCCAATGTTTCAGACTTCCAAAGGGAATCCATCATCAGGGGATCGCAATGCCATGATGATAGACTCCCTTTGGAAGCGATCCCCTGATGATGGATTCCCTTTGGAAGTCTGAAACGTTGGGCGTTTTGCTAAACAAGCTGCAAACACCAGAATCAGAACGCAACTTCGCGACCACATATTGTACCAGTATGTATGCTTAATATTGCAACCCATAGGGCACATGAAGCTCTGAAGGGGCCCCCAAAGAAGTTCATCATTAATGGTGCATCCTCGTGATCACTGGTCGATGTAAGCCCAAAGAAGTGCATCATTAATGGTGCATCCTCGTGATCACTTGTCAATGTAAGCACAACTTTAAGTAAGAGATACGAACACAACATCGATAAAGATGCAACATCCAGGTGGGTCAACTGTCGAGCATTTGCAGCTTTTAAATAAAAATTACTCACCATACCCATTTGCCCGAAATCATTTAACTTGGTGCTTAGACATGGACGCAACCTCCAAAATGAATGTAGAACTTCGAACCAAGATGCAACACTAAAGAATGATCATAGTTTCCGCAAAATGCTCGCAAATATTTAGCAATAAGTTTATATGTTACCATCAAAACTAGGCACTATACCTCCCGTGGTCAATGCAATCAGATTGTTTATGCTACTCGGGCATTTAAGATTGGAGTATTGCCTCAAGCCAATGCCCATACAGTAAGTCCAAATCTATTCTAAGCATTGCCAATGGAATAATTCTAGCTGCAACTTTAACCTCGAGAACCGAAGTGGACACAATCCTTTGACTGCAACTAAACCCTTCTGCAACAAGCTATGTCATGCCACAATTCTCCAAATTATGACCACCGTGGAGAGGATCTCAATAACTTTCCATATTCTCAGATCACGTTGTCGGCTCCAAGGCACCACCTCACTAAAAGGATAATTCAACTACAATGCGCTGTGACTAACCAAGGAATGACTCATAAGGTAGTCGATGAAATTGTTCCAAGTATGGTAGTCGAGACAAAATTCTTGACATTAATTTAAACGTATAATTGAAACAGATGCTTAAGATTTTTAGATGGCAATAATGCCAACACTATCAACAAATTTAGCAAGGCATAGGTACCTTTAAGAAAGATACTTCAATTATAACACGCAGCTTAAACAATTTTCGATGATGATATCGTATGTTAGAGTTTCCTCCAATCTAGTGGGACTTAAGAATACCCAACGGGCCTGCCGCTGTCTAAAAGTTGCCAAGAGAGCAAGATATCGTCCACTAGAACCTTAGGAGCTTTAGTCTAAACTCGACTTTAAAATTCATGGGACTTAAGAATACCCAACGGCGCTGCCGCTGTCTAAAAGTTGCCAAGAGAGCAAGATATCGTCCACTAGAATGAACCTTAGGAGCTTTACTCTAAACTCGACTTTAAAAATTCATAATAGCAATACCTTCACTAGTATGAAGTTGAAGTACACAAAATCAAAGATTCTTTATGTTTCAGTGAGCTCCAGTATAATAACTTGTATTCCAGCCTTTACAAGTAGTTTCAGGCTTATCATATCCAACAGCGGCTTCAATACAGCTCATTCACAATCCAAATAGATACGAAGTTGGATAGTAGCGAACGCAGACCACAGGGAGAAAAAATTAAATAAAAATGTAAAGACGGCAGCTTTAAAATCTCATTTACTGTTTGAGCATTTCCCCTTCTTGCTACAGGAGCTAACATGTCAGTGAGCTCCAGTATGCCTACTTGTATCACTGCCTTTCCTAGTAGTTTCAGGCTTAGCACATCTAACAGCAGGTTCAATACAGCTCACCTCGTCCTCGTTCAGGGTTATGGTCGATAGAAAGGAAAATGGCCACTGAGATTGCCCTGGAATCTCTGCATCTTGCAATAACAAGCAGACGTAAGTTTTCAACGACTGCTACAGCAGTTGAACACACGTATCCTCTCTAATGAACAGCTTGTATGTGCTCTGTATCTGTGCACGTCTTTTTCTTTCTTCAAATGGTTAATCATTCACTCTAGCTTTGGCAAATCTCCAGAAAGACCTGGTAAATCTGCAGTGTCCGCTAAGTCCCAGGTTCCTCTTTGGGCCTCTGCATGTTAGCCATGTGGGGTGTGCAAGTAGGAAGATGGCCAAGTATGTCCCAGGTTCCTCTTTGGGCCTCTGCCGCTGTTCTCGTGATCTCCTCAGGGTCTTTGTAGCAAAGGCAGCAATTGTCCTGTACAACTGCAATTGGGCTGCTGCTAAATACATTCTAGACATACTCAATTTCCAGGTCTAAATTGTTCAATACAATAGAAAGCATACTGCACGCTCTATATTTCAGTTTGTTTAATATATTTGTTGCAATCTGCAGAGCCTTGATGCAATCCTGCAAGAATCAAAGCATTTTATAAAATGCCTTAACTTGATTTTACCTATAAATTTAATTCGTGCATATTTTCAAAAAACTGCATAACCCACCTTAGAACTCTCGGAAGTTTTCTAATTAAAATTTACCCACCTGCAACTATCCCCAACTACATAACACCTAAGCATCAGTATTCAAAAACCACTAAGCTTGCTTCCAATGAATGCTTATAGACCAGAAGCAAATTCTGCAATACGTCTTGTGTTTATTTGAAACCATGTCTGGTATTTTTTCAGTATCGGATTCGTATGTCTGGTATTATAGAGATCAGAGACAACCTGCTTTGCTCAAGAAGAGTATTTTTGGAAACAAGTTTTGTTGCACGTTTATAATGTGTCAACAAAAGTTTAATACTCAAAAATCATTCATGCTGCTGCACCTAAGTACCGGAAAATTTTAAATTAATGTATAGTCTAAATCTAGAGAGAAATTTTAAAGGTAAATATCACCTGCAACCACAAATGAGATGAAAACAAAAGTTACAAGAATCTGCATCTCCGAGAATCCATCTCCAGTGATTGACTTCCACATTCAATTACGTGGAATATAAGAATTTAAAAATCTTTGTTTGTCTTACTCCTACATATTCAGAACCAATGCACTTTCCATCACAACAGGAAAACAACTGAGACTGAATATTAAATTACAGACTTGACATCACATTATATCAGAGGCAATCTCAGAACCGAGGACGCTTGCTGTAATCATAGACAGGTGCAGCTACAGCCTGTCCTTGAGCTGCTGGTTGGAAAGTAGCTGCTATGCCTACAGGTTGCTGCTGGTAACCATCTGCAACAGGCACCACAGGCTTATCATATCCTGTAGAAACATTCACTGTTGCAGGTTGTTGGAATCCTGTGGCAGCAGGCTGGTGCTGATAAGTCTGAGCATTAGATGGCAACTGATAACCAGACAGAGGTGCTGCAGGATTTTGTTGATATGCTGTTGCTGGCATTGCCTGGTTTTGCTGAAAGGCCCCAGCTCCAGCAGCTACTTGCTGGGGATAATTCCCTGGCATCTGTTGCGGGTAATTGTATGCTACCTGCTACCAATATAAACTCACAAATTAAAAATATGGTTTTTCCGCAAAATCATAATAGTGAGTGAGTCAAAACTTCCAACAGCTTGCATGCAGATGAGAAAAAATAATTTAGAAATAGAACTGAAGGTTGTACCTGGCTTTGGGAGCCAGCTTCCATTTGATCAGCAGTACGCTTCTGACCAACATCTGGTGCTGTGGTAGGTTGCTGCACAGAAATGACAGAAATACTATATTAGTAAAGGCAGAACAACAAAAGGGGTTATCTCAAAGCCTGCCAACAAATGATGTGCCAGATTGGCCCTCTTCCATGCAAAAAAAAGACAAAGATAGGAGAGTTCTGACACTCCCATAAATATCCTTGTCTGAAAAGCTTTCAATGATGAAGAGTACAATAAGCTTAATTGTATCTACTGCTGTAACATTTCAATGATAAATTTACTGCAACACCTACAGGTGGAGAACTTGCTTCAGAGAACTTTAAATGGAAATCCATCATTTAAAAACACTCAGCATATCATCCAAGTGCAACACCAAGGAAATGAGAGCAAACTTCAGCTATCCTCCAGAAGAAACTACTCAGTCAATGTGAACTTAACAAAGAGTGGCATTAACCATTACTATCTGATAGATATAGCATCTATGATGGATTAATGTCTTGGGACAATGCTGACTTTCGCCACAGGTCACATCTAAAGAGTAGAGAAACTGGAATCATACTACTCAATTACCATTAACTGAGATGAGATTGAACTCTCTTTGTTAACATGTACAAGCATTTTAATGCATTTAGGGTGTGGACTTATGACATTAATAACCAACTTGAAAACAAAATACGAACTCATTAAATTGAAGCAACACTGTAGAATTTACACAAGCATTTCAATGTCATAAATGAAGAGAGGCTGCCAAAAGTTCAATCTGTTTGACAGATAATAACTAATAAGCAAAGAATAAGTTGGACAGTTAATAACTAACAAGCAAAGAATAAATTTGTGTTCTATAAAACAAAGCCCTGCTTACATTACCTCATTATAAGAAGTTGCTGTGGCTGTTTGAGCTTGCTGTTGTTGCTGTTGTGGATAGCTTGCCTACATCATTGGATAGGCCATGCACATAGAATATCAGTTAACGATATACAAAAGAGGATCTCGTGATCAGAAAAACAACAGTATATGAAGCAAAAATCAACTCACAGCCTGCTGCTGCTGGTAGGCCGCCTGGCTTGCATAATATGCAGCCCACTGTGCTTCCAGACTTTGCTGTGTGGTCCCAACAACAGCCGTAGCTTGTGCAGTAACAGATGCAACTTGAGTGGAATTTTGCTGTGGCTGCAATATGAAATCCAAGTTACAAAACAAATCAACACTTTTTATAATACTATCGAAAGAGAGAACATAGAGAGAAACATATCTGTTAAATTGATTGGATGCATGTACACAATGTTTATCACAAAAGAAAAAAGGCATTTAGATACTTCAGATAATTAAGTATCATATAGACTGGAGACATGCTTTTATGATGACATTCATACCACATTCCGAAATCTTTAAAGAAGACAAAGAAACTGATATACTCCTCAACAAAATGCCATCGGGCACTTCAAATTACACTCCTATTGCATGCACTGGGGTCAATGCCCCTGATAAGCTCACATCAGAATGCGACTGCAATTGGTGGCCCTAAACTTACAAACAAATAAACACTCAGCTGAATACCAAGGACAGCCAGGTTGGAGCCATAGTGATAGGGATGTACAGACAGCCAAGGTTGGAGCCATAGTGATAGGGATGTACAGCCCGCCCACTAGATCAAAATTGAGTTATATATCAAGGATTATTCATGATCCTTCACCTCATTTCAGACCATAATTACAAGTGAGCTGCTTTAACTCTCACAGAGACTGGCAACCCCTCCTTGCAGAATGCAAAGCTGAGCGATAAATCTCCCATTGCAGGGAGATGCAAGAGCATTACTAAAAAAGATCCCCAAAGACGAATCCTGCAAAGAATTCAGGATAACAGAGATGAAAAAGGGTGTCAATCGCAATACTTTGCCAAACTGTCAAGATGGGTGGTTTGCCTCAAGGCATGCAATCTCTCACTTCACCAGCCCAAATAGAAAGCCAGCAAATTACATCTATAAGGACCCTCAACTTTCTGTAGGATAGCAACTCCAGCAACGATTCACAAGCAATTGACAGGCAACCTCCTGCACAGACCATTGATAGCATATGCAATGCCCAGAAGACTCCTCCAGAGTGTTGCTATCACTCTGTTTTGACCGACTCTCAGACTGCTATCATTCCTTTTGCATATGTTGGACGATCTACCTTATGGACTAAAGAGGGACATGTTACTATTGAAAATCAAGCAAACCCTTCTCTGTGTGAATATCTATGGCCACCTATAACAAGATGCACAGAACAACCTCTTTATGTAAACCCTAAGCATTTATTCTCAGTAAAAAGTGTTCCTTCCTATAAAAGTTTATCTTCTTATAGAGCAAAAACAAAACAAGTGTATAACATGCACTGCACAAATGTCAATCTCAAAGATTTACTAAAATACAAGTTCCTGTATACCTGTTGTTGATAATAAGCTGTATAAGCTTGTTGCTGAGTAGCATCCTGAGGTTGCGCTGTTAAATATCCCACAGGATTAGTTGCAGGAGCTGCAGCATTCATTGGCAATTGTTTCTCCTGAGTCTGCTGTGGTTGAGCATAGTGGTCCGTGTAAGCTGGTTGAGAATACTGAGTTTGCACCTGAGGTTGAGCGGTCTGCTGGTACTGCTGAACACTGCTTTGAGCAGCTGCCTGGTTATATGGCTGGCTATACTGCTGTGAAACCGGTGCCCCATATTGTTGACCATATTGCTGTGAATATTGTTGAGAATAGGGATATGATTGTGAAGCATTTCCCTAAAACATAAGCATTCAGCATGAAGTTAAACTTGAATCCCTGATTACCATATGCAAACAAGAAACAATTTCTGAAATGAAATTCCCATGTAGCGCTATATCTCAACACCTATTGCATGACCTACTGGATCATTACAGTATAGTACATGCAAGGGTATACAAACATGCAGACATGTCATGCATACATTGGGAAAGATGACAATAGATTGCAATTCTTAGCTTTTTTAGATGTAGATACAAGTTTTTCATCCCAAAATAACCTCCACTATGAGAACTTTTTATCGAAACAAGGAAAAAAAACAGAGGCACAAACACACATTAACAGAAAACAGTTCAAAAGTAAAAGAAGATGATTAAGAGGATGAATAAACCACAAAAGAACAGGCAATATATAATTGCCTGGGAAATCAGGTAACAGAAGGTGGGATTGGATCAACTTATAAGGATCAGAACTTTCATCTGGTATCCAGGAGTATTCTGGTGTCCAATGTTCTGAAAACTTCTTCCATACTTCAACAGGCATGCCCTAGAAAAGTTGAAGGGACTGCAATTCCTTACATATCCCTGTCAAATCTCGTTAAAAGGAATATCGGCACAAATGAAAGGTGGAATCACATCAAATTATAAGGATCAGAACTTTCAGTTGGTATCCAGGAGTATCGAATGAAGTATTAGTCTGGTATTCTGAAACTTCCATACTTCAACAGGCATGACCTAGAAATGTCCAGAGGACTGATTCCGTACATGTCCCTGTCAGGTCTCTTTGCGAGGGAAATAGGAGCTTGTGATATCTGTTATAATGGAGCTTGGTATTTTCAAGTACAATTATTGTGGTGCAAACAAAACATAAGCTTACATAGAGAAAGGAAATGGCATTGGACCAACAAAAACTCCAATGCACAGTATACTTCAGAATTCACGAAACAGTCTTCAAATAGCAATGTTATGATTGAGAGTGGGTCGTAAACAACAAAACAGAAGCTCAGGAAATCTGGTTTAATGTTGCTTTGTAATCTCAGGTACAATTTTGTGGGGCAAAAAGAAAACATAAATTTACATACAAGGAAAGAAATTATATTGAACCAACAAAAACTACATGCAGTATACTTGAGACATTCACAAAACAGTCTTCAAATATCAATATATGGGCAATAGTACAAAAGTAAGAGAAGATAATTGGCAGGGAATAAACTACAAAAGAACACGCAATAGATTATTGCGTGGGAACCAAAATAACGGAATGTCAGATTGGATCAACTTTCAGGGATCAAAACTTTCTACTGATATCCAGGAACATCTACTGAAGAATTTCCAATATTCTGAAACTACTTCCATACTCAACTAACATGCACTAGAAAAGGTCTAGGGACTGCTATTCCTTATGTGCACCCATCAGGTCTCTTAACAGGGGAAATAGGAGCTCAGAAACCCTGGTTTAATGGAGTTTTGTCTTTTCAAGTACAACTATCATGGGAAAAATAGGAATCATAAATTTGCATAGAGTGGAAGTGAATATGGACAAATAAAAACTACAATGCAGTATGCTTCAGACATCATATGAAAGTTTTCCTTATTTGTGTGCCAATTGTAGCAACAAAATTCAAAAACTTGATTTCATAATTTTCCTTATTTGTGTGCCAATTGTCACAACAACAAAAAAGATTAATATATTCTAGAAAACTGCCATTAGCAAACAGGTTCTCTGCCTACCATACAATCCATCAACCAGATCGCAATATCTGAATATCATTATATACAATGGCTAAAAAAGTTGGCAATACCTGTTCTTGTTGAATGGGTTGCTGTTGATAGTACGAAGTATTCTGAGAATACTGTAGAAAGTCAAAAGCCATTGTCAATAACTTAAAGTTTATATACCACTCAATCTTGGATTCAGACAAATAATTCTCTAAGACAATAATATCGGATCTAACCTGGCCCTGTTGTGGTTGCTGCTGAGGTTGTACATAGTTTTGTGCTGGTTGTGCATAATACTGTCCATAAGGCTGCTGCTGAGAATGCTGTCCAGCCACATATATGATTAAGAATCAGTAACAGTATTTTATGAATAAATAAACTGTGTGAAAGTCAATGTTTTAAAAACCGGAACCGGGAATCAAACCGGTCAGGGGTCAACTCAGACAGGAACCGGAACCGGTAATGAACCGGAGCGGTTTAATTTCAATGAACTGGACTATTAAAAAATACAAAAAAAATTACAATTTTAATCATAAAAATTATATTTAACATTCCAAGCTACATTTGAAACCATTAGACACATACTATGTATATTTGAAACCATTAGACACAGAATATGTATATTTGAAACCATTAGACTTATTTATTGCTGTTTGGAGGGCGAATTAGGTTTAGGTTTTTTGTTTTTTTATTAAAAAACCAATTAAAACTTAAAAAACCCAATTCTGGGTCCGTGGACGTCGTGTTCTTTTAGCTGGCCGGCCGGGTTATTACGGAACAGGCCGGTTAGGGTCGGTTTGGTAATGAACCGGGCCGGTTAGGGCCGGTTCATAACAAAACCAGACCCCCGTTGGGAGTTGACCGCCGGTTCATTGTTACATTTGCTTTGGCCGGTCAAACCGGCCGGTTCCGGTGGTGAAAGTTACATATTTTGGTATGAAATAAAATATCGGCATCAAGAAAATGTAAAATGAAATTTCCAATGCCATTCTACATGTTGCATAGATGTAGAATATAGATAGCAGTTTCTTTACCAACCTGATACTGTGGTTGGAGTGTAGATTGTTGCTGCTGACTTTGCTGCTGATATGGTTGTTGTGTCTGTTGCTGATATGGCTGCTGATAGCCATACTGTGAATCCCCCTGCCTGAACATGTTATCTGCAGCCTGCTGAGGCTGATGTTGATAATATTCCTGTACATATGCACAAATCACACATTGAACTGAAATAGATAAGACTTTTCAAAGGGCCATTGCCCATGTTAAACCACACATGAACCTAAAATTGTAGCAGAAATGAATTGTACATACATAAGCAGAAGTTCACTATACCCAAATAGCAAAGGAGAAAACAATGACAGTTTTTTCGAGAAAATAAAGCAATATAGAACAGAGTACATTCAACTCTAGGAGTCTATTACATACCAAAAGAACAATACATAAATAAAAAAGGACAATTGAACATCAAATTCCTCATTAAGGATTATCAAAACAAAGAGTGACAAATTGCTCTAATTATCCATCATTACTAAAACAATTCATTACTAGGTAACTAAAATCAGAAAGGGTGGGGGTAAATTTTAGACCCAACTTATCAAATACAAACTTTATAGGGATAAACACACAGTGAAAGCAAGTCAACTAGCAACTCTATTCTAGAGGATAAGTCCACATTGAAAAGCTTCTACAGTGATTGAGATCCAGATTTTAAAGAGCCGTTGAAAAACAGGAACAGCAATAAATATGGACATGACATAACACTGCCAAACTGGTGGACAAACTATAAGTCTTCACTCGTACAAACAAGGGCATTGGCAGGAGAATCTATAACTTTTTCAGGAAGAAATGATGACTTAAAAAAAGTGGAAGCTTTGGTAAGTGGGACAGTTAAAGTCTTGAAAGAGGACCACTGGATGGCACAGATTACAAGACCTAGTGCCATACAATACCTTCCTGGAGTCACAGTATTACATTATTCACTGGGTGTAAAAATATAAAGAGTGATCACTCGAGAAGCAATCAAATGAGTTTCTATGGGTGCAAGATTTATTTTACTTCTGCTGTTTCAAATGACTAATCAAATCATCCATTCTTTTTTAAAAGGCCATTGAAAGAACAGGAACAAGTATACACATGGATGTGACATATCACTGTCAAACTGGTAGGCAAACTAGAAGGCTTCACTTATACAAAGGGCATTGACAGGAGTATCTGAAAAGATGACTTGAAAAAAAGTGGCAGCATTTGGTAAGTGGAGCAGTAAAAGTCTTGAATGAGGAACACTGGATGATACAGTTTATCTCCTTGGTTGAGACCTAGTGCCATACAAGACCTTCCTTCTGAAGACACAGTTTTACATATTTCTTAGGGTGTAAATATAAAAAGAATGAACACTGAATAGACAATATAATAAGTATTTCAACACGTACACAATTTCTTTTACTTTCGCTGTTTCAAGAGACTAATCAAATCATCCATCTGTCAAGTTTAAATCAGAAGAAAGTATCCAATCATTTTTCATGAATAGATAAAAAATGACTCAAAACAAGTGAAATGGCCAACATGATCAGGGCAGGCGATCTCAATGCTTGTGATTGGGAAGAGAATGAAAAGTGACTGCTATATATAAATACGGAATTTGGTAGACAAAAACAAAAGAGAGGAGTGAGGTCGGCTCACTTGATGAAGCATATTATTTTTGCCTCCAGCTGGAATTAATTTGCAGGATCTTTGTGTTTTAGCCGGTTTAAGATGGGCCCCCACGTTTTACTTAGCTTCCAACCCTCATCTCTGTTTAACGTGTGGTTGTTTTTAACAATCTCTATGGCTTCTCTTACCTTTCTCTTAATGTAGTGTTCCTCTTTAGATATTAGTTTTGCCTCCTCCATACAAATGAGATGAGTGGGTATTGTGAGTGTTCAGCTAGAGCAGACTTGGTTACCCTATTGTGAGCTGTCTGCAGAATGCTCTCTGATACACACTTGCATAGAGCAGCCTGTCTCCCCAATATAGCTCATTCATCCTACATGAGCAAGGAATTGAGTAAACCCCTTTTTGTTGTCCAGGGTCTAGAGGGTCTTTGGAAGAATCGACAAAGCCTCTGATAGTGTACCTTTCATGTAGAGTTATTTTGGAATCGACATCTCCTGTTTATGATGGTTTGCTTGTGCTTTCTGGATAGCCTCTTTTATTAGGTCCCCACGGTATTCATTCCTCCTAAAGACTTCCTTAAGGTTGTCCAATTCATGCTCAAGGTGATCAGTGTCCGAGATTCTTCTTGCCCTGGTTGCAAGAGTTTGGATGACACCAACCTTCTGCATAGGGTGGTGGTGTGATTCAGCATGCAAGTATCTATCCGTGTGTGTTTCCTTTCTATACATTTGATACCCAATCCTTCCATTCTCTTTTTTGGTGAGAAGTACGTCTAAAAAGGGAAGCCTGTCATCCTTTTCAACCTAAATGGTGAATTTTATGTGTTGTGATAGGTTATTCAAGTGTGTAAGAAAATCATTTAGCTTTTCCTTTCCATGACTCCATTTGGCTAGAATGTCATCCACGTATCTTTTCCATACATCCAGGGTGTGAGGGAAAGAATTTAAGGCCATTGCTTCAAAGTGATCCATATAAATGTTTGCCGCGACAGGTGATAAAGGAGATCCCATAGCAACGACATGAATCTGTTCATAGATTCTTCCATTGAAAGAGAAGTACGTTGATTTAAGGAAAACATTTACAAGGTTTGCGATCTCCATGTCAGTGATGTTTTTAATGATTTCAATGGCATCATCCACGGGAATCTTGGTATATAAAGAGACAATATCAGAACTGACCAAAATGTCTTCATCCTTCATCTCAAGGTTTTTAACCCAATCAACCAAAGCAATGGAGTTCTTTATGAAGGATGATGTTTTACCAGCCAGAGGAAGGAGTCTTTTGGCAAAGAATTTTGCCAATAAATAGGTGGTGAACGTATTGTATTAACAATAGGCCTTAAAGGAATCCCCTCCTTATGTATTTTTGGTAAACCATATATCCGAGGTATTATTGCATTTTTTGGCATTACCTTCTTTTTGATGGATTCATCTAAAGATGGATTATTAATTTCTTTTGCCACTTCTCGAAGGATTTTACAGCCTGGGTCTTTATTGATGATTTTATAACTCCCGCATGTAGGTGTTGAGCCATTTTTTCTTTGTAGTCTTTTGAATTCAGGATGACTGTAGCATTGCCCTTATCTGCTTTCAATATCCTGATGTCTTTATTCTTTCTTAGGGACCAAAGGGCATTAATTCCCATTCGGCTCAAATTGCAGTTTGGTGACTTTGATCTTCTAAGTATTACCGCGCACTCCTGTCTGATTTCTTCAGCTCTTTCGTCAGGTTCGTTTATGATAGCACTTTCAATGTTGCATATTAAGTCTTCCACCGGAATTCACTTGGGGGCAATGGGAAAATTTCAATCCTTTTTCAAGAATCTGGCATGAAGGAGTGTCTAGGTCGAGGTTCGATAGGTTCACAACCAGTTTGCGCTCAGGATGGAGGGGAGCCGAATCTTTCTCACGTCCTTGACTTCTTAATAGCTGAACGAATTTATTTTCCTTTTTATCTGTGACTGAATGCAGAAGTCTTTCAGCTTTTAACGCAGACATGGCGTCAAACGAGATCCAGAGATCAACACCCATGGAGGATGCTAGCTTCAGGTGGAGACTAAGTAACTTCTCTGCAGTCTTATCTAGATAGTAATGTACCCTTTTAATTTCATTTCTCACCGACGACTGACTCAATCTGTTGAAGGAGGCTTTGTTTCTTGTATTCAGGAGCTTGTGATGACGCAAAGATAGGCATAATATTACTGTCCCTGCAATTTTATTAGAAAATCCAGATCCGTTATTAATTTTGACCTTTTCATCCTGAGATTCCCAAACACAATAGAGTCTGCTTCCATGTCCCTTCCATGGTGGGATCGAAATAGCAGAGATAAGAGAGTCCATTTCACAGGTGAGCGAATGTAGTATGGTCGGAAAACCTGTGTAAAGTTTATAAAAACCGGCGTTTCGGACTGTGTGAAAGTGAGTCCATCCTCAGGGCGTTTCGGACTGTTTAAGATGGGCCCCCACGTGTTACTTAGCTTCCAACCCTCATCTCTGTTTAGCGTGTGGTTTTTTTAACAATCTCTATGGCTTCTCTTACCTTTCTCTTAATGTGGTGTTCCTCTTTAGCTATTAGTTTTGCCTCCATAAAAATGAGATGAGTGGTATTGTGAGAGTGTTCAGCTAGAGCAGACTTGGTTACCCTATTGTGAGCTATGTCGGCAGAGTGCTCTTTGATATGCAAATATTTCTAGATCATAACTCATACTATAATTTTGACTTTGATATCCATACGCCATTACACCTTTTATTCATCCTAAACACCCCATGCCTAGACATTCTAAAAACAAAATTGACCTTTCATAAATTGTTCTCTTTACTGCTGGTACAAGTGCAAGTGCGGCATATATAGCAGTCAAGTCAGTGTCATCTTCATCACAAAGCAACGGTTTCAACTCACCATCCATGCTGAAAACAATAGCATTATATTCAGACATTTGATGGTACCCTCTACCCCCTAAGCACCAGGAATGCTGGGTGTTCAACTACAGGACCAGTGTCTGTTGAAGATTCTTCCGAACATCCCTTCTATCTGTCTCTGTATTCTATGATTTCAATCTCTGTCCTGTTCTGATGGGAAGGGGAGGTCTAGGCCGCTGTCTTACTGAAATTGGTTTTCGCTATTCATGACCAGGAGATGGATCGTGCAATAGCTGAGCTATCCTTACAGGGAAACAGGGGGTGTATAGTACACAGGTTGAACAGAGTAACAGGGTTTTCTAGATCCAATCCGTGGAGTTATTTCGGGGACTTCCCATGTAGATCTTTTGAGGGCAGATATATCCACTTTGTTATCAGCACCACACAAACTCATTGTTCTTGGTAAGTGCCCAGAAAAGTACTGTCTGCAATAAATCCCTTGGGGAATGCAATCACCATGTGAAGTGAGCAACAGGCCTTTCTAGATCCAATCCGTGGAGTTATTTCGGAATTCCAATGTAGATCTTTTGAGGGCAGAAATATCCGCTTTGTTATCAGCACCATGTGAAGTGAGTAAAGCATTTCATACACCAGTGTAGATAATCTTAAAATCAAGATCTATCATGCGCCAAGAGGTATCAGGTGTAAATTTTTTTATCATTCTGCTCTGCTCCAATATCCTAATCCTTTTGCTCTACTCAACTACAGAATATTATTCAATACAATTTAAGATGGATGTAGGCTGGGTCTGCTCCAATATCCTACTCCTTTTGCTCTACTCAACTACAGAATATTAATCAATACAATTTAAGATGGACGTAGGCTGGCTGTCATCTCACTCAACTCTATAGAACTCAGAACACACAACTTATGGAGATATCGCTATGTAAAAATGCAATTTTGATTATTGTTGAGATAATTTTGCATTTTATTAATATTTTCATCTAAATATCATATATCTATAGGATTTCTATTCAAGTATAAATCTGGTGTCTCTCTTTTATCGCTTATGGCAGTTTTATACTATATCTACATATCACATCTCTCTTTCATATATATAAAGATCTTTATTTTTGTTTGTATTTATATTTAGCTAACATATAGTATTATTAGAAGTTATAAGTAAGATATATTTTTTGAAGCCAAGATATTATGACATAAGCATTACCCACATGTCAACATCTCCACCATTACTGGCCTGTAGAAGCACCTTTCGCCACAACAAATTCAGTTCACAAATGTTATGGAAGGCGTCCCAGTGAGGCCACTGTAAGACACAACATCTTGGTACAGGAGAGTGGGGTGAAACTTGAAAATGTGCAAATATTGGTAGCCTTGTAACAGAGACTTGTTCTTGGAGGCAAAGCACAATAACATCCATTATACTGTTAGTTTAAAGATAACTATTTTAAATATCAGTCTATCATGGTGACATCATTAGGTTCTGAATATAAAACTATAATAGATTATAGTATAATAACAGAAAGTTTAGCATTAATATAAATATAACAGCTAGATATTATTTAAAAACCGCAAAATGTGGATGTCTAAAATATCATATATTCATATTGTATATTAAAAATAAATTATATAATCTATGGAGTATTTTCTATTTTTAATTTTCGAATTAAGGGCAAATTTTTTCGATGTCTTAGCTTGATGATTTTTTTCCAAATTTCATTGTTAATGAATTCGAACACTAACATGAACCATGTGGCATAGGGTCGATAAATGAGGTCGATAAATTTACAAAATTATATTATAATTTATGTATTATAATATGCAGTATATCATGTAGCTTATGATATATGAGGTCGATAAAATATTTCCCACTAAGGGTCGGACCTCTGCGGACTGCAACTCACGGCTACAGGTAACGAAAGAATGGTCGTCGACAGCCTCCACAGAGTAACACTGTCACTACTACACACTTCACAGTTCACTCACGATCACTGAGCACTAGCAGTGAGAATCAGTGGCTCCAGTCATGTCGAATAAGCAATGAATAATGGCAATATATGGAGGCTTCGCAGAGGTTATCTTGGTAGGGAGACTAGGGTTTACGGTTTACCCACAGGCCACGAAAGCAGAAAAACAAATTTCAAACGATTTTTTGCAGTTTTTTATTAAAATCAACCCGATTTTCTGGAGAATTAATTCACCTTGGAATTTGCCAATCCCAAAAATTCAAATTCACAATTCAAATTGGCGAATTCAATCAAATTAATTCAACAAGCACAAAAAATCTCAAATTTTCGATTTCAAGTCGAAAATTCACCAAACCCAGTGACTTAGCTTAGGAGTGACAATTTCCCCTCCTAGAATTGCTTCTTTCCCTAAGCAATGAAATACTATATCAGCTAAAATGACCACACTACAGCTGAGAAGAAAACATAGTGCCCCATCTCAGATTGGTAAAGATGGGAAAACTCAAGGAACCTTTGTCAAGTGCTTAGGATAGGCATACATAATATAAAGTTCTCACATTCAGTAGTTTAGCTTCTTTTAGCTTATGCTTTAACTTTTAGTTCTTATCTAATTGTACTTTTGAGTATCACTGGACTACCTTTTTGGCCATTTGCAGATCTTATCTGACCACAAAGCTTCAACAGAATTAACATGGCTAAACACAAATAAAATAAATTACAAATACCTCTGCTCTTGACTTTGCTTCTCGTGCTTTAGCTTGTGCTGTAGCAACCTGAAGTACATATGCAATTTTTCTTTATTTCTCCAACCAAAAAAAGCAATGTTAAAAAGACATATAACTCATTCAGACTGACAAAGTTAATAGAAAGTGCATTCACCTGTGCAATTGTGGCTGGATTGATAGTACCATGTCCTGCAATTAATTTAAAAAAAAGAAATAATGTCAACTGCGATACAAGATGATCATGTTAAAACAATTTGCAAGATTCTCCAGGGCACACAAGGACTAGACAGGGCCTTGACCAGGAAGGCGAGGAATCGGTGCCAAGGTTGCTCCAACAGCCATCCCTCGTCTAGGTGGCACAGTATTCACGACAGGTGGGCGGCCCATCATTCCTGTAGGTGCTGCAGTTGACCCAAGCATACCTGCACCACTGCCTACATGTCCTTGGTCAAGCAATTGTTGCCCACCATGAGATCCACGTCCAAATTGCTGCATCAAAATACTTTGAACAGTCACATCCTTGGATAACCACTTTCACAGTTCAGTGGATTTAAAACATAACATACACAGCAGCAAAAGTAGATACCATTCCTATGCCCATTCCCATCATGCCTGAACGACCAGGTCCCATGTAACGTTGACCTAACATAGGCGTTGGAATGTGTCCTCTCATATGATTATTTCCTGTCATACCTGCATGGTTTAAACAACATGTAATCATACATTCTGACCTTCTATGTTGAGATATCCTATACCAGCATATCAAATAACATGAAGCTACTTACCATGATATGCTCCTCTCCCCCCCATAGAGCCCCCAGGAGTAGATGGAGCTTGGCTTCCAAAACGTAACTTGTAAGACTGCAGTTGCAGACTAATAAATTAATACACTGGACAACACATTCTGAAAGGGTACATCAATTACAAAATATAGGCCCAAAAAACATGTGTTCCTCCAATATATGAATTATAACTTAACATATGATATCTTTGGAAGTGCGCTACACACTTTAAGTACTACATGATAGAACAAATGTGAAATACTTATAAATTTCTGCATAATTACCGAAGTCTCACCTGCGCTGACTTGGATGGATTTGCAAAACTGACACGTATACTATGTCCTTCTAGTTCATGGCCATCCAATGCTTGGTGTGCTGAAATAAACAATGCAAAACAGCTTCAGAGTTCCCCAATGGTCAAAAAGACAGTAGAAACAAAAACAGCAGGAGAGCTCCAAGTAAAACTAATGCACAAAATTATCTTAAAAAGACCCACCCATGTCTGCACATAACGAATGATAGAAATCTATAAATCCAAAGCCGCGAAACTGGTTATTCATGCCAATAGCTAAGTGGCAATCCCTTACTTTGCCATATTGCCCAAATAATGCTCTCAAAGAAGCCTCCACCTGTCATCAATGGACAAATGTCAATTAAACTTGTCAGAACTATAAATACTCTTTTAGTTTATTCATCAAAAAATTGTTTCAAGTAAATCAACAACAAAATATAATGACTTTGGAGATGGGAATTCTGTAAATAGATAAAATATTACATTTGGATTTTCCTTTGGTATGCGATCAACAAAGAGAACAGTCGAAAACATATCTCCAATTTTCCTACAGTCTGACCATTCTACACGTAAGACTCGGCCATCCATATTTATGTTTCCCATTGCCATTTTAGCAGTCAGAGCCTGAAAAGAAGACATCCATTGGAGATCAGCTAAAACATATGAGACAATCAACATGCATGAAAAGAAACATTTGTAGCTAGGCCAGACAGACCTGGGATTTCAAGCTATACTCTACAAAGCCATAACCTTTGCTGCGCCCTGCTGCATTACGCAAAACCTGAAAAATAGCCAAGCATCTGTAACCTGAATAATTGGTCCTTTCAGCATTCCTGTATATCAATAATACACCTTAAAACAATTAATACATACAAGACTCGGAGGAACTCGAGCTCAGAATATAACTTACAAAAGCTCTTTCAACTGTTCCATGTTGTTCAAACATTTTTCTCAGCAGTTCATCATCAATGTCTGGAGTGAGATTCCCAATGAAGAGCAATGAATCAGAACGAAATGCTTCAATGAGCAATGTTCGGTCACCAAGTTGTGCATTGTGAAGCTTTTCTTTCACTTTGGCAACTAACTGTTCTCCTTCCGCAGTTGCTGTGTCATAACGAATAATTGCTGCATCTTTTCTTTCATTTTCAAATACAATGCTCAAGATTTTTCCAAACTCAGTAAACAGTGGTGTAAGCTCCTGCAAATTCATATAGTCATTCAATGAACCATGAAGATGGTATGGAATCTATCAAATGCCAATCAAGAACCCTTTAAAACACATATAAGACTTATGTAATCCACGTGTTGAGATCGATATCACAAAAAAGAGTGCAGATTACTAGAAAAACGCAGTAACATGTCCCTCTAAAACATACAAGATCACCTATGGTAAGCCAACCAATCAAACTAAATAGTAAATTAAGTTTCTAGACCAATTTGGAGCATGCAAACTCTACTTATGGCCGGTTTACATGTCAATAACAAAAAATAAACTATTTTTTATAAAAGTAATGCAATATATTACGATATCCTAAATCATAATCCTTATGGATATTCGAAGTCAGAATGAGTTTCAATGTAAAAACTGTAGAAAAGGAGATAATTCCAGACAACAAGGATATTCTTGTAGAGCATGTGTAAAAAAACAATCAAAAATTAGCTCTCGATTGAATATAAGATTGCAATTTACAATAGGAGATCATAGATATCTCGGCATCTAACTGTTTTAGGAGAAGGAAACCAAATTCTTGACTCCATCACCTAAAACACAAAAAATAGACTCAGGATTTGAACTGCTAGAACATTTCAAGGCTTCTGATTTAATTAGTGCAAGTCTCATAATTATGTTAAGAAGAAAACAGTTGACCACAATACTATATGACAACTGTGTACTTGACATCCAAGTTATTCTTCAATTTTGTGCTTCCATAAATGCATATCCCATGTTTCCATAGCAAGTGTGGACAAGTGTTTCCCTACAAGGAGAGCATTGGGAATGATTATTTCACATGTCCTTTACACAGGATTGAAAAGGAAATGTTGTTCATATACTAATATTCTTGCTCATGATCCCTTGACTCATTTTTCTGATTATATGAAGATCTGTGAAATTTCAGATCCTTGCAATCTTGATTTTTTCATGACACCATATCTTTTGTGCTGGATGTACAATTTTTATTATTTTGCTTCTTGAATATCTATAACATGAGAATGCTGCACCCTACGGTCAATAAATTACTCTCTTTCACAACAAATCAAGAAAAATAGTTGGAGCGAAAAATAAAAATCCTTGAAGTACTTACATTTCTTAGTAAAAGAGCATTAGAATGTTCTAAGATTCTGAGTTTAGCTTCATATTTTGATTGCATCATTCAATTCCAATTCCTGTGAAGACTTACAAGTTTAACAATAAACTGTAATTCAATGATGTATGAAGACCACATACACTGTCTAATCAGACAATCATTATGTTTACAAATCTCTAATTGGCCCTTCATTATAGTTCATTAGACTCATGAACTACAGCATTTGTTGTTGCAAATGAAAAAGCTGGTGTCAAGTATAAAAATACACATGAGACTTCTGACTTGTTTCATCAGAGAGGTACCTTTGGGAGCTTCACATGTTTCCCTCGTAGTGGCTAGGCCAATGTGGTCAATTATGTCCTAGCCAACCAGGATTTACTCTTCCACATCTGATATTTCTTAGTATCCCCTCTGTGTAGCAAGCCCTTGTTTCCTTCTTCCATAATTGCCCCTAACCCCATCCCCTCCTCCCACACCCCCTAGTGCCCCACACACCACTATCTTAAAGGATATGTCAACTCCTACATCACCCACCTTTAACAATAGATCAATTGCCTTCCCCTTTTCTCATCCCTCGATACAGCATCAACCAAATATGAGCTTCTCTCCATGACACTCTTCAAAGGTTGCTCTTACCACTACTCCATCTAGGATCCCACCTATACCACTAGACCTAGCTTTTGGCAAATGGTTCAACAAGTCCAAACAAGCATCTCAAAATTAATTTTACAACCACCCCCCCAACCTTAATCCACCTTCAAAAATCTTATCACAACCTCCTCTTCTCATTAAAAAATGGCAATTCCTTTCTTTAAGGAGACACAAGCATTGTGAGGCTCTCCACCATTCACCTAAATTTCTCCAACACACCCTTTTCTCTCAACAAACCACTCTCCCCTGACTTTGATACTCAATCCATGTTATTCCTTATCACCTTCCTTAATAACAATCCTAAGTAGCCCTTTGTCTGCGTCGTCTCTCCCCCCTCATGTCATGTTTTCTCCTATTGTGGTGACATCCAAAAAAGTGGTGATGGTTATGAGCACTAGAAGACCAGGAAGGCCTCCAAGCCAAGTTCCTCAAGCATGGTATTTAAAATTTTAATCCGTCAACTCCCACATTGTTGAGTTATTTAATTGTGTTGTTTGGTTTAGTTTCCCTCGAGCATTGTGCCATCATTTTATCCCTCAAATTTTCATAACAAAGACCAATTCATACATAAAAAATTATAGGACCATAATGATTGGTTGCACCTTCTCCATGTCTATGCTACAATCCTTCATTTGTGGCTCTCAAAGGAATATGGCCAAAGGGCACTAATCATATCTTTATAATCAACATCATTGAGGAGGCCCTCAAATGAATTCAAGAGGAACCTCACAACCACGAAACATGCAAGTTTCTAAGATTACCAATCATATCTTCATAACCAAGGACACTATTGATGAGGTTCATCATCCCTCTTCGAATCTCTTGTTTCGGGAACTTTTGAAAGGTGTTTGACTCAATCCTAAAAGAGTCCTTGTTCCAAATGGTCGACAACATTGGCATTTCTTAGACCCTCTTGACCTCCATCATCAGACTGTATGAGTTGTCTCTTGGTAGTCTATGCACAACCCACATCTTTTTAGATTTCACCAAGAATACTATTGGGGTGTTAAGTAAGGGTGAGTGGCCACTATCACCAACTACCTTTGAGATTTACGGGATTGATCCATAGACTTTTCTCGAGGAGTAGCATATCCATAAAACTGAAGGTTGGATTCCATCATGTGTTCTTCAGCCTGCTTATTTTTGTTGATGACATTCTCCTCTTGGTCTCCTGACTTGCGGAACTACAAAGACAAATTAATTCCCCATTCAATTCTTGTGATCTTTGAAAATTGATAATTACCATGGGTAAAACCAAGATTATGATCTTCAACACATTGAAGTGGGCTCTCTCCCATTAAATCAATATCATTACCACCTATACTTATTTGGGATTCCATTCATGGGGCCCCATTTCAATGAGCATCATGGTTCTAGCCTTAGCCATTTCTTACTATTGGACACAATCGTCAACCAAGGTTTGGGGAACAATTTTGCTTTAAATTGATTGGGTTAGGATGGAGAGAGTCTTGACCCCTGCTCCTTTGCCATGTTATTAGAGATGCAAATGCAATGTTCCACGACACATTGTCCAAGTGGAGTTCAAAGTGTAGCCTTTACGCCTCAAGGCCATTTTCAAGTTGGTCTCTTTCCTTCAACAACCCTAGCCTAGAACAATTCTACAAGACAAATTGACAATTGCTAGTTTCAAAGTATCAAGTCTTCTTTAATCAATGAGCATTTTGATGCACCTCCCTCCTTTCAATTATTCTTTGGGTGCTCCATAACATCCTCTACCAAATAAGCAAGAGATAAATAATTCTCAAGGATGACATATACATGTAGTATGTCCAATCACTTGGCTCAACCCACTAGGGGGGATTGAAGCCCAAGATGGCCTTCTACACAAAGCACTTCTAGGAGCTAAGAGAAGCTCAATGTTTGACCACCTTACACATTACGGCACTAGATGGATGTGCTCTAAGTCACATGGTTCGAATTCGAATTCGAGTTCGACAACCATTTGATTCGATTCGAATTCGAATAATTCGATGAAGTTCGAATGAGATTCGAGAATGAAAATAGATATATATATATATATATATATAACTTAAAAATGAAATATATAATAAATATAAAAATCATTATCAATATTAAATATTTTCAATTTACATAAATCTTTAAATATTATCAAAAATGTATATCAATAAAAATTATTAAAAATTTATAACTAAAAGTTAAAACCATTATCAATATTAAAATATTTATTTTACATCAATATCAATATGAAAATATTAACCGCCTCTTTGTGACTCCACAGTCCCCACTGTAGACAGTCGATGTCGACATCAGTGGTCTCGCGTGAGACTTAAGCCCAAGTCGACTGCAAATTGCAAGAAATGTGGGTGCGATCGTCGGGTAGAAATATGCAATGGTCACTAGGCTATTGGGTATTTATCGCGTTTCAAATTTCCAATTCATGGAAGTTCCAACAGCCAAAACATTGAAAAATACCACACGCGAGGAACTACATAAATTGATTATCGTAGCCGCCCAACAACCAAAACACTAAAAAATACCACACGCAGGGAACTACTGAAACACTAAAAAATACCACGCGCAAGGAAACACTGAAAAATACGATGGGCAAGGAACCATGGGTCTTGGTGGGTAGGGTAATGTGCTGGGCTTTGTTTTTTTCAACCAAATGGAACCCACCACTAAACCCTAGCCGAATTTCATATTAAATTCGACGAATATCCACGAATTTTATTTTTTCTTTGAGATTCGCCGAATTTCGAACCTCAAGGTTGAAATTCGACGAATCTTGTGACTTAGGATGTGCTCAAGGTCCCATTCTGCTCAGGTTCCCCCTGGGATAGTTTCGAGTGGGTTCTCATAGGGTTCTCATAGGGTTCTCATAGAGGTCGAGCAATAGATTACACAAGTAGACAAGATTTGCCTACTTTTTTTTAACCATGGGAACAGCAACCTCCCAAGGGTATATCCAACAACCCGCAAGCCAGATATGCCAGAAACTTGTGACTCAGTAGGGGTCGAGACGTCCCAATACCCTTTATCCCAGGGGAGAGCCTCTATCCAAGGGGTTGGCTACCCTTCGAGCCTTGTCACAACGCGCGAATGAGCAACCCTACCCCCCGCCGGTTTTCAGTGATGGAGGAGCACTTTGCCACAAGCATGAGTCCAAGATGGAGGAGCACTTTGTTTTCCCTTACCCTACCTACTATAAGCCTATAAGGTTTAAGTGATGGTTCTACTGCTTCTTCACATAATCTCAAAACTCTCCATTTTCTTTTAATACCCAAATAGACGATGCTTAGCCTTAGTTATGAAGGAGACAATGGCTCTTCGGTCTTCCACACTATAGCACCCCTCCCCATCCCTACCGAACAAGACTCAAAGGATCACATATTTTTTCATGGCACTTTAAGAAAATAGGGGCCACTCATGCCTCAATAGAAAACAACACCATTTTAGGAAGGTCTAGATCCAAGAGACATCGAGGGCCTCTTGTCCCCATTCAACAAGACCACTACAAAGCTGCTAATTCAAATCTTAGGACAACAATCATCCTTCCAATAAGTAGCCCTCCGTCGCCAAAAAACAACAAGACCCTCCTTTTACAAGACAAGACAATCAGGGGCCTAGTTCTTCCCAATCCTCTTGATAGTCTTCTATCACAAGTTTCTTTTCCTCGACCTCGAATGCTAAGAGAGATACACTTCTGGAGGTGGATGACCCGTAGCTTAATGTTCCCTCTTCTTCTAGTGACAAGTATAGGAGGCACTAATCTCCTTGAACCCTCCCTTGAGGCATCTCTCCTTAGTGGTTTTCACTTTTTTACAATGTGCTTTGCAGTACTTTCTTTCCAAGCTCGAAAGGTTTAGATCTTAATTAGAACTACATTTGACTTCTACAGAAATGATTCATGCACTCCCACAATGTTTTTGACACCTTGTAGTTAGCAATTGCATTGACCTATTTATGGTCAATTGTTGGATATTAATAAAATTATCTTATCTTCACATAATCTAGATTTTGGGGATTCAACTTCCAACAAGGATTGATATCTTGCACTTTGTTCCTCTAAGACCATTACCTCAATGACTCTTCTTTGTTTTCAAAGGAGCTCTTTTTCATATTTTATATGCTTAAACCTTTGGCCAATTCTCTTTTCAATAACCTACATTTTTGTTTTATATTACAGCTTTTAGGAGTCGATTCCTTTTACTCGCAAAATCTATCACTAATGGATTTCACTTTCAAATCTCGTTAACCTGCTTTTGTGGGCATTCGTGGGCAAGAATAAAATGATCTTATGTCATCGAATTCATTTCCATCTAAATGAACATTGGTTCTTCAACTTCAATCCATATAGTCTATTATCAATTCCACAATAATCCCTTTGACTCACTCTATTTTCATTGTAATCATTCAATACTTGCCAAAAAAGTAACACGATCTACTTAATTATTTTAAATTTTTCGAAGATTTAAGGACTCATTTTCCAAACATACAATTTCTCCTAACAAAAGTCATTCATATTGAGTATCATTCTCTACTATAATCTATGGGGCTCCCTTCATAATCTCTGTATGAGAGAAATTTTGACCATATATCTTTCTTCATTTGCTGCAGCGATTGCAATTCATCATATTGTGAATTGCAATTGCTCACCTATGGCAAACAACAATAAATTTAATTTGCTCACCTCCATAAAGAAATAGTGAAATTGGAAATAAATGCAAGGGAACAATCAAAAATTTTCAAGGAAAATCAGAAATAACATAGACTTCTAATTCATTTTCTGCTATCTTTAAACAAATGAGAAGTTATACTCAGCTATGATCTCAGTTCGTATTAAACTTTTGAAAATATACCCAATACAAGACAAAAAGGAAAGCATGAGTTGTTACACCATGCTTCCTCCCATTTGATCCTTGCCCATTCCCAAGCTTTCAGCATCAAAACAAAAGAGAGACAGAGTACCATAACATGTATGTTTCTAACAGGTCCTTGTACATTAACATGATACATGCATTGCTAACATGCATTCTCACCTCCGCAACTATTGGTCTGTAACTAGAATATGATAAAGTGACGCAACCAATCATTGGTGTATGTTGTGAGTTTCAATTAATCTGGCTGCATCTAGGTTTAAGGGTCATCCATAGCATTTCCAAACAAGTACCATAGCATTTCCTCATCCAAGTAACTCATTTCAACTGAAACTTCAGAATTGCCATCTCAGTCAACTAATATAATTTGTGGCATCTGCAATATGCAAATACTTGTGAGAAAAAATAAATTATTCTCAACACTGAACATTCTCCATGAAAATCCTTCCCTGCTGTAGTAAATGGCAATCATGTGGCTTACTCAAAGATGTCTTTCTGCACCACAGCATTTCAATAACCTGACTTTGAATAGACTTGGGGATTTTGAGTGATAAACATGGTTTTACAGAATATGAACAGTAACAGAACTGTTATAGAGATCATCTGCCACGAAAAACTATTCCTTCATCTGTCATTAACAACACTTCATCTCTCGAGTCTAGTCATCATTTTCCTAAATTCTTGTCAAGAAAATCCAGCTAAAAACCTATATTCTACATGTCAATTCAGCAATGTTAATTTGATTTCCCATCCATTGTATCTTTCTCGTCATTAAGGTTTAATCATCTGTCCCCTAAATCTTGACAAGCAAATTCTGCTCAGCTGTATTCAACAATGCTATTTTGTTTTGCCTTCCTGCCCATTGTTATCTTTCTCGCCTTTCTCTTCAGTTTCAAGACTTAGGCATCAACTACTTGAGGGATTTCCAGACTCCATTGAAATGAAGGTTGTCTCTAGGGACCCATAACATCAAGGAATTCCCCCCCCAATTGTCTACTTGAGGGATTTCCAGAATCCATACTCCATTTAAAAGTGAAGGTTGTCTCTAGGGACGATAACAGCAAGGAATTCCTCACATATTATTATTATATCATATAATTTCCATGTGCAGATGCAGAACTCTAATAAAAAGTCTGCCAAAACAGATACGATCACTTAAGCTGATATTCCCTTCAAAACTTACTTTGTCACTGTTAAACAATTCCTATTCAGTTGCATATAAAACAGAACAGTTTGCAACTACATCATCTGATAATATCAAATTTCACATTCCTTGAAAAAAATCTTCTTGCTCATCACTCTGGCACCTTGTAGAGCGTGTGTTGGTTCTTGGCAAACCCCACAAGTGTGCCTGGAAAGATTCCAAAACTGTTCAGCTTATGAAACACTAAATTATCAGTACATAACGTTTTTTAAAAAGGCACCTTTTTCAGCTTCCTCTCATGCTATGAATTCAAGTATTTCCTTGGACTGTAAGTTTCAATCAGCTATCTGATTTTCAAATCCAGTGGTGGGGATGCAAATTGAATCACGTCCTTGTCCTTTAAAAAATTGGCAGTATATGTTTAGGACACTATCCACCAAAAAAATGCATTTTGGCTTTTACTTTATCACATAATATGTTTAGGACACTATCCAATTATGTGCTTTGATTTGAGCATAAAAATGCATTTTGGCTTTTACTTTATCGCATACCTACAGCCTACTTTATCGCATACCTACCGCCTATTGCAGTATTTAGTTTCCCTTATGAAACTTTTGACCCTCGGGAGTGAGTACCTTAAGCAGCATTGTAATTTTTATCACAAAATCCTCCTACAAGGATTACTCCAAAATCCTCTGCCTTAAATGGCACTATACTAGATTAGCAATGCAAGTGTCTCTTCAAGGTTCATAGTCCCATCTGTCATTTATTCACTCTAAGCAAGAACAGGTGTAGTACAAATTATCACATTCTAGTGGTACTTGAAGATACAATTTTGGTACTTGAAGATATCTTAATTCATAATCTTGCACAACTGTAATAATTACACAATTTTCCTTTGGCCGAGTCTGTAGGATACATGTTAGTATTTCAAGGCCACAATTATATGATTTTAGCTAACTTACCAATTGATTTAAACATATAAGCTTACTTTAGTGGATTTACTGTTTGTCTTGAAGACAGAAAATTTACATTAATTGACTCTTACCTAGTAGGATTGTAGTTTGGCAATGTATCATGAATAAGATGCATGACAGTAATTTTAATCACAATTGTCAACGACAGTACTGTGGTCTTCTAAAATTAAGTATTTGTATGAATAATACCAAATCTGAATTAAAAATTAAATAGAACATTACAAAATTCTCTAAAATGTTAATAAATGTATGATTCTATACCACTGTAAAGCTCACTCCTGCCAAACATAGGCAGTTGAATACCAAACAGAAAATGGTCAAATCACCTTGTCAAGGAAGTATTGTACACAGGCGTTAACCACCCCAGGTAGGAACAGAGATAGCTATGTCTTTCTAAAGAGTCATAGTACCTGCCAACATAGGCAAAAAATACTTCTTGGGCCTCTCAACAATTAATACATATCCAATCCATATATGCTACACCAAACTCTATATTAGAAACAACTATTGTAAGATAAAACCAGCAGGTTTCAACCTAGAACCAGTTGGCAGGAGCAATACCCTGACATATACCAAAGGTTCCTGTAAACATTAAAAAGCATACACCCTTTCATTAATGAACCTTTTCCATAGAACAAGGCAGCATTCATCCGCTTGTTAAGGAGCTAGATTAAAAAATGTGGGAATCATTTTCTTGAAATGACAAAAAGGTTCCATGTCATCTAAATATGAAATGATCAGAAGCAAGATAAACCAGACATGAGTTCAAAAGAATGGATAGCAATATGCTCCAAACCAAAAGATGCCCAAGATTCAGTAATATACACTGCAGACACAAACGTTGAATGCATGTAAAAAAAAATACATGCAATAACTTTGTAATCGCATTGCTGATCACCTTGTCAAAGGAGTATTGTACACAGGCTTTAACCACCCCAGGTGGGAACAGAGACAGCTATGTTTTTCTAACGAGTCATTGTACCTGCCAACATAGGCAAAATATACTTCTTGGACCTCTCAACAATTAATACATATCCAATCCATATATGCTACACCAAACTCTATTAAAAAAACTACTGTAAGATAAAACCAGCAGGTTTCAACCTAGAACCAGTTGGCAGGAGCAATACCCTGACATATACCAAAGGTTCATGTATACATTAAAAAGCATACACCCTTTCATTAATGAATCTTTTCCATAGAACAGGGCAGCATTCGACTGCTTGTTAAGGAGCTAGATTAAAAAATGCGGGAATCATTTTCTTGAAATGACAAAAAGGTTCCATTGTCATCTAAATATCAAATGATCAGAAGCAAGATACACCAGACATGAGTTCAAAAGAATGGATAGCAATATGCTCCAAACCAAAAGATGCCCAAGATTCAGTAATATAAACTGCAGACACAAACGTTTAATCCGAAAAGTTCACGTAAATTCAGAATCACAATGAACTCCTAGCACAAATAAGAAGTTTTATACATCTGCAGATTCCTATTATGCATGATGTGGGTAACCTTAACCACAACTTTTATGCACAGCCTCGCAACCTTCATATTCCTTAAATCTGGCTCAAACTAGGACAACCCTAGTGGAAATCTTGGAAAAGTTACAAGTTCTACATCTTCATCTTACTAAAAACATAACTGGCAAATTCACCTTCTATGTGTATGGATGCAAATATTAAATACCTTAACGCATATCAAAAGGTTGCCACCCATTCCCAGATTATTCCCATTGTCTTATAAAACTGGTGTTTTTAAATAAGTTCCAAACATACTAATAAAACCACAAAATACTATGTTGCTGATTAATGTGCCACAAAAGATTGAACAATCAAGTACTTACAGTAATCTGTGCAGAATATCCATGCAACAGTGTGTTTACAAGAAAGTTCAAATGCACACCCCCTTGAATTACCACATAAATTCAAATGTAAACGTTCAATCAGATTAGAATGGATGAATAAAAAGAAGTTGGGCAGGAAACTCTGTGTTCCACATCCACTTCCACACAAGTGTTGCGTATCTTTCACAGAGTAAATCATTCAGACATACTGCTCGATCCTGTGAAAACATTTTACAAAAAGACAAGGAACTGGGGATATCCTTGATTTCTTCCACATTTCACTCTGTATCATTGTGTATCTTACAGGAAAGGGAGATTAAAGAACTTATTGGGCAAACAAATTAATAATAATAGTAGTAGTAGTAATAACAAAACCAATCTAAATGCTGTTCATTTCCATTATCACTTTCAAGCGAGTCCATAATCATAGTGCAACAAGTAATAGGTCTTCCTATGACCTTTCTCGCCATTTACACATCTAGTTCTATGGAATAAATTTAGAGACATCCTAATGAGTTTCACTTCCTGTACTCTCATATTTGTAAAAACACAATTCTCTTTCTCATGCTGGTGTCCAGACTACTAAGTATACTTGCATTAGATGCATATAAGCCCACAAGTGATTACCTGAGCTGACAGACAAAATGTATCTGCTTAAAAGGCATAAACCAACTTGGTTTGAGTGCTGAAATGAGGAGACCAACAAGAATAAGCAGCTGCCTTCCATCCAACTTCTTTGCAACGGTGTTGCTGCACGATCAGAATCTGACAAATTCAAGGAAATGTATAGCAAAGGGACTACGTAAATAATATCCATGTAGAGTTATTCCACTCACCCATTTCATTTTCAAATTTTCTCTTTGCAGGTTCCTCTTGAGAAGTTTAAACGGTAATACATTGCTTAATAAGCATTTTGGAGGATTAAAAGCCTAGCAACTTGAACAGTGAGAAGAAGATCAATCATCATAGAAATAAATACAAGCTTTAATATTTAACCTTCTCACATTGATCTCTGTTACTTCAACTCTACATCTAAGAGAAGATAAGGAATGAATAGCCTTGCCTAGCTCCAGCCCTCACCTCGTAAAACGGAAAACTAAAAGTAATATTTAGAATAAAGAAAGGCTTTGCACACAATGTGTTCAAGCAAAATAACAAAAATATTTGAGTGAATGTAAACATGCATAGGTTTGCACACCAAGGTAGTTCCACTTCTTTCCTTCCAAATCCTAACACGTCTATGCACATTCATCATCATATTTCTCACAAATAAGGCCAAGACTAGCAACCTGTGTACACTGTCATGGGTATAGAATACATTGCAATCGAGCAAAAGGCGTAAATAATTGAATTGACTTTATTTTCAAGAAAAGAATGTATTGAAAGTAGATTTAATTTCATTTTTAGTCCAGGAATTTAACATTAAAATTTCACTCAGAAGCATGAATCATTGGCCTTTGATGCAGGAGCATAAATAGTAAATACATTTGGATTAATTACTTAAGTAATAAAAGTTTGCAAGATACCTACTTTCTTCTCTATCGATACTTTTTTCATATTTTTAATTAATACCTCAGAAATATTTTGTCCCAATTGCACTTATGAATTTAACAAAAAAACTACTATACTATAATATATACCCAAAAGAAGTTGCTTATAAAATCCCCTCATAATCAAGCATATACAATTTTCCCTGTTTCGAACTCCCCTGGATATCCCATTTCAGAAAAAGATCCTCAAATTTTATCCTTTTCAGCTTGATGTGGAATCCTCAATTTTTCACACATTTAAAAATTTGCTAAACATAAACAGCTCTTATTCTCTGCCAGCTTTTCTAATGTTGTTAGTGGTCGAATTGTACTTACATTGCCTTATCCAAACTGGAGCAGGTCATAGAGATCACCCTGTCTTCTCCATTTACTGAGTCCTCCTGTCCCGATGCTTGATATGGCATATTGAACTTCCATTATCAAGCCAAATCCAAAATAAGCATTGTTTATGTCGTCTTGCTTATTCTAACACACACTAGACATTCTGAAATTGTACTTTTTTCTTTTCAATTTCCTTCCCAAGTAAAATTGTACCCACTACTCCCAGCAAACCATATCCCCTTCATTCTCATTCAGCAATGGGTAAATTTTGTCGGCAACCAACAAAAGCCAGAAAAAAAAATACAGATTCTGTTATTCAGGCAAAGAACAAAGCAACTTTCTATCCAAGAAAGGCAAAGCAGCTACCTTAACATTTCGCTTTGAACTCTATCCAAAAAAATCACATATATATTTTTTATGCCTTCTTATATAATTCCCATAAGATAAGTGCACCCAATATCAACTGTGCCCCTTTTCAAATTTTATGTCAATAAGATTTTTTCCATTTAGAAAATATAACTTTCACCTTTCCTCCGTATAGAGAATAACAATAAATAAGCTTTCTAATTCAAATAACCTCGAGATTCGGGCAAAGCAGCTACCTTAACGTTTAACTTTGAATGTTATCAAATAAAAAGCTCGCATATATGTTTTTTTAATGTTTCCTTTTTATATCAATCCCATAATGCTACTGCATCCAATATAAACTATGCCTTTTTTCAAATTTTCTGTCAATAAGCTTTGTTTGCATTTAGAAAATAACTTTCACCTTTCCTCCCTATAGAGAAAACAACAAATAAGCCTTATAATTCAAATAACCTCGAGGTTTACTTATAGAATAAATTAAAAATTAATAATGATCACACGGTAATCCTTACAAGCGGAACAAAATTCCTTACTATGTATAACTATGCAAGTAAGTTATAATTCAGACTGTGCCTTCGTTTTCCATCATTTCCAACGAGCACTCTTAAAATGCTAATACAAAGAAGATAGATGTCGGATATTTCTTATCATTCACAGTTTTGCAGACACAGCAAACCAACTTTAAACATTGAGATGTACATGATTAACTAAGAAAATATTTCATTTCCTATTCTAAACGTAAGATTGAAAAGATCTTAAAAATACATTTAGGGTTTGAACGTAAAGCCCTGAGTTTTGCATAGAGAAAACATTCCGTACACATTTTTCATCCAGTGCAATGCATTTCTTCACATATTTAACAATAAAATAACACCGGAAAATACTACTAGGCTGTAAAGTAAATTATAAAAACTGCGAAGGTATAGGGGATATCAACGTACCTCTTCAGAGACAAACCCACCAATGCTTGTAAGATGAACACATGGCTTAGCGTGCCAATGAGGCGGAATGACAACGCTATCTCCTTCTGGAGGGATGGAATCCTCTTCTTTCTTCTCCTGCGGTTCCTCAGATGCAACATCCCTCTCTCCATTTTGTTTTTCTGCGTCACCATTGACCTTGACGACCTCACTCTCGGTGGTGGCAGGAACAGTAGCCTCCACAACAAGAGGTTCCGCTGCAAATACCGGCTCAGTGACTACACCCGCTGGGGTTTGCTCCGCCAGGGTTTGCTCAGTCGGGGTTTGCTCTGAAGCAGCTACCGGAACTTCTTCAAGGGGTGAATGTTCCGGGGACAAGGGTTTAAGGGGCGAGGGTTTAGGGGGCGATGGGATGTTTTCTTCTTCTGGGACAACTGGGGCTGGGACTTCGCCGTTCTCTGGAATGGCGTCGTGACCCGTTTCAGGATTCGGCGATTCATTGACAGTTGGGATTTCCGTCCCAGTGATTTTGGTGGCAACAGTTTCAATTGCAGCCAGGGGCTCTGTTAGGTTTACCGATTCCGCCATGGTAATGCAGCAGATAGCGGCGTAAGGTTTAAGTGTTGCAGCGGTGATCCAGCACAGTGTTTTGAGCGGATCTGCTGTCGGTCGGTCTGTAGTAGCAACAGAGGAGTGGGAGGGGCGCAATGAGACTTTAAAGGCCTTTCCTCTGGACACCTGTGATCGCTGCTTAGGGCTTTGCTATCCAATGGAAAAACGAGTAATAGATAATAGCGGGGAGAACAACGAAGCCGAGATAAAATATAGCAATACCAAAAGGACTACTCGTAATTTTAAGCATTAATTTAGAAGCACCAATTGTTTTGACCATGCGAGCGCCAACGTAGATGCATTTTAATATAATATTTGTTTTATTATTTCAGATTATTGTTTACAGATAGCATAAGTTTTAATATATCACAACCTATATGTCAATGTAATGTTCTAAGGGAACTATATGCGATGTGGTTGATGGGAGAGCTCGTAGATCATAGGGTAAAATTCAATGGAGTTTTTTAAGGTTGTTAGTAGTTATTGTGGTTGGTGGTTGAGCCACTCTTCATTCGGATATCTTGAGGAAGGGGTGATTAGTGAGGTTTTCTTTAGAAAAATATATTATGTTAGTGGGGCCAAACATAAAGTGTCTCCTATTGGTCTAGTTAGATCCATTTCAACTTAATATCCTACATTAGGCGAGATTACTAGTTTGCTATAACATCTAAGTATCAATATACTATGATCTTTGTGTCACTTTAAAGCCTCTAGGGTTAGATTGATCTATAACACATTGTTTTTTACCCAATGATGTGATTATGTATGAATGATGAAATGGCTAGAAGTCAGACATAAATTGTCTAAGATGACCAAAGATATTGTAAATATGTACATTTGAATATAATACAAAATTATAAAATGGTTGCAAATGAAGAAGGACGGAGAAGACACGGGGGGCTATGATTCCACGAGTGAGGGGAAGTGAAAGGGGGGCTAAGGGGAGAGGACCCTAATGAATTATTAATTGAATTCTTAGCCTTAATTATTCCTTAGCTAGTGGATTTACCGTAAGGTCCCTAAATCCATGTTTATGAGAGTGGCTTAATTAACCTTTATCTATTAATTCTCTTAAGCTGGGATTAAAAGGAGGAAAGTGGGATCCTCATGAGTGCTAATTGGCAAGTTGAGAACATGCAGATAAAAGGTGGTGAAATGAGTTCATAACTTTGGGCTAGCAATCATTTTTCATGATCTTTTGGTTGGTACATACTAGAGGGGAAAAGAGAGGAAACTAGAGCTTCCATACATGTTGATACAAGCCACCATGGGAATAGGTGCTAATGGTTATTGTTCCCCTATGAGAGGAAACCTGGCCTACCATTAAGATATCTTGGAGTCCCAGTAGTGAAATTCCCTGGCCAACCTATGTTGGAGTACTAGAAGGGAATTAGGATAGCATCGAGGACTACATGCAAAGAAGGGGATACAGTTCCTTGTGTTGTGCAAGCTCAGGGGGAAGAGTGTTGGTGAGAGGGGGTTTGACACCAAAGATTTGTCTAGGTTGTGGGTTGAGTAGAAGGGTGGGAGCTTCACCCCTGTGGATTGATAACTTCAGCTCTGGGGTAGCCTCTATCATAGAAATAATAAGTGTGACAAGGTCCCTACAACTGAGAGGAATGTCCTTCATTTGCAACGAGTTAGAGGAACATTTTCTAGAAATATAAGTTCCTTAACTGTGTTATGAATTGTAGTGTTTATAGTTTATGTCGCCTATGCATTTATTTTACAATGTCTACAAATGTTTGTGCATATGAATTTAATTAGTATAACCATGGATGAAATCATGGTAGGAGGTGGGTAGGAGTGCATATAAGTTTTGGAATGGAAATTAGTCAATTGGTTGTTATATTTTTAATCATGTCATTAAATTTCTATGGTAAGTCAATAAAAATCAAACTCTATATCACAATGGAAATTAGTCAATTGGTTGTTATATTTTTAATCATGTCATTAAATTTCTATGGTAAGTCAATAAAAATCGAACTCTATATCACAATAAAAGTTAATTGTGAAATGGAGTGCCCCATAACCCAGATAGTGTTGAGAGGCTATCGACTAATTATGTGACATGATCAATTGAACCATCCATCGACTTGTTGTCGATAAGCAGTCCATGGGTCACAAGGTAAAATATAGTTGAGTCCCTTAGGTTTTCCAATGGCTATTGTGATTGGTAGTTGAACCACCCTCCATATGGATATTATGAGGAAAAGTGAGGGGTCCTATGAGATTTTCCTTGGAAACAAATGTTTATGTTAGTGGGGCCAGCCACAAGGTGTATCCCATTGGTTTAGTTATGGGGTGATTATGCTTGATCTTTCACACATTGCCTAGAATTAGGGTCCCTCCTTATGGTTTTGGGTGGAGAATATGTTGCTTTAGTTGGGCTCCTACTTAAGGTTTTTGGTGATGAGTATGCCCACATTTAGAACAATCATGTAATATATATGCTCTGGGCACACCTTCATTGATCAATAATTATATCAATGATGGTACACTTCCTCGCCAAAATTAACTCTATCGAACTAATCACATTAGTATTAACTCGTGTCTATTGCAACCACGTGACTTTCAAATTAGAGACGCTGCATGGGCTAGATCAAGCGAGGAAATTGTGAAATTTTCCAATGTTATGGGACATTTCCATATTTCCCATATTAAGGAGCCAGTGTTTGAGTACATTCCAAATATAACAAAGTTTAGTACATACAAAATTCAAGGATTAACAAATACCCCCTAATGTATAAGACCAATAAAGCATTGCAAGGCCAAAATACATTACATTTCTCTTCATTTAAAATAAACTTTCAAGAACCTAATGAGGAAATCACATGGCAATAAGAGGAAGAGGATACTGCCTACAACCACAACAAGGGTCATGTGGTGTTATTTAGCCCTGTAACTTAAAACAACATAGGATATACAGAGGTTAAGATGTAATAAACTATAAATTATAGAGCAAAACAATAAATATCAGACAATCAAGAGATAAAGATGGCAAAATATGAGCTTTATATTAAGAGAAAACTTATGGAAGCATTTTTCATAGGCCTCTTGATGTAGGACGACCTTTCACTTGAGTAAAGCTTGCATACAATGATACTCTACAAAACTCTTCATAGCCTTGTAACTCTTTAAATAGGTTTCTCAAATCCAAAACCCTAACTACTTGACATGGTCAAGTAATTAACAAATGCAACTTCCTAGTGGGTCTTAATTAACAAAGAGGCCCTCTTTACATTGATTGATGAACACTATCTTACTTGACCTTTATTTCAATTATATGGCCTCATACAATTGTGTGACTAACTCTTAAAGTAAGGCAGGTTAGGTTAGGACCCTGACATACCCTCCTTCTTAAAATCAGTGTTGTCCTCAGCTTTGAAGGTGCGAAAATTGTTGGAAAATGTCAATTGGTTCCCAAGTGGCATCTCCTAGCATCATATCTTTCCACTGGATCAAAAATTATTTAATTGTGCCCCTTCTCAATTGTCATTCCTTGGAAGCCAAGACTGTAGTCATTTGAAGCCAAATGGAGCCTTGCTCATCTAGTTTCGGTAAGCTAGTCTGCACTTTACAATTAGATCCCACCACATTTCTTAGGAAAGATACATGGAAGACGAGGTGAACCTTGGAGTGGTCTGGTAAAGCAAGCTTGTAGGCCACCCATCCAATGCATTGGAGGATGGTGTAGGGTCCATAGAACTTTAGAGCAAGCTTCTGATGGAGATGAGTCTCGAGTGGTGTATGTTATAAGGTTGGAGGTGAAGAAACACATGATCCCCAACTTCAAAGGATTGCTTGGAGTGACGTTGGTAAGCCTATTGTTTCATCACGTTTTGAGACATAATTAGATTGTCTTTATGGATGCAGAGAATGTTTTCTCTTGTGCGGAATTTGCTGTCCACTACATGAACTTGGGAGGTACTTGGTAGATAGGGAACCACCGATAAGGATTTTTTGTCATACACTACTTCATATGGTGTCATCTTTGTGGAGCCATGATAGGTGGTATTATACCACCATTCGGTGAGAGGAAACCATCGGTCCTAATGGTGTGGTGTGTCCAACACAAATCATCGCAAGTAGGTTTCCAATCACTTATTGACTACTTCTATTTGACCATCTATTTAGGGGTGATATGTTGTGCCAAGATTCAACTAAATGCCCCGAAGTTGAAACGGCTCCTGCCAAAAGTTGCTGGTAAAAGTGGGGTCACGATCAGAGACAATAGAAGTGGGAAGGCCATGAAGCTTGAAAATTTGGTCCAGGAAGACTTGTGCCACCAATGAGGGTGTAAACATTGGTGTTAAGGTGCCTAAGTGGGCGTTTTTGGTCAGACAATCAACTACCACCATAATAATTATTTTATTGCCTACCTCATAAAGCCCCACAATGAAATCCAAAGAGATGTGCATCCATATAGGTTTGGATATGGGAGGTGGTTGCAAAGCACTTAGTGACTTCATTGTTTCACCCTTGCATCGTTGGCAAGTGTCCCAGGCTGTAACAAAGTATTGGATATCCTTTTTCATGCCTTCCCATAAGAAAGAACACTTAATTCTTTCATAAGTTTTATGAAATCCTAAGTGGCCTGCTGTGGGGGATGAATGGAATTACTCCAAGATTCATGGTTTAAAGGTTGAATCCGAGGTGAGAAATATGTGCTCCTTATGCTTCAAAATAGCGTGGATCAATGTATACCTAGGTGGGTGGTTCGAGTCTTTTTGTAGCCTTTTATTGAGGTGTCGAACTATGTCCTAGGCCAACCATTCCTATGGTGCTACATTGATCCATCATGGGATTGATAAGGATAGGGCAAAGAGTGAACCCTCCTCTTCAAATTGCCTAGATAAAGCACTTGCCACCACATTATTGCGACCCTTCTCATATATGATTTCATAACCATAGCCAACATTTAGAAATCCATTTATGTTGCTTAGGTGAGGATAGCCTCTATTCCAGGAAAAACTTGAGACTGTGATGGTCAGTCTTAATCTTGAAATGTTTCCCTATTAAATATGGTCTCCATGTCTCAACTACATGAAAGATAGCCATCATTTCTTTATCATACGTGGATTTGCCCAAGTTTCAATCGCTTAGTTGCTTACTGATGAAGGCCAATGGACATCCTTCTTGCAATAAGATGGCTGCCAAGTTGTGACCCAAGGCATCACATTATAAGACGAATGTCTTGGTGAAGTTCAACATGGCTAAAGCATGTCGGTACACATAGCCTCATGGAGTAATGAGAAGTCCTACTCCAATACCTCATTATAGGAGAAAGCGTTGTTTTTTAACAATGTAGCAAGAGGAGCTGCAGTCTTTCCATAGTTTGGCACAAACTTACGGTAGTAGCCAGTAAGTTCAAAGAACCCTATCAAGCTCTTAAGAATCTTGGGACAGAGCCAGTTCTTCATAGCTTCCACTTTCCTAAGATCCACCCTTACCCCATCCTAACTCACAACATGACCCAAGTATTCAACCTCAGTCACCCCAAAAGAATATTTTGAGCATTTCACAAATAATTGCTGGTCCTGCAATAATTGCAAGGTACAGACAACATGTTGGAGGTGTCTTTCCCACGTGGGGTTGTAGATGTTATTGGACAATCTACCAAAGACGAATCTAAGGCGTGATCTCCCTAGCTTAATGTAAGTCTAGAACAAATCAAACAGAATATAGATCTACTTTCCTAGATCAATAGAAGTGCAAACTAGTAGATAGATAGCTTACCTCAGATTTGCAGATCCCTTTGCTCTTTGTTGATCCAATGCTTCAGCGTCGTCATATCTCAAGCTGCAAGACCCTGTTGAACATATAGATACGAGCAAACAGTGAAAGCATACATTTCATATGATTGATCTAAGTTAACAGTTAAGGAAGAAAACTCTAAACATCATCATCAATGAGACAACAGTTTATGGAAAGAGATTATATTAACTGTATAAAAGTGGGAATTACATAGAAAGGATGAAGCTACAACCAAAGCCTCAACATTGCATCCTCCATCCAACATGTCCAAGCTAAACCTCCAAGATGGTACAAGCTTCCCAATCACCAATATGGGTTCTACCAGCATAAGGGTACCATAGACCTTCCTCCCTCCCATGGAGAGAGTGGGTGTTTATATAGGGCTAAAGAGATAGGGTAGATTGAGGATTAGGGGGAGATGGTTAAGGGATCTTCCCATAAGGTTAGGAACCGAAATGCCACCTCACCTAGAACCTAGGGATAGGCCTCCACATCACTCATCTTTGAGAATGGGCTCGAAGATACTCTTTTATCCAAATAACTAACATCGTCGCAGGTTGAATTAAGACAACCTGTGACATCGCATGTTGCACAAGGGCAGATTGGGACGACCTTGAAAAGTAGGTCAGTTAAGCCCTCCAGTCATGGGAAACTTTAGGGATGTGTTTTTACTCTAAAATGAGTTTAGGTATAATAGCAAAGAGTTTACACAATGGTTAAGATGATGACATTATCACAATGGTCATGATGACAACACTTGGTGATAATAACGGTACTTGCAACGATCATGATGACGACACTAGGTCATGACGACGACACTTGCAACACTTGAGACACTCATGACACTTGCACAAGGGTGATGACATTTTGGTGTAACAGTAGATCAAGACATCATCAAAGGAAACCAAAACAAAATGGCAAACGAAGGGGCAAAAAACCTTATTCATGAGGCTCTGAAAAGTGGAGGAGGCATTGCAGAGGCCGAAGAGCATGACCAAGAACTCATAATGACCCTCATGAGTGCATAAAGCAATTTTGGGTATATTCGCATCTTTCAACCTGATTTTATGGTAGCCTAAATAAAGTTCAAGTTTGGTGAAGAATTTGGCACTATGCAACTCGTCTAAGAGATCATCAATAACAAGAATGAGGAATTTATCTTTGATAGATAATTTTTAGAGAGCTTGAAAATCAAGACATGTTGGCTCCTTCATTTTTGAAGAAGAACAAAAAGGGTGGAAGAAGAGAAGACCAAAGAAGGAAGAGCGAAAAGAAAGCGAAAGACGTGGAAAAGAGGTAACGGTCGCAAAAAGTTTTGGACAACTTTTGGACCTACTCCACGAGTATAAAAAGAAGTAGAGGGTAAGCAGAAAAGAGAGAGAGAAGCTAGAGCATCAAAGCATTAGAAGATCAGAGCCAGTTGAGGATAGAAACAACCAGATCCGCAGTAAAAGACATGTATATGGGATTTGGGTTTGTTTGTTTGGTTGCATATGCCGCAACAAGTAACCCCACAATGACTGTAAGGCCTTAGAGCCATGATGTAATCTACTGTAATGAAGAATTATCTGTTGTAATGGGAAATATTTATAATGAAGAGTATTGTTGATCCCCTCAAATTTCATGTGTTATGTCTGTCTCATATGTGATTATTTCTATTTACTGTCACGATGTGCTTGTATGAATATTGTATTTTAATAAGTAATGTTGCGATATACTTGGATGAATGGTGTTGAGATGAATGTTATTGTGAGATAAATGGTTCCATATAGTTAACCACTCCCTATATTATATCGGCCTTGGTTGTGCTTCGGGTGATACCTCCCCCCTTAAAGGGATTGAAAATGCTAGCACACTAGACTACAATGACGCTCTTTTGTTGGCCCACGCATAAGAACCCCGATCTCAACTTTGTGCCAACAAATGGTTCTATTGACGAGATCTGGTTCTTAATGGGACTTTGTTGACTGTATCAATGCCTTTTGTGACAACGAGTTAGATCCAGTTACAGTGGGATAAAAAGCTTGACAATTTCGCAACCCAAGAGGTTGATCTGCGAGGGTGGGAGGTATCCAAGTTTAGACAATATATTTTCAACGAAGATCTGCCACAAGATCGGTACGAAGTTCTATGCACTAGTGGAAAATGGGTAATTAGTGACCAGGTGATCCAAAAAGTTGGTCACCATGGGTAATTAACGGCTAAACCACCAAGAAAGTTAGTCACCACATTGTTTTTAAGTGAAATACAACAAATTTGAGCAATTTTAAGTGTTCACGACTAAAAATGACTAAAATAAACGACTACTTTAGTCATGGGATAAAAAAATACAACTATATAACAACTACATGAGTATGAATTAGTAGTATTTCTTACATATAAGTAGTTGAGTTTTAGTGCTATAGTCATTTTAGTGCTCTTAGATGACGTCTGCCTCGGGTGCTTTTAATGGAGTTTGGGGGGCTATTAGCCTGCATGCCCGCACTCTTTTTATTATTATTCACCATTCAATGAATTTATATTAGTATTTATAACATGTTATATAATGTTATAGATTTTGATCTTTTTATATTAGTTTAAGTGGTTTTTTATTATCCATCATTCTATGGATTTGTTATTAATGTTTTTTTTAATAATTAAGAAACTTTAACCTCTGGGCAATAACAGTTGAAATAATCTATTTGAGAAACTCAACATCTAAATGTTATGGTTTCATAATCTAGTAGTCTAGAATCCTCCAATAAATATATAACAATTTATTCACTTAACATAAATCTATGACAATTTATTCATTTGATCCAAATCTACGTTAAACTTTAGACAAATTCTTGCACAAGTGATGATTCCCTAACTTGTGTTGGAATTAAGAAGTTTAAATAAAGTTTCTCTAATTCATTTCAAATTCTAAGAATGGAGATTTAACAATGTCACTCATATAAGAGTTATTGTGATAAACTTTGTAGTTAAGTTTAAATTCGATACTTATTGTTGGACGAAGAGTTGAACTCCTCAACAAAGTGATCCTTTCGTTTTTTACACATCTTTTTTAAAAAGGTTAAATGTTCAAATCCAAAGGAGATTAGGGTATGTATAACTCGTAAATTTCAATGATCAAATCGTTATATCATCTCATAAACAATTAGGTCCCATTCACCAATTTAGGATCTTGTGCCTTTGAAAATAAATTATTATTACTTCCTTACAACTACCCATTAACATAAGGTTCATAATATATCAAAACTTATATGTCGCAAATTCATTCTTATAACCAATCTTTTTTTTTTTTCGTTCTTAATTAAAAGGTTTCAAAAGCATTTACAAAACCCCATTTCTAAATTTAAACACCACAACAAAATAAAATAAAATAACATTATATTTTAACAAATATACTCGCTACAACCACATCTTCCCTAAACCCCAACTCATGACGAGCAACTTTAATTTGGAATTTACATTAATCAAACCTTGGCCTCCTAGTCTTCACTAAAGATTCATTTATTTGAGAAGACTTTATTTAAACAAAAGGAGAGGGGAAAATGATTAGCGAAAGGATAATCTCATAGTTAAATCACATCCTTTCATCTATCTTTAGCTACTAATAGTGTTAAGGAACCTAGGGTCCAAGGTTTAGCACAACACGAATGGATTCAATGGAGGCGGACAAGTAACAACTAGATGAAGTGTTTATTCTTCTAGATACCCAGAGAGTCGTTCTAGAGAAATGCACCCTCCAATGGAAGGAACTTACAAACCACTACGGCTCGTTGGAGCAATCGATGTAGAAAAAATTCGAAGAACTCTTGGAGAAGAAAAACAATTTGGAGCTAAAAAACAAAGAAATGGAGGAATTGCTAGACACAAGAAAGCAATTGATAGAATCCAATAAAAATACCTATCTCGCCCGCTTAGAAGAGCATAAGGCCTCGGGCCTCGCGGGCATTGAAATCGAAAAGAGTGAAAATGGCTTGAAGCTCTTCTACGAGAAGATGGACACAGAAGGTCTTTGGAAATTCATCGTGGAGCACAAAAAAGATGTTACAGTGCTTAGGGTCGAGCTGTCGTCGGTGTTGGAGAGTGCCATTAATCCAACTCGGCGTTGGAGAGTGCCATTGATCCTGCCCGACTACAGATTGATCTATGTGGAGTCAACATATCAAACATATGCAATATCAATAGAAGAGAAAGGAAAATAAAGGTTGATAAAGTTCCATATGTGCTTGTATCGAGGGGGGATGATGATCTGAATCTTGAGGCTGATATCCAAAAGGCTTGAATGCCGAGAGAAGAGGAAAGAAAACATATAGATGTGCTAAGAAATTCATATAAGGAACATAAACAATAAATATATAAATGAAATACACTATGAAAATACAAGAGAGAGTTGGAGAAGAAGGATTCCATTAAGATGAATCATTACATGCGATGAGGCCAATTTTGGGACCTCTCCTTCCCGATTCTAACTCTCTCCCTACTATATTTTTTTATAAGGTGTCTTGTTGACAATGTCAACTTTGAATAACTAACTCCATTAATTACATGTCCATCATGCTCCCTGTTTACATTTAATAAAAATATGGATTTTTGACTTTCACATCTAATCTTAGACTATAAGCCCCCTTAAGATTCGGATCATTCCTCCCCCTTGGAAAATGATGGTTCCCATCATTTCACTCATGCTAAAAAGGACCCATTATGTTCATTGTACCTTGCCAATTTCCAATGAAGAGAAGGGTTTTGTGTGGTTAACCCATAACCGTGGGTTTTGTGCGGTTGACCCATAACCTCGTGGACAATTACAATGGGTAAATATTACAATAGAATTTAATAAAATCTAAAAATTTAAAACTCATTAAAACTTTTGTGACTTTTGTTGCAATTGATGTCTTGCTGCAAATTTGTTAATAACTTCTATTACAGGCTATGGAATTTGACAGGTAATAACTCTCGCACGTATTATTTCATGCATCAAGCATTATATTTATACAAATTATCTCTGACCTTTGGCATTCATATTCCCACAGGTCCGTTAGAGTTTCCTAGACTCTGCGTCTTCCAAAACGGAAGTATTATTTATTTACAATTTCCCTAAGGATTCTAACATTCCCCCCCTTAATCCGAAGGGGTGTTTGTAATTCCGATTATGGTTCTAAATCTTTCAAACTTTTCTCGTCCAAGTGCTTTGGTGAAGATATCTGCAGTTTGATCATTAGTGGAATAATGACGTAAATGAACTGTCTTGGCCTCTACATGATGTCAAATCAGATGATACTTTGTGTTGATATGTTTGGTTCGATAATGGAATCTAGGATTCTTGGCCAACTTGATTGCATAAGTGTTTTCAATCAAAAGTGGAGTGGAGTCTTATTGTTTCTCCTGCAAATCTTCAGTATCTTCCTAAGCCACACATTCTCTTTGGTTGCTTTTGCAACTGCTACATATTCTGCCTCTGTTGTTGGATATGTTGGAACTGATTGTTTGCATGATCTCCAGGACATAGCTGTTGATCCAAGACTCATTGTGTATTCAGAAGTGGATACCCCTGTTTCTTTGTCACCATCGAAGTTTGAATCAGAGTACCCAATAAGTCTGAAGTCATCCACCTTAGAGTATCTGAGTCGAAAGTCTTGAGTCCCTTTCAAGTATCTTAGACCTCTCTTTGCTGCAGACCAATGTCCTTCACAAGGCTTGTGCATGAACCGTGAAAGAATGCTAACAACATAAGAAATATCCAGTCTTGTGGTAGTAAGGTAGATAAAGCTTCCTACAAGTTGTTGGTACTTGGTTGCATCCTCGAGTTCTTTTCCTTTACTTGATGTGAGCTTTAGCTTTTGTTCCATTGGAGTTGAGAGCGGATTGCAATCTATCATCCCAAATTTGTTCAACAGTTCTTCAATATACTTTTTATGAGCAATGAAAATGTACTTAGGATGTTGAGTCACTTCAATTCCTAAGTAATAGTGAAGATGTCCCAAATCAGTCATTTCAAAGCCTTTCCTGAAGTCTTTCTTTATGGATGCTATATAACTTTCATTGTTCCTTGTCATCAAAAGATCATCCACATATACTACAAGAAACACAACAGATCTTCCAACTTTATTTACAAACAGTGTTGCATCGTCAAGATTGTAATGTTTGAAATTCATCTTTAGAAGATGTTCGGTTAGATTTTCATACCATGCTCGAGGTGCTTGTTTCAGGCCATACAAGGACTTGACAAGTTTGCATACCTTGTGTTCTTGTCCCCTCACAACAAAACCTTCGGGTTGAGACATGAAGACATTTTCTTTCAAGTCTCCATTCAAGAATGTACTCTTTACATCTATCTGATGAACTTTCCAACCATTATGTGCATCTAAGGAAAGTAAAGTGTGGATGGTGCCCCATTTTTCTATGGGAGAGAATGTTTCTTCATAGTCAATTCCTTCTTTCTGTGCATATCCTTTTGCCACGAGCCTTTCTTTATGTTTGTCAAGTGAGCCATTTGATTTGTATTTGTTCTTGTACACCCACTTGCTTCCAATTGGTTTGGTTCCGACTGGAGGATCAAACAGCTTCCAAGTTCCATTATTTATGAGTGCGTCGTACTCATTTTGCATGGCTTCTTTCCACTCATCATGAGTAGTAGCCTCTTCAAAGGAAGTTGGTTCAACGTTAGCAGAAAAATTCAATTCACAATCAAATGAGACATCCATGTCATCACCTGAGTTCTCTACATTTCCTCCATCTTCTTGTCTAGTTGAGATTCTTGTTCTCGTCTTTCCTACTTCATCTGCATGGACACTTTCAAGTGTCTTTGTGACCCACTTCAGAATCTTCCTTGATGGTCCAAGTTGATCAACTGGTGGTACATTATTCTCTTCTAGGTTCAATCTTTCAATCCTCTCAATTACATCATCCAGTTGAGTCTCTTGTTTAGTTGAAGTGGCAGAAACTTCTTCTTCATCATTCTCTTTGTGAGGGGTTGTTGGTGTTGCTTCAAATGGAAATTTCATGGATTGATCCAAGATAGGGATCCCCCCTTCAATATGTGGAATTTCATTATCACATTCATAATATGTCTTTTGATGAGCAAACCTCTCTAGACGATCAAGCTGTATTTCAATAGACTTGTCATTTTTATTAGTTTCAAGAAAAATGACATCTCTGGAATTAACAAACTTTTTGTTTACCTAATCATAAAAACGATATGCCTTGGATGTTTCTGAGTACCCCAAGAAAATACATCTTCTGCTTCTAGTACCAAGCTTGTTTCTTTGCTCCTTTGGTATTAAGGCATAGCAGGTGGAACCAAAAATTATGAGATGCCTAACCGAATGAAGGTGGCCAAACCACATTTCATGTGGAGTCTTATATTTTAGAACATGAGAAGGAATTCTATTTCTCAAATATGTTGCGCATAGGACTGCATCACCCCAAAACATTAGCTTCACATTCTTGAAAAACAACATTGATCATGTTGTATTCATCAAGGTTCTATTCATCCTTTATGCTACACCGTTTTGTTGAGGATTATAGGGAACTGTAGTTTGATGTGTAATTCCATGTTTGCAAAGATAGTCTTCAAATGCCTTAGATGTATATTCTTTACCATTATCGGATCTGAATGTACCAATACGTCCTTGTGCTTGATTTTCTATCAATGCATGAAACTTCTTGAAGGTTTGAAATGCTTCAGATTTTGTTTTCAACAAATACACCCAACACATTCTATTATAATCATCAACAAATGTCATAATGTACCTAATGAACCAGTTCTAACTTTTTACATGCTCTGAATTTAGACTCTAGAAATGGCTGCTTACTATGTTTTCCTAGAATGCATGTATCACACTTGTTCCTTTGCTTAGGGATGGTGGGGCAAACCAAATACACCATTCTTTCTTAACAATCTAAGACTGTTGTAATTAAGATGACCAAATCTAGAATGCCATAATAAACTGGATGGCATATTACCTTCTTCGTGCTGAGAGATATAGGCAAAGTTATGAACTCTTGTAGAAGAGCCTCTCAACTTTAATAGTTGTCCATCTTCATAACCAGTCATGATGACCTTGTTGTCAGAGAATTTTCTTATCTCCACAATCCCATCAAACATGTGGATGGAATGGCCTTGCTGTCGAATCTGCACCAAAGACAACAAGCTTCTCTGCAACTGAGGAAGTTAGAGAACATTCTTTAATATGAAATCGGGGAATCTAGGCAACTTTATCTTGATTGAGTCAATTCCCTGTGGTTTGAGGTTAGATTTATCTGCAAAGTATACTATGCCATTCGCAATGTCATTCAATTCTACAAAGCAATCTTTTCTAGAAGTCATATGAGATGTTGCATCAGTATCAAGCAACCAACAATCTTTGAAAGGTGAAAGAGAATTCATTTCATTAATTCCAAGATTACAATGTGCAACAATACAATGAGCAGTCAGGGGTTTTACCACCCTCTTGGTTTTTATTCTTATCTTCTTTATTTCGTCTACCTTTGATGGAGTTCCAATATGCCCAGCACTGATCTGCTTCATGTCCATTCTTTCCGCAGCGTGTGCACTTCACATCTGATCTTTTGCTTGAGTTGTTTCTTCCTCCTCTTCCTCTGAAATTTCTTCTTCCTCTGCCTCTTTTGCTGCTATCTCCCCTGAAAGATTCTTTAGGCTTGTTCTTTGCTTTATGAGCAAAGCAAAGAGATTATGTGGTACTTTCACTTGTCTTCTTCCCAAAATCTTTCTCTCTGTCTGCAATCTTTTCTACCAGAACTTGAAAGGCGAGGTATTTGAACTTGTCGCTTGCTTACAAGGATTCAAGGTAGTTTGAATGACTGGGATAAAGATATTTTACAAATGCTGCAAGTGGAAGGTCTGGTTTCATACCAGAAGCTTGAATGTTGTGCACGATGGCTTTTTATTTCAGATGCGACCAACATGGGGTCATTATCTTTTACTTCAAGACTGAACAACTTTAACATTAATTGAATGATTTCCATTTCAGAGTGTGAATCATACAGGTCTTTTAAAGTTTTGAAGGCTTCATAACATGTTTTCGTAGGTAGAATATGTTGGCTCACCTCTTCACTGACAGTGGCAGAAATCATAGCCAATGCTTTCTTGTCTTGGGACTGCCAAATACCAAGTTCTTTATCTGACGATGGGGGATTTGGAGGTGAATAGATGATAGTGCCTTCGTTAGTGATGGTGGTCTTTCCTTCGCAGATGTCGTCCCACAAGTCATTGTAGACATACGTAGCCTTGATCTTCCTCCACCATTCTAGAAATGTAGCATTGCCGGTGAGTGTAGCACCAACAATTGATGTTATTGGATGCATCTTGAACCTGCAACTTTTAGAGAGACTGTATGGAAGAAAATAAATGGTTGTGGATTGAATATATGCTTTCTTCTTTACAAAAATGGATACTATTTAATTATGCAGTATTACCTAAAACACTATTACATATATTTTGTAGTAGATTTAACTCTCTATTACAATGAATCTCTCAAACGACGCCACAGTTCTCAAAATACAAGGATATATCTTAAAAGGCTTAAGACATCTTTAACCAACAATACAAAATGATATTCTTTACAAATACCATATGATCTTTTTTTTTTCCCAAATTCTTTACCATGCCCGTATTAAAAATTGTTGTTGTAGTCAACAAAATTAGGTACCTTCACGCACTTTTGTTGCATCTTTGGCAAGGGCACAACCTCAATCTTTACGCAGCAAATGGCACACTCTTGGACCCCATTACACATTCAAAAGCAGTCTCTCACGTGAGAGCAGCAAAAGAATCTATGCAAGGGCGATAGGGTCTTGCAGCTCCACAACATCTGGAAACTCCACGAGAGGTGGTCGAGCTCTACATATGCAGCTTGCACCTCTTCTCCACGCATAAGGGAACAACCACGAACAACTAGCTCAAGGATGCAGCTACAGGAGTCTTTTTGGATCGCAGAAGCTTTGTCTCATCAACGTCGTCGCCGGTCTACTCGCAGTTGGAATCTTCACGATGGGTGGTCAAGCTCACACACACCACATATGGAAACTCTTCACAATCGCAGTTGCATTGGAGATGGAAACTTTGCAATCTCCAACTAGTTGACACGCGGTCTCTGGCAGAAGCTCGCAAATTTCAGATGGATGGATGTACCGCTCGCAGCTTCACGACGGCAGCAAATTCGCAGCCTTCAGATGGATAGATGTATAGGGACATCACGCAGAAGCTCGCAACTCTCAAATGTATAGATTCCACGCAATCTTAGAATACAAAGAAAACATGGAGAGTGGACGTAGGAGTGAATGCTGCTATCTCGTGGGATGTGTGCAACAGTATGGCCTTCACTCAAGGTCTCCACAATATGGCAAGTCACAACCTCAAACATAAAATATGTGGGTCGTAACCTTCAAAGGGGACGCAACCTTCACAAAAAAAAACACAGTCTTCACACAAACGCAACATTTGCAGAATTAGGGTTACGACAAGAGAGGTTGAAGAGAACTGTTAGTCTGCAGCAAATAATGACAGAGGGCGCAGATATCAAAATGGTTGCAGAGGGAACAACTGACCATCGCCGGAGCTAATATTGGCGAACTGACAAGTGCAGGAGCGCAGGAGTTATGGCAGAGCTCTGATACCACATGACAGGTAATAACTCCCAGATGTATTATTTCATGCATCAAGCATTATATTTATACAAATTATCACCGACCTTTGGCATTCATATTCCCACATGTTAGTTAGAGTTTCCTAGACTCTACGTCTTCCAAAACGAAAGTATTATTTATTTACAATTGCCCTAAGGATTCTAACAAAATTGAATTCCGTCGAATTTGCAGATACACGCAGTCGCACTAGTTAACTACATGTGGAGCTTCATTTGATGATATCTCTCAAACCAGGAAGCCAAAAAGCCAAATGAGAAACCATGAAATACCAATTTTAATTGACAGAAATACCTTTCCAATGAGCTATGGTAAAGCCTCTGAAATGTTATATGGAGTCCATGCTACCTGGTTAAAGTTGTTGTGTGTGCGACCGCACTATGTACAAACATGTGCTACTTCAAATAATCATATCTCACAAACCAGGAAATGAAATGAAATTCCATGAAATACCCATTTGAGATTATGGGAGAAAAATTTTCAAATGAACTATGATAAACCCTCTGAAATGTTCTGTAGAGTCCATAGAATCTCTTTAAATTTTGTAGAAGTGGGTCGTCCTCCATAAAGTGATGAGTGTAGAGCGCCATAAAGGATGCCAAGGGTTTGAGAGCAACATGGGTTGTTGTAGAGATCATGGAACCTCCAGCTACAACCTAGAAACCCTTCAAGATTTATAAAATATTGTAGATCAATGGATGTAGTGAAATCCATGTACGATGCTCCTGTAATAGCGAACGAAGATCCGAGGGTAGAAAACCATGTAGTGCATGTGGACCAATTGTCATGCTTACAGTGTATGACCCAACGAATGGAATCCGAGAGTGCCAAAAGGAGGTTGGATATTCCTAGAAATCTTTGAACCCAAATTATGCTTCAAAAAATATTGTAGATCAATGGATGTAGTGAAATCCATGTACGATGCTCCTGTAATAGCGAACGAAGATCCGAGGGTAGAAAACCATGTAGTGCATGTGGACCAATTGTCATGCTTACAGTGTATGACCCAACGAATGGAATCCGAGAGTGCCAAAAGGAGGTTGGATATTCCTAGAAATATTTGAACCCAAATTATGCTTCAAACCCTCATTCCCATGGAATGGCTACCTGCTTGGGTAGAAAACCATGTAGTGCTTGTGGACCAATTGTGATGCTTATAGTGTATGACCCAACGAATGGAATCCGAGAGTGCCAAACGGAGGTTGGAGATTCCTATAAATCTTTGAACCCAAATTATGCTTCAAACCCTCATTCCCATGGAATGGCTACCTACTTCGATACCACTAATCCGAATCTTTAGGATTGAGATTCAAAAGGCTTGAATGTCGAGAGAGGAGGAGAGAAAACATATAGATCTGCTAAAAAAATCATACAAGGAACATAAATAATAAATATATAAATGAAATACACCGTGAAAATACAAGAAAGAGTTGGAGAAGGATTCCATTAGGATTAATTATTACATGCAATGAGGCCAATTTTGGGGCTTGTCCTTCCCGATTCTAACTCTCTCTTTACTACCTTTTTTATAAGGTGTCTTGTTGACAATGTCAACTTCGAATAACTAACTCCATTAATTACATGTCCATTGTGCTCCCTTTTTACATTTAATAAAAATATGGCTTTTTTGACTTTCACATCCAATCTCAGTCTATAAGCCCCCCTTAGATTCAGATCGGCTAAGAAGGGGAATACACCTCTTGTTTTGCTTCTAAGGATCCTTAATCAACCACTACTCTACTATGAAGGAGTAGTGCTCATTTGGAGTAGGTATAGTTTGGATTCTTCATAATCATGTTCCTTAATGTTCATCTGTAATGTAAATTTTGGTAATCACTTTTCTAGTGTCTATAGGTTATGGGGCTACTTGAGGTTGCTATGAACAATGTTGAAGTTAAAAGTGTATCAGAATCTCCCACTGGTCAACCAAAGGATGTTTTTCCACAAGGTGGAGGTGTTCAAGCTCGACCTGAAGTTCAAGGGGAAGTTGTTCAAGCTAGACCTGAAGTTCATGGGGAAGGTGTTCGAGATGGACCTGAAGTTCAAGAGGAAGATGCTCGAGTTAGACCTGAAGTTCAAGGGGAAGGTGTGTTGGCTGCTTTCTGGACAGACCCGGGTTTTTAGTAGGCGCAGCAACAAACACCCCTTGGCGCACTGGCCTTTTCGGCAACGGGCTGCGCAGCAACCCGAGGTCTCACCCGAAGTGGCTATGGGGGGGCTAAGGAATCAGGTTTCCTTAACCGAGGTGGTGTGGAGTCCACAGTCTTCTATCTTCCCTTCTTGCAGGTAACTCCAGAACAGAACGTCTTACTCTTCTACAGGCCTTACAACGCCACTGCGCTGGGACTCACTCCTCCCAACCTAGCTGCGCAGTATCTCCGCACTTGCGCACGAGGCGTTTACCCGCTACGTCCGATACACTATGTATCGTCTCTGCCCTCGCGCCACTGCGCAGTAACACACTCCTTAAGCGCTGCAGCGATAGTGTTCTTACCGACTCCTTCGACAGTGCTCGAGTATAACTTCTAAGGGAGCTTCAAGGACTTACTTTACATACTCATTCATAAAGATAACGAAACATTCATGTAAACATAGATAGCAACACATAGACATGCATTCACACAAAAAATCACCATAACAACAAGAATTATGTGGTTCGCCTCCACGAGGAAATCACGTCCACGGAAATTGTATCTTATATTATCTTGAGATGGGAATTACACAGTTCTGCTGCACACACAGCTGCAGCCTTAGATCTCTCTGGGAAACTCCACGCACACAGCTAGGATCCCTTCTCTTAGATCTACTCTCTTCTTCTACAGAGATTACAATGACTCGGACATCAAATTAGACTGTCTGCAAACTCAGTGACTAGCTCTACAGCTATCCAATTCTCTAACTCCCTAACCTTCTATCCAACCCATCGCTAACCTTTTTCCCTTTACAATTACACATATATATAGGTGGCCCTGAGGGTCGCACCTTTACAAAACTGTGGGCCTTTCCCCAACAGTGATCCCCAAATACCCTAACCATTGATACGGCTAGGTGTACTGCAGGCGCCCCTTGCAATCACGTTGCAGCTTCCTGCAGGCTCCACGATTTTCGGCGCAGATCGCGGGTATGGGCGCCGCTTCATCGTTCTTTGCTCCTTGTCCTTCATCTTCAATGCTTCGTCCCGTTGCTCTTCCTTGGTCCGAGCAACCATAACTTTTGTACTTTGCCTTAAATGAGGGTAGCTGAGCCCTCTATTCCGTCGCTTCCTTCATTTACTGTGGTGGTTGAGCTTTCTACTCGGCCACCTTTACTCTTCTTTGGCTTGTGCGCGCGAGCGCCACGATTTCCGGCCCGCACTCTGCGGTGAGCTCGTCCATCTGGCGCCGTACCGCGCACTGTTCACTTCTGCCAAAAATGGTGCTTTTCCTCAAAATTGGCAGCTTTGCCATAGCTGCGGCCTATGCTCCAACAAGGTGTTCAAGGTAGACTTGAGATTGGATCCAATGCCACTTCTACCGACCATGCAATTGAACCTACTTCCATTGAAGTTAATATTGATTTTTAGATACCTAGGAGTGATTATGAGGTACTCAGTTGCTCAAGAGCAGGTAAAAATAATGAAGGCATGGAAGCTTCAACTTCAAGTTCGAAGACAAAAACAGTTGCATCTAATATTCTTCTCCAACTTCCTGGGAGAGAGTTGCAAGACTTATGTAAACTTCTAGTAAAGGAAGGGTATGCAACAATGGTAGTTGTCTCGAGTTAATACACCATGTTACATATTGTATAATGTTTACGTTTTGATTTAGATTAGTCATGCAATTTGTTGTTTTCTCCTTGATTGATTCAATGTTATATTATTATAAGTTGTCAGATACAATATATACAAAGGTGGCATAGGTTCTAAAGAATTTAACTAGTACTGCACTTACTTATCGAAAGCTTTCCATCTCTAATATGGCAGATTATGCTCGTAGCCTAAGTGGCGCGGTAGTTTATGAGCTTGTGACTCTTGGTGAGATGGATTCATTGGGAGTGAGTACTAGTTGCATGGCATGAGCAACTATTATGAGAGTTCTACAAGCATTGAGTACATTAACATAAGAAGTTGGTACTAGGGTCACCAATGTCAAGGAAAATGAAAGTCTTCTAATTGTCGAGGAACTAAATGTAGCACTTGATCCATTATGGCAAGGATTGACTAGTTGTATAAGAAAAATTGAACTACAATTGGGAAATATTTCTGATTTCTATGTTGCGTCGACAAGCAGGAATGGTGAAACAACTTCCATGGCACCACCTCTCTCTCTCGGTACACAAAGGGACTTTATTCTTAAATAGCAAATTTGCAGAATCTTGTTCCTCTAAAGTAGCCACAACAAAGTTTAGTGTCACTCCTAGACCCTCACAATTCAATCCTTTTTCAGATGATTCACTGACAACTGACATCTCGAAGGTAACAAATAAATCTTCATCCTCTCTTTATTTACCTTGAGCTTATTTGCAAACTAACATCCCAACTACATGCGCCACCTGTTTAAATTGTAAACTGTTATGGTTCATCTCAAGATTTTCTTGCTCCACTTCAAGTGACCTCTATTCATTTGTAATAATAAACTTTGAATCAACAAAACATTCAACCATTTCTTTGCTTATGTTGCTTTTAGACACACCTGTTACTTTTGTCATAGTGTGGGAAACATACTTGTTTTCATATTTATGTCGCAGAACCACCTGCTCAATCATTTGAGAATCTACATTGCCTCTATGTGCATGTTTAATAGAATCTTTATTGAGGTTCACTATTTCATTAGTTTTTGTTGATTCAATGTTTTGCAGCGTCATATCTCTGAAACATGTTGGTTCAACATTAGGATAAATGGATGGGAGAGCCATTGAAGCATGGCAAGAACGTGACTCAATGGTGACTCCATTTGTTCCATATTATGGTACATGTCATGTTGGTTGGTCAAATCTTGGAGCTTGGCTAATTCTAAGGCCAAGTCCCCAGGGAGGAAACTCATGGTTTCCATTTGGCCATTTAGAAGTATGGCAAGAACATGGTAGAAAAGGAGAGATTGGTTTAAAGTTTAAAATTATGGAGGAAGGAGGTGGATTTAATGGGATTGGCAATACAATCTCATTGTCCATAATGGTGATAAGCTGCCCCAAAAGCAATGGAGACAATGTCAAGATAAACATGGAACTTTCTATTCTAGGAGGTTTCATAATGAGTGTAAGAACTGTGAATGGTAACACAATGGTAAAGCTAAATGTAATAAGCTTGAAGTTCAACAGATAATGAGACATGTTACATGCTTAAAGGATCCTGCAGTGTTCATGGCACTTGTGGTTTCTGTGGATTTGAGTGTGGATGCATGTCGGCCTTTCTCTAGAAGGTTAACAAAAGGCCTTAGCCTTCCTTGTGCATTATTGTGATTTAAGATTATGATCAATAATTTCTGTATGGTTGCAGACTTACAGTGAATATGTTGGTGAGTTTCATTTTCAATTGAAGATCTAATGGTTGACTTGAATGGATCAACTTCAAGACCTCCAATGCATGTTTGGAAACGTTTTACTTATGGAATAGTAACCAAATTTTTATTTCAAATGGAAAGCAAGATCAACACTGGATTCTTGGGAATATTTTGCAGCAAAATTTCTTCATTCAGTACAATTTGCAAGAAGAGATTTCTCATGCAAACTATTCATTCTATCAAAGAACTTGAATTATTTTTTATTGGAGTCTTCCATCCACAATTAAACTAGATAATTTTATTTCCAGTGATTGATTTTTAATATTCAATAAAATATAGCCGAACAATATTGGTTGGTAGTTGTTTCAAAAATGTAATTTAGTGACATGAAACAAACCAGAAGCTCACCAGTTGGGATGACGAATCACACTTCTTTTTCGTGAAATGGAAAGCAAATGTGATGCGTTTTCACGTTCATTGTTTTTCATGAATGATAAAAAGCCTAATAATGTGATGACTAGGTAGAGATGATTATGGCTAGTTTTGGTTTTGCAATAAATAGAGTTATTGATTTTTGTAACGAGTAATCAAATCTTAATTCATTGTTTGAAATTTGTATTAGAATATGGCTCAATTAACTTTGTTATATTATACTGTTTTTTAAAATATATATATTTTTATATAAAATAGTTTATATAACATTGATCATGTTGTTTATCATTGTTAGATGAATCCCTTCTCATCCGTTGAGAAGGTGATGTATGTATTTTGGGTTGAGAAGATGGTGTTGTAATTAAAGAAATATAAGAGGAATAAAATTTAGATGATAAAGTATAATTTTTAATTTTATGATTGGGGATTTGATTATGGAAATTAGGATTTTAAAGTTATTATATTTTGCAAGGTTATCTAGTGATTTTGGAGTTGATTATTAAAGACATTTATTCCTTCAAAATTTGAGACGTATTAAACTGAATGCAAATATTTTGAGTTGAAATAACAATGGAAGTAGACATGGATCAATTTTTTTGTTTTTGTTTTTGTTTGGTGGAGTCTCCCTGACTTGTAGGAGTGGACTTTGGTCTAAGAAACCATGACCTAGGGGCATCTAAGCCATCAAAATCACCCGGGGATCGCACCCGGCCTGGGCCACACCAACCCTAAACTAGTTGGATTTTGGGTATCTCCTCCCAACTAACATCAGCCCTTAGGGGAATTGCACCCAGGTCGCCCTGTTGATGAGACCCGCACCTTAACCGAATGAGCTAGTGAGAATTTGCAAGTAGACATGGATCAGTTGGAAACAAAATGTACCCGAATTTCAAATCAAGTTTGTGTTTGATATTAGATTTGCACCAATATTGCAAAGTGGCACAACTATACAAATTCATGACAATTTAAAAATTATTCACATCATATATTTATATTGTATAATAATGAAGAACAAAAATAAAATGAATATCAAAACAAATGTGAATACAAAACTATAAAACTAGAGATAAATATGACCACAACTACTATTACACTATTTCCGTAGTGCTTTATAACGCGACTAAATATACCAATAAAAATGATAAAAATAATGACCAAATAAATGACTAAATGTACTACAAAATGACAACAATTAATGACTAATTAAACTAGCAAATGTACTACTAAAATGGTGGCAGCTAAGGACCAAATAAACGACCAAATGCACTACCAAATAACGACAATTAATTACCAAATAATGATAATCAATGACCAAATAGCGACAATTAATGACCAAATAAATGACTTAATATATTACCAGATGATGAAGCAATTCAAGCAATTAATGTCTAAGTGATAAACAACTAATTTGGTCGAGCGATAAGAGACTGGTATTTTGATACTAGTGGTTGCCGCCTCAAATTTAGTCATTTATCTCCAAATTTTAGTTGTTTTTTAGCCACTAATTACCCATTTTGTACTAGTAAAAAATGTGTACGTTGTGACAAGAGTTAAATCATAGGAATCTGATAGTTAACACTCCATTTTCAACATCAATTCCCTCAACTTCAACAATTCTCACATGTCAAGTGGAGTAAATATTATCCCAATAACATGAAACATAAAGGATTTAACCAATCGGAGGTGGTGATTAGTTTCTTACCATTACCCCCACCCTAGGAGAAGAAAAATGTTTCCAACATAGTTTGGCATCCTAAACTAATAGCTTGATTACAACGCCCTCCTTAGTCAAGCATGGTTATATGCCAATGTGACCATACTTTACACCTTCAATGGATATATCATCTTCCAAAATGAAGGGAAATCCTATCACACTGACCCTTTTCATTTATACCATGCACCAAATCCTAGGGATGACAACCTTTCATGAAATGTAGGTCAATATTAAGAGTCACGGTGCCTTCCCATCTATAAAATCTGTTTTCCTGCTCCTATTATATCTTTTTAAAATTGCGAGATAATGCTTAATTTATTCTCATCACAAAAACCGCAATTACCTGAATTAACCAACCATAAATTGGTATTTCCCAATCTTAAGCATTCGGATGATGCCATATGCATTCCTACATAAGATGCCATTGTCCATAATGTAACTAGGGAGAAGAACTTCCTCTCAACCTATCTTGATTTGCAAAATACAGCATGATGTTAATTTATGATACCATAAGTTTCAAGGTTGATATCCTTGAATCACCCAACCTGCCTAGTTTGGACACTTCCCTGGACGAGTTATAAGTTCTTGACTTCAATACCCTATTATAAAATATGTTGATGTATATTCTTATATGGGATATGAAGAGATGGAATGAATAAATCATTTTTTCATTCTCCATAACATTCGGTCCATTCTAACAAAAATTCAACTCACCAATGTAAATGGCCCATGTCTCTAGATACCGTTGATCTTGTCGAGAACCAAATTTATATAATCTTAAAAGATGGACTCATTTCAATTATAGAATACTTATTATTGATTTTCAACATGGCCCTTGTTCTCAATAATAAAGGAGGTATCAATGTTTGTATTGAATATTATTATAACCTATAGAAATTGTTATTATATCCTTGGAATAACCATGATGACTTGCCATTGAAAGCCTTTTCAAAGATGACAACTGATCTTTAAATGCTAAAATAAACCTTATGGCTTGGTGCCATGACCTTTCTAAAGATGTTAGTTGATATTTGAAATAATCATGGTTGTTTGGGAGTAGAGCCTTTTTAAAATTTGACCATATAATTTTAAACGAGACATGATGACTTGTTATTGAGCTAGACATAAAGCCCTTTGTAATTTTGTTTTTCAACTTTTAGAAATGGCCCCATGGAAAAAGGCATTAGGAAAATATTAAACATTTCAAATGGTGTTTATAAGAATCTCGATCCAAGTGGCGTACTCAAGTGAAAAATGCAACAAATATATTATTGTTTGTAGAATGGGTGCAAATACTATCACGGAGAACTCAGTGCCTTCTTATGGGTGCAAATACTATCACGGAGAACTCAGTGCCTTCTTATGGGTGCAAATACTATCACGGAGAACTCAGTGCCTTCTTATGGGTGCAAACACTATCATGAAGAACTCAGTGCCTTCTTATGGTTTAATAGCTTTAGTTCGGGGGTGGCTTGTCAAAGAAAGATATGGTTTGATAGAACCTATGGTGGGGAGGAATGTTCTTGGCCTGCAATCAGCTGGTTATATTTTTAGACAAGTTTTCATATGTGTATAAGTGATTGGTATTTATTTCCTATATGTATTTTATTTAATTATTGTTAGCGTATGATTAAAATGCACATAATTAATATCTTTAGTGAATGCATTCATATAGAAAACATATGTAACATTCTTGTGTATGTTTATATTAATTCTAAATGTTCATTTACATATATAATTCCATTGTAAATTTTAATTAAACCAGTAGAAAAATGAATTTGAGTATCAAAAGAAATTTTAGACAATAATTTGAGTATCCCATGGCCCCAAAGGCACCATGAGGTCACCGGGTACATGACAAATTGGTATTAGAGACACTGGGACTGCATGCACCAAAATTGAATTTTACATACAGAATTACAAGTTGCACAAGAAGTGTTTGACATAAATTACATGAGTAAAATATTGGGAAAACCATGTATAATCCCTCCATTGTTGAATTCAGAGCGATGACTAAATTATTGAATTGGTGTTTGAATGGTTGGGTCAAATTCAGAGAACATTGGTGGAAAAATTTGTGAGTTTTAGAAAATTTGGGCAAAGTTATAGTTTACAGGCAAATTGTTTGACAAATTTATTGTAGAAAATTCTTGGCCTAAGGTGCTCTCATTTGGTTTTTAGAACTAGCATGGGAGCTGGTAATAAATAAAATCGGGAATGGAAGATTCGAGTCTTCACAATTTGAACAAGATTTTGCATCAATGTCAAAAATTTTAGTTATGTCAACCGACGAAAATTTACTAGTAAGAAGAAAAGTCAGGAGTGCAAGTTTTGTTGGTTGACAGAATGATTTTCTAGTAATATAAGGGGCTAGCTATAATTCGAGTTGTCCACATGTTATGAATAAATGCCAAGAGTAATTTTCATAGAGCCACCTGTAAAAAATTTAAATTTTGAAAATTTAAAAGGGCCCCACAAGTACCACGTGGAGAGTGTGATGTGAAGGTGCCACATGGATTTCAAATGATGTAGATATGTCACATAGGTGATCAAGGGCCATGATGTGGACCAACTACATCAACAAAGTTCTAGCTTACGGGATAAGAGCTAAAAACATTAGCACCCGAGCATTGGAATCCAATCCAAGGGCTTATGGGAGCATAGTACCAGAGCACTAGCCCATTGAACCATGCGATCATGGGCAAGAACCAAGGACTAGTAGGAAAGGGTATAAATACCATAAACGAGTAAGATTGGTTGGAGGCATCCACGATTGACGAAAGTGGCTTATAGTGCACCAACAACCTTCACACTAGTTAATGGCAGGCAGTCGAGTTGTTGGGAAAATACCACCTAGCCACGTGGCCATATATTTTTACAAGCAACGACTCCAACAACAATTTTTATAAAATTGTTTCTACATCAAGCCATTACCACTTTCGGTAAAGGAATACTGCTCATGTATTTCCTCCTAAGGACATGTGCTATGATGACTTGTTAGACAAGGAGGGTGACATGGTCGCATCATGGGATGACACATAGGACCGTCTGACACATCAACATACACATGTCATAACCCTTCAACGTTATCATAAAGCTCAAAATTTGATAAGTCTTGCACCATTTCGACTCCATTTACGAAGGCTACATGATTGCCAATGAGGGGTATGGACCCATTCTACTTCAATTTCGCATAAATTTCAGTTTAATGGGTTTCAAAGGTGCATATCCCGAGAATGGACAAGGGATCAATTGAGTCCAAAATTGTTATGGCGTCGTCGTGAGCCAGGAGCACAGATAATTCTAGAGCCTTGAGGCCAAATTTAGAAATATGTGGAGTTGGGATGAAAAAAGGTCGGAATCCATTATTTGGGCATGCAAAAGGTCAATTTTTGAAAACTTGAAGGAGGAAAAAATGGCTCAAAAACTCATAATCAGAAATCGGAAATTTGTTTGGTTTCGACATTTTTCCTACTCATCAAGATGAAAATATTTGCTTAGAAGCAATTTTTCTAGAAATGCTTAGTTTGTGAGATAGCAGTTTTCAGTGAAAATTCTAAGTCTCGAAGAATTGCATAAATTAAAAGTTGGTGATTCTAGAATTTTATAAAATTTGATAAGAGAATCATATTTGAACAATGAAAATGTTTATGTACTCACAATCATATCGGATATAAACGCCCAATATAACGTTTTCTAGTTACTTACATATTTTCTTCTACAGGTCTCAAAAGTTGGTCTTTCAGAATAAGAGAAGTTACATGAACATGGTAAAATTGGGAAAAAAATGTGATTTTTGAGAGATGTAACTTTTAGCTATGAAATCAAAATTGAACATGGGTGTATCTGCTAGAAAGAGTATCAATAAGATATTTAGTACAATGAACTTGATCATGGATGATTAATTCTTATTTTTCTGTAAATTTAATAGAGAAGGGGCATGTAGCCTAATTCGACAAAAACTGTCAAATGGGTATTTTCCATAATTTTTATGTATACAAGAAAATTTCTATGAAATTTTGGAAAAGGATGTATCTAAAGATTTGATGTAGGAACATATTGTAGATAGAAGGTACATGCCTTGGGGAATGGATATTTTGAGATTTAGATTAGCTACAGGAATGAAGTAGTATTGGGCAAAAATGTTATCTTGGGAAAACTGTAATTTTTGACTGAGAACATAAAATTAAGATTATCTATAGTCATTGGAAATGTAATATAAAGGAGAATGTAATAGATAGAAATGTTTTTTGAAATAAAGTTTATATTTATCCAAGAAAATGCACAAAATAGGGCCTATTAGCTTAATTAGATAAGGAATAATGCAAATTGGGTGAATTTACAAATTTTGGAGGAATGCAATTCTTCATTGCGCCGAGAGGCGCTCTACAGCCCAATATGAGGGAGATCTTGTAACGTTTGTCCATGTTTGTCGATATGATGTCGGCCATAAATAATATTGCCGAGTATGAGGGAGATCTTGTAACGTTTGTCGAGTTTGTCGATATTGTCGGCCATAAATAACGTTTGTTTGTATAAAAAGTAAAAAAGATAAAAAAAGTAAAAAATATTATAGCTGACATAAAAAGTAGAAATATAAGAAGAAAAAAAAATAAAAAAATAAAAAATATTATAGCTGACATAAAAAGTAGAAATATAAGAAGTAAAAAAGATAAAGAAGTAAAAAATATTATAGCTGAAATAAAAAGTAGAAATATAAGAAATAAAATAAAGAAGTAAAAAATATATTATAGTAGACATAACAAGTAGAAACAAAAAAAATAAAAATTATTATTATAGCCGACATAAGAAATAGAAAAATAGAAGAGATTTGAAAAGATAAAGAAGTAAAAAATATCATAGTTGACATAAAAAGTAGAAATATAAGAAATAAAATAAAGAATTAAAATATATATTATAGTAGACATAATAAGTAGAAACAAAAGAAGTAAAAAAAATTACTATAACCGACATAAGAAATAGAAAAAATAGAAGGGATTTGAACCTTAAGTCTAATCATCTCACTACTTACCAATACACAACAAACAAATGTTCTTAAAAAACACAAGATGTATGTTGATTTGATTAGTTGCATTGATTTCAACAATGCAATATTTTTCTTTTTTACATGTATGCATTGAATTCATCAATTTAATAAAAAAACATTGTTGCATTGATTTCAACAATGCATTGTTTAATAAACCACAAACAAATGTTTTTTTTTTTTTTCAAACGAAAAAAAACCCTTTGTTATTCATAAGGTTGAATCAAAAGGATTTACAATGAGCCTATCCCATGGATAGTGATACTATCTTTCCGCTTGCCAAAATGTCCATAATTCTATTCTACATGCCAATCATACAGTATTTTCGCATATCAACTAGTATTTGCCTAAAAAAACAAATTGTCACCAGAACAACTACTTCCCCAAAAAGTTCATAAAGACAGTAAGTCTGAAATGTATAAATAGAGACTTTAATAGAGTTGGACAGTCTTAGTCTCAGGAGGTCTTAGTTCATGAAAATGAGTAATCCGCAGTATACCTTCTGCAAGAAATAGACCCTGCTTAGATAAGTGGTCTGCCCTCTGGTTGTAGATACGCGACACATGCTTGATGGAGAGATGTTATAGCTTTTCCAGAAGTCCTATGATTTTCTTCTTGTAGTGCTCAAGAGATGTCACGTTTAGAGCATTCGAATTTGTGGCCCATCTAATAATAACAATAGAATCCCCATAAAGCTGAGCACTTGAAATCTTCAACTGATTCAAATAATATAAGAGGCACCATAAACCCAGTAGTTCTGCACGGGTGTTGCTACCCTCCCCACAACCCAGTGCAAAAGCAAAATATTCAACATAAGAGATGATAATAATACCACCTGCACCACATCTGCCCTGTTGTTCAGCACCATCAAAATAGGCAGTAATACCGGGCTCCACTATATTAGGACCATGTAGGGTCTTGAACCTTTGTAATGGCTTCTTCACTGTCGCACAAGAGAGAATATCCATCATAAAATGTAAAGCACTGCATAAATTATAGTTAAATTCTCCGAATAGAATCTTGTTCCGAAGTTTCCAAATGCCCCATACTAAATAAATAAAAAAGGAGAAGGTATCCCGATGATTACGGTGCTAATGTTGAAGAAGAGCATAAATGAGCTTCTATCCCCATTGTTGTCCAATTCCATGCTGTTCTGAAGTAGAATCCCACAGCTACAAGGTGACCTGGCAATTAATGAAGAGATGCTCGACTGATTCAGCATCGCAATGGCAGAGTGTGCAGTTATTTGGACCGTAGCCCCCCCTCTTAATAAAATTGTCCATAGTAAGGACTTTGTTTTTAAGAATGAGCCAACAGAAATAACGCAGTTTTAAAGGAACCAACCAAGTCCAAATACACTTAAACCACCTAAGAATCGGCTCAAAGTGTTGCTGATGAACAATGGCTTGGTAAGCATTGCCAGTTTGTAAAACCCCACCATTCTCCTGCCAGCACCAATGTAGGGTATCCAGTTCCTCTGAAAAATAGATGTCGGCATGTGTGAGGCACCTGCAACAATTAATTAATACGAATATGCGAAATAGCAGAAATGACAGAACTCAGAATCACTTTTATATTGATCACAGGCCACTTCGAGGGGGCAACCTCCTATGAGCAAGCTCAATACAAATAACTTCACGGTGCCTTCATAGGTCTCAACACACACTTATATACTAATTCTAGGCGCCAATACTATGGGTCGAAACCATGGGCCGTTACAAACTATGGATCAACAATACTACGGGCGACTTACAAAGCATATGCGCCAACAATAATAACACAAACTATTGATAAACAAATACTATGGGACGACTTACAAAGCATATGCGTCCAACAACAACATACTAACAAAGTAAAGACATGGGTTCCTAACATCCCCTCCCCCTTAAAAAAAGCTTTGTCCTCAAAGCTTTAGATGTGGAAATTGTTGCTGAATCTGAAGGAGTGGTTCCCATGTAGCATCCTCTGGTTGCATGTCGTGCCACTGAATTAAGACCTTTGTGATAGAGCGAGAGTGAAGCTGACGCGTGCGCCGATTGAGGATGGCCTCTGGCTCCAAAAGGATGGATCCTTCATTATCCAGTTCGGGTAAAATCGTTTGTCCGCTGATGTTGGTGCCAAGAACTTTCTTCAGACAAGAGACATGAAAGACTGGATGAATGCGGGAAGAAGGAGGAAGTTCCAATTTATAAGCAACGAACCCAATCTTCTGAAGAATCCGATATGGCCCATAGAACTTTGGAGCGAGCTTATGACGCCCTTTGAGTTTCAAGGAGGATTGTTTGTACGGCTGGAGACGAAGAAAAACCACATCGCCGACTTGAAAAGTGCGCTCCGAACGGTGCTGATCAACTTGCTTCATGCGATTTCTTGCCATGTGAAGATTGTCCCGCAAAATGCGAAGAATCTGATCGCGGTTTCAAAGGACCGTGTCAACTTCCTGAACTGGTGAACTGGTGGGGGTGTATGGAAGAAGAGCTGGAGGTGCCTGACCATAGACTGCTTCATATGGGGTCATTTTAGAGGCAGTGTGGTAAGAGGTATTGTACCACCATTCAGCGAGAGGGAGCCACTTTGCCCACTGATGTTGTTGTTCCGAGGTGAAGCAACGAAGATAAGTTTCCAAGTATTTATTGACAATTTCAGTCTCACCATCTGTTTGTGGGTGATACCCTGAACTCATCTTCAGTTTGGTGCCAGTGTGGCGAAATAGTTCTGTCCAAAAATGATTGGTGAAAGTCGCATCACGATCCGAGACAATGGAAGAAGGGATGCCATGAAGACGAAAGATCTGGTCCAGAAAAATTTGAGCGACGGAGGAGGCTGTATAGGGATGGCTGAGAGCACAAAAATGACTATATTTGGAGAGGCGATCAACCACAACGAGAATCGCTATCTTCCCGCCAGATTTAGGGAGCCCCTCAATGAAATCCATAGAAATATCTGTCCAAATCCATGTAGGTATGGGCAAGGGTTCAAGCAATCCTGGAAGGAGTGTTGGTTCACCCTTATTGCGCTGGCAGGTATCACATTCGGCCACCATCTGTTGAATTGTCCTTTTCATGCCCTGCCAAAAGAAGTTACGCCGTGCTCGTTCATACGTTTTGAGGAACCCAGAGTGCCCTGCCGATGGAGAAGCATGGAGTTCATAGAAGACAGCCTGTTGAAGATCTGTGCTCTAGAGAAGCACCAGATGATCCTTAATAAAAAAACATTGTTGCATTGATTTCAACAATACATTGTTTAATAAACCACAAACAAATGTTCTTCAAAAACACAAGATGCATATTAATTTGATTATTTGTATTGATTTCAACAATGCATTTTTTTTTGTTATTTACATCTATACATTGAATTCATCAATTTAATAAAAATATATTACAAAAAAACATATTATAGCTGCTATAAAAACTAGAAATGTAAAAAGTAAAAAAATATTATAACTTACATAAAAAGTAGGAAACATAAAAAGTAAAAATAAAAATAAAATAAATTATAGTAGTCATAGTAGTCATAAGAAGTAGAAACAAAAGAATAAAAAAAATACTATAGTCCATATAAGAAATTAAAAAATATAAGATATTTGAACCTTAAGTCCAATCATCTCACTACTTACCAATAGACAACAAACAAATGTTCTTAAAAAACACAAGATGTATGTTGATTTGATTAATTGCATTGATTTCAACAATGTATTGTTTTTGTTTTTTACATGTATGCATTGAATTTATCAATTTAATGAAAAAACATTTTTTTTTTGTACTAGGGGAATCGACAACTAGGGAGTGGGCTGGTACTCGCGTAACACGGGGTCCATTGATCAAATCCTGCTACCACTATACCCCTAGGTGCCCCACAACAACCTGCAAGCATGGGGCACGGGTAAGCCGGGGTGATTTGAACTCGAGACCTCCATTTACAACATGTCCTTCATATCAAGCGAATCACCGGTTGAGTTACACCCCTGCGGACAAAAAAAAATAAAAAATATTGTTGCATTGATTTCAACAATGCATTGTTTAATAAACCACAAACAAATGTTCTTCAAAAACACAAGATGCATATTGATTTGATTCGTTGCATTGATTTCAACAATGTCAGCCATAATAATAGTTAGATTTGATAACTAAATATAACTCCAAGCAAAAAGGGTTTTGAACTTTGGTCTCTAAGTTAACACAAACCCAATAACCTTACTGCTTACCAATAGACTACATACAAATGTTGTTAAATAACACAAGATGCATATTTATTTGATTCATTGCATTGATTTTAACAATGCATATTTTGTTTGGTTTTTTATATGTATGTATTCAATTTATCAATTTAATAAAAAGTAAAAAATTTGCATTGATTTTAACAATGCATTGTTTTTGTTATTTACATCTATACATTGAATTTATCAATTTAATATAAAAAACTATTTGCAATGATTTCAATATATATATATATATATATTTTAGGGTATATTGTGGATCCTCATGATAATATTGCAAATAATGAAGATATTGATGATAAAAAATGAAAAGTACGACAAATGTATAGAAGAGAAAGGAAAAAAAAAATCATCAAAACATATAGAAGAACCTAAAAAACATGACAGTGAACTAAAGAGATCTTGAAGAAGTGTTATTTGTGCAAAGGGATTCTAAAAAACATGAATGGGAGATAATTTCAGGGTTATATAGGAATGAATCAATATATAACTACCAATGAATATGACATACTTGGATACATGGAATGTGATAACAAGGAAAATTGAAACTCTAATTTTGTTAATATGGAAACTTCCAATCGTGCACTACAGTTCATATCTGAAAACCGACAATTGAATTCCATTGTTCATAATAATCGTACTCAAAATTATTCAATTGAAATCTTAGCGGAGAAGCAAATAAAATCATTTGAGATTATTCTTGAGCATTACAGAGGTGGGAACAATGAACCACTACTTGATTGGAGCTATTAGACAAACACTAGAAATTGATTATTTTCCAGATAAGTCACCATTAGTTCTTTTGGCCCCAACCAGTGTTGCAACGTTTAATATATCTACATCAACAGTGCAAAAAAAAAATGGGGATTAACATTGGATAAGGAAACTATAAATATTGGAAACAAAGAACGATGGGGACTCCCATTTACAACAATATCATGAGTAAAAGGTCTGGATGGTCTTCGTCCTTTCACATATGATCAATACGAGAAGATGCCAAAGGGAGTAGGAGTGGAATCAAGAAAAAATGAAGAAGAAATATCAAAGTTGATCACATTGTAATATATTTGATCAAATCCCTTAAGGTGCAAACTTTTGCTTTCCTTCACTGAAAAAAGGTGCAAACCTTTGCTTTAACAATTTATTCAATCCTTAATACTTATTACTTACATTATGATAATCCTCATAATTATATCTGTGTTTTCAACTTAACCTGTTCCTTACAATGCTGATCAAACTCTAGTTTTGTGTCACCGCCCATGACTAGAACCAGCCTAGATCCAAATCCTAGGCTCTATCAAGCGTCGAGAGGTATCAAATCTCCCGAGGTGCAAACCTCTCCTCGAATAGCTCCTTGAGTGCAATACCTGAGAAGAGGTTTGCACCTCGGGAGATTTGATCCCTCTCGGCGCTTGATAGAGCCTAGGATTTGGATCTAGGCTGGTTGTAAGATCATAATGGGGTGTGGCTACAGTCATCATAAAGCTGATCTAGAGGAGCAGGTGATAAAAGGTTTTTATTTTTGAAATATATTTCCAGTTGTTTCAGAAAGTGAGCATAGTAGAACTCTGGAGCTTGATTGGACAAGGCAAATCTCACTGTGGCTAAACTCTAATATATAGCAATTGGGGAAAATAGTTATGGTGATAAAAGTACATAACAAAAATGAAATCGGGTATGTATGACTATGGGATACTCCATGATGGCGTTGAATCACAAATGAGCAAAGCAACATATAGTTACTTGTTAGATAACTAATTGAAGGTTGAACAATGTTGGCTAAGTGCTTTATAATATGATAGTACTATTGAGGAGGAGAGACACTCGAGGAGAGAGAGAGATATGGCGATATTATTGACAAAGAGGTTAAATAATTTGCATGGATATTATTGAGTTTTCTTGCAGCTTGTATTATATAAACAATTATGATGTAGGAAGAACACAGAAGGGTTGCTGGTGTACAAAGAAAGAGTACATGCAATCATTGAATAAGATTAACACATATAAGTTCAATTACATAAAATAAGTATGTGAAATTTGGTTTCCAGTCGATTATTGTGTATATCCATGTAACAGTGAAGGAATAAGGAATGCGGAACAAAGCAACAGATGAAAGATGACAGGAATATCATGCATAAAAGGATGAATTCAATCCCTCAACCTTATAAGGTAAGGAAAGGCAAGAAATTAATGAAGAAATATAAGTCATGATTACAAAGAAGGTAATCATAAAAGATGCTGACATAGTAATTCAACACGACATTGAATGGAATTATCATGGCCAACATAGTAGAGCTTTCAACAAGTGATCTAAAGAGGTGCAAAGGAAAATTACAAAATTAAATCAAGCTTGCACACAAGCAGAGATAAGAGCACGGGATGTCATATGGTGGATGTCCAAGTCATTGGAAGATATTAAAGAATGAAGAAGATGATTACAACAATAAAGGGGAATGGTTAAAAGTGGAAATATAGAGAATGTAACAACATTCTAAAGGAACAAATGAGTAGCAAATTTAGTAAAACATAACTAGTGTGGACACTCCCAGATGAAAGAGGAGGCATACAGAGATAACACAATACCAACACTTTACATAGAATGCAAGAAGGATGGACCATGAGAAGTAGTCCATATGAAGTTGGTGTGATATAAGGTGCAGATGTATGCGTGTTGAAGAATAAAGGTAGGTAAATTTAAACTCATAATCAATATGGTTAGGAAAGGAATCAATAAATGAAACTTGAAGTGCTTAGAAATTAAGAAAAAGGGCCAAGTTGGGCTTGGTTGGAAAATTTCTTAGGAAAATTGAACAATAGTGCAAAGATAAATTGCATACAACGGATACTAAGTGAAGGAACACAATCGTGGTGAAAACATATGGGTTTGGAGTTCATCCCAAGGCAAGAAAGGAATCTACATGAGACTACAAGTGTTGTTGTAGCAGCAAATGATGAAGATGGACAACGAGGCAACAAGAAATGAAAGATATTGAATCTCTTAGATGCATATGCATTAGTAGGCATACTAATACATGATGCATGGTGCATGTGAATATATGTGTGCATACATGTGATATTGCATATTGGTAAAAATAGTATGAGTTTACATATATGCAATGAACCACTAATCATAATTAATATGATTGATAATGATTGTATGACCATAAATAGTTGAATTATGGTACTTGAAGATGTAGATGGTGTGGTTGGATATGACATGTAACCATCTGAGCAAAGATTAGGATAATAAATCTATGATCAGTAGGTTGGTAAAAGCACTATACAATTTCTTGCAAGAGACTAACTTATTAGGTAGCATCAAAGGTGTTGAGAGTAGGCATGCATGTAATGAATTTATTTATGCCAATTGCTCAAGTGTTAAAAAAATGGATTGAGTAAGAATCCCTTTAGCCATATTTTAGTACCATGAACTGGTATGCATATGATGTTTGAATGCATTTAAGTTAATGTTATTCCACCTGAATGATGTGGTAGATGCAGGAAGTCTTATACCTATATGACCATTTGGAATTTATAATGCATTGATGTGAAATTAAATAGCATTCTATGTGTGTGTTGGTTATGAGTAAATAACCAAGGCAAATCAGATTTTGTGAATTTGATATGATGTTCATGAATAAATAAAAGAGTGCATTGACTGTGTGTGAATTATTAGATGGTATAAATATTGTGGTTACACATACATGCACGTGGGCATATATATTGAATGCATGTTAAGCCATATTTCATTGCATAATATGTTAACACTTGAAATGATGAAATTATTGGTAATGCATAATTTTAAGATTATTTCAAGAGCTGTTGAAATAAATGCATGAAAAATTAGTCACATTGGATGGACTACAAGAATGCTCTATTGGGAGAACATAGTTGTGTAAAAGAAGAAGGTGTCTTGGATATGGTAGTAAGAGTGATCCATAACAAAGACATGGATTATTTCTCATACCATTGGAAGCTAAGTATTATGTGTGGAACTCATGTTATTATTAGGAATTTAATTATTGTGATAATGATTTCCAAGATTCATTGATAGACAAGAGTATGATTCCTAATACATGTATGTTTATGTATATGACATATGTGGATGGTGAATCTACCTACTTTGAACCCATGATGGAAACTGTAAGTTGGAGAGTCCGGGAAGAAGGCCACTGCAAGACACGAGAACCCTAAAAGTTGTGTTCTTTTTGGGCAAGAAAGTCTTGGTTAATGATGGATTGCTCAAGGGTCTGCTAACTCAGATAATGGGATGCCGGAGCATGGAGGGTGAGTGACTGCGAAGAAGAGGCAAAATTAGTGAATCTGCTATGAGTGATTCGTGATACCTTTAGAGTCCTAGCACGAAGATTCGCTGGTCTGCTTGTGATGGAGCACTGGAATGGAATTGGGGTAAAAAGCCCAAGGGACTGTTAACTCAAAGAAGGGAATCCAAGGGACTGCTCAATCAAAGAAGGGATCCTTAGTCCTTGTGTTGTGCATGTTGATGGGGGAGGAGTGTTGTGGATTGGGACAACTATAGAGGGTGTGTCAAGAGGAGCAGTGAGAGGAATTATTTCTTGTGGCAACCTAGTGAAAGAAAATAAATATGCATGCTGATAAGTATTGGATAGAGATTTCCTACTTATTTGATGAAATGAATATATGTTCTTACCTTTTGGATTTGGAAGATTGTTATAGGCATTATGACTATTTCATGAGAATGATTATAACATGCATACTTCTTCTTAATGATTGATATAGGTACATGTGGATGTGCCAATCCCGGGAAGGAAACTAGTGGACCATCAATGTTGGTGCATTGTGGATGAGATGACCAACAATTATACCAGAGTACAAGGACTGAGAACATTGTGGAAAATGTGCCTGAGGAAGCAACCTGCAAACTAAAGGATGTTTTCCAACGACATATTGTACATGCCTAAAGACAAGTTAATTTATGTCATCGTATATATGGAGTTGATGATGCACCAAGGATGGTGCATAAATTGAGGGGGGGGATGTAACGCCCCATTTAGACCCCATAATGTAATTATGTAAATATGAATGAAATGGCTAGAAGCCAGACATGAATGGTCCACTATGACCAAGATGATGTAATTATGTACATTTTACATTTAATATAAAAAACCATGACTACTGCAGACCAAGGAGAACAGAGAAGAGATGGGGGGATATGATTCCACGAGAGGGAGAGTGAGAAGGGGATTTACTAAGGAGATGACCCCAATGACTTATCATTTAAGTCACTATATTTATTATTCCTTTTATCATATGTTTTATTGATCCCTCTTTATAAAAGTGCATTAACCATAATCTTGGGTTAATTATCCTAAGCTTGGGATTGGAGGGGAAAAAGTGTCAAATCCCATGTATGCCATTTGCGTAGTTCCCAAAATCCATGCATTCCACTTGGCTAGTTCTCAATATGCATATAAATCATTGAAAACTAGTCATTTAGGGGGATTCCTCCATGATGGAGCTATCAACTATGGTCAACTTTGAACCACCTTCACTCATATCACCATCACCTGTACCACCATCACCCATACTGTAGTTTGGACCCATACCGAGAACGATTGAGTTCCCTAGAGTCCCGACATAGAGAGTTCCTAGTCGGCCTATGCTGGATCCCTGAAAGGGAATTGAGGTAAACAACCCAAGGGATTGTAAACTTAGAGAAGGGAGCCCCATTCCTTGGGGTTGTGCAATCTTATGGGGAATAAATACTAGTGGTTTGGGATAGATGTAGAGGGAGAGCTCAATATGTTCTTGTGGTTTAATAGGCCCAACTCGAGGGTGGAATATTAAAGAAAGATATGGTTTGACAAAGCCTGTGGTTTGGGGGAACATCCTTGGTCTATAGTCAATTGGTTATATTTTCAGATAAGTCTTCATTTGTGTATAAATGATTGGTATTTATTTATGATATGTATTTTATTGAATTATTGTTATCGTGTGATTAAAATGCATATAATTAATGACTTGAGTGAATGCATTCATGTGGAAAATATATGTAACATTCTCGTGTATGTTTATATTAATTCTAAGTGTTCATTTACATATATAATTCCGTTGTAAATTTTAATTAAACCAATAGAAAAAACGTAATTGAGTATCGAATGAAATTCCAGACAATAATTTGAGTACCCCATGGCCCTAAAGGCACCGTGAGGTCATCGGGTATGTGACAAAATCCATTTGCTTGCAAACCCACCTACACATAGTAGTGAAAACAAATGAGCACTTACTTGGAAGCATAATGGACTAAAGAATCCTCACCTGCAATACATTTGATTTCAAACCCACCTACACATAATAGTGAAATCACCTACTCACTCACCTAGAAGCAACATCTATAGATGATACCTCAATGGTGCCTCATATCAAATACGTGGACTGAAAATTATTTAGTGATTGCTTGGATTTTTATCCACTTTTGTCAACCCTCATGACTATTTGAAACCTTGATCCCTCCTTCCCGAGATTCCCAGAGTTCAAAGAGAGAGAGGGCTATATGAGGGATTTGCTGGTACCTTTACTTTTCATTTTCATTTTTTATTTTTGTTTGTTTTTCAAGTGATTTCCACCATGATATTTGAACCCACGACCATTGGGAAAAAAATCTAGGATGACCCATGATAATTTGAATACTCAACCATTGGAACACACTCCTTATCAGGATTCATTGGGGCCAATCAATACCTAAAATCCTTTACATTTGTGGATGACATTGATAAATAATAAAACTATTGGTTGGGGAAGTGTAACACAAATCTGGTATGGAATTATAGATGACTCGATTGTCATGCTTTTGTTGTTGAAAATTGTTATACATTGTGAAAGCCTTACCTTTATGAATATAAACTAATGATTTGTTGAGATGCTTTTGAGGTTATAATTATTTTTGGGAAAATAATTTGACAAGACAGACCCATCCTTGTGCCAAACTTATTGAATAAGCTTGAACGGGAAATGATAGTGCAAATTGTCATAGGTTATGGATGTAGCTTTTATTGACTGCTTATTTTTTCAAAATTTTGGTTGAAGTTAATAATTTAGCATTAGTAACAGTGAATTTAGTTTGACCATTCCTTTTACATTGTTCTTTATGTGAAAAAAAAACAAATTTGTTTCTGTGAATGAACGATGCCCCGAAATCCAATTTAAGCTTTTACTTATTGAATGCAATACCCCACCGCCCCTCCCCGTTTTGACTTGGAATGTATTCAATCGAAACATGTAAGTGATGTAAATATGCTAGTATGGATTCCTAGTGTGGAGCCGAATAGTGAATGGCTAGGCATGAATAATGTAAATATTTCTACATGGACCATGTGGTTGGCTTATCATGGTACTTTGAAAGCTATGCAAATATTATGTTGGAAAATAATAAAATGGTCCAAGATGGTTGTGTAAAGAGCACTAGAGGGGATATCATTCCACTAGAGGGAAAGAGGAAAGGAGGTCTATGGGAGAATAAATCCTCTATTTCTAGGTGTCAACCTTAGAACTCATTCATTTGCTGCCATGTTCCTTAAATGAACCAATTACTTCCTTTTAACTACTAAATCCAATCATTGAATGCATGTGTGAGGTTGGTGGGGAAAGTCTTCTCATGTAGTTATGGAAGCATGGGATAAGTTTACTTCTATGATTGTTGTAAGAATCCTCTCTTATATGGTCAGAAGTTATGTTAGTTGTCTTTTCCCCATCCCCTCATCTATTTTTGGAATCTATCATCCATTTTTTATGAGCAAATTTTTACAGCAGATTTTACATCAAAGAGAGTTTTTTCTTTCTTTTGTTATTCATTCCATTACCTTTACCATTGCCAGAATGTGAATTAACAAAAAATTCAAAATTGTGAAGGAAAAGTGCAGATTCCAGAGAAAAGAGAAGGTCGTAGGTGAGCATAAAGGTAGGGAGAGATAGGAATCTTTACCCATTGAGTTTTGTTGCTAGTAAATGCTTGAGAAGCCATGAATTAATGCAATAGGAGGTTCTCCAACATCATATAACAATTTGGACTCTTTATGCACACATTTGTAAGCATTGTAAGGGTTGTATTTCCCAAGGGAATTGTCAATAAGTGAAGGAAAATGCATTCCTTGTGTTGTGTGCGATAGTAGAAAATAGTGCCATGGTCGGGATGGCTTAGTGGGATTCCTGTAAGTGCTTAGTGGTGGGAATTTTAGCTAAGGATGAGAGCAAATGAGTTGTGGCTTGAGATAGAGAAGCCTGTAGGTGTTTCCTTTGCCCTGGTGGCTCATAGCCTAAATTGGGGGTTGTATCTGTAACTGATACCAACAGTTGGGTGGAAAATCTCTCTTACATAGCAAGTTGCTTGAATCTTCTTTCTTTAAAGATAAGTATTATCTTTGTTTTTGAATGTGCAATGATTTTAGTTTATGTGTGTGATAATTATGCTTGTTTATGCATGATGTATGTGTGGATAGAGTGTTTATTTCCATTGTGTTTTGTATTATGTATATGCACATACATTTATTAATTACGAATTCATAGTTATGGTCTATGGGGCGAAATTTGGAAACCTGTAATCTGGAAATATCCCCCTCTGTTGGTCGAAATGATAGATGGCAATGTTATAGAGTGGTATTAGATCCTATGGTTACAACACGAGAGTCATCTGGGCCAGAATCCACAGTTATAGGCAGAAAACCAAAGTTGCATAGGAAATGATGATAAATGTTTCTATGAAAATCATGGGTTTTGTTAACAGATTAGAGCCATGTATCATATCTATGATCTATCAGTTGGAATGGTAGATTGGATGACAAAATTTGGGGAAAATTTCATAATTTGTAGACCTATGGGTGAGTTTTTCGGTTCTGTTATGCAATAGAGATATTTATGAAATGGAGGAAAGAACTAATGTAATTTCATAATAAACCTTATTGCAAAATTGAAATTTTACCTATTTATAAAAAATTGAAAAAAATGGGAAATTTGAGATGGGCACCACCTGTTCATTGTGAACAAGGGATATGATGTCAACTAGCCATCATAAATGGATGTGCATGTGGCAGGACCAGAACATGGCTAATGGGAAGGGTCCAATGCGATAAGCTCGACCATTATGTCAGGATTGGATCATCAGAGGCTAACCATTGAAAGAAGCTGACGAGAGAGAATGCAGAGGATCCTAATGCTATATCAGAGTTGATGTATCGAGAATGCCTCATCAAAGGTAGGCCATCGGGAAGTAATCCCAAAAGTGCATGCGCATAAGTTCGATGCATCTAGACCTAAAGTGTCAGGAAGAGCCCCATCATAGATATGTTATTGGAGATTTATTCCAAAGGTGCAAGTGGAGGATCTCAAGAGAGTGAAGTATGATGTGTCAAAACCAACGACACTAGAGATGCCTCATCAAAGGCATGAGTTTAGAGAGAAAGTCTGATAAAGTATGCAGGGAGGGCCGATGGATCGAAGCCTAATATTGTATCAAAAGCGACATATCATATGTAGGATATTAAAAGAAAAGTCTGACGGAATATATGCATGGAGTGAGGAAAAGATGATAGGTGATATCCAATGGGATTTCAAACTCGATGCATTGGGAATTGCCTCATCAGAAGTGAAACTTCAGAGTTATCACATCGGGGTCAGCTCATCAATGAATCATGTTGCAATTGCACATAGGTATTTCTAATGGAAGGGAGACGATGTATCAGAGCCAATAGTGTGGGATGGTTGTGGAACAAAGTCTTAGTAAAGCTAAGGACATTGATAGAGGTAGAACCTGATGAGAAGAGTCTAATAGGGGAGATATGATGAAGGTCCTCTAAAAAGTTAAAAATCTAAAAGAAAATTTATGGAGCCCAAAAATTGGTTTGGCCATAATAAAAGCAATTTAGCTTGGAATTCGATGAGACCTACAACATTATGAATCCATTGATAAAGGCTACAAAATTTCGAGTGAGGGGCATGGGCCTATTTTGCTCTAGTTTTACTAAAATTTTTAATTAGTGGGTTTTAAAGTTCAATATCCAAAGACTCGGTAGGGGCCCTGTTGGGGCCGAAATTGTTATGTTGCTTTTGTGGATTAGGAACATAGATAACTCTAATAGGATATGGCCAAATTCCTAAAGGTGCGAAGCTGAGGTGGAAAAGAATGCCAAAATCCTTTATTATGGGGCACATTTTGGGGATTTCAGAAAACTTGGAGGTAAAAGTGACTCTAGATGTCGAGACCAGAAAAATTTACGAACTCAACATTTTTTCTACTCATCAAAATGAACAACTTTGGTTAGAGGAAGTTTTTGCATAAATGCTTAGTTTGTGAGATAGTCAAATCCCTTAATTTATAGAAATAAACTAGAGTATCAAATCAAGGAATGAAAGTTTATGAGTAAATCCTTGTCATGATTATTATCAGCTCCCAATAGAGAAAAAAATGATTCTCCCTAGATTTTCTTCTACATGTGGCTCAAGTTGGTCTTTGAAGCTAATTGCACTTGTGGGAAAAGTACAGAATTGGGAAAAATTAACCGTTTTGAAAGGGTGTAACTTTCAACTCTTAGGCCATAATGAAACATGAACATAGTCATTGGAAATATTATCTACAGGGGAACAACTTTGAAAAGTCATATTCTTAAAGGTGAATTCATATGTTTCTATAAATTTGAATAGAAAGTGCTAATAGCCATCATTTGAAAAAAATTGTCCATATGGGTAGTTCCTAGAATGCATGAAAATTAATTTTGTGAATTTCTAAGAATGTAATGAAGATAAATCATGTGTTTATATGATTTTTTTTGCAGATACAATAGCATATCAGGGACAATAAGGGTCGATTTTCATTAGAGTTCAAATTGAAAATCCTTCGTTTTTGGTTGGGCCGAGAAAACCAACATCATGGATGATGCATATGATATTATTTATGTAGCTAAAACAAATGTCATGGGAGAAAATATACATGTCAAGAATGTAGAGACAACATTTAATGGACAAAGGAACCAAGTAACTCCCCCAAATATTTTAGAAACCATGAGAAGTCTAAGAGTGGAATTACAAAGTTGCAGAGCAGATAGTGAGAGGTTGCTCAAAGATCAAGAAGAGAAGAACCAAATGAATGCAACCATGCTCCAAATCTTAACAGGAAGTCAGAGGAAGATTTACCCTAAACAACGCTAAGGAAATTAGGCAAAAAGTGAGAGTAGCTCAAGGAGGCATTCTCATAAGAGGTCCTTGTTGACACGTCTAAATGTCCATGTCAATAATGAGGGAAGACACCTGTTTGCAGGTCCCAAGTAAGACCCGTTCACATTTGGTATAGTGTCCCTAACTAGTTAAGGACCCGATTGCCACTTATAGATTTTTAAAGTTTGTTTATTGATTTTCTTTTATAATAAGCAATTTAATCTAAACTAAGCCAATACTATGAACTAATTAAGAAAAGATAAATCTAATCGCATTCAACAATATGTTAAAACAAACAATGCTAAAGAAATAATAGATAAATAATCATCAATTTTTTATATATGCACATGTGTTTCACAAACATGAAACTATTGATTGCTATAAATTATACTTAGAAATAATCCATAAATAAATACATAAACAATTAATAAAATTAAATGATATAACTAAGATAAATCTTAATTAAACAAGTGAAATTTCAATGGTTATGAAATGATAATCGAAATTGATTATATACTTAAAATGAATTACCGAAAACAAAGAAAACTTATAATCAATTTGTAAAGCTTCCGCAAATTTAAACAATGAACATAAATGTACAATTAAATCAATTTACTTAACATGAGTAGTAATAATCCACCGCTTGTACAAGTCACCATTAAACTCCTCTTAAGTTCCATCTCTTGGGAAAAATCAATCATTCCAAAATCCAATACAAAGTCTCTCCTTACAAAGCCTCTCCTTACAAAGCCTCCCCATTTTAGAAGCAAAAAATCTTCTATTTATTTACATCTTTCTCATTTCTTCCATTTCCAAAACCATATACCTTTGGTTTCGTCCGTTCTATTTTGCAGTTGCATCCATTTTGGTTAGGTCCATTACTTTTTAGGTTAAAACAATTATAATCCTTCATTTTCAATTTTAACTTGCCTGTGGAACCCAACATCTCTAGGAAATCTTCATTTAATTGTATAATTGTTTCTTTGCCTTGTATAATGGTTCGGTTCTTTTCTTTTAATTTTTTTTTAAAAGTTTGCAAATCAAATAAAACATGACTTAATAATTTGTTTATGAAAACATTAGAGAAACAAAAAACATGAATATCAAATTAAAATGATTATTTCTTCAAAAAGAAATAAAAATATATTTTTTCTCCCTTTTTGGAGCTTCTCTATTTCCATCAATAGGAGGTCGTCTCCAAACTGCAACGTAACAAGGAGACATGGTTGTATAGAGTTTCAATTTTGAGTTTTCTCCAATAAATGTGTATAAATGTAGCAACAAGTGCATATTCCTTCTCTTAACTAACAATTAAGAGAAACTATTAAAATTGCTAGAATAGAAAAGGGAAAATATTGTGAAGCAAGAAGAGATGGACTGGAGACTCAAAAGCAGAGCCCTCTGGATTGAGCTGGGGGATAAAAACACAAAAAATTTCCATTCATATGCCTCTTACAGGAAAAATATCAATGCTATCTGGGAACTCAGTGATGATATGGGAAATAATTTAACTGGTCTTGAAAAACTGCAGTCCTCAGCAAAAAGTTATTTTGGCAAAATCTTCTCGGATACTGGACAGTGTGATCTGGGTGCTCAGTTGAATGTTGCTAGATTATTTCCTAAATTTTTTGATGATCATGAAGCTAAGGAATTGGGAAAAGAAGTTACCTTGATGGAGATTGAAGAAACACTGAAATTATTTGCTAAGGAAAAAAGTCCAGGGCCTGATGGCTGGACTGTTGAGCTTTTTTTGCACTTTTTGACATCATGGGTGAAGATATTCTAAAAATGGTGGAATTCTCAAGAACTGAAGGATGCATTTCCGGGGCTTTGAACTCTACCTTTATCACTTTGATTCCAAAATGCAGTAAACCAAAAACTTTTGGGGATTTTAGGCCAATTGCCTTGTGTAATTTGGCTTATAAATTAATTTCTAAGATTATATATGTTCGATTGAAGCCTGCACTTTCCAGATTTATATCTTCTGAACAATTCGACTTCCTTCAGGATCGTCAAATTCTTGATGCAATTGGTATCTCTCAGGAGATTATTCATGCAATCAAGAAAATAAATCTGAAGGCTTTCTTACTAAAAATGGACTTTGAGAAAGCGTATGACAGAGTTGACTGGGTTTTCTTGAGACTGATCCTCATTCAAATTGGCATTCCTCCTTTGGTTATAAAGTTGATAATGGTTTGTGTGTCCACTACTAACATTGAAGTTATGATTAATGGTGCTCCTTCCGTTTTTTTCAAATGCACAAGGGGCATACAAGGTTTCCCTTTGTCTCCTCTTTTATTTATGTTAATCATTGAAGGTCTCAGTAGACTAATAATTAGTGCTAAATCTGAAGGTAAAATAAAGGGTATTAATCTCTCAGCTGATTTATTTCTCTCTCACCTTCTGTTTGTAGATGATGTCTTAATAGTTGGGACATATTCTATTGATGAATGGTCGAGATATAAGGAAATTATTAAGGTGTTTTGTGATGCTTCAGGTATGTTGGTGAGTACTACCAAATCTAGATTCTTTCATTACAAAATTGAGGAATCGAAGCTAAATGATATAAAGGAAATTATGCCTTATAAAAGTTGTCATCTGGAGGATGGATTTAAATACTTAGGCTATTTATTGAAGCCTAATGGTTACATGATTAAAGATTGGACATGGATTCTGAAAAAGGTTGAATGCAGAATTAACCAGTGGACCTATAGATTTATATCGGTGGGGGGAAGACTCACTCTTGTAAAATCAATTCTGACAGGGATACCGGTATACTGGTTCTCTCTCTCACAAGTCCCAAGTTTTATCATCAATTCATTAAGAAAGCTTTTCTTTAATTTTCTTTGGACTAGAGGAATGGAACGTAGTAATCTGGTTATGGCTAGTTGGGACAAATTAGCATTGCCTGAAAGCTGTGGAGGTTGGGGCATAAATTTCTTATCCACCTTCAGTGTTGCTCTTAGACTTAAAAGTTTATGGAGAGGAATTTTTGGTACTACTCTCTGGTCCAAAGTGCTGTCTGTGAAGTATATAAAAGGGGATATTACTAAGTGGATTAGGAATCCAAAGAAAAGAGCTAGGGGTGCTTCTCCTCTTTGGGATGGTTTCATCAAAGTTTACAATTGGATGGAAAAATATCTCTTTTGGTAGGTAGGAAATGGTAAAGAGATTTTGGTTGGTATTGACACAATTTTGGGTTTAGAAGAAAATTATAAACTATCTGAGGAAATTCTTAGCTTTTTGAAGGAATATGGTCTCTACACTCTCAATAAAATTAAGAAGACAAGAGATAAGTCTGCACAAAATTCTTACTGGTTAAGTGCAAAGGATTTGGGATTCACCGGGCGTGTTGCTTATGAATGTGACCGTTACATAAGGAACTTGAATTTAGATGGTTGTAGACTTACTCAAGAGAGGGATTCGCTTATTTGGAATGGTAACCCAGCTACTGGCATGGTCATGACTAAATCAACATATAATGCTATTATAAAAAACATATGTTATTTTCCGTAGAATTGGTGGTATAAAAGGCTCTGGCAATGGCAGATCCCGTTGAAATTCAAATGTTTTATGTGGTATGCGTTGCAAGGGAGTCTTAAAACCTAAGATAATCTTATGAAGAAAGGGTGGTATGGGCCAAGTATTTGTTCTTTATGCAAAAATAATTATGAGTCTACTAATCACCTTCTTGTGGAGTGTGAGTTTACTAGGAATATCTGGAACATGATCTTGTCTTTTTTAAAGCTTGATCAGCAGTGGGGTTTAGAAATTTTTTCCATATGTGCACTACATTGGTTCAGAAGATGCAGATCACACCCCACTATTCCATCGTTGATATCATGGTCTATTTGGTATACTAGAAATAAAATTGTTTTTGAAAATAAGGTTCCGATCTTATAGAACACTTGTATTCAGATTCTGAACTTGAACAAAGTCTATTGTACAGAAAAAGCAAGTTCAAAGATTAAAAAAGTGAGCACTTTCAATCCACAGTTCAATGGTCCTGTTGCTTTCTTCGATGGTGCGGCTACAAATGGCTTATGTGCTGCAGGTGGAGCAATATTTTTAAATCAGGATCACTATTTCACCTTGAGACTTAATTGTGGATCCGGTTCTAACATGAAAGCAGAGCTTCTTGCTCTTTGGTGTGTTCTGAAAGTGGCAAACACTTTTGGTTTTGGTGACCTCAAGTTTTTGGGGATTCTTGGGTTACCTTAAAATGGGCTTGCGGCGAGTACATACTAAAAGTCACATCTCTTCTTCACTGGTGCAACAAAATCAAGGCAAAACTTCGGTTATGCAATAATATATCCTTCGAGCACTTCATCTATTGACAACATAACTCTTTGGAAGACAAACTGTCAAAACAAGCTATGTAAGGCGAGGAAGGAGTTATTGTGTGGGAAGAATTCCAGGGTCAACATATTTGTGATATGGGATATGTGAGGATCTTTGAATGATGATATACTTTGTGACTGATTTTGTTTTATCTTTTTGGTAATTATAGGTTGGGAGGAAGTGTTTTTTTGTTGAATCTTGTTTTGAGAAGGAAGAATTGTGATAAATTATTTTGTTGATAAGTCTTTTAAAGACTTGAACATTTATGTACTATTTGATTGACACTGAATATCAATAATATGCTTTTTTCTGCTGAAAAAAAATTACTGATACTTAGTATAAAGAATCCTTTCGGAACATAAACACCATGTAACTCCAATTTTGTATCACAACGAATGCTCTTTGGATAACATCTAAAACCAATAGGAAGACTCTCAAATTTTCCACGAATAATTTCCAAATTTTGATCGTTTACAATTTGAACTGCTCTTTTCCCAATGAAAGTATCTAAAGAGTCATTTGTATTTTCTATATTAGGTTATTGTAAGTCCGGAACATCTTGCCTCATTCGTGGTTATATTCAATCAAAGATACTATGGTAGGATTCCATGCTGAGAAGAAATGTAGATTCTCACAATGTGGAGTTGGGTTGTTCTATCCTTATCATTCACCACTGCCATCTTCATTTTATGAGTGGGATTGCTTCAAAATGCTTAACAATTTCTTTTTTATCTAACTTTTTGGTTAGTCATCAAGACGCTCATTATAATATTTTGATACGTGTTTTTAATGCAATTGATGATCACGCCTCATTTCCGCTGCCTCTTCAAGAGAAAAATCGTTTACAATGTTTGAAAGTCTTGTGAATCTCTTCAATATTTTTCTTGGTAAACATGCCAGGAATAGTTTTTGAACAACTTCTGTAATTCACCTTGATTCCAATATTCGGCTTCAACTCTTGCGATACTCTTGTAGAACTAAACTACTCCGTGTGTATTTCTCATTGAATGTTGTGGTACAATGAAATTTAATTAATGGAATATACCTATAAAAGTATTTGGGGTCCTCCTCTTGTCTTATGTCGATAGGACGACAAGCATCAATAAGAATTCTCACCCATTTTCCATCTCAAGAATAACATTTCATGCTTGTGGCGTGTAATCCATGTAACCCCTGCCTAACTCACAAAGAATAGGACGATATGTCCTGTCAGATTAGGTACTTCATTAGAATGTCTCTATGACCACAATTATCATAGTGAAGTGCTCCTATGGGCACTACATTAGAGTCTCGTTGTTCTTTTATCACCTTGATAGACTTCACAGACGATACTAATACCAGGAACTGTGTTATTTTTGAATGTTTTTTCAGAAAAGACTGGCACATTGGAATTGCTATCAAGGGAGCGAGAACATGCAAACAAAAATCCTACATTGGCCCCATCACAACTCTTCGCATGGTTGATATATTCCAAGATTTATCACTTCCACCAAAGAAATCTAACATAGAAAGAGCAAGCAGTAACACTATATGAAAATCATCAATTCTAGACATGCTCTCTTCTTCACTCCTTGATCTAGAATATCTGTAACTTTTAAGTGTTCATTTCTTCTTTTGCCTCCATTGCTACTATGTGCAGGTCAAACCAATGAAAACAATACCTCAATTATTGTAATATTAACATATGAACAACCATGAGCAACTATCTCAAAAAGATGCTTGAGTTTATTGTAGTTACCTGGACATTCGAATGATGAAAGTTTATCTCCTGTTGAATAATCTGATGCTTCCAATCAGGCCCCAAAAGACATTCTTATTTTATCAAAGCATCTTTGATTTCATAAGTTATGTCACGTGCGTGACGCTCAATATTTTCTCACATAAGTTAGATTTATTTGATTTTCACAGTCTTTATTCTGAAGAAAAGACTTTTTTTTATCTAGAGTTACATTCATATCATAAGTCGCAGTATGAAATATGAAATATACGATGACCATAGGATATCACTAAGAGTTATAAGATCAATATAGCTCATTTAAAATATTCGTCACCCTTGGCTGCAGTTGTGATGAGTCCGGAAACGACTGGGAGTATGCAGATGTCGCATGAAGCAGTTACCTAATATATAATTCTCTGACAACTTTGTCAGATTGATCTCACTTGAATTCTCTCTATCACCACCACCACCACTTCTCATATTAAAACTAATCATCTGCAAACCACAAAAGTGCAAATACATAATACGTTTTTCAATAAATAGATTAGAAAGGAGTAGGCTATTCTCTCGAAGATATGCACCCAGGGCCTATCGAGTGCCGTCGAGAGAGCCCTCACGCCGTGAGATCCATCCATGGCCTCCATCAGGGATCAAATTTGAAGGGTAGGGTCACATTTCATTTTGAAGGGCTATGAGATATCGAACCCTTCAATGCTGACATGTAAAAATAAATCATTCTTTTCATTTGAAAATATAATAATACATCAAAATTTCATTATTAGTAAAGTGTGTGTCACCTTTGAGATGGTTCCACATATCATCATTTCAAATTAGTGAATATCAGTTTTGGATTGTGAATTTATTGAGAGCATGATAGTTAGCCACTAAGTGCCTTTCATCCTTCTTTGCCATAGGAATAATGAAAGGTGAGGAGCCATATAAGCAAGTGGAGGAGTAGTTGGAGCCATATAGGTCACATAAGATGAGGAAGCTAGGAATGACCTATTAAGAAGAGGGTATTTGGAAGGTATTGTAGGATAATTATAGTGTGAAGGCTGGTCGGGAAGGGATGAAGAGAAGGATTAGTTAGAGACCATAATTTATACTTCAAAAGAATGGTTAAAATCTTGCTCAAATATTAAGAAGAGGGTATTTGGAAGGTATTGTAGGATAATTATAGTGTGAAGGCTGGTCGGGAAGGGATGAAGAGAAGGATTAGTTAGAGACCATAATTTATACTTCAAAAGAATGGTTAAAATCTTGCTCAAAGGGTGGCACAATCAAATAAAAACGTTTTATCTCTAAAAGCTTTTAACCATCTATAAATAAATTAGGAACCAAATACCTAGGTTATATCAATGATATAGAGTTGTATCTAGAGTTTAGACAAAAAGAGGATGTAACTTGCACATGTTGACTTAGTTGTTTCCTGGGCTATAGTCATTGATATAGGACTCTAGGAGGTCTTGTTGAACTTGCACATGTTTAATTTATACTACTGTAAATTTTATTTTACTTCAAATAGAGTTTTATTTTACTCTGCTTATCTAGGTTTCTGGGTTTTTATTTTAGTACAAGAGACAGTAAAAAAAACATAATTTCTGGGTTTTTATTTTAGTACAAGAGACAATAAAAAAACATAATTTCTGGGTTTTCTGAATAATATTGTAATAGTTCTACAATCTGCATTTTGGTTGAACACCAGAGTTGAACAGAAGAGAAACAAAAAGCTAGAAAGCATTTTTTAGGGAAACAAATCATAAATGAACAACAAAGAAACAATTCATAAATCAACAACGTTTTTTAGGGAAACAAATCATAATGAACAACAGGGAAACAATTCATAAATGAACAACAGAGAAACAAAAAGCTAGAAAGCATTTTTTAGGAAACAAATCATGCAAATTACATTCTGCCTATAATGTTTTTTTAACCAGATTACTATAGTTGAAAATGTGTATGAAGCAACAAATACAAAATTGCTTGGCATACCTCTGTATAGTCATAGCTGTTTGTCCATTTGTCCATTTGCAATGCCAAATTGCCAATGTAGATTCGCCGAACTCTCCATTTGCCAACAACCCAAGACGAAAATGATGTGAAACTTGACAACTACTTAACGCTGAGGCAGAATTACCGAGCTTGTTATGCTATAACTCCGTGAATCCTGCAAACCATGCGCAGAAAAACAATCTCAAACTATATAATAGCTTGAAACAACACTAAAAAACGATCAAACCAAAGCTTGATTAATTTTCTGCCAAAAACTCTTTACCTGACCGAATTCTCTCAAAAAACTATAGAATGCATCATTTTCTTTGGAACAAACTGCTACATTGAAGTCCCTATGGGCATGGGCCATATCGATTTGAGTCTGGACAAGTTCCCAATCAACTTTGGAGTCGAGCTGCCCTGAGCTCTCACTCCTCAACCTGCTACATTTGGGCATTCAAACCCTACGTGCATTGAATGTTATTCGCAATTTTGCAGAGTCGAGGCTTTTTCAAAATAATTGATATGTTTATTAAATTTAAATTAATATTTTATTATGAAGAGTAATAAGTATTGAACGAAATGGTGGGAAATTGGGAATCCGGGCCGGTAAGTTGGTAAAATTAATTGCTTTCACATTACTCCACCAATCCACCATAACTCCTTCACATGAAGGCTGACAGGCTACAGCGTGTCTGGTCACCGGTGTCACCTACAGGCTACAATAACAGTACTAACCGAGCTCACATTTGCCAAAATTCCAATTCCAACTGGGATGGGTGACGGGCCACGCATTGCATGTCTGCGTTTCATGTCTTTTATGTAGCGACCAGAAGTACGTGGACCTACATCTGTGCCTCCACAGCTCCACCAACCACGTGGAATCTTTGACACTGTGAAACATTCTTCCACCGTCGGTCGCTGAGTCTCGACTCCCGAGTCCGAGACTCCGAACCACTAATAACCCCAGGACGGGCAGAATTTGGAGTTGCCCTTCGGTTGCAGATTTTCACAATTCAACCTAATTTCATTATTGACGGGCTTGGAATGAAATTAAATTTTATTTGTAGGGTAAAATTGGCTCTGGCCTTCTATGACGGGTAAAAGTGCCTTTGACGGGCACTGAAGGCTTCAAATTTGAAGCCTGCTCCATCTCCGTCCTCCTTCTATCTTTGGTTCCCTCCCGCCCTCCTCCGATCTCGTGTCAGCATGCTGCGGCCATCCACGATACACCTTGAATGTGCTTTTATCATAGGGACTGGTGTACAGACTGTCATCCTCATGCCCCTCAAGATCCTTCCGATCTCATATCATCGCACGTTTACATTGCCATCACGCCAAGATCGATGTATACCAACCCCATGCCATGATATGGTTCCATGTCAATTGTATATATGACCATGACATCCTAAATTTGAAATTTGTTGGTGGAGGGAGACTTCCCTCCATGGCCATTTGAATTTTAAATTTGTAATAAGCAGAGGGTTCACACGATTTGGAGGGAGACTTTGTTCGGGAAGATGTTGCTCCTGTGCTGCACTAGCTTCCATCGCATTGCATAGCGTCCACAGGACTTGGAAGGAGACTTTGGATGGGAAGATGAAGCATTCTATGTTGCATGATTCCAACGGTGGCTCTAGGAATTACATAAGGTACATTTCATATGTTAGCAGACCTATGTAACCATCCTAACGCATCACCTATGGCCTTGGGTATACAACTAGCCTTGTTTTAGCCAAATAAGAGTTCTTTGGGTTTGTTTCTCCATGTATTTAAGATTTCATAGGCTACGGTTATGATAATCGATGTGGAATAGTGTGGCCCACGATCCATTTCACATTTCAAGTTTAGTGGGACGTCAAATACCATCGATGGAGAGTAACCATTTCAAAGTAGTTTGTACATGAAATTCTTGTGAACTACAGAGCTCACAAACTATATAAATCCACAATAGTCTGCAATGTTAAGCCTGAGTTTTTCACTTTGAAAGCCTTTAAAGGTCTCTGCAATAGAGGAGTTCAAAATAATTTTAATTGACATCACAATATTACTCCATGGAATCGTCGCCTACCCCACGATGCAAGCGTGAACCTGTTTTGATTTATTAAGTATGCCGGTACAAGTTTTGAGAGATTCCAAATTCAACGTATTTATCTCATAATTTATGTAACAATATCATTCTCCAGATGAACCAAAAAATCTGGGAGGCTGGAAAACTCCAGTAAATCCTACATATTCTACTTTTGAAAATATTAGACTACTTTATTTTTGAAAATATTAGACTACTTTATTATAAGTTTAACTTGCATAACATTCATAAAAACACAACGGCTTTATGGTTTTCCCTTTGGTTTATATTCGAGAATAATGGTATTCAATTTTATAAATATATCTATATATATTTTATGGCATGCAAAAGTATCACTTTCATACCTTGGAAGTATATATTCGAGTTTGAATATACATTTATACTAACTTCTGTCATATCTTAAATGAGTCAAAAGAAGTTATATCTTAAATCAATAAAATCTTTTAAGCTTTTTATGATTTAAAATGAATTTAAATTTACTTTAAATTTATTAAACTTAGTAAAATTCATAATTCAAAATAAAAATATAGTTTTGATAATTGTGTGTTTCTATATATTCATTGTTTATTAGAAAATATAAATTTGTAAAAATATACCATTATTTATTAGAAAAGATAAATATGTGAAAATATATCATTGTTTATTAGAAAAATTAAATATGTAAAAATATACTATGTAGTGTGAGGTCAACAATTTATGTTAAAATTGGGAATAAATAGAAATATTTTTATAAAAATTAACGAAATAATTCAATTTATTTATATATATATGAAAAAATATAAATATTTTCATAAAAGTTATCCAAGTAATTTAATTTTTTAATATTATATATATATATATATATATATATATATATATATTTTTTTTTTTCCTTGGAAAAAGTCGTAATTTTATTTCATTAGAGAACAAAATTACATTCTGCACATGTAATAGAATCTTAGAGATCCTTACATTGTCAGCTTATACTGTCCATAAGGCCAATCAGTCCACCGAAAGACTGTCAATTGTCCCTTACATTTTTACAAATATGAGTGTAGTCACTCAGCAGCTGAGTTTTTACCTCTCCCTACAGTCCACACTGTTGTATCCAATCAGCCCAGCCAATGCCGCAGGACGCTCACAAGTTTTTGATAATACAGAAAATTTTTACAAAAGAATGTTTATACAATATATACTCGTTCTCACAGGAGAAACTCATACAATCAGAATTAAATCTGTCCAATCCGATACACTCAGAACTGTTGCTGTCCAAAAAGAATCCACTACAGCTCGAACAATTTATATTGTCCACAAATTGACTCATATATATTAATCCAAACAGCAGGCAAACTCTGTCCATACAGCAAAACAAATAATCGGTCTCAGAAAAGTATCTAATCAGCAGTTGTTTTCTGTCAAAAGTTTGTCTAATTCTCCGTAAGGTCCACAGTTTCCCCAAAGAAAGGCCTGTGGGTATAGCTGTAGATGCCTTCTGATGAATGAATCGTGATCCTCCATGTGCCAAATATCAAAGTTTGAGCTTCTTTAGATAGCTGGTCAGCCGTCCCATTTCGCTCCCTGTAGACATGGGTGAATGTGATGAAGTTAAAAGCCTGTTTTAACCGTAATACCTCCTCCAAAATTGGTAAGAGTATCATCACATGGCATTGTGTGCGCTCCATGGCCCATTCGATAACAATTAAAGAGTCTCCAAAAATCTGGAGTGTAAGACATCCTTGTTCAAGAGCGAAAAGCATCATTAGCTTAAGGGACATAAGTTCGGCGTAGTTATTAGTACCACTCCCCAAACCAGCCATTATATGAAAATAATGGGACTCTGATTTGTGTAGGACACCACCTCCACCACACACAGATTGTTGATTAATAGATGAGCCATCAAAAAAAGCCCACGGAATGGATTTATCTATTAATTCCGTGATCACAGGTCTAATGCTAATCGTTTTTATGGATGACTTGAAGTGTAGTAAAACAGCCACCGCTTGTGCCACAACCTGCTCCAGAGGGACCCTACAATCCTGAAATATAATCTTGTTCCGAGTGATCCAAATGCCCCAGGCGAGGATACAGGGGACAGCCCGAAAAGTGGGATGCTTGAGAGATGTCCACCACTGTTGAAAAGCGTCGGGAAAGTCCACTCCCCACCAACTCATATTGAGCGCCAGATGTTTGCAGGTGGCAGCCCATACAGCTTGTGTGAACCTACAGTGAACAAAAATATGTGAATTTGACTCTTCAGCTTCCCTACATAGAGGACAGAACCCCGGCCCCTGAGTGAATCTCTTCTGCAGAATGTCCCAAGTCGGTGCCTTATTTTCCAATATAGCCCAAGAGAGTAGTTTAGCTTTCCCCGGGCACTTTATTTTCCATAGGTGTTTCCACCACCACACCAAATCCCTGTGATGTATATTCACATTCAGCTGAATATAGCCATGTTTAGGAGTGTATTTACCAGATGGATGGTGTTCCCAGATTAATTCATCAATCCGATTTGTGAGGCGAATATTAGTGTATCTTAAAATCCGAATATAATTCACCCAAGCACCAAGCAAGTCATCCGGAATCTCAAGTTGCTGTGCAGAGATCCACCCCTGTTGCCATAGAGTGGAGGATCCCGGTTGTTCAATATCAGCCAGAAAGTGACAGCCTCGGGCTGCCAGAAAATTCCTTAAAGCCTCCGGTAGGACATGTCCACCGCTACAGCCTACCCACGGATCCAGTCCAATTCGAGTGTATCTCCCATTGCCGATTCTCCAAACTAAGCCAGACCCTATCAGATGAAAATGTTGCACCACCGCTTTCCATACCAGAGAGCAATTTGCCCGCGTCTTATTGCCCTGCCGAATCCATTCGAGAAGTGTTAATGGAGCAATATACTTATGGTACACCACTCTAGTCCAGAGGCTCTGAGTTTTTATAATTCTCCATGCCACCTTAGCCCCCAAGGCTTTAGCAAAAAGGAAAATATTCTTTAGGCCCCATCCTCCCAGTGCTTTGGGAACCGCGATCTTATCCCATCTGACCCAAACCAAAGCACGGTTATCACCCTTACCCTTCCATAGAAATGCAAAACACAACCTCCGAATCAGCTCCAAGACTCCTTTGGGAATCCAAGCGAGTGACATCCAATACACAGGAATTGCTTCCAACACTGATTTAACCAAAATCAGCCTCCCTGCCCTCGATAGCCATTTATGACTCCATCCACGCAGTCTCAGTTCTAGTTTAGCAATGAGCCATTGCCAGTCAGCTTTCAAATATGCATTCGGTTTTAAGTGAAAGCCCAGGTACTTTAAACCCGCATCAAAATTAAAAGTCCTGTATGGTAGTCGTAAAGCCAATCTGTGAATCTCCAGCTCAGATAGAAGAGAGCACGAGATCGTTGATTTTTCATTGTTAACTAACATACCCGCTGCCTCTTGTAGCAGATTGAGACCTTCAGCGATCTTATCGATATCCTGTCTCGATCCATCACAAAAAATCAATATGTCATCAACGAAAAGGAGATGAGTAATATACAGCACCTGTGAGATGGATATGCCACGAAAAGAACCTTCAGCTTTGGCTTTTAAAATAAAACGACTGAGTCCTTCTGCTACAAGGAGAAATAAAAGCGGGTGACAGTGGGCATCCTTGGCGTAGGCCCCTGCCAGCGTGAAAGAATGGACTCGCTGAACCATTTATCAGAACAGCAAAGCTCACTGTGGAGATGCAGGCCATAATCCAGCGTATAAACTCATAGCAGAAGCCCAGGTGTGTTAGAAGTAATCGGATATATAGCCAGCTAACCCGATCAAATGCTTTGGAGAGATCAATTTTGATCACAGCGCCCTTCTGCTTCTGCACCTTCATAGTGTGTATACCTTCCTGAGCAACGCCAATGGCCTCATGAATTTGCCGGCCTTCCAAGAACCCAAATTGTTCACTGGAGATATGCTGAGACAAGATAATCTTGAGTCTCCTCGCCATAACCTTTGAAATAATCTTATAGATGCAGTTGCAGAGAGAAATAGGTCTGAATGCATCAAAGCTTTCAGGCTCGTCCGATTTGGGTATGAGAGCTAAAAAAGTTGAATTGAAGGGTCCATGTATAAATCCAGCCTTTCTGGATTCTTCCACCACATCCAATAGTTCTTCCCCAAACAATTCATAGAAACCCAGGAAGAATTCAATAGGCCACCCATCGGGCCCCGGGCTCTTATCTTTCTGGAAGGAGTGCATAACCTGCGAAAGCTCATCCGGTAACACCTCTGCCATCAACATAATGTTCTCCTCTTCTCCCACAAAACGAGGGAAGAGCTGAGCCATTCGTATGACCTCAGCAATAGAGGCCCCAGATTGTGCAGTGAACAAATCTCCAAAATGTCTTACTCCCATATCAGCCAAACCATCAAAGCTGGAGATCAGTTCCCCTTCAGGAGAGGATAGTTCCCAGATAGAGTTTGTATCTTTTCTCCCCTTTGCATAGGCTTGAAAAAATTTTGTGTTCTCGTCCCCACACTGTAGCCAGAGCGCCCTGCTCTTCATTCTCCACATCTCTTCTCTATCAGACAGAATTACATTTCTGCAGCATTCCCAATTCAACAGCTCACCTTTCCGCACTTCATCCAGATAACCCATGCCCCTGTAGTGTAGTAGTCTATCGATATTTATCTCAGCCTCCCTCAACTTTTGTTCATCATTTCCTCGTTTTTCAGAGGCCCAGAGAATGGTGACCTCTTTGATTCGCTTGAGATTGTGTTGAAAGTGTTCCCCAGCATGCCGCAGTGACTCCGGAGTTCGATGAACCCACTGATCCTGTACCAAATTGAGAAAATCCTCATCCTTCAACCAGCTAGGATTGAATTTGAATGGGCTGGGGGGTTTTTCTCTACCACCTCGTAGTTCCAGCAGTATTGGGAAGTGGTCTGAAACCCCCCCTGTCCCAACCCATTGCTTGACCACATCAACTCCCAAAGCCAACACATCAGTGACCAGAAACCTATCCAGCCTCTTAGCCACCCGTTGATCCCCTGTTCTCTTATTCCTCCATGTAGTGGTTATCCTGGTAGGTTGAATGTCAAGGAGGTCCAGCCTTGCAAATGTTTGTATGAAATAATCTGCAAGTGGATCCGAAGCAGCCCGTGGCCCCCAAACTTCAGAAGTCCCCAGTGAAAGGTTGAGATCCCCACCCAGTATCACATCCCTACCAGCAAAGATGTCCATACTAAACAAAGAGTCCCAGAATCCAACCCGGTTGAGATAGGGCCCATAGATATTGAGAACTGTGATCCTCCTCCCCAACGATGCATCCCAAAATTCCAATCCAATACCAGAGGGAATGCCCCAAGAGCAGTCAATTTTGCAGCTATTCATCTTCCACCCTGTGGCCAGCCCTCCAGAGCGTCCACGAGCATCCACACCAACAAACTTCCAACCAGGTAGCAATAGTTCCAGTGCCCTAACAACCTCCTCACTGCCACCCAAAGTTTCTTGTAACAGTAGGACATCCGGTTGATTTAAATCCACCAACCTCCGAAGAGACGATTTTTTAATGGGACTCGCCAACCCACGACAATTGAAAGACAATAATTTCATATGAAACCCCCTTCCTGGGTTTTCGCTGCTCTAAGTGCCCATTCGATAGTGGATTGTGTACCCATGACTAGATCAACTTTTGCCCGCTCTTGAGCGATGGACAAATGAGATTTTCTGCCCCGCCCTTTCCCCCCAACACTACCAGCCATTGCAGCAAGTCCCTTACCCCCAGAGCCATCAGCAGTGATCATCCTGTTACGGAGAGCATAGCGGATACTACGTCCAGTGCTGGGGGAGTGTTTAGTAGAAACAATGGGCGGTGTGTATACACTATCCAGAACAGTACAATGAGCAGATCGAACCGGAGAAGATGTCCCAAGACAATCCTCCCCCAAAACAATGGGGTTATTAATAAAAGGAACAGCAGAGGTTAAAGGAGACAAACCCAAGTTGTTCGAAGATGAGCCCCGGCGGATAGATAACTTCTCCTGGAGCTTTTTGGATGCTGCCCGCGTCAATGGTGTCAAGGTACCCATATTTGCCCCTGCTACAGCGGTTTCCATGTTCCCAGGAGCATCCAACCCCTTATCAGCTGAAAGTTCCTTGGATCCCTGCTGCCCACTCAGTACATCGGGAACCACCGGAATTTCTGCCCGATTTCCAGATGAAGGCTTGATAGTTTCTTCTCCCATCGCCGATGTGTGCACCACCTTATCAGTACAATCAGCAGCTGCTGCCATAACCTTAGGTCTGCCCCTAAATGAAAGTGGGCAACAGGCAACCAAGTGTCCAAATGTGTGACAGCGGTGGCACCTAAACGGTACGCCCACATAGTCCAGTATTTGGACGAATGCCCCATCCTTCGTTTGAACATTGATCTCAGCTGTTAATCCCAATCGAAGATCGATGTTAACCAGAATTTTTGCCACTGTGTAAATGCCTGTTTCAATATGGGAATAATCAGTGCATACATAGTCTCCAAGGTAGTTCCCAATCGCTGCAAACCGTGTTTCATTCCAGAGGTGCATGGGAAACCCCGGCAGCTTCACCCATAACGGTTCTTTGTCAATTTTCTCCTGTTTGGAATCGAAGAAAGGAGACCAGCGTTTCAGGATTATAGGTACACCCAACATTGACCAATGTCGGCGTAAGACAGCATCAACCTCCCCAATATTCGAAAGGATAAAGGAGAACCATCCTTTCGTTAAAACCCGAACAATAGGTGCAGTAGCCACGATATCTTTCCACTGCTCGGCTGCCCATCTCTGGAGAGAACCTTGTCCAAGTCTTTTACCACGGACATGGCCAACCACTGCAATTTTTGAGAAATCTTCAGCCTCCTCAATCGATACATCCACGCCCAGCACTAGCTTATCCTTCCGCTTCCGTTCCTTGACCTTCTTAGCAGTTTTTTTGTGTTCTGCCTTCGTAGCAATCCCTGCACGAGGAGCTGGTATGTAGGCATCTCCACCCCCAGTAACTCCCGCTAGGTGTCCACTGGAAGAGGAACCCAATCCTCCCCTACCATGTCCCCTGTCAAGGGAATCACCAGATTCCACAGACCGAGCCAATTTCCCATCAGATGTCACACCCCCACCCAGATCCTTCCTCCGTCTGCCACTTCTAGTCAAAGTGTCAATCCCCTCCCCACATGAGGTATCTGAGCAGGTTGGGAAGTTTGTGAAATTCCCCATACGAGGTTGTAGAGTCCTTCCTAACAGGTCCGCCAAGTCTGGCCGTTCATCCACAGGCCCAGGAAAGAACCCTGTCCCCCTGCCAGGCAAGGGTGATCCCGAAGATGCCCTCGACCCAGAAGCCACTGCAGCGAATGATCCAAGGTCGAAAATCCCTCTGGCACATTCTCCATCTGAGGTGTAGTCCACCTCCTGCTCATAGCTGCTTGCCATTTAACCCCAGCTCAACAGGACAGACAGTAAAGTGTCTCCTGAGCCCTATCCCCCACCCAATCGGCACTGAATCGGCCTCAGCAAAGTTCAAATCTCACAGCTATCCCCGTCAGTATTCCATCCAGCTCCAAATCAGCCAATGCTCAGCAATGCCAGCGAAAGTATGCCCAGGTCTTCAGAACAGGATATTCTCCGCACCCATTTCCTGTAAATCGATCAGCTACCAATCGTGGAGCTCGCCTGTCAACAGTCCAGTGTCTGAAAGGGATTGGCTGGCCGACACAATATCATGGCACTAGTCATCCTGATACCAGCGCCCGCATGATCCCTCCAATCGCAAGCCAAGAGAACTCCTTCGAGTCTAGGAGCCCATATCACAGCCTCGCACCTTCAATCTTGCATCCAACGTACTCCTTCAACGAGTTCTTGGAGCCAAAAATCGCATAATTTCAAATCAGTCGATCAGCGGTAATCATCAAATCAATATATATATATATATATATATATATATATATATATAATTAATTTTATTTTATTGATTTATATATATATATTTTTAAAGTATTTATCCAAAACATTTTTATTAGATGAAATTGTATACACAATGTTTTTCAATACGATTAATGCTTTAAACAATGTTATATTAGAGTAAAGGTAAAACATTATTCCATATAATCAAAATATGACCTTCTGTAAAGTTTTTGGAGTACATATCCCTTGTAAACAACGAACCCATTTAATTGCCATCTCATCTACCATTTTACTGGAAATCATCTTACAAACTTGATCTTAGGAAGGAAGTTGGAAGTTTTTTTTTTTCCCGCGAAAAAAAACATACTATTGATATTCAAAAAGCTGAATCAAATAGTACATAATTAGGTCCATCATAATCAGATTGTCCCATGATCATCTCTATAGAGAGAGTCAAATATAAGCAGATACAAAATTCAATCTACCAGAGCCGGTATATCACCATGATCATCTCATATACCAGAGAATCACAATCTACAAAAAACAGCTAAAATACATCATACAATTGCCTGTCTGACCAAAAAACAAGATATGCAGAGAATAGCACCATATCATGATGTTGTATGAGCCAGAATCGACCATCTGGTTGTCCCAAAATTCCTCCCAAAACACATAATCCTCCTCGCCATCCAAAGCCAGCTTTGACAGACTATCAGCTAGATCATTATGTTCACGGAAAATATGCTCCAAAGAAAGAGAAAAGAAGGAACGCAGAAGTTCTTGAATTCTGCTGCACCAACAAGCCAACTCCAACACTTTGATATCAAATTCACCTCTGGCCCACTTTATAGTTACACGGGAATCCCCATAGATCTTAACACTTATCAATCCAAAGATATTGGCAACTCTGACAACACACCATAAGGCTAGTAATTCAGCCTTCATATTAGATCCTCTTCCACATTTCAGGCGAAGTGTGAAATGGTGATGTTGATTTAGAAAAATCACTCCACCAGCACCACAGTTACCAAGGTTGGCAACACCATCAAAGAATAGAACAAGCTCCTCAAAAGAAAACTGAAACACACCAATATTCTGATGGGCAGGAGCAGCTTCCTCATTCTGATATTGAAGATAGAGAGAAAGAACTGAGTTGAATGATCCCTGTACATTTAGAGGATAATCTTCAAAGGTAACCTTGTTCCGGACATACCACACAACCCAACAAATAAAAATAGGCAAAGTCAAAAATTGTTTGCAGCTGTTAGTCCACTCCTTTAAACATGCTTCAACTGTAGGACCATTCCATCTATTAGATATACCAAAAAGTTGATAAAATTTCTCCCAAAGCTCCCCAACAAATGAACACTCAATAAACAGATGTGTGATCGACTCCAAGCTTGACTTACATAAGATACAGTAGTTGGGTCCAACCCAACCAATCCCCATTAAATTATCCCAGGTTTTCAAACGGTCCATTAAAAGAAACAAGGAAAAACATTTCAGCTTCAATGGCAGGTTCCATAACCAGATCTTCCTATACCAACAATGGTTAGGAAAGTTACACCGTCTGCGAATCATGCAATCATAAGCCGTTTTAGCAGTTATAATCCCAGTGGCTTCGTTACCATACCAAACCACGATATCATCCTCAGCCGACAGACGAATCCCTGCAGTATTCAAACCATTGGTATATGACTCCCATTCGCTGCACAAAGCTTGTGGCAAATGTAGATCAACAACACTTAACCAATATCCAACAATATCATTTTTAATAATGGAATTCAAAGTGATCCTTCCAGCCCTTTTCAGAAAATCAACAAGTGCAGTCGATAAGCAGTAAGGCTCCTTTAGCCCAAGGATTGGATCCACTCCAATGGCAACCTCATAACCATTCCCAACCTTCCAACAAAGTTTATGTGCAAACCAGCAATATACCTTCATAAACCCTCTCCAAATCGGGGAAACTCCCCTAAATTTCTTCGTTGGCTTTCTCAACCAATGAGAGATCTTCAACTTAATATATTTGAGGGAAATAACCTTCGACCACAGAGAGCCACCATAGATAGCACGCCATAGACTCTTCAGACGTAGAGCATCACTAAAAACAGATAGGTCTTTTAAACCCCAACCACCTGAAGAGAATGGCAAAGAAAGTCTCTCCCATCCAACCAATGTCAGATTAACATGTTTTAGACCCCCAGACCATAAGAAATTGAAGAGAAGCCTTCTTAAAGTATTGATCACCGAACAAGGTACCGGGAGCAATGAGAACCAATAAACTGACATTCCCAACAACACATATTTTGCCAATGTTAATTTACCTCCGATAGATAACAAACGATAAGTCCAATGGGAAATTCTGGACTCAAACCTCTTGACCAGCCAGTCCCAATCTTTTACCAAATATCCATTGGGTTTCAGGAGAAAACCCAAGTACGTGAAACCATCAGAAACCTTAAAACATGAATGTGGAACAAATGATTGAATATATGTAACCCTAGCTTCATCAACCAAATGTTGGAAAAGACTTGATTTCAATATAGTAACTTTCATACCAAAATCCTTACAAAACAGTTCAATAATTCCATGGATCTGTCTCCATTCTCCCACCGACGCCATCCCAGCAATTAACACATCATCGACAAATAAAACATGAGTAAAAAAGAGACCATTAGAAATTTTTATACCTGTGAACTTTCCTTGCTCGTGTGCTTGCTTAATCAGCCTACTCAGGCCATTAATTACCAACAAGAATAAAAGTGGAGACATCGAACACCCCTGACGAATCCCCCTCGAACAACTGAAGAAAGATGTCGGAGCTCCATTAACAAGAATGGCTATATTCATTGTACAAACGCAAGCCATGATCCATGTGATAGCCAAGGTAGGAACACCAATCTGAATAAACATGATCCTCAAGAAATCCCAATTTACCCGATCATATGCCTTTTCAAGGTCCAATTTGAACAAGATAGTACTCTTCTTCTTACACTTAATGGAATGAAGTAACTCTTGAACAATACCAACATCATCATGAATCTGTCTATTTTGTAAGAAGCCAAATTGTTCAGGGGAAATGAACCTAGAGAAAACAGGCTTCAAACGACATGCAATAATCTTAGATACAATTTTGTACGCCTGATTGCAAAGAGCAATGGGTCTAAAATCAACAAAGGTCTTCGGATCATTCACTTTAGAAATAAGGGTAATGAAAGTCGAATTTAATGCTCCTGAAATATACCCATGACACCTGGTAAATTCAACCATATTAACAATGTCTTCTCCCATAATATCCAAGAAGTGCAAAAAAAGTTCAACAGTCCAGCCATCAGGGCTTGGACTTTTCTCTTTTGCAAACAATTTGAGAGTTGTCTCCACCTCATCAAGTGTAATCTCCGAACATAAAAAATCTGCATCTTCTTGGTCAAAGAACCTTGGATACAATCTAGCCACATGAAGCTGCGAGGGCAAATCACATCTATTCTCATCAGAATAAACACCAGAAAAGTGCTTAAATGCTTGTGCCTGCAGACCTCTAACACCAAAAAAAAATGCCCTAACTCATCTTCCAATTTCCATATAGAATTATTATTTCTCCTAGCAGAAGCAAATTTATGGAAGAATTTAGAATTTTTGTCACCAGACTTTACCCACAGCGCCCGACTCTTCAACCGCCACTCCTCCTCCGCCAACAAAATCCTATCCTTCTCCATTTCCAGAAATTTGAGTCTTTCCAAGCCGGACCAGCCAAAGGCAACTCAATGTTTTGCACATAAAGCTTTTGCAATTCAGTTTCCACATTTACCAATAGATGCCGATCCCATTGCTTCTTGTTATGTATCCATTTTGTAACCTTCCCTTTCAGAACCTTTAACTTAAAACAAAATAGATCAACAGGATTAAGATCAACATCACACCCTGCTAACGGCCAGACCTCCCTGACCAGACCATCAAATTTGGCATTGGCTAACCATGAACAATCGAACTTAAAAGGATAATTAGAAGTCCAAAATTCCTCTTCTAACTGCAAAAAAATAGGCCAGTGGTCTGAAACCTTAGAATCGCCAACCTAGGAGCGGTATCGGCTGCACTTCTCCAACAAAGCAGAATTCACAAGAAACTTATCAAGTCTCTTATGTATTCCATCAGACCCATGTCTTCCATTAGACCAGGTAGGAACAAGATCTCCTGTACACACATCGATAAGATCATTATCAATAAGAAACTCCGAAAAATAGAGTGCCAACTCATCCAGGTTAGTCTTAGAACCCGAGACTTCCTGAGCCAGCCTAGTAAAATTGAGGTCCCCAGCTATAATGATATTTTCCAAGCTTAAAATTCCAGAGGACTGAAGCCCATTCCAAAAAGCCTCCCGGTTCTTATATGGATCACAACAATTCAAAATTGAGAAGTGAAGATCAGAAGACTTGCATGACCCTTCCAATAAAAGACCCCAAGTGGTCTTAAAAGCACGAAAATAAAAGATTCTAGGGTCCCAGGCAATAGCCAACCCCCCCGACAAACCATTAGAGCTAACAGCTACAACTTCCCAACCAGGCAGAACCCCTGCAATCTTAGCAATTGCTAAAACATCTTCACACATAGTCTCTTGCAACAGTAATAAACTAGGACGAGAAAATCTTCCATATAATCAAAATATGACCTTATGGAAATGTTCTTGGAGTACGTCTCCCTTGCAAACAACAAACCCATTCAATTGCCATCTCCTCATCTACCATTTCACTCGAAATCATCTTACAAACTTGATCTTACGAAGGAAGTTGGAAGTTGCTAGCACACAAGTTCTCCTGCTTGATTATTATATAATGGCTTTGCATGGTATACTATGGTTTTTCAAAAGATATTCATAATCACAAGATGTGATTCATACAAGTCTAAATAAATTATTATAAATTATCTTAATTATATATTAATGAGATTGAAAAAAACATATAGATTGTTATGTTAATGTTATGTATTAAGAATGATTTACATGTTTATTTATTTTATTTTAAATTATGTTAATTAATTTAATTATAATTTTAGCATAAATATTAAAATATTTAACTAATATAATTATTTAACTTGTGGTTTGTGAATATTAATAGGCCACATGTTAAGTGCCATAAACAAGTTTTGTGTTATATATATATATATATATATAAATTATAATTGTTTATTTCAAATTTGGAACATTGCCCATAAAATCAATTTCGATAGTAAACTTGGCTCATCCTCGTGCAATCTAGAAAAAACATACTTACTACTTCACATTAAATTCTAAAATATAAACACCTATTAGTGTAAAAATCATAGGCCATATTGAATTCTACATGAAGTATGGTGCCCTTCATCAATATGTGATAAAAATTTTGAACGATAGAAAAGTTTAAATCACATGTAGGTTACTCTATACTCTTATGCTACTGAGACAAATAATCGGAACATCATCAACGATAAGGTTAGGGATGCTCATGTATATGTTATTCTTTCATGGAAAATGTGGTCAACATCAACTCATGGATTACTCACTCCATGGGATGAATATTATAATTGATTCCCAGTTGACATGTATGCCAAGGTCATGGAGGTACTAAACCCCAAACTAGCTATCGTTAAGGACCCCTGGCACATGCCAACTACCAACAAGATTCTATGTGAGATCAAGCCACACATCTTAGGATTGACGGTAATGCAAAGACTAACCCAAAATATAAGCTAAGTGGACTCAAAGAGAAGATTATATATATATATATATATATATATGCGTAATCAGGAGGAACCTACAATGCCACCCAACCAACTTGGTGAACTATGCCACCATGTAATAAACCTTATGGGTCTAAGCCAACTTAAATGTTGGGTAGGGCTTTCATCGAGAGTACGGTCACCATCACACTTGTATGAGGCTTTTAAGGACGAGGTATGCTTTCCCCACCCCCCAGAGGGATATGAACCTGAATTTCCGCCAAGACAACCATAAGACCTCAACCCTCATAATATAATATATATTTGTATATAAAAGTTGACAACATTACATTTTATTATAGTTGTCAGATATATACATTAGATATCTTCGTTAAAATAAATTATAAAATAATCATATTTTTTATATAAATATCTTTTTCAAAATCAAATCTTTAAATTTTTTGTGATAGAAATAAAATAATAGTAAAATTAATAAAATCAAAAGTAAAATTTAATAATAAAATTTTAAGATTAACAATTATAATGTACAAGAACATATTAAACAATATGGGAGACGACTGGATTCCTAAAATTGCTCTTAACTTTAGCCAAAAACACCTTCGCCTCAAGCGAGGATGGCTTAAAAATTCCACTGCTTGGTTAAATTATTGGAGGATTGATGAAACTGCCTCTCTACAAAATGTCGACAACATTAATTACATTATTACTTCTACTTTCATTTAGAAAATGTGGTGCAAAGAAGAAATAGAGGTAAAAAGAATTTACTAAGATATTATAAAGAGATCATTAACCCTAATCTTGGGGATCAAAATTATCTTTCTATCTTAACCAACTCAAAGAAAAAAAAATATACGAACTCTCATGAGCTCCATAGTGAAACTGGCATTGGGAAACCCCTAAAACGCCTTGGGAGGAAAGGATTTTCCATCTGTGTGAGTCAATGAGCGTGGAAGATGAAAATCACTTTCTTTTAAAATTCCCGACTTTCAGCCACATTAGATCTCAGTGCCAAAATATTTGCTCTGGCACTGACCTTTCCAACCTTCTAGATCCCCAACACTAGCGAGCTAGAAACCCTCCTCTCTAAGCTTTTTGAGCATAGGAATAATATTTTAAATCAAATCAACTAATCTCTACCTTGTCTTCTCTCTTAAGGTCCGATAGATCAAATTTGGTCTCAGTAGACTAAAGAAGTCGTCATCATCGCCTCATCATATATAAAATTATAGATATATAAAATTTAAAAATAATATATTATTAATATTTATTTAAACTTTTATAAATAATTTATAAAATTTAAAAATAATACTTACATAAATATAAATATATAAAATTTAAAAATAATATATTATTAATTTTTATTTAAACTTTTATAAATAATTTATAATTTTTAAACTTATACCTCATCTCTTATTTTCATATCCCTTCAACTTAATCTAAATAATACAATAAACTTATTAGTCCCTGCTTACTGCAGAGACTATATGTTCCACATTATTGTATTAATTTAGGTTGTACAAAATTATTTCACTAATTAACTATAAAAATTATAAAGTATGAAATAAAATAATTATTTAAAATTTCTCTTTATTTCTAAATTTTAAATTTTGATTAGTGGATTCGGTAATTTCTATCATTGCCGGTATTAATAAAAATAAAAATAAAAATAAAAATAAAAATGAATGACTTTACATAAACCTTCATTAGAGGTATGCATCAGCCATTAAATAAACATTTCCACAAATATGCATTGGCTTCCCACCAACTCGGTATCCATCCTTTTTATGTCAAATCGATGGGGACTCGACTTCGAGGTTTGTAAAAGGGTTTGATCTGTGTGCCAACAACTCTCAGCTATCGACAGGCCGAAGGAACATTTCACATGTTTTTCTTTGAAGAATTTGACCAACATTATAGTATACTACTTGGAAGTTGAAGCTTTTGTTTCGTATAATGTTTATTATTCTCAGTAATGTTTATTATTCTCAGTTATTATTTTTCATTTGAGCAATTACCCACATCAATTACCCACATCAATTTTTGTGTTCTGTATTTTTGTTATTTATCATTTTTTCAGATGGAAATTTGCTTTTCAATAGTCTTTTTTTAAGTTCCTGCAAATTTTCTATTCAGTTGTATTTTGAAAATTTGTTTAGGATTGAATTTCTATATTATGTTTTATTTTGTGAAATGACAACGTCATATGCATTTAATTGTTTTTTAATGATAATGGGTGGTCCACATGCAACCGTTACAAAATGAGAAAGAATTGGAAATTGTGTTAGAAAGAATTTTCATGAAATTGACATACATAAAGCTTGGAAATTGTGTTGTTTTGCAAATATTTCATTTATTATTTATTGCAGGTTTAGCTATATTTCCCAGTTTTCTCAATAGAAAAATATGAGATTATATACTTTATTTACAAATTAAAGATTTGAAATTGACATACATGAAGCTTGGAAATTGTGTTGTTTTGTAAAAAGTTCATTTATTATTTATTGTAGGTTTAGTTATATTTCCCAGTTTTCTCAATAGAAAAATAAGAGATTATATACTTTATTTACAAATGAAAGATTATACTATCAAGTAGTTATAGTTTTTTTTTGGAAATTTTAAGCTCTTTAATTTAAACTAAAAAATACAAGGATCACTATACAAATATTAGATCTCAAGTTTTAGTATAAGGGATATATCAAATCTTTAAATTTAAAAATATAGACATTTCTGATTTTTTTACTATAATCCTGGAATTCATGTTGTGCTTGTGCTAAATTTGTTGCTTCGACTATGGAGAATGCTTGCGCTAAATAATGTTGCTTGGGGTTTTTCTTTTCTTGAGATTTATAGACATGGTTTTATCTCTACAGGAAAAGTCTTTGGAGCAAATTAAAGTTACTCGGGAGAAGATAGTTGATGTAGGCCAGAAGTATGTCATCTCTTTATATTGGTCTCTTATGTTTTTTTGTCATGCTATCCAAGGCAGTCTTGCATTTGTTTACTTTGGTAGCCATCATGCAGTTTGTTTGAGAAAGTGGGTGATTGGGAAAGGAAAGACCCACTTTTGTATATGAAGGCCTTTACTGTATGTCTACACGAAACTTCAAACTTCAAACTTCAAGAAAGCAATTAAGTTATTTTTGGATTCTATTTTAACATTCACAACATATGAGCTTTTCTCATATGATATGTTCATAGTCTACGCTTTGCTGATTTCAATTATTTATTTTGAATTACAATCTTTATTATAGCCTTTATTTTCAATATATTGATAATATTTGTTGGTAGAATGATTTTTATTTTAGTATTTTTTTTTTTATAATATCTGAAAATCACATTTTATTTTAATGATATTTCAAACATTTTTTTCTGATATCATTTATTTCAATTAATTATTTTGAAATAAAATTGATACAATTATCATAGTGTTAAGACATGTTTTTCAATTTAAAAATGAATAAGGTTTAATTTACAAATTTCAAGGTTTACAAATAAAGAAAATATTTTACACGTATTTTTTTAAAATTATTCTCTAATTTAAATTACTTCAATTATATTTAACTATATTTATCTATAAAATTTAATAATTTTAATAACATAAAAATTATGTAAATAACAACAAAATATACAATTTCAATTCAGTGCAAATTATCTAAAGACTAAACTAAACCTTAGACGATTTGCATTGTGTTTCAAGCCATTTTCTTAAATTGTTAGAACTGTTTTTCCGGCTATTTTTTACCCAAATTCAGTTAGATTAGCTTACTCCTTTAATTACGCCGTAGGCGTTTTCACCATGGAGAAGCAATACCTCCACGTCATTAGATTCCTCGCTCATGGAGCGGTTGGAATCGTGCCACGTGGATGGTTGTGCTTCTCCGCGCGCTGCCTCCCACCGATCCGTCGCTGCGCGAGTTTGCGGTGATATGTTTTTAGGCTGCAACCATGGTTATGCGAAGAGAGCGTCTTGCGTTATGACAATAATAATTTTTACGGCGATATTGAGAGTACGAAGCAGACGCCAATAAATGTTCTTTGCAACACTGGGAATAGCAGTCAGCCACAACAGTTCACAAATGTCGTGAAAGCCCTGCTCTCCAATGTTAGCACTAAAGCTGCACAGGCCCCCAAACTTTTCGATGTAGATTTAGTCGGTTCCCCTTCTAATTTAACGGGTAATATCTACAACTTAGCGCAATGTTGGAGAGATCTTTCCCGGACAAGCTGCGGAGCGTGCCTAACTTATGCCTTGGAAAATATATTCTTATGCCAAACTAGACCTCTTGGGGCACAATTCGGATCCCAGAACTGCTACTTGTGTTACGAGGATTATGTATTTTTCAACACTCTTGTTCTATCACCGCCTCCAGGGGAAAGTCCTGCTCCGTCCTCTGGTATCTTTTTGCACATGACGATTAATTGCGGTCTTAGGCCTTTGGAAGTGGAATATTTGCTGTCGTTTGAAACATCGGGAAGATATTTCTCAAACTGGAGGTCCTGAACTTGCATCTAAATCATTCAGTGTTAAGGATCTAATTATATGTGTCTAATTACCTTGTGTGCAACATAAATAAACACCTTGTAATTGTTTTGGCAGGTGATGAAGAAGATTCTATCTTAATGTTGACTATAGCGAATCCAGATCTTATTTTCAAGTACGACTTTCTGAGAGAGGCTACCTCCAATTTTAATGTAGAGAATGTTCATACTTAAAAGTCCTGTCGTCAATGGAGAACAGAGCTTTTGAAGGTTACTGGGGGACTTACCCACATCTATTTTCTGGCACCGATTGATTGGCATAGGTTTCCATAATAATACCCACATCTATTTTCTATTTTCTGCAAAGCTCAGACAGGCTGCGAGATTTCTCGTTGCACTCTGGCGAGTTTGTGCCGATATTAAAGGGAAGCTCCGACAGAAAGTTGCTAGTCATCGGTCGCTGGTCGTTGGGCTTTGGTCACCGGTCGCCGATCGCGGGGCTCTGGTGCCTGGGCTCTGGTCGCCAGTCGCATATCGCCGGTAGCATATGTTTGCATAAAGCTGCGAGATTTCTCCCCGAAGCTCCGACAGAAGCTGCTGGTCGCCGGTCGCTGGGCTTTGGTCACCAGTCGCCGGTCGCTGGGGTCTGGTGCCTGGGCTCTGGTCGCCAGTCGCATATGTTTCGTACGAGGATTCTGAATTAGAAATCGCTATCCTCCCTCTTATGGAGTTTTGTAAGACATCCTCCAAAACAGAGCCATAGCATGTGTGCTCCCGTACAATGAATAAATCCTGCCTATGCCTTGCAGCTATAGATTCTATATTATCCACTTGTTGATTCAGCAATCTATGCCGATGTCGCACACAACAATCAAATTACATTTTAGGGCTCTTTTTATTACAACCTCGGTTTTTTATCATCCTCTCCTGGATGGGTATGGATTTTCACCTATGTTTGACATCTCTATTACTTCCATCGACTGTCATACTTCATCGACTGTCCAACATTTGTACACGAATTATTTAATTTGATATAAACTGAAACATTGCTGCCCATTACAAGCAGAAATAAAATTATTTAAAAGTCAATAAGCTAATATTGTAAAATAACTTTATGCTGGTGGGTCATGATGGTGGACAATTTCAATTCAAATGATTTGCAATTCAAAAGTATCCCGAGCATAATTCAATTTGCAATTGATGACGAATTTGATCCAAAAAAAAATTGAATTGCATCTCTTCAAAGGGATCAACAACTAGTTGTATGCTCTTTGGAAGAGGCAGGCAATTGTTCATTCGAGATCAGACCATAGATTCAACCAAAAAATAAGTATTTACCTACAATGGTTCAAGGCTACCCAGTTTCCACGTCTTCACAATGTAACGTTAGGTATCCCTATAATCAAAATGCTTGTGAATACCATGCAACTTTACCACTAACAATGAATATGCAAAGGAAAAATATAAAATCAAAATTATAATTGCACTTCTCAGATCAGATTATTCTGTCACGATAAATGGAAAGATATGAACGGGAAAGCTCCACTAGGTGATGACATCCTGAAACACATAATCCCATTACCAATTTTTCACATCCTATAATCTTTATACTATTCATTTTCATGGCCTTGGAAATCCAGTTTTGTTTCCACTGAATATAATAGATCTAACTAGAGATTTCTTCGAGTGCAGCTTTGTGATTGTAAGAATTTGACATTCATCTTAATGTATTATCATCATTCAAATAGTAACTCCAAATAAGAGCACAAATCATTTCTTTCATCTTTTGATTCGAATAAAATAGGGTGTTCATCTCTCTTTTTAACACGCTGGTGCTGAGTAATATATTACTGAACTTCAGTCAAATTTCATGCTATATGATTAATCACTCGCTAGCGGTTTTACATTTATCTTGACCTGTAAACTTAGTTTCAATTAGATGACTGAGAATTTGTCGTACCATTATAATAGAATGGATGCATATTTGAAAGCATTTATGTAACCTATGCCACAGAATGAATTCTAGAGTACCTGCCAACGAAAGCTTTACGTACACTCGATATTTAAAATCTTCAATTACACACTAATAAATGGAATTCGACTGTGTAGATCTGATCTCAATGAAAATTTAAAAAATTATGTGGCATGGCATAGGTTACAACACCATTAGGTTTGTTCATATGTATATCCATAATTTGGGAAAAATCAAGTCACTACAAAAAAACAAACATCATATAAAGGCACCTGGTACATGCATAACATGCAATATTATATAAATTCGAAAGAATTTGTAACCTTGGAATTTCAATAACAATGCTTTTGAATCCACAAACAAGGCAAAAAGAGGGGGCACAGGGCAATAAATTGCACACTGAAATCATGAGGAACCCACTGGAAGAATTCATAGTTGATTATGAAACAATTGTAGACATGCAAAATTTCAAACAAAATAAGTAAACTAAGGATCAGTACACCACATATTAGATCCTCAATGCCCCTTAACTATTTATCTACTTCAATTTACTAGAAGCATGAAACATGTCTACTACATCCCAGAAAGTATCCAACCAATACTCAAAAGGCACAGAATCCAACCCATTCTCAAAGGCATCATAGCATCATCACTCTGCTTCAACATTATGCATGTAGCAAAAATTATTGATTAGAAATTCGCAAGGATTCAAATATCGAATAATCCTATATAACTCTTACAAACGTTCACTGCTCCCCACCTTGTTTGCAATGTTGTTAGAAAGCCAATCCAAGCCTTCATACAATCCAAGCCAGAAGTAAAACAATTAAAGAAAAATACATTTCTTAAGTCCCGACACAATGTTATCCTCACCTTGAACCACTATATTTTCAAATATCGACAAAAAGGTCATTGCCACAGAACAATAGAACAAAAGTTGACCAACATACTACCACCAAAATGGCTTGGCAATAACTAAGAATCCTAAGCTTAAAAGAACAATAATAAATGGTCGTATGTAGGAAGTTATTCCTATCCCATGAGATCATTGCTAAACATCAAACCAAAAATAACAGTCACAGAAAAGAACAATAATAAATGGTCGTATGTAGGAAGTTATTCCTATCCCATCAGATCATTGCTAAACATCAAACCAAAAATAACAGTCACAGAAGACAGAAAATAAGTCAACAATGTTCTAGCACAGAAGGGGATGAGAAATAAGCAATGCTTCTAGATTAAAAAAACAAAATTAAACCAGAGATCACACGGGAAGAACATCTATTGAAGAAAAATGTATCTTCAAAAATAACAGTCACAAAAGACAGAAAATAAGTCAACAATGTTCTAGCACAGAAGGGGATGAGAAATAAGCAATGCTTCTAAATTAAAAAAACAAAATTAAACCAAAGATCACATGGGAAGAACATCTATTGAAGAAAAATGTATCTTCAATTTCACAAGGCACATCCTTTTCTGCCTTGTGAATTTTAGTAAATTTTTCAAATGTTCAAACAATAAATCTTACCAATGGCGTTGACGCAAAGAATGCAGGCCAAGTTTATCAGTTATCTCAGCAGAATTCATTGCATTGGGAAGATCATGTTTGTTTGCAAATACAAGAACAACATCTCGCAACTCATCCTGCAAACATTTCCAAAATTGTTAAAAGTATAAGAGAAGCAGTAGCATATATTATTATACTTTGCAATGAAATGGAGACGTGAGATATGAAATACACAATAGTTTCACATTAGTTTAGATATGCCAACAATCCATGATAATTTTATCCTAACAAAGCAAAACAATCACCTTTCACTACTACTTCGGCAGAAGACGAAACAAGCTGTTTATTGAATAAAAAATATCTATACTTATGAAAAGGCCACAAATGGGAATGGATGGATTTTTTAGAACCTTGTGACTCCGGTTTCAACTACAATTGAATCATCACCAATAATACTTTCATTTGTAGAATGTATTCCATGAGAATAATAGGGACTAAGGGCATTAACAGTTTTTAAATGAAAATATTGAAATGAATTAATGAGATAAATTTATATAATATTAATTTGATTTTTTTATATATTTCAAATATATTGATCACTTATATTTCAATGAAATTTATGCCTTCACAACACTTGCCATTACTTCCTTCACACATTTTACATGGCCTTTGCTACACTTGCCATAACCTTGTTCTACTTGCCTCTAAAGCTCTTTAAAAGTTAATATGCTACAGGAAATAGTTGGACTTAGTGACATCACAACCCAAAGCTAAAACAAATGAACACATGATAATCATATATAAAACATGTTTAAGAATAGTTAAATGTAGTAACAATACATAAATAGTAGTAAGAGGAGATCATTATAATTCAAAATGCTTATAATAGCGATAGTTTATGATATTCTTGAACCTTGAGTTAAAGAGAAAGCGACAACAAGGATATATCAAAGTAAGTCACCTTCAAACCTATAATGACAAACTATAGTGCAATGCCAACAATCCTTGGATCCCAAAATCCCAAATATTGTATAACCCAACTTAATAAAATGCAAAAAATTGTGAAGAAATGGGAACCCACTTGGATAAACCATATTCAGAAATCTTCGTTCATCATCTAAAAGGTTGTTGCATGCCTTGATTACACAAAGAAACACCTACTTGTGGGGATTTATGCGTGTGTTTCTTTCAATAATACATCCTTAATGCTTTGTCCCAGAACCTAGTTTTTACATAACATTTGATCTAAACTAACCCTCCTCTTAATGACTTCCCATTCACAATTTGGAACAAAATCTTTCTGGTAGACCTATTCACCAGATTATTATATGCAAAATGTGTATGTGCAACACCATATCTAATTATCTTCACTTTCTCCTATTGGATATTTGAAAATGTTCCCAAGGCTCATGTTTGTTGTTGTTCACAAGAGATAGCAAGAGAATTGAGTAGAACCAACATAATCCCAAATTTTGCAATAAAGACAAACATAAGGTAGCACTATGGAAACAAAACACTTGAAGATATGCCACACAAGAGGAGCATGACCCTAAAGAGAGAAAACAACCCAAGAATAAATGTACTAGAGACATAAATAAACCCAAGCACAATAGAGAGCACGACACTTGATGATGCCCTTAGGCAAATCACGTATATTAAGAATGAATGAATATCTTGAATGATTAAATACAAATGGTAGTTGCGTATTTATACACAAATTGAGAAATAAGGCATTGCCTCCAATAGAGTTTTGAGCCGACATGTACAAGGACAACCTTAACTAATTCTACAAATATAATAGTGATATAATATAAGGTTAGTGGTGACTGAAAGTAAAGATTGTATTTTCAACTTTCCACCTTAAGTTGATTAAGGGGCATAGAATCAATAAATCACATCACATCCTTCCTTAATAGTGGATCTCCCACACTAACATAATTCCAAAAGTTGGTGAATGTGGCCTCTACGTTGGTTTACTAAATATCCAAAGAATGATCAAACCCTTGAATTGGAAACTCAAATGTCGTAGGCTCTCTTTCATTGGTGGATTCTCCTTCTTGATCAACCATACTACTTAGAGGATTATTTCTCCACTCACTTAGTTCTCCAAAAGTTACTAATTCCTCTCATGAAATAGAGAAATCCAGTTCTTGCACTAGATTCTCTTGGTGTGAAAGTGTTCCTTGCCCACTAATCAAATCCTCTATTTGCATAGCCTTTACAATAGGATGATCAAGGAGGGATTCAACTATAGAACCAACTTTTGAACATGTGAAGTTGGGCTCAACAATTTCTTTTATAACTAGTTTGGAACTATATATATCTCATTTTTCTCCTCCTTTCATTGTTTTTCCCTTAAGTGCATTAGTACTTTGGATGTTTTTGACTACACCCTGAAATCTACCTCTAGGATTTATAATTTGTTTCATGCATCCTAGCGTAGGGCGGAATCCAAGCGTAGGCTCGATGGGAAATACTTATATCATGCTATGCAATTGCGATCGGTACTGGAATGCCTTCTTACCAAAGGGAGTCAACATGGATCATCCAACCTGTAATCCCTTCGGCATGCGTGCCCCTAAAATAGACATTATCGATTCTGTTGAAAGCGTCAACAAAGTTTCAACATGAATTGTTTATCTCATACACAATATACTGTCTTTAGTTCTTACAATTGTTTTAAGCAAAACTTTAAAGTATTAGACATTTAAGTATTTAAGTTGGCTTTGGGAACGATGTTGGCATAAAATATAAGACTACTATTTGAAGACATGGAGCTTCCTCTTTTCTTAGATATTATATTGGGAGATGAGTGGAGTATCATCGTGAGCATATTTATTCATTAAAGACTCACACTGTTACATTGTTGTGTGAGTGTCTCCTCTTCCTCGGTTGACACAAGTGCTTGACTAAGCTTGGAGTTGGTGTTGTGTATTACATTGAAGTGAAGGCTATTGCAATGTTGCAATTGAACGAGTCCACGAATGTTGTTTGAATGGTACTGCGTAAGACTATCAGTCATTCTCCATTGCCATTACAAACTTGTGTGTAGATCTTCCTGCGATCTACACTCGAAATCATTGAAGTTGTCTTAGTGAACTATGATAGATAGTGTGAGCTCACTCTCTACAATATTGCCTCTTTCCCTAATTTGGTGGTTGGTGCCTCTTCCTGAAACCTAATTGCATAAGTGTTGAAGTGGTGTATATCTCTGCGTTGAAGCTTTCTGGTAGTTCATCACTACGTATAGAAAAGAGATGTGCTCTTTGTATTGTGCTCATTTCCTGCACGTTTATTGGAGAATGAAGTCTAGAAGCTGTGCAAACAATTTGAACAGTTACTCCCTCTTGTTCGTCATGGATATTGTCAAATTACTCCAAAAGTGAAGACGAGATTACTCTTACATTCAAGAAGTTGAATATTTTATTTTTACAATATACTGGATTTATTTTTTGCAGTCGGATAAAAAATGCAGTAGTGTTTGCTCCATTAAGGTGATTTATTTCTTGAAATATTGAAGAGCTCCATTCAAGGGATTGCTTTTTATTGTATTCTTTCCATTCATAGTTGTATAACTTATATTTATTCAAGATTTCATTAGTATTGTTTAAGCACAAAATGTACTATATCTTGTGTTCCCCAAATATGTATGCTTATGTCTACCCATTTTACGAAATACGAGTAATTAGGAATGCAACAAAGAGTGATTAGAACAACAATAGAAGTTTACAACTTATGTATGCTTAAGTTTGCCCATTTGAAGAAATAAGACCGATTCCTCTACCTTGAATACTAGGTACCTTGTAAACATTTCAATCAAGATTCCTCACTATTCACACTGTATGTTTTCAAATCAGGTATGTCTAAAATAACCGGCAAAAGGAAGGCCCAACAGATCGAGCTTGAAGAAGAAACAACTCCAAAAATACAAATGGAAACACTATTTGAAGACACCAAACCCATCATAGGAAGCACCCCTGAGTTCAAATGGGGCGAGTTGTACATAGCTATACACATTATTGGCCTAAGGGCACATTAGCACCACAACATCATAGCTTCTACTTATTTTCTGTAGATTGAAGCATGGAAAGTGGCATTTTTTTGTAGATTCTAGAATAATGAGATAAGATTACTTCAGATAGTCCTGCAATTAGTTATATATGAGTATAATATTTGTAAAACCAATGTTTTATGGCTTTTATTTTGTTGAACTGTTCATTTTAATCATTTGATGGAGAAAGCTAGAAACATTTACACGGATCCCTGGAAATTGAATCGATACGATACACTTGTATAACTTGTCTCCAACTACGTTTGTTTGCAGCACACCAACAATAATTCCATGAATATTCTTTCCTTTGGTCCATATGCATGTTGAGACTTGCTCTAAAATATGGAAATCACACAGCCTATAAGATTCATACTGAAGGATGTTGCAAGAGCAGAGGTCGCCAAGGGAGGATGTTCCCACAAAAACTTTGATCTCTTTGTGTCCAAAGTCGTGTCACTACAAAAAAATTGAACATTTTGAGATATAACAAAAAACATGGGATCTCCAATGTCTCCCAGAAGTAATAAATTAAATAAATTATTCATGTGTTTGTTGAACATTTTGAGATATAGCAAAAACATGAGATCTCAATGTTTGCCAGAAGTAATAAATTAAATAAACAACAATTTGAATTAAAATCAGAGTTCTCAGTACATTTTTTTCAAACCAGAGAATGAACAACCCCATACGACAATAAAAAAACCCAACCTGGACATATTTCAACGTCCTAAACACATTTATGGGCACATCCTACAGTTGTCCATTCCAATTCTGAGCTAATTCTGGGAGTTTAGGATCAATTCTCAACTTTATTTTGACCATAAATCAACAAATATTTAATCCAGTCCATGTGCAATTTTTTTTTTGCGTAAACAACTCTCTTCTAATTCTGGGCATGGACAGCGCAATAGAGAAGTGTTAGATCGGACCACCATCAAGCTGATTTTGTGCCTATTTAGGAGGGATGCCACCTTTGCCACCCTTATCTCAACATGTTTATACCTTCATAAAACTGTATCTACTGTAGATGGTGAATTTTGATAAATATTTAAAGTCAAATTATATTGTTTTATACCCAATAGTTCTATGAAAGAGTTGGATTTTTCCATTCGGCGTTCCTTTTTCCCCTCCAGGGGCAAATGCTAGTATCTATCTATGTTTAAATAATACGCTGGCATGATTTTTTGAACTAAAGAATCTCATCTCGATCGCTAGTTTGAGTGGTTCGCGGAAATAAAAATCAGCGATATGTTTCTAATGGCAAAGGAAGGCTCCTTCAAAGAAAACCTCTAATTTGTTTCAGTTAATAGTTTATATGATATCATGTTTTGTTAATATAATTAAGTGGTTTAATTTTTGGAAAATAATTATTTTTATTTAAAATTATATGATAAATTTTGAAAGGAGATATGGCAGGTATATGTTAACATCCTTTTGTTTAAAAAAAAATATGTATCTTTAAAACTTAATTTATGAGGAAAAAAAGAAACAAATTTATATAAATATTTAAAACCCAATTTATGAGAAAAAGAGAAACAAATTTATATAGATATTTAAAATCCAATTTATAAGAAAAAAAAAAACAAATTTATATGAATTGTACACTAAATCTATGACATGGAGTAAAAAAATGTATATTTAAAACTTAATTTATGAGAAAAAGCAAATTTATATAGATATTTAAAACCTAATTTATGAGAAAAAAAAAACAAATTTATATGGATTGTAGGCTAAATCTATGACATGGAGTGTAGACCAATTCATAAGAAAAAGAAAAAACAAATTTATATAAGGAATGCACAACCCGTATATTAAATGATTTTATAATAATATAAATATATATTTAAATTATTTTCAGAAGAATACATTTAAATTATTTTAGAATGTACATTGTTAACTTACATTTAAATTTATAAATTTATATAGAGTATATTTAAATAATTTTATAATAATATAAAGTATATATTTAAATTATTGTATAATGTGTAATGTTAGCTTAAATTTATATAGATTTATTTTGAAAGCTTAAATTACAACATCATTTAAAATCATTAGAAATTTAGAACATATCGAAAGCGTGACATAAAGTGAAATGATGTGAAATCTCCTACAATTATTGATATCTTGGGTGAAGTGTGAATAAACATGTGACTTTGTTAAAACACTTGACAAAGTCACACGTTAAGAAACCAGTCACTATGTGAAGCGTTAAGAAAAACATGTGTCTGATGGAAAAACCTTAGGTTTGCCCAATGTAGAAAATCTCGACAACATCAAATCGTATTGAGACTAGTCCGACGCTTTAAAGTTACTCACGTGAATTACACTTTATAAACAACAGACAGATCATTTGTACTTTGATTAATTAATGAAATAGTGGTACAAAAGACCAAGTGGCATTTTAACAATTTTTTAAAATATTTTAAATTTTTAATATATATATATATATATTTTGACAATTTCACATCCCACCAGGGATATATTGTCAATTCACCAGTTTTAGCCAATGATAAAACAAGAATTTTAATTTCAAATATTAAAAAAATTAATTTCTAATTTCAAAATATTAAATTTAATATAAAATTATTTCAAAATATTAAATTTAATATAAAATTATTTCAAAATATTAGAAAACAGTATAGTTTTTTTTAGAAAAAATAAAAATAATTGAAAGTAAAAAATCCTAACCGATTGCTATAATCCCTGCCTTGGCAGGGACTAATAAATATTTGTTCAATGTTTTTGTTGATATTTAAATTAATTATAATAACATAGTTTAGTCCTATGAATTTTGATATTATATATTTATTTAAATTTTAGATATTTATAATTAAATTTGAGTAAAGATAATAGAATTAATAAATTTTTAAATCAAATTAATAAAAAATAAAAATGAAAAATGAAAAAAAAATGATATATCAATTTTTAAAATATCTCCTAAATATAGTTTAACCAACCAATTTGTCATAGTTTTAAATAACCTAATTAATTTATTATTAAATTAAAAATTAAAAATTTATATCAATATTGATTAAAAATAATTAAAAATAATGATTATAATTAATTATCAATTTTATAATTATAATTAAATTTAATATTTTTTTTTCCAAAAGAAAAAAGCATAATTCCATTCATCCAAAGAGTTCAGAATTACAATTAGTATTCACTGTATCAGTGAATTGTCCAAATCCATAAGTATGGTTCACTTGATGAGACTGTTACGTCTACTTTCAAAAAGCATAAATAGTTGCTTCCCTGTTTTTCCAAAATATAATGGTTCTGTCCCAACGGACTATCTTGCTATTACAACTTCAAAAGTTTCATATAAAAACATCCATGCCGATTATGTAAATCAGCGCTTAAAACAAAAATTAAAACTATGTTTTTTCAGATATATACCAGCATCAAAGTATGATTTAATCAATGAATGGTCTGAGGAAGAACTCGGTTCTCTGTCCCTCAATCTCTTCGACTACTTTCCAGGTGCCGAAGTCCATGTTCTGCCCTTCTTTGGATGCCTGGTCCGCTTTTTGGTTATTTTCCCTGTAAACATGTCGGCATATAAATGTGTCAAAGGATTGTTTGAGCAGCTGAATAGTATGTAGAACATTTGCAAGTCTGAGAACTTTGCATGCTTGTGTTTTATTGGTCCAATTTATAGCATTCATAGAATCTCCATATACCGCCAGCCTAGTAATTCCCCTCTCAGCTGCAAAGATGAGTAATAGCTTTAAACTCATGACTTCAGCAAAGTTGTTGGATCCCATTCCAAGACCCATAGTGATTGTAAAGAAGTGAGAAACGGATAGATATAGAACAGCTCCCCCACCGCAGATCTCATTACTAGCAGCTCCGTCAAAAAACCCCCAAGGGTATGTTCTGTCAATCTCCACTTCCAGGATACGTCTCTGTTGAGCAGCCCTTACATGTTCGGGGAATGCTAGATATAGTCCCACCGCCATTGTACATATAATTTCCGGTGTACAAGATTTATCCTGAAATATTGCCCCATTCCTTGCCAGCCATATCCCCCAAATGATCAGTAGTGGTAGAATCTTCTGTTTATTATTGATTGCCCGTCTCAACCAGCTCTCCCATGCATCTTCCACAGAGGTTCCTTCCCATATACAATCAAAACCGACCAATCTAGAACATTCTTTCCATACAACAATCGTGAACGGGCACGTGATGAAGAGGTGTGTTACTGTTTCCAAATCCATTTTACACAAAGCACACCAGCCCGGGCCCTGGAAATTTCTTTTCTGCAGAATATCCCAGGTCGGAACCCGATTCTCTAAAGCACACCACATGAAAAGTCTATTTTTTGAAGGGCATTTAAGTTTCCACAGAGATCTCCACCACCAGACCTCATCCCGAATAGCTGCTCCTGCACTAAGCACAAGATATCCCATCTTAGGTGTATAGATCCCCGCCGGATCAAGCTCCCAAGTCAGTACATCCTCCTGGTTCGAGAGGTGAATGCAAGCCCTATTCAAACCACTGATATAATTATTCAGAAAAACAGCCTCCCGATCCCCCAAGCCCAACATATCCGCAGTTTTCCAATGTTGTATCCACGGGTCATCAGGTCGCTGAACAGCCAGTTGGTTAAGAGTGTTTATACCCCTATTTTCCAAAGTATAAACAACATATTCGGGCAACAAATGTGATTGTTCACTCCCGATCCATGGATCTCTACCAACTCTCACCTTTTCTCCATTACCCACATTCCAAGCCAGGTTATTCTCCACCAGTGAGAAGGATTTTACCACTGCCTTCCAAATCACAGATCCCCCAGTATGTGATTTCCGAGGGCTCCTAATCCATTCATCCAAACTAATGTCTGATAGATATTTCCTAATTATAACCCTGGTCCATAAACTGTTTGTCTTGATAAGTCTCCAGCCTCCCTTAGCTGCCAGCGCCTGAGCAAACAGAAAGATGTTTTTTAATCCCGAACCCCCAAGACCTTTAGGAACAACAATCCGCTTCCAATTGACCCAAGGGGTAACCTGTCCTTCCTTCTTACCACTCCACAGGAATCTAAAGCATAACCGCCTGATATGTTCAAGGATTCCTTTGGGTATCCAAGACAAAGACATCCAATATACTGGAATGGCTTCTAAGACGTCCTTAACCAGAACCAGCCTGCCAGCTCTCGACATCCACTTGTGATTCCAAACATTCAATCTTTTCTCCACCTTACCAATTAGCCATCTCCAATCCTTCTTAAGATATGTATTTGCTTTTAGAGAGAATCACAGATATTTCAAACCCTCATCAAGAGTAGATAATTTAAATGGGAAGTTTTCAACTAGTGCCCGTTCCTCATCCGGTCGAAGCAAATGAGTAGTAAGAGTGGACTTATCAGCATTAATATCCATCCCCGTCGCTTTAGAAAAAAGATCCAGGATCTCCTTCAAAGTCCGAGTATCCCTTCGATCTTCTGAACAGAAGATGATAATGTCGTCCACAAATAAAAGGTGAGTAACAAATAACTGCTCCCCAATGCCAATGCCTTTAAACCTCCCCTGTAATTTAGCATCAATTATAGCCCTGCTCAAACCTTCTGCCACCAGCAAAAAGAGTAGTGGTGAAAGTGGACAGCCTTGCCTAAGGCCTCTTTCCGCATGAAAAAAAGGAGTGGCGGCTCCATTCAATAACACAGAGAATGATACAGTAGTTATACAAGACATGATCCATCTAATAAAATTGATACCAAAACCCAAATGTGTTAGAAGAAGCCGGATATAAATCCAACTCACCTTGTCGTATGCTTTGGACAAATCAATTTTTAGAATAGCTCCTTTGATGTGCCTAGTCTTCATGCTGTGTAGTCCTTCCTGTGCCACCCCTATAGCCTCATGTATCTGACGTCCTTCAAGAAAGCCAAACTGTTCACCTGAAATATGTTTAGAAAGTGATACCTTGAGTCTCCGAGCAATGACCTTCGACACAATCTTGTAAATACAATTGCACAGAGATATAGGTCTGAATTCTGAGAGAGTAACCGGATTATCGGTCTTTGGTATGAGGGCTATAAAGGTAGAATTGAAACATGCAGGTATCCTTCCATTCAATCGAGTATCTTCTACCACCTGTAGGAGATCTAGTCCAACAATCTCATACAGTGCTATAAAAAAATCCATAGTCCATCCATCCGGCCCGGGGCTCTTGTCTTTCTGGAAACTTCCAAGGACCTCCTTCAGCTCCTCCTCAGTAACTACCCGCATCAGTCTCCTATTATCCTCTTCCTCAGCAAACCGTGGAAATAATTGAACGATCCTAATAACTTCTGCAATAGAGGCCTGTACTGGAGCCTTAAATAAGTTCTGGAAATGACCCACCCCGCATCTAGCTTTGCCTTCAAAATCGAAGTGTTCAGTACCTGCTTCATCTTTCAAGCTCCAAATAGTATTGACCGCCTTCCTCCCCCTGGCGTATGCATGGAAAAATTTAGTATTCTCATCCCCACATTCCAGCTAGATCGCCCTGCTCTTGAGTCTCCAGGTTTCCTCCTTTTCCATCAAAAGGTTATTTCTTTTGCCTTCCAACCTGGCCATTTTTGCCTTGGATTCCAAAGTCAGGAGACCCCCTCCATCCCCCTCATAGATCTGTAGTAGTTCATCCTCAATCAGCTTCAATTGAGCATCATCCCTAGATTTCTTTTCAAAAGCCCATGTTTTAACAGCTCCTTTTAAACGTTGAATGTTCTCAGCGAACTGAAATGCCCCAGTACGTTCATGATCCTCATCAAACGACCTCCAAAGGTCCAGAAAGAGGTTTTTAAATGAATCATCACTAAGCCAATTCTTATTAAACTTAAGTGAGCTTGGTGGGTTATCAGGTCCTCTTCTGATCTCAATAAAGATAGGGAAGTGATCAGAATCCCCTCCACTCCCTACCCATTGCCTGATTTGTAGAAACCTGTCCACCAACGGTTCAGCCACCAGGAACCGGTCCAGTCTTTTTGCCACCCGAGCCTCTCCACTCTTGTTATTCCTCCAAGTGGGTTTCAGCTTGATAGGTTCAATATCCAACAAGTTCTTACGAACCAGCTGCTGTTGAAAGTATCCTGCCAAAAGATCCACATGTGCTAGTGGGCCCCAAACTTCTGAATGCCCTAAGGTGAAGTTTAAATCACCCCCCACCACAATCGATTCACCATCTGAGAGCGGATCCTGCAGTAGTGAATCCCAGAAAGGCGCTCTATTTACATAGGGCCCGTAGACATTAACCACAATGAAGCGAGTACCCAAATCGACAGAGAGAAAATCAGCTCCCAACATAGAAGCCATCCCCCAAGCATTAATCAGTTTAATCACACAATTCTTCCATCCCACAGCCAACCCCCCAGAGCGACCCCTAACATCCAGAGTCTCAAAGGTCCAGCCTGCCAACCAATGTTCCAATTTCTCCTTAATTATAATACCTAAACCTAAGGTCTCTTGTAGCAGAATCACATCAGGGTGTTCAAGAGTAAGCACCCTCATGAAGGCTGATTTCTTTTTTGGCCCAGCCAGACCCCGACAATTGAAGGACATGATCTTCATAACCGAACATTCGTCCGGGCATTCACTGCTCTAAGTGCCCTCTCGATTGAAACTTGTTTCCCATCCCGAAGATCCATTCTGGCTCTGTTCTGTGCCTTAGATAAGTGAGACCTACGGCCTCTGCCCCTCCAGGCCGACACCTTCATCTTTCCCAAACCCCCCCCAGAATTCTTAGTGCATGAACGGAGATTATACCCTGATGCAGATGATTCGGGTGAAGAGGGCTCAGATAACACTTCCACCTTCCCAGGATCCGGTTCAATAGAAATCAGTTTGTCCTCCAAAAGAAGAGGTGGCAAATCAGGTTTGTGAACAGCAGGTTCACCCACCATGTAACCCAAGCACCCACAAGGGGGCGTAACAATAGTGAGGGGAGGAGTCTCAGAAAGTCCCGACAGAGATAAATTCTTCAGTCCCTCAACCCAATCAAAACCCACCACAGAGCACCGATTGAAATAAAGATGTACAGAGGATGTAAAAGAAAAAGAAGGAATACCCGGCAAGTAAGGTCCCGACACTTCAGCCACAGCCCTTGAGGCGGATCCAAGAATGTCCTCTGTAGTAGCAATATTGTTTCCATCATGAACGTCCCGTATCGCTTCTGAATCCTGACCAGCAAGTTCCATATCCGCGTCATTCCGGTCCCCACCCGAGTCCATCCGCACAGGCGACGTCTCAGTGTTCAAACGGTCCATAGGTTCTTCCATAAAAGCCAAACCAGAAGGGTTTTGCCTCCCCCTATTCAGTGTGCGGGCCGATAGCTAACAAACAGATTCCGGGTGTCCATATACATGACACCGACGACATCTGAATGGTACATTCTCATAATCCAGCAACTGTGAAATACAAACAGGCCCCCATTCCAAATTTATGTGCTCCGGCAGTCCTTCACGAATATTTAAATTTACCAAAATTCTAGCAACTTGCTTGTAATGCGTCTTCATATAGGAGAGATCAGCTTCCAGAAATTTTCCCAAAATATCCCCAATCTGACGAAAATGGCGTATATCCCAGAATTGCAGAGGAAGTCCCGGTAATCTTACCTACACCGGAGACATATCAATTCTCTCCCGACTAGCATCAAATAGTGGATGCCAGGGCTTCAACAGTACCGGTGAATGTTTCAAGTGCCAATTCCTGTCAAGAATTTTGCGCACATCTTCCTCAGATTGAAGTATCACCGCAAACCACCCACGTAGCAGCATGTCCACCTCAGGAGTGTATCCCAAAACCTCGCGCCATTGAGAATCCACCCAAGCCATCACAGTGGGTCGGGCATAAATTCTGCCCATAACCCTACCTACCAGCATCAAACTAGACATCTCAAGGACTCGTTCCCAGGCAATATCCTCGCCTACAGCATAGTTACCCACAATGCGGGTTTTAATCCAGCTTCTCTTGCGTCGCCTACTAGGTCCTTTATGTGTAGCCCCGGGCCTCAGAGCAACCCCCTCTCGACCCTGCTGAGACCCAACAACCGCAGTAGGGCTACCAAAACCACGATGTTCATTAATCTCCAGTGGCACTCTCACATCCCCTCCAACACCACCTCCAACCGTCCCAACCAGCTGCTGAACCTGGCGAGCCACACCCTCATCCGCAAACTGTTCAAATCCGACCACAGCTTCAAAACCATCCTGTAAACCTGACACCGGGAATCCCAGGTTCCGTGCAAAGAGATCACCAGCCTCCCGCCAACCCGGACTACCCAAAAAATCCACAGATAGTCCATCATTTTCTAGATTTTCCGGCAACAATCCACGAGGGGAGCATGTCGAATATTCCGAGGTTGATAATCCATATTCCGGCCTCACCTGCCCCAAACCGGTTGATACAGTACCACCAGGCCCCAGTAATGGGAATCCTACCAGACCCTCCATCTGCCCTCCACCTGGCACCCCCCAACCATCAAAAGCCTCCATCTGTTCACCAGAAAATGCTGCCATGTCCACTTCCTCCACCGAAGCCAAGAAACCCTAAGCACTGCAGTAAACCCTACCAAAACCCCAGCTCTCTGACACGAGCTCCAGAACCCTGACGGCACACAAATAAACGGGCAGCGGCAAAATAAAATATTCAAACCCTTCCCCAAGTAAAATCCTCCTCCATCGTTTTCCAGATTAATCCACGAGAATGTGACAGGGAGAGGATTTGGCCGCACGACCTCTCCCCTACCGCGACCGGTAGCTTTCCAGCTACCCTCAACAGTCGTGAAACCCTACCTCCAACGAAGAGCTCCATCGCCGATAAATTCTCTTCTTGTTATAGTTTTTCTAGTAGTTCAATTTCCTTTGTGAAACCCCTAGGGTAAGGTTATGTTCTTTTTTTGAAACCTAAAGGTGTCCTTTTTTCTTTTTCCCATGCTTGTATGCAAGTAATGGTGTATACAGTCGCGTCTAATTAAATTTAATATATTATATTATTTTATTCTTACTATATAAATTTATTTTATTTTTATTATATAGATATACAAATAGTAGATAATAAATAATATTTTATTAACGTTTAAAAGAAATAAATATAAATTTAGATTAAAAATAATATACAATAAATAATATTTTATTAAAATCTAAAAAAAAATATAAATAATATATATATATATATATATAATTTAAATTTAAAAGAAATAAATAAATTAGATATAAATTAGTAACACCACTTTGTAACACATCCAAAATCCCTGATGTGATTTGGAGGAAATGGGATGTACAAACAAATAAATTAGTTTAATAATATTAATCATTATAATCAAACATGGTTATTTATGCATATAGATTTATTCAACTTGAGATTCCGCACAAATTTATAATCTTGCTCAATATAAAACATACTTTAATGTGGATACACAACCCAACATGATACTTCTTTCCTTTAACCGGATTTTATCATAGGAAGAGCGAAAGGGTGAATAGCTTGCAAATCAACCCTCATAAAAATAGAAAATTAACACCTATATATGTTCATTTTCCATATAAGGGATGGTGATGGATCCTTTAATATTTATTAAAATTCAATACAACTCCGTTATTTATCGAGCGTGGTTAACGTTAATCATAAGAATACATAACACCCTTATGATCAAATTTTTTGAGATGTAAATTTTTTAATATTCTAAAAATTAAAGAGAAAAAAGTACTTCTCAAAAAATTTGATCCTCTATGTGTGTGATCGAATTAAAGAGAAAAATGTACTTCTCAAAAAATTTGATCCTCTATTGTGTGATAGATTTCATAGATTTGAGTTTAAAATGGATTTAAGTTGGTTTTAAGTTTTTAGTTTTTCATAAATTTTAAAATTTGAGTCTTTATATGTTTGATAGATTTTATAGATTGAGTTAAGTTGGTTTCAAGTTTTTAGTTTTTGAGTAAATTTTAAAATGAAGTAAGAAATGGGCTCTACTAAGTTCAAAATGGGTTTATATGTTAATTATTAGTTTATAGTTTTTGTGTAAATTTTAAAATGAAGCAATAAATTTGATCCTCTAAGTGTTTGATAGGTTTGAGTTAAAAATGGATTTATGTTAAATGTCTTCCTACTATTTTTTAAATACTGAAAAACAAACTTACTAATTTATCGAGGTATCATATTGCAGTGGTGGATGTACCCAAAAATTTGATAGTGATTAGCAAGAAACCACATCATTCAGTCTTTTCGAATTCACTTGGTTGTCAATATAAATCCTTATTTATTGCCTTTGGTAAGCATTTCCCTTTCATTTTAGATATTTCAAGTCTAATTACAATGTAAAAGAAAGAACTATGTTGACTCTCTGAATTAGGCGATATCTATAAGTTGCCAGAATATAAACTTCTCTAGAGTTGTTCTTTCTTTTTCTCTAACCATAATTATATGGCTCTACCTAACTGGCCTAACATATAAGATATGATTGGATCATTACTTGCATCCACATTTTCAATATTACATGAGAGAAGTCCGCACTGTTGTGTTGTGTATTCTCAGTTTCTAAAATCCTACAAGAGCGTAACCATGGAGGATATGGCAAGAGCTTTCCATGTTAGTGTGGATTTCATTGACAAGTAAGCATTATGAGTTATCCAAGAATGCAATGCATTTTATATTTTCTTTCAATTGTTCTTTTATATTTGCTTTCAATTGTTCCTTGATGCTATTATACTGATCATAAGGGCTTTCAACATTTAGATAAAATGCTTGCTACCTATAAAAAATTCAGAATTTAAGCCGTGCTTACACATTCAATCAATTTTTTTGGTGTTTCTTTCTATGCATCCAGGAAACTCTCTAGCTTCATAACTATAGATAGGCTTCACTACAAAATTGATAAAAAGTTGTTGGTGTTTTAGAAACTAACAAACCATATACCAAAAATGCTCTTTGCCAGGCAATTATCCAACAAGGGTTTTTTTTGTTGAACCACATACAAAATCCTTCTAGCCCTCTAGAGTAATTGACCTTTGAAAATAGCTAATAAGAAATAAGCTAGTTTCCTCGCCGATCAAGTGTTAATTTGAATTTTCACATCTTAATATTTAACTTAGGAATCCTATTGGTTGTTCCTTTCAGATTTAGAATTGTACTTTCATGCCATTATATTTTCGTGGTTGATTGATTTCATTGGAAGCACAATTTATCTTCCATGTATATCACATAATGTATTTCTTGGAAAGGTGGCAACATGAAGGATTTGAACGTGATCATTTCTATCTAATTTTGTTAGCACCCCTGATTTTATGAATGGATCAATGTAGTGTGTTAGCGTTTGAACCATGGGAACACTAATTCAATATTGCTTTACAAAGTAATTTTCTACTTTTGTTTTTAACATAAACGTTTAATCGGATTTATATTAAAATTGGAACATGGGTTAAAAAAATGAAATGCAATAGGGCTGCTCTCTAGGAAGAAGCAGAGCCAAGCCTGCAAGCTTGATATCAGTTGTGCTAATCTGCTAAAAAAAAGTCCCTATTCTAGGAAGCTTAAAGCTTCTTACAAACTGTCCTAGCAGTAAAACGAAACTGCATAACATAGCTTAATAAGTATTGTGCATAAAAACCAATACTGTTTCTGAAATAAGGTTCTATGACCTCGCAAGAAAAACAAAAAAAACATGACAGCAAGATGCAACATTACTCAGGGTTGCGTTCCACATTTCCTTTGGACTCCGTAGCAAGTTCGCTGATGTCTTTGCGCATCTCTTTTAGATTAGATACCGCCACCTTTGCAGTGCCATGGATTTCGAGCATTCTAGCGTCCAAATTATTGAGTTTTGCCTCCACCATTGAGGCTACCTGATCTGGAATTTTTGCACTGAGACTACGGACCTTGATGTTTGTTGCATTCACCAAAGCAAAGAGATGGGTGAACGCCTTTTTTAGTTCATAATTTTCATTGCTGACAGTACGAATCTGAGCCTCTAAGTCCTTCAAATAAGTCTGAAATGCTATTGACAGATAGTCAAACCCCAGCCCATCCTTTGTCGAATGGAGCCCTTGGCCGAGAAAAACAGCTTTTCCATGGTTCCGCGCAAAATGTTGCGCACTACTGGCACCAACACCTGCTGCCATTGGTTATTTTTGGCTCAAATTAGCATAGAATGGTCTCCCGTGAGCAATCACCTGTTTTCCACACTGGAGAAGGAATGAGGATTGGTTCTCTGCCATACTGTATTTGCAAATGTGACGCCTTACCTTGAAGAGCCAGATATAGAGCTTGAAACAGAGTCTGGACACGTCGCTACAGGAAATAGAAGGTGGAGAAGCGTCTTTCCCAAGCTTAAGTTCAAATATACCACAGTGGATGGCCACATTTACGCCCTGCATGGGAGCCACGTGGGACACTCGTGTGAGCAGATCCTGTATCTTCCAAAGGACGCAGGTCTTGGAGGATGTGCTGAGACTGACGTTGAGGTGCCCACCGATGGCTATGGGTGGAGTCGAGCTATTGTTACCAAGCCAATTCTGAATTTTAACCATAGGATTGTGAAAAAAATTTGGGACAAGGGAGGATTATGGGACCCAAGCTATTCCAAGTTCTTGTTTATTGCTTACCAAGACACCGCAATCAAGCTTAACCCCATCATTTGCCATCTTGTCGGCGCATTTGTTATTGGATCTAAGAATGTGAAGAAAGTTGATTACCTTAAATTCATGGACTATGTGCTTTAGAAGATGATGAGTTTTGGTGATGGGCTTCTTTTTGCATTTTGCCAGACTCCTACCTTCCCTTATGATCAGCATCGAGTCGCCGAAGACAAAAAGTTCCTCAATTCCCTCACTTCTGGCAATTTCCAGTCCTTTAATGAGAGCGGGCCATTCGGCTCCGTTGTTGGTCCTTTTTCCAATACCCCATGCATAATCTTTCATTTTGATTCCATCAGAGTCATAGAGAACTCCTCCCGCTCCTGCTAGCCCAGGGTTTCCTTTCGAGGCACCATCAAAGAAAAGTGAAGTGCTTCCTAAATTGATTTTCCAAGATTGAAAGGACTCTTCGTTCATTCTGATATGCCAATGTTTAGTGCTTGGCCTTCTGGAGGGATGAGGTTGATAGTTGTTAGAAACTGGGATTAAGAAGTCAGCAACCCAAGTTTTTTCTTCGCTGGTTAGGTTTTCCTTGTTGATATTGTTCATGCCTCTAGAGGTAAGGGATTCTTTCCAAAGAGCTTTAGCAGAAGCCAGAGTTCTGCCTGGGGTGGACTTTTTGTCCTCAAATATTTCTTTGTTTCGAGCATTCCATATTTTCCAACAGATGAGCTTTGGAAGTGCCTCCCAAGTTCTTTGAATATATAGTTTCTTTGTCAGAGATCCTTGATAGTAATCCTTCCAGCAGATAAAAAGGTCATTCCATGCAGTAGGTAGAGTCAAATTGAAAGGGAGATCTTGATATGCTTTGTGCCAAACTTCTTGGGAGAATTTGCACTCAAGAAATAAGTGATCAAGAGTTTCTTCATTTTCTTTGCACAAGATGCACCAAGTCAGACCTTCGATTCCCCTCTTCCTGAGATTATCAGCAGTGAGCGTTTTGCAATGAGCAAGGGTGCAAGAGAAGGTGTTTACCTTTGGGAGCCCATCCGTACTCTAGACTGCATTCCATTTGTTATTCTTGTTCCTATTGCGCTTGCTGTCGTCGACTAAATGGTAACCCTCCTTGACCGAATAATGACCAGTCTTTCCCCACCCCCTTTTATCTAAAAGCTTACGATGCACTAGAGTTGCGCCGTGAAGGGAGGAGAGAAGAAGATTGTAGTCAGATCTCAGATGCTCCGGGAGTTCTAATTCTTTCCAACCGGCCCAGCGGCCACGCCTAGTCCAAATGTATAAGTCGTAAAGGGTGCAAATATTACAATTATCCATCCAAATTTTTAAGTCTGAGAAGGTTTGCTGAGATATGAGGGGACGGAATTCACTGAACTTATCATGCCAAATACTAATTTTCTTGCCACTTCTTGGAATCCAGTAAAGCTGATTCTAAATGATAGGAGCCGCTTTTTGGCAGAGAGCCCAAATAGGGGAGCCAATTTTATTCTGATCAATGCTTTCAACACTTATTTTCTTGCTGCCCTGCATGTATTTTTTACAAAGGATTTATTTCCACCAAGCTTTCTTACCCGAGATAGTTCGCCAGAGAATTTTAGCTCCTAAGGCAATGTTCATGATCGCCGGATCTTTGACACCAGCCTCCCCGCAATTTTTTGGACTGCAGACTAAATTCCAGTTTATCAAGTGGATTTTATTAGCATTATTTGACTTGCCTCCTTGCCATAGGAATGTCTTGAGCTCTTTAGATATAGCTTTAATCACAGTTTTGGGTGTTATGGAGATAGAGCAAACATAAAGTGGATAAGCTGAAAGAATAGATTTTATGAGTACTAGCTTGCCGGCTGGGTTAAGCCAATGCGAGCCCCATGAGGCAATCTTTTTTTTTTATTTTTTCAATCAAGCCATACCAGTCTGCGACTTTTTTCTTACCCTTGAAGTCAAAGTAATTTTCTACTTACTTCTGATCAATTATATGAATATTTAGATCGTGCTATTTAGTGCCGTGCTATCAATTGAACAATATACACCAATATTGAGAGAGCTGGTTCTAGACATAGTTGGAATCTTATAGTATGTCTCAAAAAGTGGATTGTGTTTTAATTAGTACGATTGGAGCTAGTCCCACATTCCTTTGTTTGATATTTGTAACATCACGCCAATGTTGATATTTATATGCAAAACCTAGCTTGTAACATTTTGGTCACCAAGGTAAAAGTTTATATTTGAGATTACCTACTGATATTTGTATGGTTGTATTTGCATTGGCTTTGTTTAATGCGGAGGATTTAATAAGCCAAGTAGAGATTTCCATTTTTTGTGAGTTAGATTTTTAATTAAAAACATTATAGAATCACCATTCTTTTGGGTTATATAACAAATATAGTTACTTTGGATGATATCGATTCAACTTCAAAATTAATTATATTTACTTTGGATGTCTAAATTAAACTTAAAAACTAATTTGTCTACCTAATTATTATTATTTAGAGTTATTTTATTTTATTTATAATAATAATAATAATATTTTTTTTTGTATTTATACAAAGCAGAGACTAAGCTGCATGCAGCTCTTGTTTTTTATTTTTATGTTATCATAAAAGTAGCAGCAGACAACATTGCAAGACCCTACAGGTTTGGTGGATGGGGCGTGAAAGATTTAGAAGCTTTTAATATTGCTCTCAGATCGAAATCTTTCTGGAGATGCCTTTTTGGATCTACTCTTTGGTCCAGTCTCATTCGGAGTAAATATTTAAAAATGGATGCCTACTTATGGCTAAGAAAACCAAAGGTTACATGCTGGAATTCTTCTCCTTTGTGGCGTGGCTTTCTGAAAACTTTAGACTGGATAAAAAGAGATCTCACCTGGCAGGTGGGAACGGGTGCTTTAATTCGTGTTGGTATTGATCGAATTATTGGCATGGAGGACTACTTCTCACTACCCTCCTCTATTACTGACTATCTGAAGATTCTGGGTTTGCATACTCTAAATATGATTTCTCATTCTAATTCTGGAGATGAGCCGCATCACACATGGTTGTCTGCAAATGACATTGGATTGTCTGGCTTTTTAGCGCGCTCATGGAATGATTATATTTGGAAACTAAGTGCTGTGGGTGTCAAATTGTCCCTTAATAATGATCAAATTTTCTGGGGTGGTAACCCAGCTACAGGAATGGTAACAGCTCATACTATGTACAATAGAATCATCCAAGAGAAGTACATTTACCCCCAGGATTGGTGGTATAAGAGACTTTGGTCTTGGGACATTCCCATCAAGCTGAAATGTTTCACTTGGCTCCTTTTTCAGAACAAGCTCAAGACCTGGGATAACTTATGCAAAAGGGGTTGGTCTGGACCTAGTTTTTGTATCCTCTGCAAATTGAATGAAGAAACAAAACAGCATCTCTTTGTCAATTGCTCCTTCTCTCAGAAAGTTTGGGATATGATCTCTCACAAGCTAAAAATTACTCAGTGCTGGGTAGTAGGTGATTTTAATAATTGCCTACTCAATTGGTTTCGCCACTGCAAAAAATCTTTCTTTATTGCCCTTTGTATTCCTTGGGCCATCTGGCATTATAGAAATAGAGCTCTATTTAACAATAGTTCTCCAGATTTTACTCAATGTAGCCTGTCAGCATTAAGTATGTTTTCAAATTGCAAGATGAAGGAGCAAAATTTAAAGGTTGACAGGGTTAGTAGCTTCAGTTTCAAAGTGGATCAGCCTGTCTTATTTTTCGATGGTGCTTCACAGGCTGGGATCTGTGCGATTGGTGGTGTCATCTATTTAAATGAGGTTCATTATTACACCTTTCGCCTTAATTGTGGTGTTGGGACTAGTATGAAAGCAGAACTCATGGCTTTATGGTGTATCCTTAAAATTGCAAATTGTTTTGGTTTGGTTGATCTTATAGTCTATGGCGACTCCCGGGTTACTATAAAGTGGGCAGCTGGAGACTTTCGACTCAATGTCTTTCATCTGAGACATTGGGTTTTGCGGACACAGGCTGAAATCTCTAAACATAGACACATCAGATTTGAACACATTTTCAGAGAACACAACTCTCTTGCGGACAAGTTATCAAAACAGGCTCTGCTAGGTCTTGAAGGCACTTTGAATTGGGAGGAGTGGTGGGAAAACAGTGTTCTGGACAGTGGGTCCCTGTATTTTTTTGACTGAAACAAGTGCTTATAGTTCATGTTTTTTGTTTAGATGGATGGGGTCAGGTATCCTTTTCTTTTGGTATATTTTAAGAGGAACATCATTTTCAGCTTGTAATAAGTCAGTATGGACTATATTGTACTCAAGAATGTTTTTTGGGGGGGTTGTTACATATCGAAGCTTTTTTTTTTGCTTCCTTAGCCTGTTATTCTACAGTTGCATATGATTCCTCAGTAGAATCAAGTCAATCATTGTACTATTTGATTCAAAATGAATATCAATAGTAGTTTTTTTTCGCTGGAAAAAAAAGTATCTTGTTGATTTCCTAAAGAGGTGGTGATACCTCTATCAACCTTGATACCTCTATAATCTTTTTATATTATATACTATATTGTATCTTTAAACAATAATTTAAATATATTTTTATCATTACATTTTAAATTTTATTGTATTTAAACAAAATTAAAATAACACATTTTACATCAATTTAAAATGTTTAATTTACATATAATATATATAAATTAAATTAAATAAATATTAAAAAATCATATTCCATTATTTAGTTAAACCAACTAATCACTTCAAATGAAGTTTATATTTTTATGGCTAGCACTAAAATATCATTGCACTATCATCAACATATATTTATCTAAATCCTATATATATCAAGGTTAAGTGGGATCAAATCTCTTGAAGCGCACTTATCTATAATGTCAATTATATTAATAACAATGAAAGACGTTTCATAATACCAACAATATTGTTGATAGTGATGATGATCCACCTACGACCAACTATGGTTTAATGGACTTTATGAAAAAGACAAAATAAGTAAAAGTCCTCACACAAAGATGGTACCCAATTTTGTTGCAATGGCAATGCACGAGCATTCAAATTTTAAAAGCACGCTCATGTTATTAGGAACGCACATGCGTTCACGTAGAAGAAACTACATGGAATAAAAATGTGTGTGCATTTCTAAAGTGCGCACGTGTTAAAAAATATGTGCACATTTCTAAAGTGTGCATACATTAAAAAACCCACACGCGCTTTTAAAGCAATAAATTTTTTCCAAAAAAATGCATGCACGCTTGTGTGTCATAAATGAACACAATTACTATTTTGGCCATAATGGTTCATCTTGAATTCAGATTTTGATGCTCGTTTTACCATAGGAAAGGTATTTATGAGATCTATGGCATTAAAGTTATAGGTTTTTCATAATTCAACACTTTCTGTTTCATAATTTCAAAAAACTAAATCTACAAATCTTTTGTTTTATGCCAAATCTTTTGTTTTATGCCATTGTGATGGAGAAGAGATGATCTGCAATTAAAAAAATGAATTTGTTTCAATATTGGTTGAATTTTTGGAATTTTATAATGTAATTTTTTTTTAAAAATTATTGAAAAAATAAATACAAATTGTAAATTGTGGATCAAAATCCTATCTGGATAATGATTTGGAGGTGTTGGTGGTGGATTTGATGCACGCACGCGGTTGTGGAGTGTGTTTGGATAGTCAGGCATTGGCAGAATCGGGTAAGATGGGTTAGAAATGGGCCTCGGCCCAATTTTAATATGTAGAGCAATGTGCACACGCTCTTAAGACACACGCACTAAAAGTGTGTGTGCGTTAAAAGCACGCACACACTACTAGTGGGCACGCGCTAAAAGTGTGTGCACGTTAAAAGCGCGCACACACTGCTAGTGGGCACACTCTTTTAAGACCTACGTGGATGCCTAACTAGCGATTCGAGATTTTACCAAACCATGGCGTGCACGCGGTCTTAAGGGCATGCACGCTATGTTTTTTTAGTGCTCACGTGCTCCCATTGCAATGGATCTGGGTATGATCTTCGTGTGAGCGCCCTGACATTTTAATTTTTAGTAATGGAAGTAGAAGGGATATGGATAAATTAGTATAAATTTTGGCTATCTTTAGCATAGCCACAGGAATGGTGGTGAATTAAAGAAAATCGCACGAAAATCTACCCGTTCCTGTCTCAATATTGAACTGGAGGAGGAAAACTACATCGCCTCAAAGCTCCCCTATGCAAATATGAACTTTGGCCTCGACCACAAATATATGGGCTTTCATTTGAAACCCAACAACTACAATAAAGAGGATTGGTCGTGGCTTATTTCTAAAATTAAAAAGAGGCTCAAGACCTAGAACTTAGGATGGATTTCAAGGGCTGGAAGATTGGTCCTAGTTAAGTCTGTCCTCGAAGCCATCCATGTATACTGGATTTCACTTGCTTGGGTTCCAAAAGGCATTCTAGAGAAAATTCAAAAGATTTGCTTCTCTTTTATTTGGAGAGGACCACAAAAGTCCTTCTCCTGGGTTAGATGGGATAGGGGTTAAAAAATATCTTCCTCTTCTCCAAAGCTTTGGCTGCAAAAAGCATCTGGAGACTGATATCCTCACATTCTTTATGAACATAAATTATTATGAAAAGATACATTGCACCAGACTTGTTGATAGATTGGATCTGGAAGCCTAACAAGAAGCAAAATAACATTTTGAATATTTGGAAGGTTGCGTTGAATGCTTTTGATCTCATTGGGAACCATTTAGCCTGGAAAATAGGAAATGGTCAGAATTGCAGGTTGGGGTTGATCCCTGGCTGGGTAGTGATGGTAAACACCTACTCTGTCAAGAGCTCATTCTACTATTAAGAAATAAAGGTCTCTTCTCGCTTTCCCAGATTGTTGACCTTCCTTCCACCACCTTATGGCATCAAGGTTGGCTTGGGGAAAATAAATTAGATTTCAATAGTGAGAATGCCAAAGACTGTAATAACTACATTTATGCTTTCAGAAGAGCCCATATCAGAATTTCAGAGCAAGAAGATGAGTTGATCTGGGATGTAGATGATCAAGTTTCTTATACGCCAAAGCAAGGTAATTTACAACTCATTTCCAATACTTTAAACATGTATCAAACATGGTGGTGGAAAAGTATTTGGAAGTTAAAATGTCCATCAAAATAAAAAAATTCATGTGGTGCATTTTAGAAAACAAAGTACCAACATGGGATGTTTTTCAAAAGAGAAGCTTTGAGGGTCTAGGTTGGTGTCCTCTATGCAAGAATGACTCTGAAAATATTCTTCATCTCTTTGTCAAATGCCCCTTCTAAAAATGGTCTGGCAAGAGTGCAACTCTCTCACTGGAAAATCCTTTCAATGGAAAGGAAACTCCATAGAGGAAATTTTTCAGGGGTGGATTCAGAACAAGGTCCTTTAGGATAGCTAGTTTGGGATTTAGTACCTCCATGGCCTTGGCATACATGTCAACTATGAGTAAATTATAATATTCATCCCATGGGGTGAGTAATCCATGAGTCGATGTTGACCACATTTTCCATGGAAGCATAACATATACATGAGTATCCCTAACCTTATCGTTGATGATGTTCCAATTATTTATCTCAGTAGCATAAGAGTATAGAGTACCCTGCATGTGATTTAAAATTTTCTATCATTCAAATTTTTTGTCACCTATCGATGAAGGGCACCATACTTCATGTGAAATTCAATATGGCCTATGATTTTTACACTGATAGGTGTTTATATTTTAGAATTTGAGGTGAAGTAGCAAGTATGTTTTTTCTAGATTGCAGGAGGATGAGGCAAGTGTACTATCGAAATTGATTTTATGGGCATTGTTCCATTTAAAAAAAAAAACTAAAACGGTTATTTTTATTGAATTGGATAATGGTTGGCCGAAGCTTATCAACCAAATTACAACTTTTCAAAACTCCACTTGTCACTATTACATCTTATCCGAAACTTATAGAACAATTGGTTATTTCAACATAACTATGGAACAGGGATCCAGAATGGCGCTTCGTCATTCTTATTGTACATACCTTGAGGTAAAAAACAACCCTTATTTGCTTTTGCATCCATTCTTTATTGGATCCTCTCAAGATGTGATAAAACCTAGAGGAAGTCAATTCACGGAGAACATAATGCAGCCTTAACAAACTTTTATTGAGCATCGAGTTGTTGAATTGGTCATCCATATTTAGGATCTTGATCAAGATTTCAGAATCTCCAAATACTTGTATGTCTTTATAGCCAATTTCTTGAGCAATATGACAAGCTTGAAGCATCCCAAATATTTCTATGTGATTATTGGTTCTCAATCCTAAGCCCCGGTAAAAACTATCTTTTCTAATACCATCCTGAGAATAGATGACACTGCCTGCTCCTACAATCTTGGGATTTCCTTTTGAAGCCCCATCAAAGAAAACCGTGTCTTTACCCTGAATTCTCCACCATCCTTGAAATACTGCATCCGAATCTCGTATACGCCATCCTGGATTATTGAAGGGATGGACTGGAAGCTTTTGTCTATCCCTATACAAATATGTGCCAAACCACTTTTTTTCTTCAGGGAGTAGGGTGTTATCAATGAAGGAAGGGTGGTGAACTGCTGCCTCCTGCAGAAGAGCCTTTGTCTTAGCTGCAACGATCAATAGTGAGGGCTTGAAATTGTTAAATATCTGATTGTTTCTTGCCAACCAAATCTTCCAGCAAACGTACTTGGGAAGAGCTTGCCAAATTCTGGTCCAAGTGGAATTGTTTTTAAGAGAGTGAGGGTACCTTGTTTTCCACGTAGATAGGAGAGTAAAAACAGAGATCTGAGAGGGAGCATTTACATTGAGTCTGAGCAAGGAATTGATCCAGACTTCTTGAGAAAAGGAACAATCTACAAAAAGATGATCCAGGGTTTCGATCTCCAAGCAGCACAAAGGGCATCGATGTGGGCCTGCTATTCCTTTCTTCATAAAATTTTCTCCAGTTAAAACTTTCCTGTGAACAAGAATCCATGTGAAAAAATTGACTTTTGGAAAACCATATGAATCCCACACAAGAGTCCAGAATGTAGGTGGATGGGTCGATGGATGATTAGTCTGAGTAGAAGCATAACTATGAGCAACAGTATAGAATCCTGTCTTGCCTCATCCCCAATTATCATGAATTTGACGGTGAACTGGAGCCAAACCGGTCAGCGCATTTAAAAAAAGAGGAATTTGGTCCTATAAGTTCGCTGGTGTTCGAGGGAGAGTCCATGACTTCCACTTCCCCATAGAGTCCCATTCCGATATATCTGCCAGCTTATCAACTCCAAGTTGAGAAAGCCACATCCGTAGCTCACCGAGATCAGCAGAGAGGGCGAGAGGAGGGTTGCCCAAGATGCTATCCTCCCAAATCCGCGTTTGCACCCATTGCCAGGGATTCGGTACAGCAAATGTTGGAAAAAATCATCCCTTGCCTACACAAATTCCATATCATCGTGCCTTTAGGAGTGCTATCAGACTACAAATTCCTGAGAGGGACTCCCTCCAGATATTTTTTCCTCAAAACTTGACTGACTGGATGGTTGCGATTAGTGAATAGTTTCCAAAGGATTTTTCCTCCAAGAGTGAGATTAGCCATTGCTGGATCTCTTATCTGTAGACCTCCTTCCATAGGAGGACGCTTGATAATATCCCAATTGACAAGGTGATACTTTCTCTCATTCCCCTTGCCTCCTCGCCACATAAAATCCCTAATCAATTTGGAAATATGAGCTGTGATCACCTTAGGGGCCAAGAGAAAAGAAGCCTGGTAAAGAAGCCTGGGAGGATGATACAGTTTTTATCAGAATAAGATTCCTAGCATAATTGAGCCATTGGCCTCCCCAAGCTGCTAATTTAGACCCGATCTTGAAGAGGATTCCAAACCAAAGGGTTGCCTTGTTAGCTCCCAGAGTGAGAGGAAGGCCAAGATATGAGATTTTTTCCCATTTGGCATAACTCGTGAACCCCAGGAATTGGGAAATTCATAGAACTGAAAGAGGGTCCGTATTCCATCCATATACTGCGCTTTTCCTATTGTTTACCTTTGCTCCCGAGATGTTGCAGAAATTATTCACAATTTCTTTATAGACCTTTGCTATTTTTAATGAAGCTCCTCCTAACAACAAAGAGTCATCCACAAAAATGCATGGTTGAGGGAGTTAAGACCTTTCACTGGCCTGATGCCCGGGGCATTCCCAACAAGCTTTTCTACAGTCAAATTCCTATTCAGGGAGTCTGCCATTAGTATATACAAAAAGGGAGATAGGGGGGAGCCTTGCCGTAAACCTCTAGTGGCTTGAAAGTAATTAGTCGACCTGCCGTTGACTAATGGAGCTATCCACGGCTTTTCAATAGAAGCTTTAATCAGATTAACAAATTCGATACCAAAGCCAAAAGAAAGCAGGACTTTGAATAAGAAAGAGCGTTTTACTTGGTCAAAAGCATTGGCCATGTCTAGCTTTATGAGCATCCCTTGCTCCTTCCACTGGTGACTAGAACGCAGAGCTTCCTGAACTAAGATAATATTGTCCAAAATATGTCTCCCTTTGACAAAACCACTCTGGAAAGGAGAGATGAGTTTGTCTAACAGAGGCTTGATCCTATTGGCCAAAAGTTTGGAGAGGATTTTGTATGAAGAGTTGCAAAGGGAGATAGGCCTGAAGCGATCAAAGGACCCCGGGTTCACCTCTTTAGGAATTAAGGCGAGGAAGGTGGAATTAGTGCTACCTCCTACCTTGGCCTTTTGCTGGGATGCTCTGATCATTCATAGCAGATCTTTCTTGATGATAGTCGAGCAGATTTTGTAAAAGTGGAATGAGAAACCATCTGGCCCAGGGGCTTTGTCTGGCTCCATGTCCCAGATGACATTGCTGATCTCTTCCTCAGTGTATGGTATCATGAGGCTGAGATTATCTTCTTTAGTGACAAGAGAGGGAATGTGAGAGAGGAAATAATTGGTGGCCTCCTCACTTGGTGTCCCTTCTTCTTTAAAGAGGTTCTGAAAATGTAGTTCTGCCGCCCCTTGAATTTCCTTTCCTTTAAGAACACTTCCGTCAGCCAAGTTTATTTCAGAGATGTGGTTCCAAGAGGGGCGGGCTATGAATTGTCGGTGGAAGAAGGAGGTGTTGCGGTCCCTCGATTTCAGTCACAAACTACGAGACTTAAGTCTCCAATATTCCTCTTCCTGGCGAAAGGAGCAAAAGGAAATTTGTTGAGCAGCCTGTTCTTTCTCAAGATCTGTGCTGTTGATAAATTTGCTTTCCATATCCATTTGCAAATCTAATAAATTCTGTACAGTTTCTTTTCTATAGCTAGCAGGGGTAATAATAGGCTTTTTGATCCATTCCTTCAAAGCAGATTTTGTTGCTTTAAGTTTCTGTTCCCATACAAAACTGGGTGAACCAATGACGGGGTGAGTCCATGCCTTCAAAACTGTTTCCATGAAACCATCCTTATCTTTCCAAAGTGGGATAAATCTGAATGGGATGGGACCTAGATTTTCTTCCTCTTCCAACATGAGAAGGATGGGCTTATGATCCGAAGTGAGCTTGGGAAGAATTTTGGAAGAAATTAGTTTCTTTTCAAGTAAAAGCGCGCTCTGCACTAGAAATCTATCCAGGCGGGCTGAGATGTGCACTGTCCCAATTCTATTATTAGTCCAAGTGTAGAGTCCTTTCTTGGGCTTAAAATCGAGAAGGTCCCATTGATGAATTAACTCCTCTACAATGGGTTGCATTGGGTCCCGGTTGTTATTTCCTCCTCTTTTTTCCTTTGGTTCTAGTACTAAATTTAAATCACCAGCTACTATGATATGCTTAAGAGGGCGAGTTTCTATAAAAGTAGCTAAATAATTCTAGCATTCTTTCTTCTCAATATATAGACCCGGCACATAAAGATTATAAAGGGAAAAGGTGAGCTTACTTGAAAAATGGCTGAGTTCGGTGAACATCCAGTGTTAGGTCTTAAAGAAATTGTCCAGATGGAACTGGTCTTCCGACCAAAGGGTTGCTAGCCCTCTTGAGGTACCCCTAGCACTGACAACCTTTCCATCATTTTTCTTCCACTTCTATTTGCTAAGGGAAAGAAGGGCATCCCCATCAATTTTAGTCTCTTGGAGCATGAGGATCTCGGGATTTTATGTTTTCAGAAGGTCTTTAACTGCTTCAAACTTCAGTGGATTTCCCAAGCCTCTGCAGTTCCAAGAGACTAGTCGCATTATTTACCAGAAAGAGAAGGGACAGGACCTCCCTTGTCGGGCCTTGTTCTGGTTTTTCTGCCAATGGACATTTCGATGGTAGATTGATTGCCTTGCATTTTTTGTCTCTCAGCTTCTTCCTCTCTTGCATCTTTGAGATATTTTCTTCCTTCTCTTTTCGAAGGCTTTTCAAACGTCTCATCTTCCGAAGAGCCAGAGTTTTCCAAAGGCTTCTTCCCTATCATTTTTGCATAGGAGAGAGGGGAGGAGGTTCCGATTGGGGAATGAGAAAGAGTTACAGGAGTATCAGTATTTTCTTTTTCCCCTTCGAGAGGAATGATCTGCTGTTCGGATTCCAAGGTTGCTGAAGCTGGCATGTCTTCCAAATTGCTGAGTGTTTCAAAGGAGTTATTGGTAACCGTTGGAATTACTGGAGCTGTGCTTCCTTCACCTGGAATTAATGCAGCTATGCTTCCTTCACCATGTTGCTGCCTTGCTGAGGATGCACTAAGACCCTTTGACATCCCTTTCCCTTTTAAACTAGTGTTTTTCTTAATCTTAGTTTTTTTCTACACTTGAGACCATTGCTCAACTTTAGCTTTTTCGCCTCTTCTTCATTTCTCTTTTTGCAATTCCTGGCAAAATGACTGTAGCCATGGAAGAATCTGCATTTAAAGGGTAGCTATTCATAATCCAGTTCTTGTATATGTGTCCCGTCGGCTATTGTTAGTTTAATTGCTTCTGGAGAACCAATTTCCAAATCAACCTCAACACAAATTCTTGCGCAAGAATACTGATCCTTCCGTTCTGCTCGGTCAATGAATTTACCCAGGGCATTGCCTATTGATTCTAATGACTTCAAATTCCAACAATGAAGTGGAAGGTGTGGCAGGCGCACCCAGACCGGAACCGCAGACGGCTATCCTGGGAAGGATCAAAATCCGGAGTCCAGTTGTTCAAATACAATCCCTGAGGGCCCATAAAATACGGACCATTCCTAAAGATGAGATGCCTGTCTTCTGCACTATCAAAGACAAAAACAAAAAATCCTTTACCCACCATGTAACTTCTTATTCCTTCCGAGGTGAGAGATCTCCAATTTCGATGAACCCATGCCTCAACTGCTTTGGGAGAGGGCCATAAGCCCATAAACTGTCCTATTAATCCCCTCTCAGCAAGATTAAGGGAAGATCTACAAGATTCTGCTTTCGGTAAGGCTACTATGGGAATATTATCTAGTTTTCTGAGAAACTTCTGAGAAGAATCACCCTGTTTTCGCTTGCTACTAGATGCAACCAACTTCCTAAAGGAAAGAATCTCTAGCGGTGGCAGAGTAGGGTCGGGACCCCCACCTGGGCCCATACTGGAGATCAAAAGAGAGTTCAATAAAGAACTACTATCCTTGCCTCCATAATCCTCCACAACAACATCAAACCTCGGCTCTAAGAAGAACCGAGAGGAAATTGTAGAGATCCTGAGCCAAATTCTAAAATCCTTCCACAGGTCTGTAAAATCATAAAACTTCGCTACTCCTGCTCCAAGAATGCAGCTCCAAGAGTGCTGCTCGCTGATCCAAAAACGCTTGGCTCCAAGAAAGTTGCTCGACTCCAAGAAAAAAGGTCTTGGCACTTGGTTTGGCATTGTTCCAAATATGAAATAAACAATTATAAATAAAAAAGAATATGCAAATAACACAAAACTTGTTCATGGCACTTAACATGTGGTCTATTAATATTCACAAACCACGAGTTAAATAATTATGTTAGTTAAATATTTTAATATTTATGATAAAATTATAATTAAATTAATCAAACATAATTTAAAATAAAATAAATAAACGTGTACATCATTCTTAATACATAGCATTAACATAACAACCTATCTGTTTTTTTTCAATCTCATTAATATATAATTAAGATAATTTATAATAATAACATCTATCAATGCATGCAGGCTAACATACTTTCCCTCATTATCCACAATATCTCTAAAGAACATCTCAGAGTATTGTATGAATCACATCTTGTGATGATGAATATCTTCTGAAAAACCATATTATACCATGCAAAGCCATTACATAATAATCAAGCACGAGAACTTGTGTGCTAGCAACTTCCAACTTCCTTCGTAAGATCAATCTGTAAGATGATTTCGAGTGAAATGGTAGATGATGAGATGGCAATTGAATGGGTTTGTTGTTTGCAAGGGAGATGTACTCCAAAAACATTTCCAGAAGGTCATATTTTGATTATATGGAAGAATGTTTTACCTTTGCTCTAATATAATACTTTTCCAAGCATTAATCGTATTAAAAAACATTGTATATACAATTTCATTTAATAAAAATGTTTTGGATAACACATACATTATTACATGTTATAATTTAAAAAATTATAATAGATAAATAATATATATATATATATATATATATTAAAAAAATTAAATTACTTTGATAACTTTTATGAAAATATTTCTATTTTTCATATATATATATATAAATAAATTTGAATTATTTTGTTAACTTTTATAAAAATATTTCTATTTATTCCCAATTTTACATATTTATCTTTTCTAATAAACAATGGTATATTTTTACATATTTATATTTTCTAATAAACAATGAATATATAGAAACACACCATTATCAAAACTATATTTTTAATTTGAATTATGAGTTTTATTAGGTTTAATAAAATTAAAATAAGTTTAAATTCATTTTAAATAATAAAAAACCTAAAAGATTTGATTCATTTAAGATATAACAGAAGTTAGTATAAATGTATATTCAAACTCGAATATATACTTCCAAGGTATGAAAGTGATACTCTTGCATGCCATAAAATATATATAGATATATATATTTTTTTTCGAGGAGAAAAAATAGCTTATTGCTATTCATGTTTGAATCAAAGAAACTACACAATATTTCATGTCCATCTAAGCATTCTTCAGTTCCAACTATTACATTAATCGATAATTGTACCAATAATTACCTTGTATATTACTTCTATTTTCTTATCTAACTCTTATATCTTACTCATTACAATAAATTCTTTTACCCTACTCCAAAAATAATCTTATATCTATTCTAATTCTGAAATATATACAATGTATAAAAAACATGGACAATATAGTGGCAAAAAATAGAATATAAGCCCACTCAGTATATGTGGACATCCTTAACCTCATAGAGTTGTTTATCTCTGAATTTTTTGATAGTTTCCCTTCCCTCTTCCAGCCTAAGCCCCTTTTCAGAAAGGGTATATGCAAGCTGATTATAAATCCTGGCCACATGACAAAAATGTATGGCTTCAAAAGTATCTTGCAATGCTTGGAAACGTTGTTTCCAGTATGTCAATATTGGAACTTGTAGTCTATGGGTTACCGTAGCCCACTGGATAATAGCAAAAGAATCGCCAGAGACGTCTAGTCTTCTCACCTCACCTTTCTTAGCCAAATAAAGAAGTCCCCAAGCTGCGAGTAATTCTGCCCTAGTATTACTGCCTCTGCCACATCCGAAAATCATCTCCCAATGATGATGGTGATCCAAGATCAACAAACAACTTGCGCCACATCTTCCCTGCTGGGCAACGCCATCAAAGAAGCCCAAAGGACCAGAATAATCTAAAGAAGGAGGTGTGTGGAATAGATATTGGTTGAGTTTGGTGGAGTAGATACCCCTAGTTGTAGTTGCTTAACTGGCGTGAAGGTTTGAGATGTACTCATTTCATTGTAATAAATTCTCATATTGGGAAAAATTGCCCACTTGCTTGTGTTGACTGGAAGTGTCGATAAAAAAAATGTTCTCACAGGCTGCCCCAGATTCTATGCTGTGGTGGTGGAAACATATCTGCTACCTTTTTTTATTGCATTCTAGTTGTCTAGATGGTCATTCATGTCACTCTATGTCTATCTGGATTCTTTCCTGCACCTCGTATCTCTTGTCCCTTACCCAAAGGAAATAAAGGTTCAGTATGAGATGAATAATGCCATTGTTGTAGTGAAAACTCTATGTGCTATTTTTTACCCACGAGCTGTTGTTTAACATTTCCCTAGAAACTAGGTTTGTCAGTGTCCTCAGATAATTAAGTGTTTTTGTAGAACCTGCTAGTATTTTGCATATTTTGGCATCAAAATGTTCCTTATTTTTTGTTTACATATGCATGAAGCTTACCAAAATTTGGGACTTTTGTCAATTTTACCATACCGGACTATTGTAAACATCCCCGATGCAACAACTAAAACATTAGGCTTAGCAAATTTTTGCTTTTGGTCTTAAGTTGACATGAACCATAGTGTAATGAGTGATGACTCACTTTTTGTATGGGATGGATTGTTGCAGAGACTGCATATATATAGTTGAGGAAGAAGGGTATTGCAGGTGCATAAAAAAAAGGATGGATTGTTCCTCTACTTGATAAAAGGATGCTATTGTTGATCCCTCTGTTTGTCTACTTAGGCCTCGAACAAGCATTTATTTTGTATGTATTTTTTAGAAGCTTTAAGACTAGTGAAGATTAAGGGAGAACCTTCCCGCAGTGAATTTATGTTCTCCCACCACTTTTTAGCCAAATCCAGTTCATTACCTTCTGAAAATTTGTCATTTGGTAATTTCAGTGTAGATTTCACAAAAGATGTTGTCATCCTTGCAATTGGTATATGGATAGTTGGAGGTGCCATGGTTGTTTATGGAGTTGTTGATGCAATTGTAAGTAGTCATATAAAAACCAAGAAAGATTGATGCGAGAATATGTGATGCTATTCTTTTTTTTTCATATTTACGATTCAGACGAGGGTTTACGATTCTGACGAGGGTCATCTGCAATGGTAATGTTTGATGCATTTTTTACCTTTAACCTTTGCCACCATTTTCATTTTTGGATATAGAATATGTCAATATTAAATGAAAGGATTGAATGCTTTCCCTACAAAAGTTAGCAATGCTAGGTACTTTTGCATTCAAGAGAGCCATCGTTTCAGTTTTAAATGTGGTTTCCATCTTCAAACTCTTGTCGTGTGATCCATGTAGAGTTTAAGGGAAAAAGAATTACTCCATATTATCTTGAGTAGTTGTATTATGAGAGTTAATGTTACAATTGAAGTTGATTTTATTTCAGCTTTATGTGGTATTTAGTTTAGAAAACATAATTTTAATGAACGCTGTGTTTGGCTGGAGTACGATTCTTGCACTCTTGAGTTTTCTATAAAGAGAAAGCTTAATAGGTTCTTAAATGCTTTGTTTAATGTCTCCAAATTCTTCTTTGATCTGCTCCAGATTAAAATTGGTTTTCATACGAAAGGTCAACACATTACCACAAATATTTTGTTTAGTTTCTATTATGCTTTCAAGCAAAATAAGTTAATTCCTACAAAAACTAGTCTAATTCCTACAAACATGAGTCACTGTTCAATATTTCAATTATTATTTATCTTTATCAACTTGTTATGATAATTTCTCAAGCTTTTGAGATGCTTGAGCCATGCCACGAAAAAGAAACCTAAATGAATAGGGTCAATGTGTATTTGCAACGAGGTCTCATATGCCAAATATGGTGCGAGGGTCGTCTTAACCCTTTCTCTAAATGGCTTGTGCATAGTTCTCTACCATTATCCATGGATGCATAGAAAAACATTTATTTATTCCATGGCTGCATAGAAAAATATTTCTTTATTCCTCGACTCTTCTTGCTTAAGAGACCGAATATGGAAATGGGAGGAGCTCCAACTTCTCCATTTCATATGCACTATACCTCATAGAGATTAGAATGGCAGTATAAACTTAAAAGACACACAAAATATGGAAATGGGAGGAGCTCCAACTTCTCCAATTCATATGCACATAAAAATAACATTTGCCCCTTGAGGGGAAAAAATGAACGCCAGTAGGAAAAGAGGAAAGTGAGAAGGAACAAAAACATAGGCATAGGTAGCGAAGGATACTAGTAGGAAAAGAGCAAAGTTTGTAACAATCTCAGATTAAAAAAGACATAGATTTAAACATCACACTTGGAAAATTTTGGTTTAGGGGAGAGTGGGAACATGGAAGCTGAGCAGCAGAATGGTGATGATGAAGAGAAGGAGGATCCTCTTGCTGATGAGCAGTATGGTTATCCAAAAGCAGAGTAAAAGAAGTGGAGATCTTGCATGAGAGTTTTAGATCCCAAAACTGGTGAAAGTACATGCTTCTTGGAACTGCAAGATTATGAAGCTACATTTAGCATTTGCTCTGTTACTTTTAATGACAAAGAACATGGAACTCTTGTGGCCATTGGAACTGCAAAGGATTTAGAGTTTTGGGCAAAGAAGCATTGCTCAGGAGGTTTTATTCATATCTATAGGTCTGTGGATGATGGAAAAGCCCTGGAACTTGTGTAGAAAACAATGGTTGATGGAGTACCTCTTGGATTATGTAAATTCCAAGGCCGCCTATTAGTTGGAATTGGACAAGTGCTGAGAATATATGACTTGGGAAAAGGGAAATTGCTGCAGAAATGTGACATAAGCTCTTTCCCAATACGATGAATACCATCTGCTGTAGGAATACCATGAATACTCAACAATAACCTGGATGAGTTCTCCAAAACCAGTGATATCGTAATCATATTATAGGCGGGATTGGGATTAGGAAGGTGTTTTATAGGCATAGCCCATTATGTATTTGCTCACTATAATTTTATTTACAAGTGCATATATGTATGTGTATGACACAATGAATATGACTACTTTTATACTCTTACCCTGGGATATTATTGTCTGTGCATGTCTGCATACATACACTGACAAAGACAGAGACAAAGATAGAGACAGAGACAGAGACAGAGACAGAGACAGAGAAAGAGAAAGAGACTTTTCTATTTCAAGTTGCAACACAAAATACTGAATACAGGGAAAGTGTGTGTACCTCCATAGCTCTCTCCTGTGATGTAAAACTATCAATTTTTATTTTGAGGGAATCTTTCCAATTAGTTGAGCAAGAAGGTGAGTGAATATTTAGCTGCAATTGCATGGTCAAACAAAGTTTAATTTATTTATTTGGAAAGTATCAAATGCAAAAGGATAAACAGTAAATGCAGATCAGACAGTGACTCATTATACTGAAAGCTTGCATTTTTTTGAAACTGTATGAAATGTTGAGAAACCTATTGTTTCGAGGATAAGAGACTCGACTTGTTGTAACATTCCTGGACCAAGACAGTACTTGTTGATTTGTTTGTTTTGAGTTGAAATGAATCTTCAAGAATCAAGAAAAGCAAGAATTTTGATCAATTTGCCTAAATTAATGTTAGAAATAATAATATAAGAGAAATTAAGGGTACAAGACAAAATGTGTTTGAACTCACATGAGGATTCAAGTAAAGAACGTGGTTTCAGATTCTCCTTGCAATTGTTTGAACTGTTAAGTTCAAATAGTGGAAAGCAACATGATATTTAGGGAAGAATTCCATTGTTGGCCGATACTTTGAAGAGTTGTTTGCAAGAGTTCCCTTGTTCGAACTTGGATAACAATAATTACCTTAGGGCAAAACCAACATTGTAGGCATTGTAGACATAGAACTTATGTATTGATGATGGCATTTATTACCAAAAAGGACTTTACTAACATGTAAAGATTGTTACTCTGTAGGAGTTGATAGTACTAAACAAATGATAAATTTACCAAAGTGTAAAGAAATGATAAACATACCAAAGCATATTCCATATTGAGGTCACAATGCATTTAGAGTTAGCATTTGTGTGCATTATTGACATTTTGTGGATATAATGTGAAGCTAAATAATATAATGAAAAACCACAGTGTGATACCATAATAAAGCGGCCATATTGAAGTTGACTTAGCAATAAAAGTAGGAAAATCTAGTAAGCATAAGATATTTCATTAAGACAAGTGAAGGTGCAACAAAACAAAGTTGAATTAATAGTTGCATAGAAAGTACAAAAAACTACAAAAAACAAAGTGTGTAGAAATCAAAGATGGAATTATATATATTGTCTTCAATAGTATGCTAATATAAAGAGTTTACGCATGTTATAAGGTATGTTTATGAACAAGCATTTAGGTTTTTTAGAGAAAAGGAATCCCAATAATATCCATTGAAAAGTACACATTACATATAAACATTTCTGCAATAGTTTCATCACAAGCGATGCTACACCTTCGCCACTCAACCACATGCTACCTTGTTACGCCTCCCCTGGGCTAGCACAATTGAACAACTGACCACCCAATGTATGATGATGTTGCCATCCATATAGTCCAATTCTCAATGATGCCCAAAGCTCATGTCCCTCCTATCTTGAGGCGTTCACATACCTTAAGTCCACACCTCTAGCACTTGTCCTAGCATGGACGACACACCATCCGACACATTGCCAATTGCGTCACTCTCTGTCAAGTCGTGAACCCTAGGGCCTCATCGATTTCCCGACCTCACACGATAATCCATCCCTTGGTCCTCCTAGCCTATGCGCTAGTATGACATCCTAACCAACTCACATCTGCAATCCTAACCAAATCATGTTTGCCACACACGAGATGGTCACCAAGGATACAAAATATTAGTTGGTCATACATACTTGCCATGTCTTGTCTAATGCATCTCTTAATAAGCATGAATTCACAAGCCCAATACTTCCTCAAAACCCAAGATTACGACATAAACTCTCTTAAAAAATATAATACTAATAATATAAAAAATAAATCATTACAATAAAGAAAAAAATTAATACATCAATAATAATTTAAACAACTAAATCAATCAACTTCATAGATTTTAAACCTTATACTAATATCAATTAGTAAATATTCTCAATTTAATTTAGTTTTTAAACCGAGAAACTTATAAGAAACATAAATGTTTATATACAAATTTCATTAGCCCCTATTTGATACAATGCATGCACACATTCATCCATCCCACAACCACTAACTATCTCAATATTCATGTCATTAAAAATTTATTTTTTATTATAATATTTTAATTGAATTAAATATATTTAAAAAATATGATAGAATAAATGAAGTTATATTTTATAAATTATTAATTAATATGATAAAAGTAAAATTCTATTCCTTAAAATTTTTTGCAATTTTTTTAAAGGTTTGTATCACATAGATGTTACACAAGGAATGTTTTAATAGTGCACTATCATAATCTATTCTATTGCATGTGGACCAAACTCTTTACAAATTATTTCATATACTAAATTTATTTACATATGATGAGATACAAATAAACTTATTTGAGACTTTTGTCATTTTTATTATTTTATATGTAGGTGAAGTTTGGGGTTAATACAATATCTCTAAAAAAATGTAGAGAAGGATAGAGCAAATCCAAAGGATTTTTTTAACATATAATCCTAAATTAAATTCCGTACACCCTACCCTATCCTTCCCATAAAAACAAGTCTCTCCCCCCACTAAGAGCATAGCTATATCAAGTACCTAATGTAGAAGAACAAGATTGCTTCATACTCTAGTCAAAACCACCTATGGTTAAGTGAGGCTGACATAAGTCTTGGCTATAATGATAATCTTAAATGTATTATTACATCTAAATTTAAGAAGAAGTTGTGGTTCTAATAAAGAATTAGATTATTAGAGAAAATTAAGATACTATAAAGAGGTGATTAACCATAATCTAAAAGATCAAAATTGTCTTTTATGCTATCTCTATTTTAAATAGCATAAAGAAGAAAATCAACATTGCTAAAGGAACAATAAACTCTCATACGCTCTATAGTAAAACAAAACACCCGACAATACTAATCACAATTATGATGATTTAGGAATGCTGCTCTTGAAACTTTCATTTTTTAAGTAATTCCTTATTTTTTAATGTCTCATAAAATAAAACTGGTGTCATTAAATATAAATATTGGTTTTTTCCATGGTGTTTTTCAATTCGGTTAATGTGGTGCAGGAAGGTTATCAAAGTTGAAGGTAATTCAATTTTCATATTTAGATGGGTTGTGGTGAAGGATATGAAGGAGCATTCATCATAATTTTTGGCTATTATGGGAGATATATGATTCTTATGTCATAATTTTATGAATAGTTTGTTAGTGACTTGGTCAATTTTTGGACACTTAGAGACACTTAAAATGTTATCTTTGATTCCGTGTAACAAATCTTTTGGGTACAGTCGATGATATCTTGCCAAGTATTGCCAAGAGATGATATCTTTGGAAAGATACTGTTTTTTAAAGTGTTTCCATAAATATGTGTACAGTCGATATGATAATTTCAGATCCAAGAACATTGCCGAGTCCTTTATAACCTTGAATAAAACAAAATATAAAACCCAACTGATTTACGACTCATAATTTATTTTGGAAAGCAGGATTGAATGTGGAAGAAAATAATGATACTGTAAACATGCACAGAACACAATTTCCATAGCTGGAAATCCAGCCTTTGAAAACACCAAAAATTTCATGTTTTCCGGCGAGAACAACTCCCTTCTGCAAATCTATGATGAATATTTCTGCACTGGAAAACTGCGTCAATGATTGGGAGGACGCTTGGGAACCACTAATTTCAATGCTAAAAATATGTGCATGGTGAACAATTTACTTAGAGTGTTACTATGATTCAAATTCAAAGTTAGTGTATAGCGGGACAGTGGAACAATGCAAAAAAATCAGGGCATAAGCACAATTAGAGTTATACTATGATTCAAGGTCATATTTTGTTTACTTCTAAATAAATTCAAATAATAGAAACAATTAATTAAAATTCGTATCTAGTTCGAATATGGATGAGATATACTCAATTTCGCTAGGGTGTTCATAATTTGTGGGGCACTGGGGATTATGGTTGCTATTTTAAGTCTAATATACGAGTTCCTTCACAATATTTATGTGTAGGATGGAAATGTGGTCTAAGAAATAGTAACTCAAAGGCATTTAAGCTGTATGGGAATCTTACTCGGTCTGGAAAAGCATGACTGAATTTTAGGTGTCTCTTCCTAAATTGCTTAACAAACATAATTTCTCATAAATCAATAGTGATAATGAAACTTTGACAAATATTGATCCACTTTTAAGACTATTAATGTAGGATCAAGTCATTTATACATATGAGCATACAGATCAACACATGATGCCCAATAATTAGGGTGAGGGAGTTTCAAGTGAATATCAGAGGTGAGTTGGGTGGTAGCTTCGCCCCTTTATATCCCTACTTTATAAGACTTTCAGTTGGACCTACTTCTCCCGTTCTCTTTACTCAGAGTAACAAAAGGACGAGTAGGAGTTATCCCGCTAAGGACGTAAAGACAAGTGGGATAATAATAGTATAGACACGTGCTTGAACACATGCCATTCCTTACTACAATCGTGCCTATGGCCAGATCGCAAACGTGACATTCCACGCTGGAAGCAGACGACGAAGATTCATCTACAACTGTCACACATGCACATCTGTAATCTATGCGCATTCAAGACTTAAGACAAAAGTGCAAATGTAAAAAGTTTTCATGTGAAACATATTTGTCATCTGTCATTTGCATGGCAAGAACGTGGCCTAAAATTGAAAACTATATTTCTCCTTCTCACCACTCATATGTTGTGCTAGACGGGAGATTGATCAGTGCCCATTCCCTCCATCCTCTACGACATAACTTGCAGGGAAACAATGGTTCCAAAGAACAGTGCAAACGCTTATGAGGAAGTTCGGAAGCAGCGACAAGAAGAGAACATGGAGCGCATGGAGGTCAGTAACTAAATAGGCATATTGGTTGTAACACTTGGTGATCTCGGACAAACGATGCAGCTGCATGGCCTCTAAGGTAATGTCATGGTTTACCAAATAATTAATGCTCATTTTAAATGTAATGCAGTATGATTTGAGGAGTTGTAATGTTTTGAAGGCTGCACTACTCGCTATCTGCCTGCCTGCTTAGTTTTTGTATGACATTTTACGCACAACTGATAGAATCACCTTTTGCTTCATTGACTTAAACCACTGATGGCGCTGGTGCTGCATCCTTTACGAGTCTCTCTGTATAGCCTGCAAGCAGGCGATTTAGTAGCATTACCATGAAATGCGGGGTTGACTTATCGCTTCGCTTGCTGGTAGGGTTAGAACGCTTGCTAGCAAGGTTGGCTCAATTCCCCTCTGCGTCACCAGAAAAACAGATTTAGGAAACCAGTCAATGTAAATAAAATAACTATCCATGAACTATGAACTGGTTAATTTGAACACTGAATTGGGCACTGAAGAAGTTCCGAGGAACATCAATCTAGGAACCTATTGCTCAGAAGCAGAATCGACGGCCATTGCTGGTTTTATGAATTGAAATATAAAAATGCAAAATGCAGTTGTCTGTACTAATCTAATAAAAGTTCCATTAACATTGAAGTTCGAACATGATTTCAACAGTATATAAAGTATTTCATCTATGCAGATGTCTTCTCAAATACATCTTTTTCTATAGCTAGGAAAGGCATTGTCGTCCCTTCCTATGGATAAAAAGATGTCAATGAAAAAATCGTTGTGGGTGTAACAACACAATGAAGAAGGCCATGGAGGTGCTTTCACTGCAACTGAAATTGAAGGCTTCCCTATGGAAGGTAAGATACACAATGTTTATCTATATCTGCTCTATTGGTTCGATAAATTGCTCTTTCTTGTCAAGCAATTGGCTCATGTTTGGTTTAATGGTAATTGGCTTTTAAATTTTAGGTTGTCGTAGGCAACAATGTATAATTTTATTCAAGTGAGAGAAATGCAACAAGTGAAAGGTGGTGCCAGGCGATAACAACTGAGAGATGGTTCCATGCAGTATAAGTGAAGGCATTCATTGATAATTGCACATAGAACATGTTAGATGTGCTGTCTGATATAGTTTTTAGTAGCAATGGCCGAACAACTGCCGAAATTCGGAGACATGAATGGCATTGATATAATGCTAAAGTTGATTGATCCAGATGGTGCAGAGTATGGAGGAAACCCAGTTTATCTTCACTCTCAAGTTTTGAGAAAATCTAAATTTTATGAAGTGCTGCTATCTGATCGTTGGTCTTTAGATAAATGTTGACCACTTCAAATCAATGTAACTGCAAGTAATCACAGTGTGGAGGAGCATATTCAATGTATTCAGCTCATGTATTCTTCTGCACCAAGAAAACGACTTCGTTTTCCAAGTGTGAATGATGCCCTTGCTATTCTACCAGTGGATTCTCAATTATTGTTTTATTGTTTCAGGAGTGTGTTGAAGAATGCCTGCAATATTTGAATGCGGTACGTTGGAATCGTATGCAAGAAGCCCAAAAATCAGATAAATAAATAATTATAAACAAAATATCGTTCATTCAATGCATTCTTTCTGTCTATGTATGCCTCCTGCCAACTCCATGATGATGCCTTATAACTTGTCTAAATTCTCATGAAGTCTTACAACTGTTTGCAAATTTTCCACATAATAACTCTAAGTCGGGAATAAATTAATGATATGGCCTTTTACAATGAGGACAAAAGTTAAGACTTTTGAGGTAAGGCCCTTTCTATAATTTGTGTCATTAAAGGAGGCGTCATTGAGGAAGATTGATTGTTTTTCTTTCTAGCATCAGACCTTGGGACGAGTTGGAATAATTTAGCTGGCATTGCAAACCAAATAGGAACATTCTCAAAGCAACAATGGCAGAATTGTCTCTTCTGAGTATTGGCCTTGGGATGAGTCTCATAAGAGAAGATCTTCATTCTCACAGACATCATGGCAATGGTCCGCCTGTGCAATTAGCTCTGCTTCCTTTGGCTCCAGTTCTGCCGCACCGTGAGTCGCCATGGGGGAAAACTTTACCCAAGACAGGTATATTGATGCCCTATTTAGTTTTAATGGTGTTTTAACTTTGTGTTTTGGTTCGATTTGTGGATCATGATGAATAATTGTGTGTCCAGATGGTGAGAAATCAGTTGGAGAATCGAAATCCACCATGCTAAGGCGAATCGATGTGAACAAATTGCCTGCTTCTTGTTACTATAATGATCTAGTCCAAAAACATTCAAAGCAAAGAAATTAACCTTCAGACTCCTTCCAACGGCCTACAATGCGCAAGCCATCGACATCCTTGAGGTGATCTTTGGCGGCCTTTTCCGTGTCCAGGAAGGAATATACATAGCACTGCACAATATCAACATCAAATGAAAACTTAGGCTCTGACTTAAAAATAACATTTAGACCGCGTCAAGAAAACAGTGCTCCAAACAACACAACCACGAATGATATAATGTACAGCTCTAAACAAATATTTCCCACGGGAATAACTAGAGGAAGAATCAGAATCGGGGCAATGGTGTCGAAGCGGTCCGGATGGCGCCCGTAGAGACAAGATGCGTGAGCATTAAATGGCATAACCTGGCATAAAATTTAAAATTAAACCTCGCACAAACCATCCACATGGCACAATTCCATTCGCTCTATGAGCGAGGAATCTAGCCGACGTGGATGGTTATGCTTCTCCATGGTGAAATGCCTACAGTGTAAATATGTATACCTCATAGGGATTAGAACGATATTATAAATTTGGATTTTTTAGGATATTGCTAAAAAGGTATTAATAACTTTTAGGCTTTCACATATATGCTATTTCTTGTTTATATAAAAAAATTCACAACACACAACATATTTACATATTAAACACAAAATGGTTGACATTTTTAAAACATATATAGTAAATTTTTTACGTACAATAATGATCTAATGTACCTACAAAGTTGATCCTAAGAATAAAACTGGAATTGTCTCATATCAAATCCGTCTTATAGGGAAATCCCTTTCTCTAGAGCTCATCACTTTTTGTCTTACCTTAAAGTAGAGAGTATTTAATCAAATCCCCAAACAGATAATAGAGATGGGTTGCTCTCGAGATTGAGAGTGAATCCCCTAATTTTGATTTGTAAACATACAAATTTTTCAAAGCAGGTATGCATCATTTTATTCAAAAAATTCAATGCCAACACTGTCTCACTTAAGACACATGTTTATGACATTTCACGGGATATGCTACAACTCCATGAACTATGCCTCTTAGATTATGGGTTGGTGAGACATCTGGATAATGACCTTAGTCAATAACAACTTTATGTTGTTGTTGTTGTATGTACCTTTGATTAAATACTCTCTGCTTATTGTACATGTATAGTTTTGTGTTTAATATTGTCTTTGGAAAAATAAATATAAATTGGATTTTAAGCATGGTTGTATTTGGATGTTATTTTTTTTCTTAGAATTAGAAATGATGCAATCTGGGTTTTAATTTTTGCTCCTCTCCCCAATTCTTAAAGGGTGCTAACTCAATGGAAGAGTGCCCTCCTTACAAGCAGGAGGTTGGTGGTTCAATTCCTCCATGCCCTAATGATATTACAATATTGGTATTTCTAATAATATTTTCTTTTGATGATTTATATTAATGGCTACAAGGAAGGTTTCAAACCGTCTTTGTATGTTGCTACAAGGGGGGTTTAGAACTACCATTGTAGGCTTGTAAGAGAGCATTTAGAACCGCCCCCATTGGTTTGTAAAATGGAGTTTTAGGGGGGAGGGGGTTCAAAACCGTCCCCATAGGTATCTACAAGGGGGGTTCAAAACCGCCCCCGTAGGTATCTACAGGGGGCTTCCAAACCTCCCTTCTAGATATCAACGGGTGGGGGGGGGTTTCCAAACCACGCTTGTAGGTATCTTTGGGGGTGGGGTTGAAACCGCCCTTGTAGGTATCTTTTGGTGGGGTTCCAAACCACCCTTGTAGGTATCTTTTGGGGGGGTCCAAACTGCCCTTGTAGGTATCTTTGGTGGGGGGGGGTTAAAACTGCCCCCAAAGGTTTGCAGGAGGGAGTTTTAGGGGGGGTTAAACCTGCCCCTGTAGGTATCTTAGGGAGGGGGTCTGAAAACTGCCCCTGTTATCTATCTACGGGGGGGGGGGGGGGGTTAAAACCGCCTCCAAAGGTTTGTAAGAGGGATTTATAAGGGGAGTTTATAACCGCCACTATTGATATCTACCCAAGGGGGGTTTAGAACCACCCCTAATTGTTTGTAAGATGGAGTTTTAGGGAGGGTTCAAATCCGCCCCATGGGTACTTATAGGGGGGTTTGAAATCGCCCCCAAAGGTTTGTAAGAGGGACTTTTAGGGGGGGTTATAAACTGCCGCTAAAAGTCACTTTTTTTTGGGGGGGGTTAGAACCACCCCTAAAGTCACTTTTTGTTTTTTTGGGGGGGTTAGAGCCACACCTAAAGTCACTTTTGGGGGAGTTTTGACCTCTTCCAAAACCGCCCCTAAAATTATAGACTTTTAGCGTTGGTGCTATTGGGAGCGGTTTTGTAAAGTACTCCTCCAAAGCCAAAACCTTCTCCCAAAATTGACTTTTGGGGGCGAAAGATAATTGCCCCCAAAAGTGACTTTTGGGGGCAGAAGACAACCCCCCATAAAAGTCAAAATTGCAGTAGTGAAGCACACATGTTGTTCAAGGCATTAAAAATGGCTTTGAAATTTGCTCCATCTGTGTGATTGAAAAGTCATGCAGATTGTTGCGCGTCCGAATAGTCAATCTCCCACACAATGTGCAACTGTCAATGGAACTCTCGTGCAAGTCTGCATGGTTTTCCCTTGAAACTTGGGTACTCAACCAAAAACTCCTCCAGTAGGCCATATGGGCCATTAAGCCACCAAATGAGGAAATTAATTTGCTAAAAATTAAGACAATGCAATGATGGCTTTCTTGGAGCTTGCATAATTGAAATCCACTAGTCGAATATCCCAAAATCTATGAAAAATATCCTAGGGAATCCACAACTCAAGCAGCACAAATGACCTAAAAAAGAGTTGCCCGCCTCTATTTATAGGTTATTGACCCCATTTTCAATAGACTCGTTCAAGAGATTTGTAGCCCCGTTTGATGAAGCATCAACACCACCACGATCAAAATTACGAGCTCTTCATCTTGGTACCATCTATTTTGTTTCCCATGAAACTTCATCTGGGACCTATTTTTTGGCCATTTCTCTAGGTTCATTCAACTTCTTTTCAATTATTCATACACCGCCAAATTTCTTTTCATGAACATGATTATGATTTGGTATTTGTGTCACGTATTCAAGATTTTTTAGAAAATATGTTCCCCTTCATCCAAATGGTGCACTGCCCCATTCACAGGTATATCATCTCGACCTTTCATATAGGCAACATATCACCTCTATTTACATTTCACTTATCCAGTGATCCTGTTGATATCCCCAAGGTCTCCTCCCTTGGTAAGAAACAATCACCAATGTTGTCATCTAGAGATAGCATGATTTCCTCGTGAATGTGTACACCATTACAACCCCCTCACACTTTGGCACGTATGATGTTGAACCATCAAGTCCATGGAATCTAATAATTCGCCAAGTTTTCTAAGTTGAAACTACAAGTCATCGCCTTGCATCCTGTCAATCACACCCCGCCCCGACAAAAAGTTACAATTATGATTCACATATAACATGTCATCCCCCTCATAAGAAATATACCATATGATTTTTTCTTCGTATCATCAACCCCTGAGAATACCATAAAGGGGTCCCACCTCTAAATACACCAATATGATTGAGTCATTCCTGCAAGGACGCTCTGCATGGTATTTATTCACTGGGCACCCATCTTCTTGCCTATATAAAACAACCATGTGAATCTTTTTGTATAAATTGGTTCCCCAACTTACTCAAAAAACATGGGAACCCCATCACATAATTATTTAGGTAGCACCACCTGGTCACCATTGATTAATGTACTTGTGTCCATACCTCGTCAATACCTTCATTTTCACCATCCAGACCACCTACCTGATTGTCACCCATGACAAAACAACATTTTCGTAGTCCATCTGCAGCATATTACCCTATGTTACACCTTGCATCACCAATTGAAGAATGATGTCATAAACCACTCACCCAATTTACATTGATCAAGGGAATTTATGAGTTCCATGCTTATCGACCATTCTTGTTAAATTTCTGTTATTATCCAGTTGGTTAAAAAATTATCTTGGTTATCATGATAAGACCCTCATATTACCACTTTCTTTAACTCTCATCGATTCCATATTAATTCATTATGAGGGCTGAAGTAGTTATGATTGTACCTTGGGGTTCCCTTCTCATCAAAATAAAGGTTCACCCTGAACTAAGTAGAGAGAGTCAACAATTCCCTCTAACTTAATAATCTCCCCTATGCTTGACATCAATAGGTTCATTGCATCGGAGGGAGTCATACATTCTGATGATATCAATGTTCTCATTTATGATTAACAACAATTACTCACTTGACATAAGCAAGTTTCCCACCTGGCATCTTCATCATTATCAAGGTCCCCTATCCTCATGGGTTGTCTGCAATCATCGACAGTTCCACTTCTTCGGCATCAACAACATCATCAACAATCCAAGACACATTTACTCAGACAGGGATTGATGCCACCTTCATTAGTGTGTCAACAATTCATAGAGTTGACTCTGTAGTCTCCTCTTATTGATCAATTACTTGCTTCAATGGTCATCACCAACATCCTCCCTACAGGTAGGTCCTTTAATCTCAAAAATTGCGATCTTACTATCACAGTCTAAAATATCAACATGAGGGAAACAAACGATGATGTATTTCGACTATACAACTCCTTCATAACCTCACACATTAGGGGGGGGCATCTATTATCGCCTATAACTCACACACATGCAAAATTTAGGCTAATATTATAAAAGGAAATCATCAACATACAACATGTAGATCATTAACATCATCCTCATCAATTCACAATGAGAATTGAACCTTAGGATGATAAATTCAACTATTCTAGACGACCGCATGATTTTTGTTTCGAAACCCACACTAATCCACATGACTAACTATTATGAAACCCACATGGATCCGCATGGATAATTCTTCAAAAATCACACGGTTGTACCAATGGAGAGACCACCATCCTTCTGCAGCACATTCAATGCTCACAACAGTATTTCTTGGCTCCAAAATTTTGATTTGGACTCTTCACATGATTGGCAGCATTCAATAGCCCCCTTCTTGTACTTGGAGGATCACTTCATGAGATGGAGCATTCACATTGGGAACTAGATGTTTCAAGACCTCCACTTGGCCTATAAAAATAAGCAATCAACATGCATTCGATAAGGAAAAATTTAGAGTAAGGTTATGGTGCAAGAATTGGTTTAAGAGATCATCTTTCATCCCCTTTCTTATCATCTTTTGGCATTCAAATATCCATTGCATTCTTCCGCAAGAAGCCATTGTCTTTCCTCATCATTCCAATTTGGTTATTAATCAATTGAGAGTTCAAAAGGACCCTTCCCAAAGGGATATTGTTGGATTCCATTTAAGCTACATTCTCCTAGGTGACACCACTTGTAACAATCTTTTCCATTGGGCAAATAATATATGGTTAAAGCAAACTCTCGGCTCTCTTTGTCTTTATATGTTTAGCACTTGGAAATCTTTCCTTTTATTTGTTTATTTGAGTTTTGATTTTTCCTATTGGTGTATGGTATACTAACCCAGACTTACACATTGTTTCCTTTGGTTGCAACCTGTAAATATAGTAGGGAGGATTTCTCACTCTTGTAGCATTTTTACCTCAACAAGGAACACCTTTCATCTGATTTTCAGGATGACCTCATTGACCTAGATACCATCCTATGAGTGAATTGGGTATGTTTTTCCCAAAATAAACCTACTTATGATCTGACCCTTAGCCTCATCGATGTCATTGGTCTCATACCCTATCACATTATTAAAGGAATCTCTCAATCCCACCACAAGCACCTCTTGATTCCTATAGGTTATCTCCTCCTCCCACTACCCATGTATGTCCTTCACATGCCTCCTATTCCTCTTCCTTTGGTTATATCTTGTCCTCTCATGTCTCTGATATATCTGACATGGATGTTCTTTGAGTATGTACTAACTAGACTGGGCCATCAAGCCAAGGTCATTCCTAATTTTTCCCCTGGCGTGCACAATGTTGGGACCTTTCTCTCCCCCTTGACCTTTCCCACATGCCATGAATATAGGAGTAGAAGGTGGACATGGTTAATATGTTTTCAATGAGGTCCATCAAAATGAATTTATTGTAAAATGAATAATTGTCAATCTTGGATCTGCCCCCAACATCATAAAAAAATTGTCTGTCGTCATCTTTGTCCTAATAGATTTTATCTCGCTTCTTGGAGCTTTCAAGTTTTTAACACATCCAAGAGTAAACCTATTGAATTTGATATGATACCTCTTCTCTTGGTGCCAATATAATGGAGACCTATTTCCATTTTTTAGTAGTTCAGGGAGATTTTGAGTACAATATCCTCCTAGGCCACCCTTGGTTGGATGAGATGATGGTACTATACCTTCATGGGAGAGATCTTGTTTTTTCATGAAGGAAATACTTACTCCATCCGACATTCTCTCATTTGTGTATCTCAACTCCTAAGGATCATCCCTTAGCATATTTTATGTAATATTAGAGCTTATTTTAGGCCTCCTCTTCTTCCTATTCAACCTTTGTAATCCATTTAATTAGATCAAACTCTTCCACTAACCTTTCTTGTATTATCTCCTCAAGCATGTTGAGTGTCATCCGATGCACATAACTAAGTTAATTTTCCTATTGATCCCTTATCTTTCTCCTTACCCCAATCTCATGAATGCTTGAGGCAAGTCTTACCTATATCTCTAGCCTTTTGTTGGTAGCTTGAGATAGTTCATAGTCACAGTAGATTAAGAAGTTCTCCAAACATGGATAATATAGTTCACCATGTTGAATCAATCCTTGTCTTCAAATGGGACCTTTGAGAGGCCAACTTAGGCCTTATGTTGTTTATGTTAAATATTTTCTACCTTGATAAAGCAACACTTCCCTCTTCTCTTTTTCCTTTCTCCTTTGTTTTCCCCCCTTTTGTCTCCTACCTTTTCGGTTGCTTTGTTGGTAGTTCACTCCCTTTAGGTTATTGTCTTGGTTAGGGATCAACTTGAGATAATCTATTCTTAGAAGTTACTAATTATCACACCCCTTCTTCCTCATCTTTTCCCTAATACATTGGCCTTGATTATCTCATCCTTTAGACTCCAGTTATGGAATCTTTTTCGTTAACCATTTCTTCAATGTCTCCTTCCTCTCTTCCCTTGCTTCCTACCTTTTGTCGTAATTACCTAATATATTATCCTCCCTTATTTCCATTTATCTTTGTTTAATTTTTCTCCTATTTATTGATATCCTTGTCACATGCCCTTTCTATCTTCATGGTGGTGCTACTACCACATACCCCTACTAATGATTATTTAGCATCATTGCCTCATGTTACCTTGCTAGTTCCATGTTGGTGTTGTCACCTCTTGCATTCAATAGATAATCACCAGCATCATCACCCTCTTTCTTCTCTCTCCTCATATTTTCTTATTTCATGTCCTCCGTGGAGAGTTAAAGTTACCTTATCCCTTGCTTGGGGCAGTACTATAAAATTTATATAGCTTTTTTCAAAACTAAGAATACCATACTCACATATTTCAAATGCTTTAGTATGCTTCCACTTCCTCATATCCTAAGGTAGGTGCAAGTATCATGATCTCTCTTTCATTCCATCTCAGCATTTACTTTCATAGTATAGTTATTATTTTACTTTCAAAGTAATTATACTTATATTGCATTCCATAGTTAAGAAGTTTCCTTACTTTCACAGTGGTTACACTTATTTGCCTCCTCTATTAACATTATTTGCTTACCATGCATATCTACTTCTTTCTCTTTCTTTTTCTTTTTCATATATTTGCTAGATATGATATCAATTGCAATTATTCTTGTCACTTATCTTTGTATTGTTTATCAGGATGCATAAGTCTTCATGCAATTTAGGCATCATGAAATCCTAAGCTATGAAGAATTTCCTCATAATGACAGGGAATTGTCTAACTCTACATGCTCTAATAGGTACCTCCCCTTCATGCATCATTAATTTGTTGTTGTAGGTGCCTTTATTTTCTCATTTTATATATATTTATTGCTTTCTTCTCCTTACTTTTAACTCGTTAATATCTTATATCATGAACAACTTCTACGAGTTGGGTAAGATGGAGTGTATGGAATTCACATTTAGTAATCATATACACCTACCCCTTTATATGGTACCATGGTGTAACCCACTCTTGTGATGTATCCATGCATGATTTTCCCATTGATGACATTGAAACCTCTTATCCTTTATATGAAGGCTCTTGTGTTTTGGATTAATATCCCTTGATTCACCCTCTTTTAACCTAGATATAAAAACTCCTTGGGATGTCTAGCACTTAGGTAGGGATATTCGCTCCTCTGTTTCTTTGTCCTCTAGTTGCATATTTGACTCTATTAGACCCATTGGGGCACCCTCCTACCTGTTGCCAAGATTTATCTTGGGTTTCAGGCCCTTGATCTAGCGCACGATTATTTGGAATGCTTCATTTTATATATTCAATAATCCAAACCCATTTGGATATGTCTAGAAGGAGGTTAAACCTTCCTTGTCCCTTCATGGTTTCTTGGTTCCAAGTGAACTATAAATTTCATACCATGGCATTGTGTTGCAGCCTCTAGAACATAGTGTTCTTTCTCAAGTAAATGACCATGGTATGGTCCTCAAACCCATAGTTCACAGTAAACACCCATGGTACACTTCCAACGAACATTATCTTTGACCATTGGCTAGGCTAACATACTTTAGTTATGTCTAAGGTCATTCCCTAACCTATCTATGTCACTCATCTCCTCTTTGTAAAGTTCCTTCTGTCATTATCTTGAAGGAAGACTTATGGATTAGCATCAAAAGTTGTTCCTTCCTTTTCCCCTCTTTTTCATTTTAAGAAATTAAGTTAATTACCTCACCAAATGGAATTATTAAAGTAACCCTAGTTATTTTTTCTTTACCATTGTTCATTTGTTGTTCCTTATTATTTTTTTATTGAGCCCCAATTGAATTATCTTAATTAATTTATAGTCCTAGACAACCTAATCAACATTGTGACAAGGGAATAAGACACTTTGACCTCAACGGTTCCATGTTTGATAGCATTGCATCTCCCAGAAGAGACGTATGTCTGTATAAAATTGGAATCATGCCTATATTGTTGCAATGGGTGCCTTGCCAATATTTGAGGGTAAATGTTTCCTTCCACATTGATGTAAGGGCCAATAATTATCATTTCATTGTATTTATTAAGTATAAAGTGGGAGATGGTGATCTTGGAGTAGTTGAGATAAAATAAGCAAACTCTACTTCATGATAAAAAATGAAACTTAAATGGGGATGTAAACTGGGTTTTGAATAGTAGTGGTTCTCTACAAGCTCCATTCTCTATTCACTTAATCGCTCTTTTTGGAAGAAAAATGCTCACTGCAAATAAAATTATTCCAAATAATTGGCAACCCAACATTGTATAAAGATCAAATGTCAATTATTAATAAGGATGTGATGCGATATACTACTTTATATAGATTTCACACAAATGTTTATATATATATATATATATATATATATATATATATATATATATATATATATATATATATATGTATGTATGTATGTATATGTACGTACGTACGTATGCACGTACGCACGTATGTATGTATGTATGCATGTACGTATGTATGCACGTACGTATGTATGTATGATATCTAAGTGAGTTGAATGCTATACTCCATGAGAAAGAGCTCTCAAGTATGTTATAAATAGGTCCATAATTTTGTTTCTTTCCCACTTGTGTGAAGTGGAGGAATTCCGAGTTATATTGTTTATGGGATGTAAGAATACAAGTGAAGTGAATCTATTTTGGTTTTTGGAGGGGATTGCAATTTCTAGGGTTTTAATAATTCACATGGTTTACCCTAAAGTTTTGATCCCAGTGGTAGGATTTCTATATACCTTATTAATTCCAATAGGGTACTTAGCTTGCAAGTGCATTTAATTATCAGCCCATGGATTTAAGATTGCGAGGTATCATGCAAACTATATGGAGGTCATCAAATGTAATTAAGATTTTGAATGCTAACATGCTATCAATAGTCTACCTAGAAATCAAATTTTACTACTAATAAAGTAAAGTTAAATAAAATTACTCCAATTATAAACTCCAAGATCAGTAGCACACAGTTTCATTACTACATACCATGATCCATATAAAATGAATCATTAACAAAACTAAAAATGAAACCAAGCACAAGTATTGAAAATGATCTAAATAAAAAAAAGACAATACAACACATGCCTCTTAAGAGTGGAATCTTCTTTTATAGAGAAAGGCAGTAGCACACAGTTTCATTACTACATACCATGATCTATAGAAAATGAATCATTAACAAAACTAAAAATGAAACCAAGCACAAGTCCTACAACAACACAACTATAATGTAAATGGTATTGAAAATGAACTAAATAAGAAAAAGATAGTACAACACATCCCCCTTAAGAGTGGAATCTTCTTTTATAGAGAAAGGCACTGGAGAAACTTCATTAACTAGACTTTCAACTCAAAATGACACTTTTTAACTCAAGAATTCATATGCAAAATGGATTGGAGTAGAATTCACTTTATTTATTTATAAATTGCTAGTACCATAATGTATCAAGCATTTGAATACATGAAAGAGTTCTACATGTCCTCTATCAAGAGGTGATGCAACCTTATATAGGCTTAATTCTACAACTACCTATTAAACATAATTAAAGGCAATGTGCTTGAGAACTGGAGATCTCAAGCTATTGCAAAAACAAAGTCTATGATATTAAAAGAAACAACATAACAGAGCAACTGGAATGGTTTGCTCATAAATATCTTAGCAACATCTTCAACAAGAATCTAGGTTTGAACCATTTTTTGATGTTGGCCATTACTTAAAAGAAATATTCATGTGCATGTACTCCATTTCTATTTATGTGGTGAATTGTTCTATAACAGACTACTCCAACATTGTAGCGGTTTGTTGGAACTCATTATATCATCAAGTTTACAACATTTATAACCCATGGTTACGTGAATTTAGCATTCATGGGAGTGGAGTGTATTAATTGGATCAAAACAAAATAACACTTGGAGTGTATCTACAACAATAATGACTCTAACCTGTAGCAGAGGATTTGAAGAAATCATGAATTTTGGATTCGTAGCAAAGCAAGATATATTGACTACAATATTATGAATCCATAGAAATTGCCTCAACAACAAATAGGAGTCATGTAGCATATCCCTGTTGACCTGTTATGTAGCATACCTCAACCCGTGAGTTAGATACTAAGTATACAAAATTATTATAAAATGTTAACAATTTTCAAATCAAATGCCATAAAATGAGATAGAGGAGTAGCTTCATGATAAATGCCAATATGGATGAGTATATACTGAGAATGAATGTGAATGATATAAAAAAGGGGTACATAAATAAGGAAAAAGGTTTGACAAAAAGAGGGTAAAACCAAGGTCCATCATCTTTGTTGATGTATATGTAACTTCGGAATGTATTTCATCTATATTTATTGTACCCTTATAAGAGATGTGTTATTCCTCTATAAGGAAGTGTCGTCATGTGTATTGACAAGTGTCGCAAGTGTGTGTACTTGCCGATGGGTTATTAGACCACCATGTGTGGGGTCGGACCTGAAATATATATTATATGGTTGATGTACCTAGCTAGAAAAGTCGGCCCCATAAGGTCACTGGGAAAACAAACAAGTATAAATAGAGATCGAGAGATCTCTATTTTGATCACTCGAAAACTCACACTTCTCTCACTCAGAAAGTGGCGCACTAGTGAGGAGGAGGATCATCTGCTACTAGGAGACTATCTCAGCGTATTTTGGTTGTACTTTGGTTGAGCCATTTCTCTCTCTATCTCTGAGGAAGTTGTGGGGTTTTTCACCTTAGGGTTTTCCCCACGGAAACTCTGTGTCTTTTGTCTCTCATGCTTTTGATTCTTGTGATGCTTGTGATGCTTATTATGATTGTTATGCATTGATATACTGTACATGTTATTCTCTCAGTAAATATCCTAGAGTATTGTGAATTAATGCTCAAAATCTAACATGGTATCGGAGCTAACCTGAGAAGAAGACAATGTGCAGTGACAAAAACTAGGGTTTCTTGTTTATTGGGTTTCTCTCCACAGATTTTGGAAAAGTAGTATAGTAGATTGACTCTAATCATCAAGGAGAATCTATCTATCCAATCAGAATTCAATTCTGAGCATTTTCAGATTTGGCCCTAAAAATCAGGGTTTCCTAAAAAATAGGAATTTCTGGAATATGAAGACATAGTTGGAAGCTCCTTGCAAAAATAGAAGTTTAGAGCTTTGGATCGAGGTTTTTGGCTAGGTAGATCTCCGAGAAACTCAAACCCTAATTCATGGCTCTCCTTAGTGAATCTGGGAAGATAGAAAGGAAGTTTTGAAGGGTGTAGCTTTGTAGATCTCAAGTTCTGAATACACCAGGTTGATCAGCTCATCAAGGCGCATCTTTCTATCCTTTCATAAAGTTGAAATTCACATTTTGAATTTTTAGGGTTTTTCCGACAAACCCTAATCCGGGACCAGATCTAGTTTTGAGCAATTCAAGTGGTAAGACCTAAAACTTTTCTATTTCCATTTGAAGTACTCTTTAAGATTTCTCACCACGCCAAGCTTGAGGATAAGCTTGAAGGGGCTGATAACTTCCGAGCCTGGAAGTATAGGATTGGGTTAATCCTGGAAGAGAATGAGTTGGACTCATATATAAAAGAAGACACCCCTATCCCAGAGGATGAAGAGGCTCAGATATTGCATAATAAGAACTTGGTCAAGGCAAAGAGAATCATTGCTGATTCTATCAAAGACCATCTCATTCCCCATGTGTCATCTCTGAAGACACCCAAAGATATGTTTGACTCCCTGACTAAGTTATTTGAAGGGAAGAACATAAATCGGAAGATGACTCTGCGGAATCAATTGAAAGGGGTCAAGATGTTGAATGGAGAAACCATTCAATCTTACTTCTCCAAGGTCTCTCAGATCAAGGAACAACTTGAAGCTGTGGATGAAGTAGTGGGCAATGGTGAAGTTGTTATGACCACTCTGAATGGCCTACCTAGGTCATGAGACTCCTTTATTCAAGGAATCTGTGCAAGAAAGAAATTGATCTCTTTTAGTAAACTGTGGGAGGAATTCTCTCAAGAAGAAGCTAGGCTTGTAGCTCGAGAAGAAAAGATGGGAGGTGAAGATCAAGCTCTCACAGCTCACACCAAAAGAAGCAAGCCCAAGAAGGAGCACTCTCGCTACAAGAGATCCTATCAAAAGAATAAGAAGGATCTAAGATGCTTCACATGCAATGAGAAGGGTCAGTTTGCTTCAGATTGTCCCAAGAACAAAAGGGATAACAACAACAACTCCAGCAAGAAGAAGAAGGGAAACAAAAGAAAGTTCCATGCTCATGCTGCCGAGGATGATGAACCTCCAAAGAAGAAGGCTAGGGTACAAAGTGATGATAGTGATGATGACTCATCAAGTGAAGAAGAGTATGTTCTAATCTCTGCTCTCACAGGTACTATCTCCCATGGTTATAATGATTGGTTAATTGTCAGTGGGGCTTCCAAACACATGACTGGGTTTAAGGAATCTTTTGTAAACCTATCTGAACATGAGTCACCCCATAAGGTGAAACTTGGGGATGATTATCAATACCCTATCAAAGGAAGTGGTGAAGCCTCCTACAACCTAGATTCTGGAAAATCTTTGAAGATGAAAGAAGTCTTTTATGTACATGGGCTCAAGAATAACCTTCTCTCCATCTCTGCATTGGATGCAAAAGGCATGAGGGTTGCATTTGTAGATGGCCAAGTCCTAATGTGGCCAAAGGGTAAAACTATTAATGATGCAGTGGTGATTGGAGAGAAAGAGGGAGGATTGTACAAATTAAAGGGACAACCTGAACATGCCATAAAGACAAAGATTCATCCATATTCATGGATCACATAGAGGTATGTATAATTTGTTTTTGCAAAAGTTAACTAATGAGTTATGTAGGTCATTGAAGAGAACAAGAACACATTGCTAGACATAACTAGCAAATATGGTGACCAGGTATGTGTTTCTTATATCATAGGATCTATTATATAAGTATGCATGACATGATTGATGATGTTTATTCATGAAGTCATAGGTTTGAATAATCATGGGTATATGCATATTACGTGTCTTACCTTATTTAATGTTATGACTAACCAGAAGAGTCATAGGTTTGAGTAATCACAGGTTTAGACATGTTATGACTAACCATAAGAGTCCTATATAAACCTTGAATGCTAATGCTTATTATTTCTGTTTGAAATGATCATGACTATACATGCTTGAGATTTTCGTGTTTTGATAGTATTGAGAATATACTAATGAATGTATGATTTTGTATGAGATCACAAGGATAACACAATCATGATACTAATAAGCATACATAGGGACCAAGGATGAATATAAGTTCAAGGACAGGTAATCCAGGAAGCAAAGATCAAGAAGAAGCACACTCCAATAGTTTCTGCAAGGATGCAGATATTCAGAGGGAGTTGACCATCTTTCTACATTCCGCAATAGAAAGGTGTAGAAGAAGCTACTTCAACAGATCCTGCAAGGAAACAAAGACTCAGAGGGAGTCCACCCAACAAACAAACAAAGATAAGTATTTTAATTACCAATTCTTACATATTTGTTTGTTTAAATAAAATTGTTCAATGATGTATATGCTTATGTTCCTAGACTTAGGATATGTATTGTGCATATTAGAATGATTGCATTAATGAATAATATACTGCTAACATGCATGTGATGGTTAAGTGGCCTATGGCACTGTACAACATTCCATTGCTACTTATCTAGAATGAAACCTCTTTGCTGACATGTTGGGAGTAGTGCAAACTCTTAACAATGTTCTGGTAGAGATTGGAAGGCATCTAGAAAGTTACAGGATATGGATGAATGTTGTATTGAAGCATTGGCTTAAACAATTGCATGACTGTATGACATATTTCTTTATGTGAAAGAATTTGTTTTGAAAATTATGAGATGTTTCTAATCATGCAATTTAACTTGTTTTGTAGGAAAGAATGTATACCTTCACCTACAAAAGACGGACTACAACATTTGTTCAAAGCAACAAAATTATCTATTGAAGATATTGAAGTTCCCAGGATACAAGAAGAATGCCATGATCCGTCGATCATGAAGAACGATGTTTGGGATGCGGTCCCAAGACCTGAAGGGAAGTCTGTTGTGACTTCCAAATGGATCTATCAGATCAAGCATGCTACAGATGGAAACATAGAGAAATATAAAAGTGATGAAATAGAAGATACACCGGATGGATTTCAAGACAACTTTCTTGAATGGTGTAGTTGAAGAAGAAGTATATGTGGAGCAGCCACTTGGTTTTGAAGCACATGACAAGGAGTCATATATGTGTGCAGAACTTGGTAGGATAGACAGCTTTCTATCCAGTTTGGGCTTTACCAAGAGTAAAGCGGGTGTCAACCTTTACTACAAGGTTGAGGAAGGAAATCCAGTGATACTACTTTTGTATATGGATGACCTATTTGTAATAGGAGATGATAGATTGATTGCTGACATGCAGCGGAAGCTTGCTGCCAAGTTTGAGATGAAGAACTTGTGGATGATGCACTATTTACTAGGTATGGAGGTGTGGCAGAGTGCAGATGGGATCTTCCTTGGACAAGGGAAGTATACTGTAGATATCCTGAAGAGGTTCAAGATGATGGATTGCAAGGCCATGGCCACACCTATGGCATCGAATCTGAAGCTTCTATGTGATGCTTCATCTGATCCAGTTGATGTCTCTATGTATCATCAGATTATTGGGTCCTTAATGTACCTGACGAACACGAGACCAGATATTTGCTTTGCTGTGAACACATTGAGTCAGTTCCTGACAGATCCGAGGAGTGTTCACTTGATTGCTGTAAAGCATATTCTGAGGTACCTGAAGGGTACAGTTGATTATGGGCTCAAGTATGAAGCGAATCAAAAGTTTAACCTACAGGGTTATGTTGATTTAGATTGGGCAGGCAGTGCTGCAGATAGGAAGAACACATCTGGGTGCTGCTTCAATATGGGATCAGGTGTGATCTCTTGGTTTAGCAGGAAGCAATCCTGCGTAGCACTGAGTATAGCCGAGGTAGAGTATGTTGCAGCTTGTGAGGCAGTATGGCTTCGAAAGCTACTGTCTGAGTTATTTGATCTCCTGTTGGATTCTACTGGTATATTCTGTGATAACCAGAGTTGTGTGAAGCTGTCTGAGAATCCAGTGTTTCACGACAGGTCGAAACACATAGAGATCAAATATCACTATATCTTGGATATGGTGAAGAGAGGAGCAGTGAAGCTCCTGTATTTTGCAACGGATGAGCAGATTGCAGATGTGCTGGCGAAACCACTAGCTAGAGTGAAGTTCAAGTACTTCAGAGAGAGGCTTGGTGTTCTTCGGATTGATGACACTTCGAGGAAGAAGTGATGGACACATTTGCAGAAGCCATTCCAAGCATGTTGGAAGGAGGATCCTTCACATGGCTGTGGATGTAAGCGCTGGATGATGAGCATTAGGACGATGCTCCAGTTACTGCTCTGTATATGCATCAGGAGGATGCTGGATATGATCAGTTGGATCATTTATATGTAGATGTACGCATCATGTTGGATGTTGGATATGATCATTTGGATCATTTATATGTATATGTACGCATCATGTTGGATGCTGGATATGATCAGTTGGATCATTTATATGTATATGTATGTACGCATCATGTTGGATGCTGGATATGATCGGTTGGATCATTTGTATGTATTTTGTATATGCATCATGTTGGATGCTTGGACCATGTATCTGTATATGTATCAGGTGGATACTGTGTATGATTAGGTAGATCATGTATGTTGATATGTATCAGGTATGATGAGGTGGATCATGTTATTGTATTTGTATCAGGTGGATACATTGTATGATCAGGTGGATCATGTATGATGATATGTATTAGGTAGATACTTGGTATGCATCAGGTAGATGCATTATATGATCAGGATGATCATGAATGACGATCTTTAGGATGTTGCTCCAAATGATATGCAGCAGGATGTTGCAGTGATGATGATTAGGATGATCATGTGTACATCAGGATGATGTATGGTGAGTATCAGGTTGATACTTTATGGCCGTGGAACAGGTTGTGCAGATGAGCATATAATTTGGCCCTGGGAGATTTGCATATAGTATTTCGAGGTTTTGCCTATGGCATGTAATCTGGCCTTGGGATATCTGGCAAATGCTCTTTCGAGGTTTTGCTCTGGGAGGACATATAATTTGGCCCTGGGAGATCTGCAGATAGTCTTTCGAGGTTTTTCCTATGGCATATAATCTGCCCCTGGGATATCTGGCAGATGCTCTTTCGAGGTTTTGTCCTATGGCATATAATCTGTCCCTGGGAGATCCGATAGGTTGGGCTGTGTGCCCATAATAAGTCCTGGGATGCTCTTGCGAGGTTTTGCCATGACCACATGTAATATGTCCCTGGGAGATCCTATAGGTAGAGCTGTGTGCTCGTAACAGCTTGGGATGCTCTTGCGAGGTTTTGTGGTGACCACATGTTTTATGTCCCTGGGAGATCCTATAGGTAGAGTTGTGTGCTCATAATAGCCTGGGATGCTCTTGCGAGGTTTTGTGGTGAGGTCACATATAATATGGCCCTAGGAGATCCTACAGGTTGGAGTTGTGTACTCGTAACATCCTGGGATGCTCTTTCGAGGTTTTGTGACGCACGTAATAAGTCCTGAGGATTCCACAGTATGGCCAGTGATGAAGACCTACAGGTGGTGGGCCTACATCTAGTATGAAAAAGCACTAGCTCTACAGAACTTCCTATGATGAGTAGAGTCAGAGATTGGTTGAGATAGCAACATCAGTGATGGTGATGATGACGATGCATCGATGACGATGATCCCGAGAAGAAGACTTGTCTAGCAGATCTGTGTCGAGAAATACCTTCCTAATTAAGAGGGAGTGTTGATGTATATGTAACTTCGAAATGTATTTCATCTATGTATTTCATATATATTTATTGTACCCTTATAAGAGATGTGTTATTCCTCTATAAGGAAGTGTCGTCATGTGTATTGACAAGTGTCGCAAGTGCGTGTACTTGCCAATGGGTTATTAGACCACCATGTGTGGGGTCGGACCTGAAATATATATTATATGGTTGATGTACCTAGCTAGACAAGTCGGCCCCATAAGGTCACTGGGAAAACAGACAAGTATAAATAGAGATCGAGAGATCTCTATTTTGATCACTCAGAAATTCACACTTCTCTCACTCAGAAAGTGGCGCACTAGTGAGGAGGAGGATCATTTGCTACTAGGAGACTATCTCAGTGTATTTTGGTTGTACTTTGGTTGAGCCATTGCTCTCTCTATCTCTGAGGAAGTTGTGGGGTTTTTTACCTTAGGGTTTTCCCCACGGAAACTTTGTGTCTCTTGTCTCTCATGCTTTTGATTCTTGTGATGCTTGTCATGCTTATTATGATTGTTATGCATTGATATACTGTACATGTTATTCTCTCAGTAAAGATCCTAGAGTATTGTGAATTAATGCTCAAAATCTAACAATCTTCCCCCAACTGAAAGTGTTACATGTCTTTATACAATTTGCATACTTATTAGAAGTCGGGGTTTACAATAGACCAGTGCAAATTGGTGAGGCTGTAGGAGGGACATCCCACTTCTCTTACTTCATAGAATTCTGCTTTCCTTTAAATATGTTTCCAAAGCCTATCTTCCTCATAAAATTCCCATTTTTAAATATATCCATTGGGTGAAGGACACCAAATCAAATGGAAATGAAATCATATTACCACACTTAGTTATGCTTTGATTATATCTGTCTACCTATTGAACGCTTTTAGAAAATTTGGGTAGCTACAAAAGAGTCAATTTCTTGTTGTCTTCTCTTTAGGCGTGTCCATCTAGGTTGGAATGCATACAAGACTTTCATTCTTAAATAGTTGATTATGTTTATGTATTAGACAATAGCTTCTTGTCGAGCCTCAAGAAGGAAGGGATTTTGTTATGGTGACACTAGTAACCTTATATGTAGAACAAGAACAACCAAAGTTTTACCATATTCCTTTATAATCCATAGCTTAATATCTCCTTCATTCCAGTTTATGGTATTTTGTGTTTGACCTCACTAAACTTAATTATTTATGTAAGAAGTGAAGGCAAAGTGAAGGCCCTCAATTGTATGTCATCAAAATCTTAAAATAGCATAAAATTAGAAAGAAAGAGTAACCCAATGCCTTTAGAATGAAATAAAGAGATGAATTAAAAGTGTCTTTGAGGGGAAAACCTCCTTACACAATGTATCAAATGCACAAGACACGATGAGATGATTCTAAATCTAGGTCTCCTTGGTAACTATATAGGAGACAATGGGTACAATTACAATTATAGATGACCGTTCAATTACAATTAGGGTCCTTGCCAACCAATAAAGACAATGATAATATACGAATAGAGTTATAATGTCACAATATATAGGGCTTAACATGCTCCACCCCTTCAAATTGTTGGGGACCCTCTTGCAATTAAACAATAGGAAGGAAAAGAAAGAATATTAGGAGTAAAATATTCCAAGAAGATGGGTGGTGTCTAAATACATTGTTACATCACTTAAGCATAGCGCATTATGATCAAAACATCACAATGCATTATTCAATATTGGCAAAGTTGATATCAACACAACCCATAGGGTCGTTATTTTATAGTCTCCATATCTAACAAAATCCCTTAAAGCGAGGATGATTTGGTCCACAAATAGGGGTTGTTAGTTCTAACCATTTCCACAAAATCCACGATGTCCCATATATTAGTTGGTTGTTCTATTCAAGCTAACCATGGCCATCATCAACCAATAAATTGACTACTTATTCAAGCTTCTAGTCAACTGCTCTACTAGTTTATTGTTGTCTTTCGCTTTTACATGGCGATCATGCCAAGCTTTTTGTTGATCTTTTTCTACCTGCTGGTGAAATCCTGTGATAATGCAATCCTCTTCAAGCTGTAATAGCTGCTTCAATGGCTCCATCGTCACTCATTCCCGTTGCTGCTGCGATGCGCAGACTCGGGACAATATACTCCATTGGCATCACTGCTTCTTATCTGTATACTAACTTGAAAGGAGTCTGGCCTGTAAACCTTTTACATGTCATTCTGTAGGTCCACAATACCACTGGAAACTTTAAAATCCCAGTCGTCATGGTTTGCGTACACACCTTGGTGAGCGCATGCTCCAATATCTTATTCAATGCCTCGACTGCGCCATTCTCCTGTGGGTGATACAAGGTGCTCCTTCAATGCTGAATTTGAAATTCCTCCATCATGGATCTGATAGTTTGATTGACGAAATGAGTGCCTTGATCACTCATCAATATCTTTGGGCACCCGAATCTGGTTACCACATTGTCAAAGAGAAACCTTGCTGCTATCGCAGCTATGCAATCCTTTACTGGCGCTGCTTCATCCCATCTTGTTAAGTAATCAGTCGTAATAATGATGTATCGTGAACCTGTTCTTCTTCCAGGTGGGTTGATGGGTCCCATGAAGTCAACTACCCATTTATCGAAGGTTTGTAAAGTCAACGAAGGTACTACAGGAATTTCATCCCTCCGCGATGGTTTCCCTATCCTTTGACATACGTCGCAACTCTTTGCATAGTTCGCGACATCACCATGCACTGTTGGCCACCATAGTCCAACCCTAAGTATCTTCCTGGCAGTCGCACGCCCTCCATAATGACCTCCTGCGATCCCATAGTGAGCTTCTACCAATACTCTTTCTTATTCATGCGGAAGGACGCATTGAAAAAGAACTTCATCTGGTCCCATCTTATAGACTTGTCCTGCGATTAGTTGAAAATCAACAGCCCTAACAACTAGCTGCTTCTTCTGACTGGTAGTGAACTCCTTCGGTGCTCTTCTCGTAGCCAAGAATTGAATAATCTGTTCGTAATGGTCATTAACCATTCTAATCCTGAATAGCTGCGCGTCGGGCAAGCCTTCATCAATGCTCCTTGGTTCTTCGCCTGATTCAATCCTTGACAGGTGATCAGGTCCTGCATTCAATCGCCCTGGTGTAGTGTCCCCTCTACCGTACCATCGTGATAGAGAGGATCACCGTGCTCAATCCGGGCAATTAGCCCCAAAATGTTTGAATTAAAAACATTGATGCAAGAACTGTATCTGTGCATACTATGGAAAAACGACGGTAATCAAATAAATGCTATTGATCTCTAACACACATTCAAAATTCTGTGGCAGCCATGAAATAAAGATCTGTGCAGAAATATACAAGATCATATGGAAAATCCTAAACTTTTTAAAAACACAGCAGAAGCAAATTCGTTTAATACATCCACATACATTCATAACATTCATCAAATGATAATTGCTAATTTACACCAGAGAATACTTATCTCGATAAGGCAGTCCCAAGCAACTGGCTATGCAACTGCAACGTTCCACCCAACCATAGGCCAGTGTGCTCCTTAATCTCTCAGCACCACTGCCACCCCCGAGCTGGGCATGATCTCTACAAGGAACCAGGGAACAGCAGACTCACACATAGCCAAGCATACACCAAGATGAGCCAAGCCAATCTACAATTGGGTTTATCAGGCTACTAGGAGATGGAAAGGAAGAGTTGCTAAGCTAGTGAGCTCCAGCTCAGAGCCAGGGATAACCTTGCAAGATCTATCTAGCTTGGCACCCACATTACCTACACACCCAGCACAAGGAAGTATTCTTTTCACTGCTGTGCAGTCCCTCAAGCCATACCTTCCCTATGTAGTGCTCTCAGGGTATGCATAGAAGAGTAACCAAAGCCCTCTTGATCTTTTTGAGAGGTTGTCTCCCCCACTAGGTTTATCAAGCCACTTCTATCCCCTACCACTCCAACACTTCAGCTCACAGGCTCAAACCGAGAACAAGGATGCACATAACAACAGAACCCCACTTGCTGGGCATGAGGAAAACGTTTTCCACAGTGGAATGCATGAGATGGGGTTTCAACTAACCCAGAAAAACGTGGGAACCCACAAAAACGAAAATGGGAAGTTGGTGAACAACCCAGGAAGCCAAATCCGTTTTTAGAAAAACGTCATTGGACATTCAGGGGCAAAAACGACCTCCCTACAGTCCCCAAAATGTGGCCCTCCCTCTCCCAACTGTTATGTACTGCAAAAACGACTCCCAGGCATGGAAAAATGCAGCATTTGGATGATAAACGTAAATGGAAAGACCCAGCTAACTCTAACTGCGTGAATCCCCAAAGGCTGCCTGTACAGAATGGCTTTGGGCACCATTTCGTGGGTGGTTTCTTGCCCCCCAAGCAAAAACACGATTTTTCCAAGTTGATGGCTTGCCCATGCACGAAAATGGCTTGCCCATACTCTTTCATTCCCAAGGCATTAACTGCCTTAACCAATTTCTTGGAAAAATTAAATGATTGGGTACATGAGACAAAATGGGTAGTTGGTGGTTTATGGGTTTCCCCATTGACACATGGATTAATACCATTGGCTCAAGGTTTGAATAATTTCCCTCCCTTTTCCTTGTAAAGTCATGCCCCATCTCTTTTGTTGCATTGCATAGCCGGTTGTGGGTTTTTCCATTAAAATTCGTATTTACATGGTGTCTTATTTACATTGTGCCCATCTCGCACAAGAACCATGGGCATCTATTTTTAATTGCCGATTCATGAAACGCTAAATCGATGGTGGGGCCTTGGCCTTGAGCTCCTCACCATGATTAAATTACAATATTTACATCATTTACGGTTTAATACAAAGGGGGTCAAAATGGGGACATTACACCTGGTTTCAGAATGATTTCAAAATCAAACTCCTGGAATAGCAGCAACCATCGACAGATCTCCCCCCCAACACAGGCCTATTGACTAAGTATTTTAATGCAGAGTGGTCAGTAAACATTTTGAAATGTCCTCCAAGCAGGTAGTGTCGAAATTTCTGTAGCGCGTATACCATCTCTAAACCTTCTCTCTCTGTCATCATATAATTATTCTCCGCAATGGACAACTTACTGCTCACAAATGCAATTGGGTGGTCAACCGATCCTTCTCCTGGCTGGGCCAATATCACTCCTAGAACCAATGACGATGCATCCAAATGGACATGGAATTATTTCTTCCAGTAGGGGAAGACTAATATCAGTGATGTGACCATCTTTTCCTTCAGTATGTCGAGGCTCTTCTGGCACTTGTCGTTCCACTCGAACTTTGCATCCTTCTTTAACAACTTCTCCATCGGTGTTGTAATCGATGCATATTCACTGATGAAATTCCTGTAGTATCCAGTATGTCCCAACGTCGCCCTCAGCTGCTTCACCATTGTTGTTGGTGGTAAGTCGACAATAATATCAATCTTCGTTGGGTCGACCAACATACCCTCCTTGCATACAATGTGTCCCAGTAGGATTCCAAATGGTGCGCACAAAATGCACTTCTTTAAATTCAGCGAAATATGATGTTGTCGACACCTTTCCAGCATCAACCTTAGGTTCGCAACGTGGTCCTTAACCAGCCCATATACGGTCCAGTCGTCTATATACACTGTTAGAAATTTGTGAATGAAGTCTTTAAATGCGGTGACAACCAACCTTGAAAAGATTGTGGGGTTGTTTTTAGGACCAAACGACATCACTGTGTATTGAAAGCAACCCCATTCTGTCATGAAGGTAGTTTTATGTCGATCTTCCTTCGCAATCCTAATCTGATGGTATCCTGAAAATCCATATGTAAATGAATATATCTCCTGGCCTCCAACACCTTCCAATACTTCATCAGTGAATGGCGCAGGGAATGGATCGTGAAGGCATGCATCGTTCAGTTTCCTTAGATCGACACAAATCCATATTTCATCAATCTTCTTATCTTGGATTACCATTGGGCTGATCCATTCTGATTCTTCGACAGATTCTATGATTTCTGCATCCAACATTCGCTCTATATCAGCCTTTACTCGCTCCTTATACCTGGGATTCAATCTATATGGTCCATGCTTTACTAGCTTCGCATAAGATTTCAGAGGAATCTTCATCTCACCCAGGTCCCTGGAAATGCCCTTCATTTCTGAAAATTTCGTTAAATAAGTCTTGAAACTCATGCAGTAGATCAATAAGTTTTCCAATTGTCGAATCATCCCAGTAATCTACAATACTAGTGAACTTGGGATTTTCCTCTGACCCAATATTAACCTTCTTGATTTTCAGCGGTTGTTGGAATTTGTCGAATGGCATCTCTGGTGCTTCGACATCATGAATTCCCTCCAAATATGGGACATAGACGACTCTAGGATCATCCTCATTTTCAGGTCCTCCTGACACATTATAAAACTCCATCATCATTTCTGGTGTTGCAGTCCACTATAATCCTATGGGTCTTTCTATCGAAACTGTTTCGAGCACCTTTTCACGGATCTCCTGTAGTGCACTGTGGATGAAGGGGTTCTCATCAACGAAGCTGAATGTTTGATTGAAGATAATGGTTAATTCTTCCCATGTAGTTGTTCCTTGTCGCATTTCTGCTACGATGTACCAGCTCCGTGGTACTTCTTCTAGTGTATGGATGAACACATGAACCCATTCATGCTTCAGTGTCATTCCCCTTGTGCTTTGACATTATCCCAGATGATCCTTTGGATCACCCCATCCATTGTATTTCTTTCCATAGTAGCAGTCATTCTTCCCAAATCGGACTTCCATCAGTTGTCGACATAGTTTCCAGCTCGTTATCGATGACTTGTGAGCATCCCACCACCTTGCTGGCGTAGCCTTCAGTGCCTCTTCATGCACCAGCAGTTGCTGTGGTTCTGATACCTTTTCTTCGAATTCGGCGATGAACATGGCCAATTTAGGTAATCCTTCATATGTTGGAAGATAACATACCTCCATCGCTACCCATCTCAACGACCAAGTGATTCATGCGCACTTCTGAATGACACCTCGTGTAACCGATTCTGCCAATTTTCTAGCATCTCATCGGAGTCTGACGACGCCGAACTAACACTTCACCACCCCAATTCCCTGTCGGCAGTGGGATTGATGTAATCCTCTTAAACATTGTAGACATTGTCCCATCCTTCTGTAAACTCATCCCTCATTGGTTCGACATACCTTTTCCCTTCCATTTGATCAAGCGGGGTGATCACCCTCATGTCGTGGTTTTCAAAAGACATTGTTCGCTTCTTAAAATTGATGACATCCTGATTCTCCATTGCCCAGTCTATTCCCAACAACACATGATATGGGTTTGTGTTCTCGACTATCTCTATAACATCAAAATCTGCGTAAGTCTTCAGTCCTTCTATTTCGACAGGAAGATGCTATAATCAACCAATTGGTGTGACCTTGCTCCGATTTGTCAATCGAAGCTGCACAGGGGACCATACCAGCTACGGTTTCCCCATCATTTCCCATGTTTTCTTAGTCAGGATGTTTACATCTGATCCTAGATCGAAAATGATAGAATCTATGTCGTATGCACCAATCTGCGCCTTCATCCTCATTTCTCTTCCCATTTTCTTTCTGTGCAATCGGTTCACTGTTCGATCTTGTCGCTCGTCCTCCTGTCGATACAATAAACTAGCTATCTCTGCTAGTGCATCTTGATCCTTCGCTAACGTCAAGCAACTTTCTAGGAAATTCCTTAGGGTGCTGACCTTCCCTGGTGGCCTCTGCGAATTTGTCATATCAAATATCGACGACATCTCATAGATAGGTTCATTATAGCTTATAGGTGGCAACTTAGTATTATTCTTTTTCATTGCATATCACGCTTCCAAAAAGGTTTCCTTCTATGCTTTTGCATCAAATCGAACTTGTTTCTGCGTTGCAGGCCGGACACTTGGTAGTGGCCTGTCTTCTCCTATCGCAACTCCTCCCCTAATTACTACTGCAACATTCACGAGTTGAATTCTTATCTTTGCTGAGATCTTATGCACATTTGGATTAGGGTTCTGGTTTTGATTTCCATTCGGATTCAGTTGTTGCTGTGGCAGATTCTTAGTCTTCCACCTCGCAATCAACTAGGGACAATCTTCGACATTGTGGTCCGCTGCGCTGCAATAGGTACATTGTGGAGTTGGATTCGAACAATCCCTCTAACAATGTCCAATATGGCCACAATTATAGCACGTAACCAGTCCCCGACCTAGACCTCCGCGAAATCCTCCTCTGAATCCTCCTCAAGGCTGTTTGTACTGCTGCTGATTATATTGTGGTGGCTGATATGGCAGTTGATTGTATTGCAGAGGTGGTTGGTTATATTGCTGTTGTGGTTGATTGTAATGTGCCTACGGCTAATTATACTGTGGCTGCAGTTGATTATACTGTTGTTGCGGTTGTACAGGTGGATGCTCCTCTCCCTTCATAAAAAATGTGTACACAGTTCTTTCTTGGAGTAAATCATACACTCTACAATCCTTCTCCTCATGACCGATCGATCGACATAAATTACAAAAAAGGTTAGCCGGCTTCGACACAATCTTCTGTAAGTACACACATTCTTTTGATCGATGTCCCCTCGTTTGACAAATTCGACACCGAGACATTCCTCCTTGACTCAGTGGGTTTGGTGCACCATAATGTAAGTATTCGCGGTATTCTAGGAGCTGATCCTTATGGTGTCCTTTAGATTTTCATCGCCTGCACCATATTTCTTCGTGAACTTCCTTCCCCTTCTTGATATCCTGTAGTTGGATCGTCAAGTTCTCTAACTGCTCTGATTTGTGCCAGGATTTTTGCGAACTCCTTATAGGTATTTGTACAAACTTCATAAACCAATCCATCACACAGCACCTAAAGGTCATCGCCAATTGTCCCTTCTTAATATCATCATCTTGGACCTATTTCACTGTCCATACTGCTTCACATAAGAAACAGTATTGTTCGAGATCCTTGGTCCCGTTACCCTAAAAAAGAGGCATCTTTACGTCGTCGCCTACCATCCTTGGTTGTCTACTGGTGTTCGTAGATCCGCTACTCCTAATACTATTCTGACACGCAGGAAAACACTGCGAAGAGCTTATATTTATTCCTCTAAAGTTTCAGCGCAGTGCACGAAGTTGTGGGTACGTTGTAGCTTTGAGTCTATCCTTCCTCATGTTCAGGGGTAGCCTGGTCATTCTCTTCGTCACAGTAGGGTATCTTAGTCCCTTGTGGTCCCATTTCGTAGTTCTCTGTTCCGATCGCACTAGGAGACTCTCTCTCTCTATCTCAGTCCTCCTCTTCTTCTCCGGCCGGAACCTCACCCCACTTCGTAGGCGACCACAGTCTTCCGCAGCTTCCCTCAAAATTTTTCCGTAGCTCATATCCATCTACCTCGCATCATTCTATCAGAACTGCATCCGCGTGGTACCCACAACCTCCACGCACCCGAGCTTTACTTGTCAGAGTTCATCTTTAATATTCCCTTTTCACAAATGAGCATATTGATCCACAATTTTAACGACAATAGATACCTTCCTCTGGGTCCTTTGAAATTTTTTATTTCTGCGTTGCTGTATGACTTAATGGTGTCGAAATCAAATTCAGTAATGTATCCTTCCAAATACTGTCTACCCAAACATCGACAGCCCTTGAAGCTTTGTTGTTCACCCGTTTCAACTGTTGGATCAATTCTGGGGTCCAGTGTTCAGGCTCACCTCCTTGGAAATTCTTCTTCTGAAAATTCAATTGTGCCAACCATTCATGTAGCAGTATAGAAACTCGTAGAAGAATGTTTTGTCGATATCAGAGTAGATGTACTTCTGTAACCAATCGATCGTTGACCATCCAAGGTTCCGGTTTTCTTCTTCAGCAAATTCTCGCGTCTTCTTGTGGAACCATTATGTGATCTTCGGCTTTGTCGGATTCCACAGCATGTCCTCTTTCCTTTCACACTAAGGTCCCGACAATGGAACCATTTGTTGACACAATCCTATCGACAGGGGTTCACTTCACACTACTGTCAACAAACATCAACACAGAATCCCGTAAACATCGTCCCATAAAGGTTTTACCCTTTCCAGCAACACTCACAGAGTGAGTGAAGTCTCACCTGAGATGTCTAAGGGGTTTGCAGGAACCAAGTTTCCCCAGTTGTAAGAAGACATGCATGATCTCACATTCATTCGCAACATAAGCTAGAGATTCGCATTCGCATCAGGACCTCACATTATCAACATATTAACCATTATCGTTATTTGCATCAACACATTATCATCTCATAGTTAACGAATTAAACAAATTATCAAAACATGCTTAAGGAATCCGCGGTACATAACGTAACTACGGAAACATCATCTGCAATTTCAATGAAACATCAAACATTGCAATACTCAAACAAGACAAAGAGACAGAGATATAGAATTATCGATCATTCTCATTATCCATCAAACTGTTCAATACATCGCAGAATTATCCATATCACACAACCAGTATAGAATCCGAGCGAAACAATACTCAGCGAAAGATGCTCTACAAAAATATAGATCGAAAGATGTTCTACCGACGGATGATCTCAGACATAACATCCAACGATGCCCTTAGGATTATAATCATACCTATTTATAGGCTCACTTGGCCATTACAAAATGGTCCAAATGACCCATTACTAACTAACTTAACCAAATACTCCGCATTTATCGTCTCTTTTATACTTCGCTATCAGTCCTTTCTTCTTATCGATGACTCGTTCGTCACTTGGTGGTACCGCACTTGTGCGCTCTGGACCCGTGCCAACAATCCATAGGTTTGATGAAACTTCATAGCCTTAGATTCCAACACCCCCCCATCAACACAACTCTCTGGAGATTCGAGAGGTGAAATTATGTTCTCTGAACACCCTGTCCCCCATATTGTAGCTTATTGAAGCCCAAACATAGCCCGAAGTTTCACAAACTTAGCTTTTGGTAGAGGATTCATAAATATATTAGCAATCTGATCATCTATCGTGCAATCAACAAGAGATACAACATTCTCATGTACCAATTGTCTCAAATAATGAACATGAAGTTCAACATGCATTTTTCTATGATCAACAGGGTTATCAACAACTTGTATTATACTCTGATTGTCGCAATGGATAACAGTCGAGGCCTAAATAGGAAAACCAAGATCTACTAAAAGATGACGAATCCAAACTACCTTTGTACTTACATTGACATCTCCATGATATTCTTCTTCTGCAGTTGAAAGAGAGACTACCTTTTGTTTCTTACATGACCAGACCAAGGGTCCAAAAATAAGTCAAAACACATAGCCATAAGTGGAATTCTGGTCGTCAATGTCCCATCCCTAGCCGGAATTAGTCAACCTAACCAACAGTTTTGTACTGTGACAATATTTAATACCATACTGATAAGTTCCTTTAATATAGCGGACAATTCTCTTTGAATCTTTCCAGTGGCCTTCTCATGGATCTTACATGAGTCGAGAAACCACACTAATAGAAAATGAGAGATAAGGTCGACTATGATTTAATTAAATTAGGATATCGACCAACTACCGATAAAGAGTGGCATCAACTTGCAGAGAGTCATAGTCCTTCGACAATTTAACGCTTGATTGATAAGGTGTAGCACAAGACTTACAGTCGTCCATTTTGAATCATTTCAAAAGATACAAAGCATATTTTAGTTGAGAAAGAAAGATACCATCATCCATTTGCAAAATTTGAATGCCAAAAAAGAAATGAAACATACCAAGATCAATCATTTCAAAGGTATCTACAAGTTGTTTCTTGAAACCCAAAATCATATTCACATTATTTCCCGTTATAACTAAATCATCAACATACAATTCCATAGTCAAAGTATCACCTTGAACATGCAATACATAAATAATATGATTAGTTTCACAATGTTTAAAGCCAAGATTGATAAAGAAACAATCAATCTTTTCATAGCAAGCATGGGGTGCTTGTTTTAAACCATACAATGACTTCTTCAGTCAACAAAAAAGACCAGAATCTGTCACAAAGCTAGGAGGGTGTTCCATATAAATTTCTTTAGACAAATATCCATGAAGAAAGGCAATTTTAACATCCATTTGATGAAGTTCTCATCCAAAACGAGCAAAGAGGGAAATAATTAGTTAAACCAATTTCATCTTTGAAACATGAACAAATGATTCAGTGTAGTCTATGCCTTATTGCTGAGAGAAGCCCTTGACTACTAGTTGAGCCTTATGACATTCAACAATGCCATCGAAACTAAACTTCATCTTGTATACCCAGTGACACTTCACAAAATTCTTTCCTTGCATCGGGAAACCGGTTCCCAATTGTGATTCTTCTTTAAAGAATCGATCTCAATAGCCATATCATTTTACCATTTAGGCACTCCCTGAGTATCAGCATGAGTGTCAGGACTACATCTTTCAAGAACATGATCCATTAGTGCAACATTGCCATGATGTTTCTGACTGTGGGTATGCCGACCAATACTAGCATCTCCAGGATCAGGTACAACAACTTCAATTGTTTTAACATTGCACTGAGGTAGACAAGTCAACGGTGATTCAGGTCGGTGATGGTTACATGAACGATAAGGTGTGTCAAATTTCTCAGTCAATGTAGATCGACTACCAATCGACTTGGGAGTAGAATTATACTATTTGGTTGAAACTTCAAAGAAGGGTACAGTCGATCTAGATTCTTCAGTAATATCAAAAGGATCACTGTGCAATAGACCATAAGAGGAGTTCAATAACTTATTACCTAAAATATTCTTGTCAAAGATCACATTTATGCTCAAAATGATATGTTGTTTGAATGGGTCAAATAGTTGATAGGATTTTGATTCATTAGAATATCCCATCATGATGCATGCATGATTCTTTGCATTAATTTATTCATGTAGTTGTCACTGATATGTGCCCAAGCAACACATCCAAAGGTTCTGAGGTGTCCGACACATGGTTTCCTTTCTTTCCACTTCTTGACTAGAGTCATGTCACAAACAACTCTAGTCAAAACAAGGTTTAGGAGATAGCTTCAGCAATAAACAACTCCTACCCAAAATTTATTCGGAAGGTATTTGGTGTGTAGCAGGCACTGGTCCATGTCTACCAAAGTCTGATTCTTCCTCTCTATGACTCCATTCTACTAAGGGGTGTGAGGTACATATCGCTACCAAGAAATTCCATTTTTCAATAGATATTCTTCAAACTTTCAACTCACATATTCTGTGCATATTCTCCACCATTGTTTGATCTCAAGCATTTAATGGGTTAGTCGCATTGCTTCTCAGCCAATGCCCTAAATTCCATGAATCTTTCAAATACATGACTCTTATTCTTCAAGAAATATACACATGTAAATCTAGATAAATCACCAATGAAGGTCAAAACATACTTCACACCTTTAATGATTGTTTTTTCATGCAATAGATATGACTGCGAACAAGTTCTAGTGGATCCTGCACTCACCAATATTTTTTGTAATCAAAAGGTGCACGATGATACTTTCCAAGCACGCATTCTCTACAAATTCCATTAAGTGGAACAGTATTTGGGAGACCAATAACCATATTATTTGTTACTATCATATTCAAAATTTGAAATTTCAAATGTCCAAGTCGTTCATGCCGAATTCAACTTCTGTTGTTGGTCTGAGCAATGAGTGCAATTGGTCCACTTGGTCGAAGATCATTCCTAGGACAGTCACAGAACTTATAAATTTCATATTTGGGATCTAAATATCCTAAGGAAACATTTGTCCCCCAAGCCTCAGATCCTTTCCAATAAAACGATCTAACCAAAACTCGATAGTCTTCTTAGACTGTGTAAGTTGTGCAACTAATAGCAAATTTATGCCCAAGATAGGTACATGATAGACATTAGGTATTTGACCATGCCTGCATTCAACATCATGACTTCCAACAATCGTGAGAGCATAATCATCAACTACATAAATATTATATTTTGGAGCTCCACTTAAGGAAGAGAACGTAGAAGCATCCTTAGCCATGTGATTAGTGCAACCATAATTGACTATCCATTATGTCTAAGTGGTACGAGCATGTAATTCCTCGAAAGTGCTAATAGAAAAGGTGAAGTTTTATGTAGGTTGATTGATCAACTAACCATTCGACATGCCTTCTTCAATATGATTGACCTTTTCTTCCAAGTCATTTGTCTTCTCCCAACAAGATTTCTCCGTATGTCCCACTTTTCCACGTTAGTGACAAGTTTTATTCTTTCAATTCTTCTTGTTCTATGTTGACTCATCGGTCTTTCCCTTAGTATGTTGGTCAATACATTCCAATTGATGATCCGGTCAACCACGTTCTTTATAATTCTGCTTAACCTTTCCTTTGAGCAAGTGATCCTGGTGTTTTCTACCAAGCTTCCCTTCATCAAGTATTTTTTGTTGATCCTTGATCAATAAATCACAAAATATATCAAAGGTGAAGTCCATACCATCTTATTTGTGTGATATCCAATTGGCGTGAAATGAAGAGTAGTATACATCATAAGGTATCCACAAATTAATTAGGACTAGTTTAATGAGCTTTCCATCCTTCTTCAGAAAACTCTAACCACATTCTCCCAATTTCAACTGGAGCTCCTTGATGTGAGCCAAATAGTTCTAAATCCTTTCAAAGGAATGGGGCTCTAGAGAGATGAACTCTTTCTCTATCTGCAGCACTTGAATTTCATTAATCTTGTCAAACAATGACTTCATCTTACTCCTAACAGCAAGAGGGCAATCGATCCCACTTGTAAGAAAGTGAATATCCCTTGAAATGTAGGTTGTAATGACCCCAAAGCCTCATCCTTATTTCCGTCGATGACAAGATTATCATGATCGTCAATTAGACCTACAATAGCGACCTTAGTATATTGCCATAGTCCCTTGATCTTCAATCAAGTTTCCATATATGGCGTCCATATTACATAGTTATGCCCATTTAGAATAATAAGTTCTATCATGGAAGCCATCCTTCTGATCTCAAAACAGATTTGATTCAAAATCAAAGAAGAGATATCAGTTGACAAACCTTTAGCCCGAAGTCAATCAACCCTATATCCGACTTAACACGATTTGCAGACAATAGGCTAGGTCAAAACCAATAGCTCTAATACCATGTTGCAAAACCTCTTGCAATTGAACAATATGACATAAAAGAAAGAATAGTAGAAGGATTAAAATATTACAAGAAGATGGGTGGTGTCTAAAGAAAAAGTTACAACACTTAAGCACATCACTTTATGATTAGAACCTCACAATGCATTATTCAACATTGGCAAATTCAATATCAGCACAACCCATAGGTTTGTTCTTTTATAGTCTCTGGATCTAACAAACTCCCTTGAAGTGAGGATGATCTAGTCCACAAATAGGGGTCATTGGTTCTAACCATTTCCACAAAATCCACAATGTCCCATATATAGTCGGTTGTTCTAGTCGAGATGACCACAACCTCGTCGACCATTCAGTCAACTACTCAGTCGACCACTCAATCGAGCCTCCAGTCGACTGCTCTACTAGTCATCTGTTGTCTTTCGACCGACTGTTTCCAGAATATCCAGAGGTGTTATTAACTTGCATAGACTTAGGTTCCAACACAAATAAGTGTTTTCATAAACACTTCATTGACTTTGGATGTTTCTGCACGAAGAACTCATCTTCCCATGTTTCCTCTTCTATTGGCAACTTCTTCCACTATATGACATACTCAGCAACTACTCGATTTTGTAGTTGCTTGATCCTTGTGTCAAATATTGTTTCATGTTCTAGTATCAATTTCTCTTCTTCATCAATCTCTAGTAAAATAGTATGGACTGGGATCTTTCCACCAATTATCTCTTTTAGGAAATAAATATGAAAGATTGGATATACACATGAATATGAAGGCAAATCCAATTTGTAAGACATACTTCCAATCCTCTACAATACCTTATAGGGACCATCATACTTGGTTACTAATTTAGTGTCCTTATTTTTTAGCTTGAGGGACATCTATTGTATGGTTTTAGCCTAAAAAATACCCAATACCCCACTTAAAATTTCCTTTGACCATGATGTTGATCTTCTTGTTGATTCATCATAATGTTTTCTATAGCCAAGTTATCTTTCAATAGTTGGAGAAACTCTTGTTGGTGTTCTATTTGATCCCATACTATTTGAATCTTAGATTTCTCTTTCAAGGATGATGTAATGGAAGGAGGATGATAGCCATAAAGTTCCATAAATGGTGACATTTTTTTATGAAGTATGGAAATATGTGGTGTAGCACCATTCTTCTAAGGCCAACCACTTAACCCATTGTGTTTGTTTATCAAGTGCAAAGCAAGGAAGATACCCTTCTAGGAATTTATTAACAATCTCAGTTTGCCCATAAATTTGAGGATGGTAAGAGGAGTGTGAGCCAACTGAGTACCCAAACAAGAAATATTTCCTTCCAAAAATTTCCACTGGAAATTGAAGCTCTATCACTTACAATAATATTGGGGATTCCATGTAGATTCTAAACTTTTTCCATGAATGTTGCAACTATTGTACTTGCCTTAAAAGGATGAGAAAGAGAGAATAAATGGGAATACTTTGTGAATCGATCCACTACTGCCATGATGACAGTTTTTCCTTCTGAATTTAATAGACCTATAATAAAATCCATTGAGACCTCTTCACAATGTTGTGTCTTGATTGTCTATCCTTTGTTCTATTGGTAAACCAAACATTTTGCCGCAAAATTTAGAAAATCTATTTTAAGACCTTCCCAAAAGAATTCTTCTTGATCCCATGGTAATTTTTCAAGAACCCTGAATGCCCTCCTATAGGAGAAGTGTGCAAGTATAAAACAACATTCTATTTGAGTTGAGAATTCCTCTATATTTCACGGTGTCGCATCCCCATCATAACACATTTCGACGACACTTCCCCTACTATTTTGAACCTTCCAGAAGAGACAGATGATGAGTCAACCTTGAAGGTAAATCCACCCTGCCAAGTTTTGACCCACCTTGGACTTTATTTCCATACACTACCGCGCCCGTACAGCTTGACAAAACGCGGCACAGTGCCGCGCTCTGTATCATTTGCAAAGCGCGGCACCCCTTTAATAGGTTTTTGCCCTTGACTTGTGGGATCTTGGATTTTTCGAAGATGATGGAAGATTGGGTTCCTTGATTCGATCCCAACTCACCTCCTTCGATTAGAAACCCTGATCCACTTATCCCTCCTTAGATCCACCTATCTCTCTTGTTGGTTAACCTCACCATTTACTATAAAAGAGAGGCATGCCATTGGAAAAGGAGGGGACTCTTGAGAGCACCAAACTTATGGTCTTGCAGCATTGTGGAGATAGCTAAGAGGAGAAGACACTTGGAGTTGGAGGATTGGCTTGGGCATCAAGCACCCTTTGTAAGTAATCTTCAAGTTGTAATGGAATAACTTGTCTTGTTTTCCCAAATCGTTTGTGTTAATCTTGTTTTAATCACATGATTTGTATCTCTTACAGATTTAGATCCTAACTCATGTTTCAGATTGCTAGAGAATAGTGCATACTTGTATTTTGGTTACTCTTTGACAGGTTCATTGGTGAAGACTTGGAGCTTGGAGCAAACACCAAAAACAAAGCACTTGGACATAAGGTCAGCTAAAATCCTTTGCTCTCCTCAGCATTTTAATACTGAAATGTATGTTAGATCCCAGGAATTCAAGGTTGCATTTGTTTTGTCTGTTCTTAGTCTAGAGTTAGTCAGATCCTACTTTAGCCTAAGGGAGTTTTTGACTTATCCGTAGGGCAGAATTCCACATAACAAGAATGGCGACTCCGCTGGGTTTGATTACTGCTTGATTGGTTCAAATTCACAGTCATTTATCTTTGAATTATCAGTCTTTTGTTGCACTTCAAACCAGCTTGAATTTTGGTCTTTTTTGACCCTTATTCACCCCTCCTCGCAATATTTATCTCCCTGTTTAATTATTGAGTCCCCTGGGTTAGCAACAACCCTGAAAACTTGATTTTTTCTTTTCCAGTTGCGTTTTTTTTTTTTTTTCCCTCTTGCCACAGTGCCGCGCCCCCTGAACCACTTCCAGAGCGACATTTACACAGTGCCGCGTCCTAGGAATTCATACCAGCGCGACAGTTACACAGTGCCGCGCTTCAGGCAGTCTATACCCCGCGGTAGTGTCTGCAAGTAGGTAAATTTTTTTTAATTTTTGCTTGGTTTCCTGAGTTTCTCCCTGCCTCAGATAGTCTTTACTGTTGCCTGTTAGCATCCTGGTTAATTTCCAGTCTGTTTGGTCTGCTTATTACATGGTTTGTGAGCTTGATTGATTGATTGAATTAAGTGGCACTTTTGACATATTGGTCATTCTTCAATTTGATTGCATTTGACTTGGCTTTTCCCCACAACCAACTCAACACCACTGTCTTCTATTACTGAACACTGTAGTTTTACAGTCATATTGTCATTATCATTTTCAGTAAATTAAAAAGGTCATTAGTTGAGAGCAAATTTGTTGTTTAATTTGAAAAAGTCTAGTGGCATTTTGCATAGAGAAATGAACCATTAATTTTGCCATAAAAATTCTCATCACAGAAGCATTGTAGATTGTAAAATCAGTGCATTGAAAAGCGTGTTTACTTTAGTTTGGCTTGGTTTATAAATCGAAAAGAAAAGAAAAATCTTTTACTTTGAATGCTTGTGAAAATTGTTATGCATATTGGATCAAAGAACCTCTATCTTTACCTTAGCTAGATTTCATCGAAGACAAAGGCTTGTTTATGATTCATTCTCATTTGCATGGTTTGAGTCGTCATAACACCATCAAGTTTCACGTCCACTACCCGATTGAGTAAAGACAGCCACTAAAATTAATCACCCTAATTAAACCAACTTTAACCTCACTTGAGGAAATCAAAAGAATTTGGTAGTTAGGTAGGACACCGGGGATAGGCATCAAAATAATTCCCCCTTGTCATTTTCATCTGAGACATAGTCGTTGTCTTTAGGGAACTAAAATCCTCTAGTACTTATTGACACGGTCACAGCTAGTTTGTGGAGGGGCCTCCTGACTGTTTCTAACTGTTCAGGGGTTAAACGGCCGCGAGATTGAGAACCGGACGGACTCTGTGGAATACCGCACTCCACTTAGCCCTAAGGCAACATCGATCGCTGTCTTCTTCGGAAGGCTGAAGTGCCCAAAACCTTTTCCGACGTGTCATGAACGAGGTGGCTTAGTATCTATTCTACTAGGGCTCTTTTACCCAGGATCCCTTTCGGTAGAGGGATATCCTTCTTATATCGGTCTCTCATGTTGTATTGTTCGACTTGGATTTCATCACCTTGCGAAGGATACAGCCTATTGAGGTCTCCAGCTCTTAGTTAGGAGTTTGCTTGGCGTCTCATCATTGTAGAGGGTCATTTTTTCTTTGTAGGGACTGCTTGTTGGCATTCTGGCCATTTTTGTTGATTAGCTCGCTTATTGAGACACCGGTCTCAGTATAGATTTTAGAGCTTGATTTTTTGGCCTGTGAGCCTTGCTTTTTCTAGCTCCTCTTTTGCACACTCGGCTGCATTAGAGTTTTTGAGTTCTTTGTTTACGGTACTGCCTCCGATTTTCATTTTCCTGTCATCATGTCAGATCAACAAAGAAGATCACGAAGACAACAGGGCTTAAGCCCTCCACCACCACCACCGCCACGGACTTCTGGTCCGTCTGCATCACGCATTCCTGCTCCTCCTGGCCGCGGTGCTGGTCGAGGCAACATCCCACCGCCGATCCGCACAACATCTTCAGTTACGCCTGTAACTGCCACACACAGCACAGTCTCAGAATCCATTGCAGCGTCTATCACCACTAGCATGTCTGAGGCTTCCACTGTCACCTCACCCACTGTCATCCCAGATTTATCTGTAACAGTGGGCACAGTTACAGCAGCTGAACCTAGCACGACCCAGAGTACTAGACCAGAGGTCATTCTTCTACCGGAGGCCAACACTTCCCGTCCATCAGAAATTTTCCACGATGATATAGACGGATCTATTGGCACCACAGAAGGATCCGACCAGGACATACCTGGCCTAATTTCAGTCCCAGGCGGCTACGTTGAGATCGTTGAAGGTACTCGTCTACCTGACACACCTTTTGAACCTGATTATGGCTTCATTACTTCCCAGACGGAACTTCCGCCTGTTATTACTACATCACCCAGTGTTCATCCTCAGGAGACAAGTTCTTCTAGCAACGTACCTCGCACTTTTCATCTACCCAACATTCCACCGGGACACGAAATTATGGCTTCCATTCAGTCTAGTATGGTTAGCCTAGCGAACTCTCCGTTAGCATCGGCACAATTTAGACGCAACACAGAGCAAATGCTTTCAACAGCGTCTAGATACCCCCCTGTTTCTCGTCCTTCTGACTATAGGGATCCCAACGTTCCGTCTAGCACAGAATTTCATCATTCCTTTGCAGACGGCTCAGGACCTTCGAACTTTACTACACCTAGGTTCCTGCCAGATCCCCAAAATCTTTTTCAGGATATGAACTCGGATCCAGTTCTCGATGGTTCTCCTATTATTGAACACGTGATGGACGACGCTGATACTCCTGGGCTAAATTCCCCACATTTGCTGTCATCACCAATGTTTGGTGCACATTCTATGAGAGATAACCCAGTTTTTTTCTCCGTCCTCACCTGTCCAATACGGACGACCGCCTCCGCTAATCGGTACTTTTGGCGCCGTTAGCCAATCCATGCTATCATATTTAGCTAGCGGCGGAAGAACACTTAGTCATACTGCTGGATCTTCCGTTTCGACAGGAGGATCACCTTCAGCCACCATTTATACTATTTCAGGAGGTGGACAACCGACTGCAATGGTCCCTAACTCCAACTTACAAACCCTCCCTGGTGGGCCATCAACCCAACCAGCTGGGGGGCAACCTTTTGTTGGGAACCCCATTGCTAGTCAACAACCTCCCACTGGTGGGCCTTCAACCCAACCAATCGGAGGACAACCTTTTGCTGGGAACCCAATCCCCAGTCTACAGCCTCCTCACATAGGGCCATCCAACCTAACTGCTGGCGGACAACCTATTGGCCCGTTCCAACAAGTTTCCCAACCAGCAGTTTCTACTCAGTTTGGTATGTACAATCCACCTGGCAGTGGGCAACCTTATTCCGGTGTTCCCACCGGGCCTTACTCTCAACCACCCCTGTCAGGTATGCTTCCTTCTTGGGATCATCAAATCCCACAGAGTGGGGGGTACTCACTTTTCGGAAACTGGAACCAAGCTGGAGGGCAATCTCAGATTTTCCCCAACTTGAATTCTGGCTTCCCTTACCCTTCGGCTGCCACAACTCCTTGGAACCCGTCACTTCAATTTCCACTCGTTCCTCAAGCAGGAACGAACATTCCATGGACACCACAGTCGCAGCCACCCCCCAACCCTGCTATGGGAAATTCTCCACTTACACAGTATGGTGGCAACATCCCTGGAACACAACAATTCCAAGGAACTTTTTCCCAACAAGGAATAGCAACTAATCCTGGGCATCAACAACTTCAGGGTACTATACCCACTCAGCAGAACACTTACCAACCAGTTGCTTACAATCAACCGGTTAACCAGATGGCTTATTATCCGCAGAACTTTCAGCAGTATCCCGTGGGAAACACATATGGGTATAACACACAACAGCATGCTATGCAAGGCCCTCCAGGGTTCCCTGCACCACATGGTTATTACTCATACCCGCAGACCAACCGTCAACTTCCCTTCTTGGCCACACTTGATCTACCTGATTTGTCGAGGCTTATTAACGATCCTATTTGGCATGAACCTCACTGGCCACCTATCCCAGCCAAACTACCATCGGATATTCCCAAGTTCGATGCTAAGCCCGGGGAAGACCCCAAGAACCACGTGATGACCTTCCATCTTTGGTGTTCATCAAACTCCTTGATGGATGATTCCATCCGACTTCGACTCTTCCAACGTACGCTTACCGGAACGGCAGCAAAATGGTACATCGAGCTGCCACAACACTCTTTTCGTGATTTCAACACTTTGGCTATGCAGTTTCTGACACATTTCCAGCTTCCCATCCGATATGAGACTGGAACAGAACTGCTAACTTCACTGCGTCAAACCACCTCTACACACATCTCGGATCACATCCATGAGTGGCGAAGACGCCGTAGGCTAATAAAGGCACCTATTCCAGATCAACTACTTGCTGATTGGTTTACAAAATCCTTTTTACCTCCCATAGCCAGAGATATTGCTATGCGCGGACCCGTTACGGAAGAACAAGCCATCTCGGCAGCACAATACATGGATTTAGTATATACTCAATCCGGTACTTTACACGAACTTCTTCCACATGCTTCCCGCATTCACACTGATCCTACAAAACCTACTACTGAACCACCCATTGATGGTATAGTTGGTTCAGTTAAGGCTCAGCCTGCTATCAACTCGACGGGGCAACAAGCTTCTGCTTCCCCCGCTTTTACCCAGGACGCTTCAAAAGCTTCCACTTCTCCTGCTGTCTCCTCCGAAGTGAATGCAGTCCAATCTACATCACAACCCTCCGGAGGAAAGAAGAAAAACAACCGTGGTAAACCCAAGAAGAACCAGCAGGAGAACCCCAAACCACAACCCACCCAGAATGATCAAAAACCACGTCGGAAAGCTAAGTTTCCCTGCTTGATTTGTCAAGATGATCATTATACGCGTGACTGTCCCTACAAGGACGAGGTCCATAAGTTCGTTAAAGGATCCTCTAGACCGGCAGTACTAACTGACCCTTTCCCCCAACAGCAACAGCAAATGGTTGCCCAAGAATCCCCACAAGGGGGCAACCCGACCAATCCTTCCCGTGGAGAGACGTCCACAAACCGCGAGATCCTAATGACAAGTAATGAGGAGATTAATATCACCACTCGTTCAAAGACGTATGACAATCCTCCAAGTTCAACCAAACAATCGGAGACAGCTAAAGGCAAGTCTCCTGTTGAAGATCCGATTCCTATTCCCCCCCCTAATGGTCACCTCCATATCGAGAGACCACTTATGGACACAGTGCTACGCCCACCTAAGGGCACCATACGAAAGGCGACATTCAATCCGAATGCGCGAGCTGCCCAAAACTACAACATTGTTGAAGATTTGGCTCAAGCACCTTGCGCTATGTCAACTCTCGAGGTTCTCCAACACTGCCCCACGCAGCGTAGAACCCTACTTTCAGCACTGGGGGCATTGGACCCAGATACTTCAAACTCCATCTTGTTTAACTTGGAGCACGCTAAACCTAGGCTTTCTCACCAGTTAGCCTTCCAGGTGCATACGAAAATCCGTGGAAATGTTATCCACCGCACAGTGTTAGATGAGGGTGCTTCCACGTCGATTATGTCTTTGAACTGCTGGAGAGCTCTCGGCTCGCCTGAGGTCACAACTTCTCCCACTACTCTTAGAGCGTTTGATGGACATGGTTTTCAACCATACGGACTCATCCCCTCAATCGGTGTTGAACTGGGGGGCAAAACAGTATCCGTACACATCGAAGTCGTAGATGCACCTTTGGATTACAACCTCCTACTTGGTCGGAACTGGTTCTATGCCATGACTGCCATAGCATCTACAGTCTTCCGGATTGTACAATTTCCTCATGAAGGGAAAATTGTCACTATTGATCAATTGGATTACTGTATCCCAGACTCCCATCCAAACTCCACCAATACCGTTCCGTTATTGGATCAACCTCGGTACCGGTTCCAAGACATAGGTGTTGGTCTCATGAAGGATTCATCCCTCATTGGAGTTTTTCCAGAGCTGGGAACCCATCTTCAACCAGTCAACATGATTTCGTCACATGACACCCCGTCTGATGATTCATGGGTGATACCGAGTCCTACTCAGATCCAAGGCTATGGCAATTCCATGCCTTTGAACAGAAACCTTGCATCTTATGACGCGATCCAATCAGCCACAGATTGGGTCGACTGTTCTACTGATCACATAGTGGCACAGCTCTCGACTGAAACTCATACACGCCCACCATTGTTTGATCCTCTCAACTTGATTTTTCCTACTGACGAATCAATCATAGAGGTTATGTGCGGTAATGAGCCACCATGGGGAGATTTTCATCATCGATCTTCATTCCCCACCATTCAGTCACTCGAGCCCGATACCAAATCCAGTGCTTCACTTGGGATGGTTCAAACCAAGTTCCCCACTTCCCTCGACGAAGTATTTTCTGAAGGAAACTTGGCCAATCTCATGGCAACCACTCCCATTGATATTTCAGTAAAGCCTGGTATCGTGGAAAACGTACACATTGGCAAAACATGTACTCCTCTTGAGACGGAGTTCTATAATGCCTACTTTAAAACTTTCCGCGATGTTTTCGCTTGGAGTTATGAAGAGATGCCAGGAATCGACCCATCGATTGTAGTCCACGAAATTCCAACTTTCCCTGGCGCCCGACCTGTTCGGCAAAAGCTTCGACCCGTTCATCCTCGTAAGGCAGCCGCCATTAAAGCAGAGGTTGAAAAACTTTTGCGTGCTGGTTTTATCTATCCTGTCCCATTGACAGAATGGGTATCCAACATCGTCCCTGTAGCCAAGAAACAGGGAACGATTAGAGTCTGTGTTGATTACCGTGATTTGAACAAAGCTTGTCCCAAGGACAACTACCCAACTCCGTTTATCGACCAGATCATCGATAACTGTGCCGGAAGTGTTATCTTTTCATTCATGGATGGCTTTTCTGGCTATAATCAGATCGATATCCTCCCAGCCGACCAGCACAAAACGGCCTTTATCTGCCCTTGGGGGATCTTCGCATATCGGAAGTTACCTTTTGGCCTCAAAAATGCCGGGGCAACTTTCCAACGGGCGATGTCCTACGCATTCCATGACATCAAACATATCGTAGAGCCATATCTCGATGACCTTCCCGCTCATTCTCGAACTCGGGAAGAACATCCAGATCACTTGAGTGCCATTTTCGAAAGGTGCCGGCGCTACAATATACGTTTGAACCCGCATAAGTGCGTCTTCTGTGTAGAAGCCGGAAAACTGTTGGGCTTCATAGTCTCCAAAGACGGGATACGTCTAGATCCCGCAAAGGTAGCAGCTATCATAGCCCTGCCTTCACCTACCAATATTCCAGAACTTCAATGTTTGCAAGGGCATGCAAACTTTCTACGCCGTTTTATTTGTAATCTGTCTGAGATAACAAAAGGCTACATGCGGCTTCTCAAGAAGAATGTTCCCTTCATATGGGATGATGAAGCCCAACGCTCCTTTGACAATTTAAAGGCAGCCTTAACTAAAGATCTTGTGATTCAACCCCCCAATTACACACAGGACTACATCCTTTATCTCGCAGCCTCGATTTCCACCATTGGTATGGTGTTAGTCCAGGAAGATCACAACGGCATAGAACATGTGGTGTACTACCTCAGCAAGAGTCTTCTCGACTCTGAAACTCGCTACTCACATGTTGAAAAGCTGGCTCTGGCAACAGTGTTTGCTGTCCAGAGATTCCGTCACTACATCTTACTCCGCCGGACCACCGTCATCGCCGATTTCAATCCGATGTACTATATCCTCACACGACAAGTGCTTGGGGGCAAATACTCCCGTTGGATTGTCATCCTTCAAGAGTTTGACTTGGAATTCGTCAAAGCCAAGTCTAAGAAATCTCTGGTCTTCGCTGAGTTAATTTGTCACTTGCCCCGTGCTACTGAGCAATCCGAGCCCATTGATTCTCTTCCCGACGAATCACTGTTCCTCATTAGCACGTCTGATCCGTGGTATGGGGATATTCTCTTATATATCCAAACCCAACGCTTCCGTCCCGACCTCAACCGCGATGAACGACGACGTATTAGACATCACGCAAAATACTACCTTATAGTGAACGATACTTTGTATCGGCGTGGTGTCGACAGTGTCCTTCGACGCTGTTTGACTTTAGATGAGGCGGAACGCGTTCTCAATGACTGCCATGCTGGAGCATGTGGTGGTCATCTCTCTGGGATGGCTACGGCCCAGAAAATATTGCGAGCGGGATACTTCTGGCCTTCGATTTTCAAAGACTGCATTGAAACAGTCAAGAAGTGTCCGCCATGTCAATTCTTCCATAGCAAAGCACGCTCGCATCCTGCTCCACTCCATCCTGTTATTGCCGTCGGCCCCTTCTCCAAATGGGGCATTGATTTTATGCACTGTAAGCCCACTTCAGCCGGGGGGCATAGCTATGTCATAGTAGCTGTGGACTATTTTACAAAATGGGCTGAAGCGATGCCTACGTACGCTGAAGACGGCAAAACAGCAGCGCAATTCATATTCAATCATATCATAGCTAGATTCGGTGTCCCACAGTCTATTGTGACCGATCATGGTTCCCATTTTAGGAATCATATGATCGAAGAACTAAGTGCCAAATTGGGTTTTCGCCACGAAAACTCAACTCCGTATTACCCACAAGCCAATGGCCAAGTTGAAGCCATCAATAAGGTCCTGAAACGAATGATTCAGCGCATTGTGGGTACCCAAAAATCCAATTGGCACTCAGCTCTGTTCTCAACACTGTGGGCATACCGAACCTCAGTGAAAAGTGCTACTGGGTTTACACCATTTCAATTGGTGTACGGCCTGGAAGCCATTCTCCCGATTGAATGTGAAATTCCATCACTCAAGATAGCCATAGAGCTACTTCCACACACTACTTCCGAAGAAGAACGGTTTTCTATACCTAGCCAAGCTAGATGAAACCCGCCGCGACGCCGCTTTGGCTAATGAAGCTCACAAAAAACGCGTCAAAGCTCAATATGACAAATCCGTTCAACCTCGGATCTTTAATGAGGGTGACCTTGTACTTACATATGATCAGATGCATGACAAACTTGGAAAAGGCAAGCTTGAATCTATGTGGTACGGCCCCTTCATCATAAAACGTGTCTTAGAAAAAGGAGCCTATGAACTAGTCGACTGTGATGGTACGCCATTGGCACGGCCCCGCAACGGGCTATACCTCAAGCGTTTCTACGCATGAGGTTACACCACGCGGGTTACTTCTTGTACATAATGTACTTAGTTTGTTTTTTGCTTTATTTTTAGTGTGCGCGTGGATCTTATGTATCTACTCTTACTTTGACTCGTGCTTTTATGTGCAGATGTCTACCTACTTTGGATTCGCTGACGGTGCAAGCCGACATACCCGGAATCTCGCTTCCGCAGCATGGGTGATTTATTCCCCCACTGGCGAGTTGTTTTCTTCAGGAGCCATTTGTTTAGGTCCCGCAACCAACAATATCGCAGAGTACCATGCAGTCATTGGTCTCTTAACGGAGGTTGCCTCACTCGGGATTGACTCCTTATCAGTCTTTTTAGATTCCCAACTCGTGGTTTCTCATCTAAACCGTGTTTACACAGTTCGCGATCCTACATTACTTCGTTTATGTCGAAGAGTACGCCTCTTGGAACGGTCATTTGATTTTATCACATATCAACACATACCGAGAGAATTCAATTGTATTGCCGATTCATTGGCTAATTACATTTTGGATTGGCATCTTGCCCATACATAAACACATCATTAAAAATTAAAATGCACAAGTCATTGTAAATATTTAGATCATAAATAGGTCCATATCACTGTATATAAAAGTGTTTTTTCCAAAATACATAAAGTTTGTGTTAAAGGCAAAATTGGGGATTAAATCCCATATACAAAAAATTGGCCCTCAAAGCCTACATATCGTGTACATGCCGCAAAAAGATCTAAAGACCATCTATGGAGACCTAGGAGACCTATCACGTCCCTCATCGGACTCCTCCCGCCGCTGGTGGTAACACATCACAGCTCGAACCACTTTCCGAAGAAGTCGACTGATACGACCGGGTACACCTACAGTATGACGCTGGAGAGGGTAAGGGACATCATCCATCCGCATAGCAGGAATCCCATGGGTCAATCCCTGCAGGTTCCTCTCAATATCCCGCACACCTCCTCCCTCATCTTCATCTTCTTCTTCGACATGATCAGCTCGACGATCTACACCGCCACGACGTAGTGGTGAATATCCAGCTGGTCGTTGTGGTCCACGATCTGCAACATGCATACGAATTTACATTAGAAGTCTTTTACACATTCTAAAAAAGCATTTAAAATTAAATATTCAAAAAGAAAAAATACATATCCATGAAGGTCATACCAGAGTCATCCCAGTCATCATCTTCCGGCAAAGCCAAGTCAATATCCTCGCGGAAATCTACCCCTGAATAGGGATAGTCGTCGATCATGATTATCTGCTCCTCTAGCCAAGAGAAGAAGTCCTCTCCAAAAGCTAGCCGCTGAGGCCCTCCAAGGCGCCCGGCATAATCGCTCCATCGAGCCATCCATGGCTCAGTAGGTGGGCGAGGGACAGCACTACATTTGTACACCTGTTCCTTCATATGGGACAGCACTGCATCACACCAGTTGAAGACCGTTCCTCCCATGCACTCTGCTGCGAGATTTACCTGTGTGCGGGTTGCCTGATGTGGGCTCACGCTTCCCGCTGCACGTGTAATAGTGAATAGCAAAGTTTTGAAAGGAACATTTGTGACCTCTTTTATGGCCACTTTCCCACTCTTCTTACTCGAACCCACTTGACAATATTGAGCAATTAAATCATCCGTGCTTGAGTCTGAAGCACTGTACCCGGTAAGATTCGGCCGGGCCCCTCTTTTCGAGAGACCCGTGAGGAAGTAGATGTCTTCAAGTTGAATTTCAAGCACGTGCTCTCCTACTCGGAAAGCTTCGATATCAGGATCCCACAATTGAATGAGGTGAGTAAGTAGTTTGGGTTGTTGGCGGATTCCTTTAGTCTTGAAAAACTTTAACAAACCACATTCTCTCAATGCGGTCACGGTGGGTAAGTGATTTTCGGCCCTAAAATCATCCGCTTCATGTTCCCTCTCTTTCCAACTCACCATTTTGCCTCAAACAAGTTGCAAATCCCTGCAAAAAAGCAAACAAAGTAATTAATGACTATTTAACAACTTGATTCTAGCAAAAATTTGAGAAAAAATTGATTTTTTGAATTTAATTTTCGCACGTGCCGCGCCTGGAGGACACCATGCCGCGCGGCAGTCCACAGTGCCGCGCCTCCTTTTGGAGTTACAGCGCGGCACTGTTGAACAGTGCCGCGTTTCACGATAGGGGCTCCACGCGGCAGTACGGCAGGCGATTCTTGCCAAAAGGGCTTGCCAAAAAATAAATTTTTCCCTGGTGAAAGTAAAAATTTCTTGCATGAAATGAAAGAGGAGTTCAAGCACTCTTACCTGGCACAGACGGCGGTCGAAATGGTCTCCCAGAACTCTCGGTATCGATCCTTGAAATTTGGCTCCAAAATGGGTAAAAATGTCTCCTTTGGGTAAAAATCACAAATGAATAGTAATTTCTATTTTTACCATGCTTTATATAGCATTTTTCCACATTTTTTAATTAATTAATTACTATTTCAAAATTAATAAACCCTTATTCATATTACTAATGCCCGATTTTTGAGCATTTATTGACAGGATCTGCGGTAAAAATGGGATACAGTCATACTGGTGTTTGTTCGTAGTTTGACCTTCATATTGAGCCCACTTTATCTTTTTCGTGCTCTGGATTTAAAACTTGAAAAAGATTCCAAGCGCTTTCACACCTGTGTCGTGCTTGTCAAACACAAGTAAACGGTGTCGAGTACGGTCAGCTTTACTCATGCTCGTTAAACGATGAGGAAAGTATTATCCTGGTTGTATTTTATTCTTTTTTCGGGCCAGAATAATTAATTTTTACGAAAAAGACCATAGGAGTCCATAGTTAAGCTCTTTTCAGACTCCTTAAAATTGAAAAGATTGCCAAGTGATCTTGACTCTTTCACACTTGTAAAAGTATTTGAAAGGTCGTCTATTCGGTGATAGGTTACCCCTTTTTTCGGCCCGTCTAGACTATTTACGAGAAAGGTATACCTCAGTCAATCTCGGCTGGGAGAGTTCTCTCGGGAATCGTTTTACACTTTTTCGGGATCGAGAGACTAAATTTTACGAAAAAGTACATTATGGAGCTTCCTTTAAGTTTTTTAGGCTCTCTAAATATGAAAAACTGCCGAGTTTTCCTTCCTTGGACTCGTTAAAATATTAACATCGAAGGACCTACTTTGGGACGAACCCCTCCTTTCTCAGGTTCGCAAAACATGTGAGATTGGACTCATCCACAAGATGAGCTACACCGAGCATCTGTTATCCTCTTCAAGCTCGTAAAACAAGAAAGAGGTACTCGTCCATCATGTCGGGGAAATATGGGGGAGCAAGTCAAGTTTATTTATGGCAGCTTGTCAGTCGTTACTTTTGAACATGGCATGTGTCCATCTCTTGTCTATATTTGGGTGTCCGTTTTTTCATTGAGTCATAGTCATCATCATGGGTCGTCTCCCTGGCCACGAGTCCACTCATCTGACGTCTATCCTCTATTCATCAATAATCCCTGCTGCCAAGTCTTGTTACATGCCGTTATATGTTCAAAGGGTTGCATTGTATCGAGTCATTCATTGTGTCAGGCCTCCGCTGTGTCAATACATATCCCATTACTTCATCATCCTATCATATGTGCCGATTTCGTGTCGACGATGTGGGAATCATCATGGCCCACCTTCGACGAGTCTATTCCTGTCGACACCAAATCACTATCCAGGGATTGGACTTAGAAATCAACCATTAGTACCTTGGTACCTGCATGCCTCAATGGCAGGTTTCCTCGTGTTTGACAGCAGGTTCACATCATTGACCTCTGATCAAGCAATCTCTCGAATGCTCGACATCAACTCATTTATTCGCATTTCGTTGAGATGTACTATTGATACCTTGGGAATCATTGTCATTATTGGTGATCTCCCTCGCATTTGTTAACGGTCCGCATCATTGACCGGTAATCAAATGGTTTCTTCCATGTTCGACTCCAACACCTTGTAATCACATGGTTAGATTCGTATCTTTATGCGATCGGGTAGAAGACCCTGGGTGCATCACGGTATCTTGACTGCGTCCAGGCTGCGATGGAGATGTCTCTTGTATTGTCACACAGATCCACTTATTGTATTGGTCGTGGCTGTGTCATTATTGTCTCATGGATCTACGATTGTTCATAGTAGCCATGATCTGTCCGCAGTTTACATTATATCAGTACTCATGGATCTGCAATGTATTGGTCGGCAGCCATGTTTTGATTCATTTGTTTCCGAGCATGGGAATGCCCGCCTCGGTGGTATATCTAACACTTTGTTTCCATTTCAGCTCCGTGTCGCTCTCCTCGATGCTATCTCTGCACATTTATTTCGTAAAGTCTTTCGGCCATCAGTCCCTTCTGACCTCACACTTTAGGGGGCATCTGTTATACCTCTATATTTCACGGTGTCGCATCCCCATCATAACACATTTCGACGACACTTCCCCTACTATTTTGAACCTTCCAGAAGAGACAGATGATGAGTCAACCTTGAAGGTAAATCCACCCTGCCAAGTTTTGACCCACCTTGGACTTTATTTCCATACACTACCGCGCCCGTACAGCTTGACAAAACGCGGCACAGTGCCGCGCTCTGTATCATTTGCAAAGCGCGGCACCCCTTTAATAGGTTTTTGCCCTTGACTTGTGGGATCTTGGATTTTTCGAAGATGATGGAAGATTGGGTTCCTTGATTCGATCCCAACTCACCTCCTTCGATTAGAAACCCTGATCCACTTATCCCTCCTTAGATCCACCTATCTCTCTTGTTGGTTAACCTCACCATTTACTATAAAAGAGAGGCATGCCATTGGAAAAGGAGGGGACTCTTGAGAGCACCAAACTTATGGTCTTGCAGCATTGTGGAGATAGCTAAGAGGAGAAGACACTTGGAGTTGGAGGATTGGCTTGGGCATCAAGCACCCTTTGTAAGTAATCTTCAAGTTGTAATGGAATAACTTGTCTTGTTTTCCCAAATCGTTTGTGTTAATCTTGTTTTAATCACATGATTTGTATCTCTTACAGATTTAGATCCTAACTCATGTTTCAGATTGCTAGAGAATAGTGCATACTTGTATTTTGGTTACTCTTTGACAGGTTCATTGGTGAAGACTTGGAGCTTGGAGCAAACACCAAAAACAAAGCACTTGGACATAAGGTCAGCTAAAATCCTTTGCTCTCCTCAGCATTTTAATACTGAAATGTATGTTAGATCCAGGAATTCAAGGTTGCATTTGTTTTGTCTGTTCTTAGTCTAGAGTTAGTCAGATCCTACTTTAGCCTAAGGGAGTTTTGACTTATCCGTAGGGCAGAATTCCACATAACATTGGTGTTCTATTTGATCCCATACTATTTGAATCTTAGATTTCTCTTTCAAGGATGATGTAATGGAAGGAGGATGATAGCCATAAAGTTCCATAAATGGTGACATTTTTTTATGAAGTATGGAAATATGTGGTGTAGCACCATTCTTCTAAGGCCAACCACTTAACCCATTGTGTTTGTTTATCAAGTGCAAAGCAAGGAAGATACCCTTCTAGGAATTTATTAACAATCTCAGTTTGCCCATAAATTTGAGGATGGTAAGAGGAGTGTGAGCCAACTGAGTACCCAAACAAGAAATATTTCCTTCCAAAAATTTCCACTGGAAATTGAAGCTCTATCACTTACAATAATATTGGGGATTCCATGTAGATTCTAAACTTTTTCCATGAATGTTGCAACTATTGTACTTGCCTTAAAAGGATGAGAAAGAGAGAATAAATGGGAATACTTTGTGAATCGATCCACTACTGCCATGATGACAGTTTTTCCTTCTGAATTTAATAGACCTATAATAAAATCCATTGAGACCTCTTCACAATGTTGTGTCTTGATTGTCTATCCTTTGTTCTATTGGTAAACCAAACATTTTGCCGCAAAATTTAGAAAATCTATTTTAAGACCTTCCCAAAAGAATTCTTCTTGATCCCATGGTAATTTTTCAAGAACCCTGAATGCCCTCCTATAGGAGAAGTGTGCAAGTATAAAACAACATTCTATTTGAGTTGAGAATTCTTACATAAATATAGGCGATCTTGCTACCGTGGTGAATCATTCTTCCACACAAATTTATCTAGTGAACTAGGGTCCTCTTGTAGTTGTTGAATTATATTGCATGTTTTTTGTCATGTTTCCATCATGTAGTTGCTTCTTCCAACCAATCAAATTGTATAATGGAAATAACATGTAGTAAATCCTCTATTTCATCTTATTTTCTTTAAAGTGCATTGAACACCACATTCTATTTTCCTTTTTTATAGATATATTCAAAGTCATAACCTAGAATCTTTGTAACCCATTTTTGTTTCTCTTCTTAATATAATCATTGTTGCAAGAAGTACTTGAGACTGTCATGCTATTTTCTTACCTTGAAGTGTATTTCTATTAGGTATGGGTACCATTTCTTAATTGAATGTAGCATGGCAAACATTTCATTTTCATAAATTGGTTTAGTAATTTTTTTCCTTTAAGTTGGCAAGTTTCAAAGGCAATGGGATTTCCTTCTTGCAATAAAATTATACCAATGTCATGCCCTGATGAATCACATTCCACAATAAAGGTTTTTGTGAAGTCGAGCATGGCTAATGCACGAGTTCTACACATAGACACTTTAAGTTTTTCAAAAGCTTTGGTTGCTTCTTGAGTCCAAGAGATTGCCTCATTTTTCAATAACCTTGTTAGAGATGTTTCCATTCGGCCATAATTCTTGATGAACTTGCAGTAGTAGCCTACCAATCCTGAGAATCCTATGAGATTCTTCAAGGTTTTAGGAATTGGCCATTACATGATAGCCTTAATTTTGTTAGGGTCCACTTTGCCACCTTCATGAGATACAATATGTCCCAAATATTCCTCTTCTTGAACCCCAAAGTCAAACTTACAAGGCTTGGCATATAATTGGTGCTCCTACAATAGTTTTAAAACCTTATCAATATGTTGTACATGCTCTTCCCAATATTTTCTATAGATTAGTATATGATCAAAAAATACTAACATAAATTTCCTAAGGAAGGGGTTTAAAATATAATTCATCAAGATTTTAAATGTGGAAGGTGCATTGGTAAGTCCCAATGGCATCATCGAAATTTCATAACGACCTTCATGTGTACAAAATGATGTTTTTTAGAATGTCTTATTTCCTCATTGTGATTTGATGATAATATCCAGAATGGAGATCCAACCTGGTAAAGAAAATTACTACTTGTAGTTCATCTAATAATTTATCAATGACAAGAATATAAAACTCATCTTTAAGGGTCATCTTATTGATCTCTCTATAGTCCAGACACATACAACATGAACCTTCCTTTTTGTGAACCATCACCATTAGTGTAGAGAAAGCACTTTGTCTAGCTTGAATGATGCTTGCATCTAACATTTATTGAACCTTATTTTCAATCTCACTCTTTTTTCCATTTGGGTACCTACGGGGTTTGATGTTAGGTGGTACTCATAGTTGTAAGTGAATATCATGGTCATTATCTCGAGTAGGTGGAAGACCTAAAGGCATCTCTCCAAATACCTTAGAATGATTTTCAATAACTTGTTGGAGATCCATTGGAATAGAGGGTATAGATGCTTGAACATCTAGTGAGCACAATTGCGCAATTAATCCATGGTGTCCCTTTTTCAGAAACTTTTCCGTGTTGTTAGAGCTTATCACTTTAGAGGGTTACCATATAATAACTATGAGTTCAATTTCCTTTTCTTCTATAAAGAATCTCATGAAAAGTTCTTGAAAATTAAGAGCCATTATTCCTAATGATTGTAGTCATTGGACCCCTAGTACAACATCATCACCACCCTTTTGGATTACAATCATTGGACCATCCAAAAATACTCTCCCATAGTAATCTTAATACTATGGCACTTCCCTGAACAATTTATGGTACCTCCATCTGCAATCATTACTTGAAACTTTGGTACTAGTTACAAAGTAATTGAGAACTCTGGATATTTTGAAATGAATGAAGTTATGCCCACTATCAAAATCAATCAACGGTTTTTATTTTTGATATATCCTTGTATCCTGATAGTTTGAGGAGTGCTAATGTCGACCAATGGATAGAAAGATATGGTTGAAGTAGTAACTTCTAGACCTACCTCTCGAGACTATTCCAATTTTGTATCTTCTTCCTCTTCATCGTCTATGTAGAATAATTTATTCTCATTGCAATTATGCCCCTTATTACTACACTTGCTATCACAATTGAAACATAGTCCCATTTCTCCTCTTTCCTCCACTTTTTGAAGTATCAACCTTGTAGGTTGAGTGAGGATGGGGGAGGAAACATTTCCTTCTCTATAGGTGTTAGTAGCATCCCTTCAAGTAGCCATATTTTTACGTTCAAATTTCCTTTCCTAACTAAAATCATTCTCCAATGATTTAGGTTCAAACAAATGTACCTCTTATTGAATGCTCTTGTTTAAAATGCCCATCAATAGATACAACGACTTATCCTCTTGAATATTCTTTACTCTAAGACACAACTTTTGAAACTCCTCAATGTGCTTTGTAATTGGACCTTTTTTATTGATATTTATTAATTGTCTAAAGAAGGTGTTGATCTTAATATCCCCATAATATTGTATCGATTCGTCCATAAATATAGACCAAGAGATAGTAGAGTCCTTTTTATAGTTACAAAGCCATTGGCACCATATAAATTGATCAAGTTCTAAATTCATGGATGCAATAGTTACCTTTTATAAATTTGGCACTTGGTGTAGATCAAATAATTGTTCCATCTAGAATATCCATGTTATTAGATCATATCCATCAAACTTTCTCAAATTAATCTTGGGAATGAACTAGTTCATTCATCTTGAGTTGAACCCATGATGATGTGATGAATGATCAAATGTTGAAGACTCGAACCTCTTATTCTCCAACTATTTTTCAATTTTCTCAATATATGAATAGGAAAAGTCCCTCTTCTTCTCCTTATCCCGTTATTGAGGAGTTGGATTATTAGGAAAGAGATGTATCATCTCATTCAAAATTATGCTCTTCATAACTTCGAGATCCATTTTATTGGCCATCTTTTTGAGATCCTCTTTAATATCCATATTTTGATCCATCATTTTCAACTCACTTTCTATATCATTTTTTTTGTGTTTTCCAATTAAGCATCTATAAGTGACCTGTCATTCAATTTCTTAATCTTGGCATCCAAATTGGATAGTTGGTTAGACATTTATTCATTTTCTTCATGAGCCATGGTTGAGCTCTTTGAGATTTAATTGGTGGATTATTTTAAAAAAAAACCCTTTCCATGAGACACAAAAATAATATTTACCTATAAATATCCTCTATTTCCTCTTTACTACACCTTTTTAATCACCGAAAACAAATATTCCAATAAAAAGTTATGCAAGTTTCAAGTTAACATACCTTTATAAAAATTTGGTTTGTAGGTTGTCTTGGTAGCCATACTTGAGTCTCGAATTATCTTTGAAATTTCATCCCATCATACTCTAATATTTTGTCATGTAGTATCCTGGTATGTCTTCTCTACAATTCCATAGATTTAACCCAATACTTCTTTGCCAAGATAAAGTTGTGGTAATTTTCCCAAAATTTGTTATTTTTGTCTCTTTCAGGAGAGATAAATTGTATGACCTACCACATGTTTGAGCTTCCTTCTCTTCTCCTAACTTCTTACCAAAATAAATATGGTTTGTATCCTTTTTTAACAATAATGGGGACTCAATTTGGAGTCCTCAAGCTTCACATACAACAATTTTATCTAGCACACTTTTTTTACACTAGTTTTTGGACTAGTAAAAAAACCTTAACTTCCACAAACCATAAATGTGAACTTATTTCGAAACAGGATCTAAATTTTTTACCATAGGTACTTACCTCTTTCTTTAGAGTCTCCTCAAAATTTCACTATCTAAAGTGGCCCCAAAAAATTTATAGTGAAAATGGGTTAGATAGAAAATATTATGCACCAAATTCCCCAAATAACAATTTAAAAAAAGAAAGAAAGAGTAATTGTTAGAACCATAGGTTCTTGGTAAACCTCACCTTGTCATATTGACTGAATCAACCAACTGAATATTATGGGATTCATCCATTGTGGGATTCAACCAATGCATGTGGACCTGAATAGCATATGGAGGTACCAAATCCACATTTTATGGAGTAAGTATGAGGTGTAGACCCATACATTGGAGTTTTAGTTATGGACACAAACCTATTTATAGATGATCTCATGGATCGGTCTATTTTGACAAGCTATCAAGCTATTCATTGTTATGTCTTAAGTGCAAATGGTGTCTATCGATGTCGCCTTTCTTTTGGATTTTTTTTATCTCCACTTCTGATGTTTTATACCTGTCTCAACATGGTATCAAAGTTGTTGGGTTAGAGGTTTGGGTTATGCAGAATGTAGAGAGTTCCAATACATATTTGTGGTTCGTGATCATGGTTTTGTAGAATGACTGAGTTCCATTAACATTGGTGGTCTTGTTGAGTTGTGTTTGATGTTAAGGGGTTTCCTCTTGAGAGTATGGTCATGAATCATGGGCTCAAACATCGTTTATATATGTTCTGTGTAGACGTCCAACGGCGGGCAATATTTTCCCTTGTTCATTGACATGATCTAGATCCCATTAACTAGCCTTTGGAGCATGATTTATATCTCGTTGATTGGTTGTTGTGTCTGCATAAAACAACTATGTAGTTGAAATATTGTTGCCCTTCCATTGATTCTAAATTGTTTAACTTTGTGGATTCAATGGGACACATAGTAAAATGGTTGAGCATTTGCTTTGAATGAGGGTCAATTTCACTTGTCAACTAGAGTATTTATCTTGAGTGATAGTCAACTACACTTATTGATTGGAACTTTGACCAGAGATGGAAATGCATTGACTAGGATCTGTCAACTTGCATCGAAAATCAACTGCAAGTTTGAAGTGTTAGTTAATTATGTATTCTTAATTGATGTTTAAAGTGTTTGACCAAATTCATTTTCTATTGGGTCTATTCTGAGGTTGACTAATTAAAATGGGTATCCTTGATGAATATGAAGCCATGGATTTATAGAAATTACAATAGATTTGTAAGAACAAGGATACTGCCTTGCAATAATATCATGATTGAGTTCATGAAGAAGTGAATGAATTACAGACTAAAAATTAAATACTGAAAAATCAATTAGAGATAGGTCATACCCAACTAGAGGATGATGCTACCATATTTTAATCTACTATTTTTTGAAGGATTGATGAGAAATCCAAGAAGATATATGTCTTGGAAAAAATTATGGAAACCATATTCTCGAACCTCATGGATGAATTTGGAGATAAGTCTAATTTAGTTGAATATTTGGAAAAGGAAGTTAAAACCCTATCTCATATAGAAATATATACCTTGAAGAAAACATTATTAGAATGAAAGACACCAATTCCCACCTAGAAAATGAGATTTCCCATCTACATACCTCTATTGACGAGTTCATGAAGAAGCTACCCTTATTCAAGTAGACAAAACCATATTATTTGATGAATATCAGATTTTGAAAGAAGTTATGATTTCCTGTTGCAGTTGACTAAGAGTTATGAAACCATTGAGGGACCGCAAGATTGCAAACTAAACCTTAAGTTACAAGTAAATCAATTACAAAAAGATGCGAAGAATACTAATAATGTTGAGTATCTTGAATGTATCTTGAATGATGTTGAGCTGTGAAACATTTGATGTCCTTGCTTGTAGCCTAGATGTTTGTAAGAAACATGATGTTAATGTTTGTACACCTTATCATCCTTTGTTGGATACTAATGATGTTATTTATCCTAGTTTTGAGAAACACACTTTTGGCAGAAGATCCTGATTGTTAAGCAACATGGCATGAAATTCTAAATCACAGCATATCATGGAGCTGAGTATACCTCACAGAGAAAGAATGAGCAGAGAAATTGAGTTACAGTGAAACTTGCAGTAAAAAAGAGCAGACAATTAATCATGCAAGAGAACTCAAATAGGAACATAATCAAGTCACATGATCCAATAATAAATATAGTCAACAATGATGTTACAATGGAGAGAATTCGAATCACTTGGTAGAATTCGAGTCTCAGTGTGTCTATCATAGGGATTGTCACCACTGGAGTGCTCCGGAATACCCAAACTCAACTCAACTGAACCTTCAGTTAACTGAAGAAACAATCAGTTAACTGACTAAGGAGGGCGTATTAGTGATCCTATCATGCAAATCAATCAGAAAAGGGTGCATGAGGCTACATCAGTGGCAATCGGAGCATAAACCCCCCACAAGAGTCAGCTAACTTAGGTGAACTGAATTGGAACACTCAGTAGTCTCCTAAAATATAGGGAAATGACTTAAGTGGTCCTAAAATGATGCATGTAGGATGCATTAGGTGGTATATGGATCCTAGATGAAATTTGCACACCACTAGGGGGAAAATGACATCATCAACTACTAGGAAAAGAAATAATGTTAGGTAGGACAAGGATGGAGTATTAATGATCCTAACACCCCCCCTTAATCCAAACTTGTGCATCCTGGGCCTTGGTTACTAAGACTAAAGGTCATCCATACAATCAAATACATGATGAAAATAAAATAATTGTCCATGAACCAAGGAAATGGGGAAAACCTAATGGGAACCCCCCCCCTCAAAATACGACAGCAGGAGAAACATGTGCTTGATTTTTGAAAAATCGCTCCAAGAAACTTCGAGCACTCCACGCAGAGAACACGCTTAACCTGGTTCGATTCCCATCCTGAGTTCTGAGTTTTACACAGGAGAACATTGCTGATTCGATTAGTAATGGCTGGTGGAGGGGGCCCCGAGGCCTTCCCTCACTTGTCCGAGATTGCTGCATTCAAGAAGCTGGTGGCTACTTGTGGGAAACGACCTCTGAGTGAGCAACAACAGAAATTCATAAAACGCATGGCCAACATCCCCATTGTTGACCTACCGGCATAAGATCCATGCAGATCATCATTGAGCCTATTAGAAAGAGGGCTCATAGGATAGTTCACTAGTCTCTGGCCTTCGCCTAAAGCAGTGGATACTTGGGTGCAAAGAAACTGGCGATCATTGACCCAAGATGGCATCAACAGTCATCTAGTGGGTAAGGGCTTCTTCATTTTTTTCTTTTCCAATGTAGAGGACAGGAACTTAATTTTTAGGAATGGACCCTATTTTATGGGCCCCCAGGGTCTATATTTGAACAAATGGACACTGGACTTTGATCCGACGCAAGATGTGCCCTCGGTTGTCCCAGTCTGGGTCCGTTTGCCTCATCTACCCTTGCACTGTTGGAATCCAAAATATTTGGAAGCCATAGGCAATAAACTGGGGAAATACATTGACCGAGCAGAGAGGAAGGACCAGTATACCTGCGCCAGAATTTGTGTGGAGGTGGATTTGGAAGTGGGGTTGCCTAAAGCAATAAAACTCACAATGGTGGATTGGTCGTACATACAAGAGCTAGACTATGAGAAACTTCCATTTAAATGCCGATATTTCCATGGGTATGGACATTTTTCCAAGCACTGCAAAAAGAAGGGAGAGGAGGAGGTCAAGAACGCTAAAGGCAATCAATGGACCCTAGCTCAGAAGCCAATTGCAACAAAACAAGTCACCAAATCAAAAGGAAAAGGAAATTATATGGGGAATGAAGGCCCATCCTCTCGTCAGCTACCAGGTGAAGGGAGCTCAGGACCACCAAGGATGGATACATCTAATAATCCATTTGAAAAACTCATAATTCCAAAGGAACCTTTAGTATCATCTGCAGAAGAGGTTGAACATCAGCCCAATCCAATGGCTGAAGACAAATCCCATGAAGAAATTGCATCTCTATAGGATGGATCCCCTATTGGAGTCTTGATCCCTCTCTTTGTAATGACCCTTTTTCAAAATTATATTAAAATGCCAAATTTTTCACTTTTTCCCCAATTTCGACCTTTGACTAGTTTAACTGTTTTGACATCCAAATCAACCCAAATGCTCCCAAATATTCTGTAGGAGTGTATGAATGGTATTTAGACTTGAATGTCAGGTTCAGGGATGTTTAATGGCCCTCCAAATACTGCTGCAAACTTGATTTGTATTCTGATCAATATAGGTAATTTTGACTAGTAATTTGTGCATCAAATCTCCCCCGGGTAACACTGCAAATGGCCTTCCAAAAGCCTCCAAACTCCCACAAATTTATGAACATAGGTATATAATGTTTTAAGTATGTGATTAAGGTCTCATATGCACCATTAATTGATTTTTACTACTGTTCTAACTGTCTTACATTCAACAGCAAAAACCCCCAATTCGACCCTTGGGGAAATGGCACTATTTCACCTCCCAATACAACTAAACTGAGTAAAAATGCTTCAAATGCTCAAGTACAGTACATGAAACTTGTAGAAGACATCCATGGCAGTATATTTATCACAAATATATCATAGAATCATCCATCCATTCAAAATAATCCACATTATAGTGTCATACATCAATGCATTGGGGAAATGGACATTGTTTGCTCATTAATCAATAGTTTTGCATACAACCAGTGGGTATTTCGACCTGAGACTTTCTGAATATTAATAACATAGGATATGAAGCTATTACAATCATAAATATAGAATGATAATCTCTCTCAAGAAGCACAAGTTCTCACCAAAAACGCCCTCCCTCAAGGAGAATGAATATGCCTTCAAAACTGGAAACGGTGGAGAGCAAGTGCTGCACTAAACCAAACCATGAAAATTCCTGTAGCTATTACCTGCAAATACAAAATCCATTAAGCACCATGAAAGACCTGAGTGGCCTCTCCAAACACCAACTTGGATGGGAATCTTTCACCCTCGAAATTGGCTAAGGCAAGAAACTAGTCATCCACTAGCTCTCTCTTCACAAATGCAATTTTTCTCAAATCATCAAAAGCCATTCTCATTCTTCATTTATACATTTTATAACCAACATTATCCTTCTAAGGGTTGAAATCATCTCAATATATTCAATAGATTTCCATATAGGAAATATTCCACATTTGCCACTTGTCTCCTAGTTCCAACCTTCCATCTTCTCCAAATTCGATTTTGAGTCTCTTTGGCTTCTCCAACTCCCAAATTCGCCTTCCTTGAGCCTATTTTTGGTGCTGACATGTCATAGCGGTCAGATTTCATAGGTCAGGTCTAAAATTTGTCATAGTTGTCATAGATGCTCCATCACTGGTGTCATAGGGGCTAGGGAATCTAGCCCAAGTGTCCACAAACTTCTACTTTGACTCTTTATCTTACATGGAGGTTACCAATCCTTCCCAATTCGACCTAAGATGCTCAATGACATGTGTTATGACTTACCAACTCACCCAAGAGTGTTCACATTTCCATTAATTCGAATTTGCAAAAGAGAGATACCATGTATTATGAAAAATCAAGCTAGTGTGGGTCCCACCACCTCCATATGTCTCCAAAACCACTTGCCACTTAGTATTTATCTTGAATTTATTTATTCACCATATTTATTAAATGCTTGAACCCCTCTAATTTCTAAATATCATTTATTAGCTTCCTTATTACCATCCCACATGTGCCCATCCAACCTAGGAAACTAGTAGGATTGATGGGATTGTCTTACTATGCACTTATTTGAATGGGGACATTACAATCCTCCCCACCCAAGATTGCTTGTCCTCAAGCAATTTTAGATTTGGATGCTGAAAAATATTCTTCTCTTCCCACGTGGCATCTTCATTTGGTAAGTCCTTCCATTGCACTAAATATTCTTTGATGATTCTACTCCTCAACCTTCTTTCCCGTGTCTTCAAAATCTTTTCCGGAACAAGTGTGAGCTGACCTTCATCATCCAAAGGAGGAAGTATTTATGAAGTGATGATTTGCTGACCAAGAGATTTCTTGAGACAAGAAACATGAAATACATTGTGGATTTTACTCCCTTCCGGAAGTTCTAGTTCATATGCTACTTCTCCAACCTTCCGCACTACCTTGTATGGCCCATAGTACCTTGGTTTTAATTTTTCTGCTCCATTCTTTTTTAGAGATGTTTGTTTATAAGGATGCAACCTTAAATATACTAAATCATTGACTTGAAAGGTTCTTTCTTCTCTATGCCTATCAGCATATTGTTTTTGTTGATTTTGAGCAACCTGCAAATTGTCTTTCAAGAGCTTTAAAATTTCTTGGTTCTCTTCCACCCAATCTTTAGCCTTTGGGGCTCTACTATCACCGAATATAATGTCAGCAAATGTAAGTGCATCATAACCATATAATGATTTGAAAGGAGACATTCCTATTGACATATGATAAGTGGTGTTGTAGCAAAACTCACCCAAGTGTAGCCATTTTGCCCATGCTTTTTGATGCCCTCCCACATAGTTTCTTAGGTATCCTTCCAACCATTGGTTTACCCTCTCTGTTTGTCCATTATTTTGTGGATGATAGCTAGTACTTGGAGTCAATTGAGTGCCTACCAATCTAAAAATTTCTTGCCAAAAAGCACCCATGAATCTACTATCTCTATCACTGCCAATGCTCTTGGGGAGCCCATGCAATCTGAAGATTTCTTTGAAAAAAATATCAGCCACTTGTGCAGCACTAAAAGATGATGTAACAGCAAAGAAATGAGCAAATTTTGTCAACCTATAAACTACCACATAGATGCAATCCTTACCCAAGGATTTTGGCAATCCGGTGATGAAATCCATGGAAATACTGTCCCATTTTTGCTCCGGAATGGGCAATGGTTGTAATAGGCCGGCTGGACATGTAATTTTTGATTTGTTTTGTTTACATGCTTTACATTCATTCACATACTTCTGAACATATTCCTTCATCCCCTTCCAAAAAAATCTTTGCCTCAACTGTCTATAAGTTTTGAAGATCCCCGGATGGCCCGCTAGTGGGGAATCATGTGCTTCTTGCAAAATTCGGTACTTGAGCTTGGAGTTATGAACTAAATAAATTCTTCCCTTATAATATATGAGCCCATTCAAAATCTTATAATTATCATCCCCTTTGATTCCATCCAACACATCACAAGCAAATTTGTCTTTGGCATATTCAACTAGTAGCATGTTTTTCCAATCCTTGGCAATATCCATGAGAGAAAAAGAAGGCCTTCTTGACAAAGCATCTGCTACTATATTATTCTTTCCTTTGACATATTCAATATCAAAATCATAAGCTTGAATCTTTCTTACCCACTTTTGTTGCCTTTCATTTAGATCTTTTTGGGTGAGAAAGTGTCTTAGACTATTGTGGTCAGTTTTCACCACAAACTTGCTGCCCACCAAGTATTGTCTGAATTTGGCCAATGCATGCATAATGGCCAGCATTTCTTTATCATATATGGAGTAAAGTTTTTCATGAGGCTGCAACTTTCTGCTCTCAAAGGCTATGGGGTGTTGGCATTGCTTTAGGACAACCCCTATTCCTCCACCTGAAGCATCACATTCCACAACAAAAGGTTTAGTAAAATCAGGAAGTGCAAGTATGGGACAACTACTCATTACCTATTTCATTTTTTGGAAGGTCTTTTCAGCCTCTTCATCCCACTTGAAAGCATCCTTCTTAGTCAAATCAGTGAGTGGAGAAGTCAACTTGGAGAACCCTTTCACAAATTTTCTGTAGTAGGTGCATATGCCAATAAAGCCTCTCAATTCGGTAATATTTTTTGGTGATGGCCATTCCAAGATAGCCTGAATTTTTTCCATGTGTACCTTCACTCCTTCTTGCCCAATAATGTGCCCAAGATACAATAGTTCTTTAATCCCAAACTCACATTTTGATAATTTAGCAAATAAAGACTCTTCTTGCAAGATTTTCAACACAATCTCTAACTTTTGCAAATGCTCTTCCCATATTTTACTGTAAATGAGAATATCATCAAAGAAAACCAAAACAAACCTTCTTAGTTGCTTGCAAAATACCCTATTCATACATGCTTGAAAGGTGGCTGGAGCATTAGTTAACCCAAAAGGCATGACAAGAAATTCAAAGTGGCCAAAATGACATCGAAAAGTGGTCTTTTGCACATCTTCATCTTTCATTCGAATTTGGTGATACCATGATCTAAGGTCAATTTTTGAGAAGTATTTAGCCCCATGTAGCTCATCCATGAGCTCATAAATCCTAGGAATAGGATACCTATTCTTGATAGTATTTTTGTTCAAGGCTCTAAAATCTATGCACATTCTCAATGTTCCATCTTTTTTCTTCACTAGCACTACTGAAGAAGCATAAGGGCTAGAGCTTGGTCTAATGAGTCCCAACTCTAGGAGTTCTTGGATAGATTTTTCAATCTCATCTCTGAACTTTTTAGGATGTCTATAAGGTGGTATTTGAATGGGTGAAGTGCCCTCCTCCAAAATAATACTGTGCTCAACCCCCCTATCCGGTGGCCTACCACGTGGAAGGTCTCTAAAAACCTTTTCATATTTTTGCAAAAGTCTCTCTATCTCCTTTGGGTGTTTGACAATATTTATAGTTGGATTGGGAGATGTAATATGACATTCAGTATCCCATTCTATATCCCCATGCCTCAATATAGATCTCATACTATTGCAAGTTACTACTTTATTTGGATAAGTGTGTTGCCCTCTCACATTCTTTGTACTCATTTTGAATCTTGGAATTTCATTTCGGGAATTTGATAATTTACTGTATGCTCTCCTATTGAATACAGCCATTGCACTCCCAAAACCACATTAGTATCAGGAACATCAACCACATAAAAACTATCAACAAAAGTATAGTTAGCTACGGTGACTTGCAGCTTTGGAACCCATGTTTTGCATTGTATTGTGTTGTGACCGGGAATGACAACTGTGAAGCCATCAAATGGTTCAATAGGTATCTTTCTTTTCTCTACCATCTGTGCATCAATGAAGTTATGAGTGGCTCCTCCATCTACCAAAACTGAAGTTCTTTGTCCTTGTACCACACCTTTGCATCGGATAGTATGATAGCAAGGTACTGCTGAAAGCACTGCCATTCTTGCTTTGTCCGGTGAAGGCTGATTTTCTTCTTGTATTTCCTCTTCTACTACTGTCTCATATGCCTCTTCTTGATCTGAAATATGTCCATATTCATCCATGCCCCCATCATACCCCTCATTGTCAGAAAATACTTCTATGTATTGAGCCTTTCCTTTGGTACATTTGTGCCCCGGTGTCCATGGTTGGAGGCATGTGAAGCACAATTTCTTTTTTCTAAGTTCATCCCTGTTTAGTCCCTTTTTTTATTCCTCTCAAATGACTCTCTTTTCCAAGGTTTCTTATCATATCCATCCCTTTGCCAAGGTTTCTTTTAAAATTTGCAGCTAGGCTTAGGAGGAAATCTCGTTCTAGGAAGCACATTTTGGAGATCCCTAGTCAAGCTCATTGCATCTTTTAATGTAGTTGGCTTGTGGGATTTGACCAAACCTCTTAAGGGTTCAGCCAAACCTTCAGTGAACATCAATACTAATCTTCCCATGGATACATCAGCCACCTTGACTGATAATTTTTGAAAGTACAACATATATTCGGTAGGGGACCCAGTTTGCTTCAATTGAGCTAGTTCTTTGAAAGGCAATTTTGGATCTTTTTGTTCAAATCTTTCTAGTACCCTGTCAACAAATTCTCCATGTGTTTTAACTTGATTATGAACCAAGGTTTTCAGCCCATGAAACCACCATTCATTGGCATCTCCTTCCAAATGCAAAATGGCCATTTTTAATGCATCCTCTTCCAACATAGGATTCAACTGAAAATATACATCCAATTTTTGCACCCAAGTGTTAGCAGAATTTTGAGAAGAACCATCAAAAGTAGGAAGTGACATTTTTCCAATAGCACTATTCAATTCTTTGTTTTGGAATGGACTCCTATTGTCTCCCTTCATTTTAATCTTTTGCATAGCATCAATGTAGTCACTGAGTGGTACACCTCTTTTACACTCTTCATTTAAATCATTCCAATCATTTACTAGTTTCTTGTAATCCAATTCAAGATTGGGCTCTTCTTTGGGTGTGAGAAATTTAGGTGCAGTATGCCTTTGTGTGCTTTGAAATTCATCAGGTCTATTATGAGGTCCTATACTTGAGAAAATATGCTCATTCCCTTTCATCTTTTCCCCTGAGTGTGAACCACTATTATCTCCTATCATCCCTTTGCCTGAAAGTTGGCTACCCAACAATTCGAAACCTTTCATCATTTGTTTATTCATATCTAGCATAACCATGGTAATTCCTTCAAAACATGGTTTTAAGGCTTCAATAAATTCCTCCTTATGTCTTAATTTTTCCTCCTCCTCTCTATCCATTGTTTTAGAAAAAAACTATTTTTCTGCTACTATCTCTTCTTCAATCAAAACTTCTTCAACTACTGATTCAAAGGGTGGTGTTTTATTTGTTTGGATTCTTGTTAATACCATCAGGTTCCAAGACCATGCTCTGATACCACTTGTAATGACCCTTTTTCAAAATTCTATTAAAATGCCAATTTTTCCACTTTTTCCCCAATTTCGACCTTTGACTAGTTTAACTGTTTTGACCTCCAAATCAACCCAAATGCTCCCAAATCTTCTGTAGGAGTGTATGAATGGTATTTAGACTTGAATATCAGGTTCAGGGATGTTTTATGTCCCTCCAAATACTACTTCAAACTTGATTTGTATTCTGATCAATATAGGTAATTTTGACTAGTAATTTGTGCATCAAATCCCCCCCGGGTAACACTGCAAATGGCCTTCCAAAAGCCTCCAAACTCCCATGAATTTATGAACAGAGGTATATAATGTGTTAATTATGTGATTAAGGTCTAATATGCACCATTAATTGATTTTTACTACTTTTCTAACTCTCTCACATTCAATAGCAAAAACCCCCAATTCGACCCTTGGGGAAATGACACTATTTCACCTCCCAATACAACTAAACTGAGTAAAAATGATTCAAATGCTCAAGTACATTACATGAAACTTGTAGAAGAAATCCATGGCAGTATATTGATCACACATATATCAGAGAATCATCCATCCATTCGAAATAATCCACATTATAGTGTCATACATCAATGCATTGGGGAAATGGACATTGTTTGCTCATTAATCAATAGTTTTGCATACAACCAGTGGGTATTTCGACCTGAGACTTTCTGAATATTAATAACAGAGGATATGAATCTATTACAATCAGAAATATAGAATGAGAATCTCTCTCAAGAAGCACAAGTGCTGACCAAAAATGCCCTCCCTCAAGGAGCATGAATATGCCTTCAAAACTGGAAACGGTGGAGAGAAAGTGCTGCACTAAACCAAACCATGAAACTTCCTGTAGCTTCTACCTGAAAATAAAAAATCCATTAAGCACCATGAAAGACCTGAGTGGCCTCTCCAAACACCAACTTGGATGGGAATCTTTCACGCTCGAAATTGGCTAAGGCAAGAAACTAGTCATCCACTAGCTCTCTCTTCACAAATGCAATTTTTCTCAAATCATCAAAAGCCATTCTCATTCTTCATTTCTACATTTTATAACCAACATTAGCCTTCTAAGGGTCGAAATCCTCTCAATAGATTCAATAGATTTCCATTTAGGAAATATTCCACATTTGCCACTTGTCTCCTAGTTCCAACCTTCCATCTTCTCCAAATTCGATTTTGAGTCTCTTTGGCTTCTCCAACTCCTAAATTCGCCTTCCTTGAGCCTATTTTTGATGATGACATGTCATAGTGGTCAGATGTCAGAGGTCAGGTCTGCAATTTGTCATAGTTGTCATAGATGCTCCATCATTGGTGTCATAGGGGCTAGGGAATCTAGCCCAAGTGTCCACAAACTTCTACTTTGACTCTTTATCTTACATGGAGGTTACCAATCCTTCCCAATTCGACCTAAGATGCTCAATGACATGTGTTATGACTTACCAAATCACACAAGAGTGTTCACATTCCCATTAATTCGAATTTGCAAAAGAGAGATACCATGTATTATGAAAAATCAAGCTAGTGTGGGTCCCACCACCTCCATATGTCTCCAAAACCACTTGCCACTTACTATTTATCTTGAATTTATTTACTCACCATATTTATTAAATGCTTGAACCCCTCTAATTTCTAAATATCATTTATTAGCTTCCTTATTACCATCCCACATGTGCCCATCCAACCTAGGAAACTAGTAGGATTGATGGGATTGTCTTACTATGCACTTATTTGAATGGGGACATTACACTCTCCTATGCTGAAATGATAAGAAAGAAGTCTCCGAAGATTTTAGGCTCTTCGGAAGATGATACTTTTGAGAGGCCATCGAAAAGAGATGGGAGAAAATCTCATAGGGAGACAAGGGCAGAAGAAGCAACGAGGAAAAAAATGAAAGGTAGTCAACCAACGATCAAGATGTCCATCGGCAGAAATACCAGAAATAGACTTCCCAAGGGAGAAGCTGCCCCCCATCAGCCATCAAGTAATGCGTCTAGTCTCTTGGAATTGCCGAGGATTGGGGAATCCCTTAAAATCAGAAGCAGTTAAAAATCTAGTGAAATCTGAGTTTCCTGAGATCCTCATGCTTCAAGAGACTAAAATTGAAGGGGAATCCCTCCTTCTGCTCAGTAAATTGAATTGAAAAAAGAATGCTGGGAGAGCAGTCAGTGCTAGGGGCTCCTCTAGAGGGCTGGCCACTCTGTGGGAGGAGGATAAATTCCATCTCGAAAGTTCTTTTGAGACACAACACTGGATTTACACCGACCTCAGGTACAATGTGAATAAGATGTCCTTTGCTCTTGTCAATTTATATGTCCCTGTCCATTATGCTGAAAAGAGAGAGTGTTGGAAAACTCTGACAGTCTTCCTTGAGTCAAGATCCCCCAAGAATATAATTCTTGCTGGCGATTTCAATCTTGTTTTTGTACCAAAGGAGAAGCGTGGTGGAAACACTAATCGAGATCAAATCCTTCCATTGGTCGAAGATCTTCTTCAGCATTGGGACTTAATTGATTTCAAGCCAAAAAAAGGGTTATATACCTGGACTAACAATCGCGTTGGGGATCAACATATATCTGCCTGACTTGACAGATTTTTAATTTAGAGCTCCATTCTGCTTGAAAATAAGATCATCTCCTCCAAAATTTTGTAAAAATTGACATCGGATCATAAGCCTATCTTAGTGCAGTTTGAGGAGGAATTTTTTTTGGGACCCATCCCCTTCTGGTTTAATCCTCTCTGGGTTGAAAGAGATGGATTTGTGGAAACTGTTAACAATACATGGAGAGCTCCTGTTAATGGGTCGCCTAGCTATGTATGGGGGCAGAAAATTAAGGCCACCAAGGTGGCTTTGAAAACTTGGATAAAAAAGCCCTTTGTTTCTCCTACGAGCTGTAGAAAGCAGTCAACCAATCAGCTGATTGACTTGCAACTTGAATTGGAATCGAAAGACATCACTTATTCTGCAACATAAAAGGAACAAGCTACCCAGCTCATTACTTTTCGAGCTTACAGGCATGAGGAAGAACATTGGAGGCTCAAATCAAGAAGTCTCTGGTTGAAATCGAGAGACAGAAATACCCCATTCTTTCACAAACAATTCAAAGCTCGCCTTTCTCGTAATCATTTGGATGAAATCACTGCTTCTGATGGGACTGCCCACAAAGATATAGCTCAATTAATAGAGGCAACAACTTCTCATTTTCAGGAGCTATTTACTAAAAAAGGAATGGATACGGATGAGGAATTTACTGAATTCCTCACTAACATTCCGAGACTGGTTGGAGAGAAAGATAATGCAAGTCTTTTGAATCCCTTCACTGAAACTAAAATTAGCAATGTTATTTGGGATATGGAGCCGGACAAAGCCCCGGGACCTGATGGCTTTTCCGTACACTTTTACAGAATTTGCTGGGATATAATCAAGGTGGATTTAGTCCATATGATCAGGGGATTCCTCCAAAAAGCCAAGGTCAGAGGCAACATCAATTCTACATTTTTGTCTTTAATCCCAAAGGAATCAAACCCTGGGACCTTCGATAGGTTTAGGCCTATCTCGCTGTGCAATGCATCATATAAAATTCTGTCTAAGCTCATGGACAATAGAATCAAGCCATTGCTGGGTAATCTCATCTCCTCCAATTAGGGTGGTTTTGTGAAAGGTAGGAATATCATGGATAATGTGACCATTGTGCAGGAAACCATTCACTCCAGCCACCAATGCAATGAACAAGGGATGATTATAAAGCTTGACATGGCTAATGCCATCTACCGGGTAAGACATTCCTTTTTGTTTCAATTTATTCTATCTTTTGGCTTCAACACTGATTTTGTAAGGTTGATCAAAGCTTGTATAGGTAGGCCATGGATCACTCGTTTAGTGAATGGTAGGCTTGTCGATTACTTCCAATGTACTTGGGGTCTAAGGCAGGGCTTCCCTCTGTCCCATTTCTTATATGTTTTGATGGTATACTCCCTCAGCAGAAAGTTGAATGCAGAGAAGGCTGCAGGAACAGTTCCAGGCATACGAGTGATGAAAGATCTTGTCCCCATTAATCATGCCTTATTCACAGACGATTCTCTCCTTATGGGAGGAGCCTCTGTCAAAATTGCAAGGGTTTTCAATGATGTAATACAAAGTTTCTGCAGAGTCTTTGGAGCTCTTGTTAACAAGAGAAAATGTGCTGTGTATGGCTGGAACGTGAATCATGCTACCATTCAATGAATTGCCCATTACTTAGGCTATACTGGCTTTGCAGATTGGGAAAATTTTAAGTATCATGGCTTGCCTTTAACCTTGGACATCACTAAGGCCACTCATTGGCTCGAGGTAATAAGCAAAATTAAATCTAAAATGGAAGCTTGGGGAGGACAGTGGCTAACCAAAGATGGAAAATTAATTCTCATCAAATCAGTTATCTCCTCTCTGCCTCTCTATCAGGCATCATTTTTATTGAAACCTGAGCTGATTACTGAGCAGGTAGCAAAGCTAATATGAACCTTCTTGTGGCAAGGAGGTAAGGGGAACCATAAAAAATTCCATTTGGTGTGCTGGGACGTTGTGAAAAAATCGTTTGCTGAAGGAGGTCTGTAGGTCAGAGATCCCGGGCTTGCGAATTTGGCACTTGGTGGAAAGATGTTGTGGAAGATCTTCTCCAATCCCAGCCACCCTGTTAGCCGTTTTCTTATTAAAAAATATCTAAATCGTGTATCTGATTCCAGTATGGATGAATCTACCTCCATCAAAGGCACCACGATGTGGAAATTATGCAGCCGTGGATGGGAGTTTAAAAAAAAAAAATCTCTATCGCATACCAAGAAATGAGAGGCAGATTTTACTGTCGAATGATAAAATTATGGGTCGCCCACCTCTCTTGCAGAATGATGAATTCCATGAATTACGTAGCTGGCTCATCCAGCATGGCATCACCAAACTCACTGACATCTCAAATTGGGACTAGGATGGAAATTGGTATGAGTGGAATCTTCCCAGGCCGCCTGATAGGATGCTCGATCACTTGAGCTCGCTGCTCGCAACCCTTATTGGATTAGCACCGGTTCATATTCGCTCAAGGGATAAATGGGGCTGGGGATTGACGGGAGAATACACAGCAGCTCTGGGATTCGCTGCCCTTCAGTCGCAGCAATCTCAGACTCAGTCAAACGTTATGTGGAGGCAGGTTTGGGACTTATTCGGCATTCCAAAAATTAATTTTTTCAGCTGGGTTCTCATGCACAGAAGACTCTTGACAGGTGAGAACTTGCAAAACGTGGAATAATCGGGCCGCACAGATGTCCACTTTGTCAATCATCCTAGGAAACAATCGATCATGTGTTCAACGATTTCCCATTCATGTAGGAGGTGTGGCAGCTGGCTTTGCAAAGTCTCAATGTTCAAACTCCATCTTAGTGCAATATTGTCTCCTTATTTTCCACTTGGACATGCCGTTTATCCTATGGCGATTAAGAGCAAATATTTATGGTCCAAGATCTGGCATGCAGTCCCAAAATATCTATGCTGGGAAGTGTGGTTAGCGAGGAATGAGGGCATCTTCCAAAACACATTTTGCACCCCAGCAGTAGTGGTCGTTAAAGCCAAGGCATTGCTTTTGGAAATGGTGGAAAATCATCCCTTTAATCAAATTAACATGCTTCTTCCAGTAGAGAACAACTGGATTGGCAACCCAACGCTGCGTACAAGGAAAAATATTTTTTCTCGACCTATCAACAACCCTGTGTGGCGGCTCCCGCACAACGAATCTGAATTTCATCAGTGGTGGAAGAATCAAGGTAAAGATACTATTTTTTTCGATGGGGCAGCTAAGGGAAATCCAGGGAGAGCTGGAGTCGGAGGGGTATTCTATGCTCTTGATGGTCAAATTAAGGGCAGTTTCAGCTGGGGGTTAGTGCAGTGTACAAATAACTAGGCTGAATTATTAGGTCTGCTCAAAGCTTGTCAGATAGCTCATGGAAACGAAGAACATGATATTCAAATTTTTGGAGACTCGAAAATCCTAATTAAACTATTAAACACTGAAGATGATTTCAATAATGCGGTGTTAAATAAGACCTTGCAACGAGTCCAAAAATTGCTGCAAAAATTCACCTCTTCCTCCTACTTCCACATCCTTCAGAGTCTAAATCAGGAAGCTGACTTTAGGTCCAATGTAGGCTGCCTTTTAGCCCCAGCAGACTTGATACAGAATGATGATATTCCTATATGGTCTCCCATCCCATAAGATAGCAGCTCCTTGTATATTGTAATTATAGGATTAAGGGCACCTTTGAATTTTGAGCTCTTTGGTTTTGTATGATTGGTTGATTAGGAGTAAGCCCAACCAAGTTTTCTCTAATAAATATTAATCGTTCTTGTTAAAAAAAAAATACGACAGCAGGGAGCTTAAACAACTTTTACACCAAGTAAATATCTGAGACAAACAAATATCTTCTAAGTGAAAAACTTAGTGAATATGTTTGTAATCATCTCCTCTGTAGGACAATAATGCAGTGAGATGGTCTTGTTGTGCACCAGCTCCTTGATGTAGTGCATGTGAACCTAAATATGTTTGGTCCTTTGATTCTGAACTGAGTCACTAGAGATCCCGATGGCACTTTGATTATCACAAAAAAGGTCTATTGAAGGAGAAGTGCGAATTCCAAACTCATTCAAGATCCCATGCAACCAAACTACCTGGATAACTGCATTCACAACCCCTCTATACTCTGCCTTTGCTGAAGAAAGTGCGAGTGCTGCTTGCTTCTTGCTTGAACAACAGATTGGTCCTGATTTTTACATGAATACATACCCTGAAGTAGACTTCATATCAATATTGTCTCCAGCCTAGCTTGAGTCAGTAAAACCAACCAGATCTAGTTGAGCACCAGCAAAATAATGTATACCAAACTCTCTCATACCTTGCACATAGTGCAAGATCCTCTTAGCTTCCTTCCAATACAACTCATGTGGCTCATGCATGTACCTAGCCATAGCACCAACATAATATGATAGATCTGGTCTTGAATGTGTCAAATACAACAAGCTACCAATCAACTGTCTGTTAAGAGTGCTATCCAACAAGGGAGTGGAACCACCTTCTTCCAAACTAATGCCATATAGGAAAGGAAAAGATGTGGCTTTCCAATCATCCATATGAAAGTTTGTTAGTAAATCATATGCATACCTTGACTATGAAATCATGATCCCTGAAGCATTTTGAGTTACTTCAAGACCAACGAATTGTTTTAATAGTCCTAGATCTGTCATAGCGAATGTTTTTTTCAAGGAAGACTTGATGTGATTCAACCCGGTAGCAGAGCCACCGGTGATGAGAAAGTCATCCACATACAAAACAATCAACAATAGACATCCTCCCTTCTGTTGCATGTAAACATTGCAATCAGATTTGCATCTTTCAAACTTTAGTGATAGTAAGAAGGAATCCATCTTTTCATACCATGCCCTTGGGGATTGCTTGAGCCCATACAATGATCTCCTTAGTCTGCATACCAAGGAAGGATCATCAGTGTACCCCTTAGGATGTTTCATGTAGATCTATTCTTCTAAGTCACCATGCAAGAAGGAACTCTTTACATCCATGTGATGTACCTCCCATGTATTTGAAGCCGAATGGCCAAGACAACCCTTATTGAATCCATTTTTGCTACAAGAGAGAATGTCTCATTGTAGTCCAAACCTTGAACTTGTGAGTACCCCTTTGCAACTAACTGAGCCTTGTACTTGGTTGTAGATCCATCAGATGCAAGCTTTGTTTTGTAGATCCATTTGCACTAAACTAGTTTCCTCCATGGGGGAAGAGAGACAAGATCCCATGCCTGATTGTTCTGTAGTGACTCATGTTCTTCATCCATAGCTACTTTCCATCTCGGATCATGGCAAGCCTCTCTGTAAGACTATGGATCAGAACCCACCATCATGAAGCACCTCTCAGGGAGAAGTGGATCTGTATGGAAAAGTGCAATGTTAGCATCTTGGTATTGAGATCTTGTTCTTTTGTAGTCAGATGGGTCTCCAGCCATGTCCCCAGCTGGCTCAATAAGATTTTGAGCCCATTTAGGCTTTGGATTGGGAGAGGGTGCTGGATCTAGATTTGGATCTGACAGATCTTTATGCTCAATATCTAGATCTGAATCATATTGATCTTCTTCTTCGGAATCTGAATGTGGATCACCTGTAGAAGCATCATTAGGAGCAAATGGAGGAGGTAGATCAATTATACCTTCTTCTTCAACTAGTTGTAGATCATGCAATGGATCCTCATTGAATTCAACACTTCTTTCAATGAAGCATCTCTTGGTTTCAATCTCCACCAGCTTGTAAGCCTTTGCATCTTCTGCATATCCAAGAATGATGCATTCGCTACTTTGAGGTTGAAGTGATTTCCTCTTGTCAGAGGGTATTCTGGCCCATGCCTTGGATCCAAAAACCCTCAGATGAGAGACATCAGGTTTGTGTCACTTCAATGCTTCAAATGGAGTGACCCCATCAATAGATTTATGGGGTACCCTATTCTGAATGTATGTTGCACAATTCACTGCTTTTGCCCAGATATTTGATAGGAGTTCTCTTGCTTCAAGCAAGCAGGTAGCCATCTCTTTCAATGACCTATTCTTTCTCTCTGATACATTATTTTGTTGTGGTGTGTATGGGACAAAATGTTGCATTTGAATAACTTCGGAAGCACACAATTGCTGCAAATCCTTCTTGATGTAATCCCCTCCATTATTTGATTTGAGTGCCTTGAACTTCCTTCCAGCAGTGTTCTCAACTAAGGCTTTGGAAAATTTGAAGCTTTTGAACACCTCATATTTTTGTTTGAGAACATAGATCTAGCAAAACCTAGATTAGTCATCATTGAAGGTCAGAAGGTATCTGGATACATTCATTGAAGCAGTGGGCATCGATCCTGAAACTTCACTATGAATCAGATCTAGGATGGAGGAATCTCTCTTTGCCTTCCCAACATCATACTTTCGCTTTGGGTGCTTCCCTACCAAGCAACCTTTTCAAATTCCTTCAGAGAAATTTATGTTCGGAAAACCTTCAACCATCTCTTCCTTGTGCAACTACTGTAGGTATTTGAAGTTTAGGTGTTCGAATCTTCCATGCCAGATTCTGCTTGTCTCATTTGCATGATTCAAGAGAGCACTTTGATGTGAGTATGGAAAGAAGCAGGAGAAATCATATGACTTGGAGTCATGGTTTGCAACTCCTTTGGCTATAAAATTCCCATATGAGATCTCAGCAACCTCAATTGTGTCAGGTCCAAATACTACTTTCTTTGGTGAACTTCTATGTGTCATCTAATAAACATACAACAAATTAATTGGTAGAGAAGGCACATACAACACATTGTTGAACTTTCCATGCTCAAGTTGTATATTACCCTTCCCTTCAACAAAGATTTGAGAGTCATATCCCATGTGCATGTTGGGTCCATTGGTGAGATCTATGGAATAAAATGGCTCTCTGGAGGAAACCATGTGGTTGGAGGATCCATAATCAATAAGAAAAGCTTGGAATTGTGAAAATCTGGCCTTCAATGCATGACATCTCTCATGATCTTCTGACTTTCCACTTGGATCAGTATTCCTTGCGCCTTCAGGGAGGGAAATGTTATGATGTTCAAGAAGTTTTTCCATTTGATATATGGTCTTCTTAATACAAAAAATCTCAGGATGATTATCCTTTTTGTAGTATGTACACTTGGATTTCTCAAATTTCTTTTGTTTGTCCTTCTTGGAGTTGGAGGCTCCTTCCGATGGACTAGACTTGGCATTCTGCTTGGTTTCATATTGCCTCTTCTCTTTGCGCTTTTGCTTCCCTTTTGCATTCGCACTCTTTGATTCTCCATCCACAAGAGCTTGATTTTTGGAGGCCTTCAAGGTGCCCATCTGGATCAATTTGTCTTTTTATTGGATGAGAGATTCAGTGAAAACATCTAAGGATGGAATTTTCCAACCAGGGATTGAAAATATCCCTAAATGGAAGGTAGATACAAATATGGAGAACTCATGACCTAGCTTGCTCAAAATGGATAGCACCAACTGCTCACCCTTCTTCTCAATGCCACACTGCTTGCATTGCATGACCAAAGATTTGAATTTGGAAAATAATTGCTGGATGGTCTCAAAACTACTAGGTTGAAGAACAATCAACTCATTCTCCGGAATATGGCCCCTTAGCTCATCTTTTTTATCGAAGAGGGTCTCCAACTTCAACCAAAACTCTCTTGGAGTCTTCAATCCATAGAGGTGGAAGAGTATATCTCTGGAAATATGAATATACATGAAACCAAATGCTTCATCCAATATATTCAAATACTTGGCCTTCTCAATAGCTGCTTGAGGTTGGACCTCCTTTCCCATTGTTACCCTGTACAATGACTTGTTGTGCAATACCATCTGCATATCATCCCTCCAATCAAGGTAATTTAAGGGTGTCAGGATCCTGGGAGAGAGAGGAGCATTCAAATTCTCCATTAGAACTGCTGGAGCGAATACAAGGTGGTACTGTTGCAATGATAAACTTTCAATAACCTACAAAAAACTCTCAATTTTGGAGATAGACTAGTACTGGGCATTGCTTTAGGACAGTAGGCACATTTTTATGGATCCTTCACACCTGGATAGACCTCAATGGATTTCTCCAATGAATTCAATGCAATGGAACCAGGATTTGCTGTGGAAATCCAAAGGCTTCTGATGCACTACTGAAAGAAGCTGCTCAACCTACTCTCACTAATATTTGATACCATTTGAAATTCTAAATCACAACAGATCATGGAGATGAGTATACCTCATAGAGAAAGAATGAGTAGAGAAATTGAGTTACAGTGAAAATTGTAGTAAAAAAGAGCAGACAATTAATCATGCATGAGAACTCAAATAGGAACATAATAATGTCACATGATCCAATAATCAATATAGTCAAAAATGATTATAATGGATATAATTCGAATCACTTGGGATAATTCGAGTCTCAGTGTGTCTAGCATAGGGATTGTCACCACTAGAGTGCTCCAGAAGACCCAAACTCAACTCAATTGAACCTAAACTCAGTTAACTGAAGACACAATCAGTTAACTGAATAAGAAGAGCACATTAGCGAGTCTATCATGCAAATCAATCAGAAAAGGGTGCATGAGGCCAAAATCAGTGGTAATTGGAGCATAAACCCCCCACAAGAGTCATCTAACTCATGTGGACTGAACTGGAACACTGACTAGGCTCCTAAAATATAGGGAACTGACTTAAGTGATCCTAAAATTATGCATCTATGGTGCATTAGGTGGTAGATGGATCCTAGATGACCTATGCACACCGCTACGGGGGAAATGACATCATCAACTACAAGGAAAAAAAATAATTCCAGGTAGGACAAGGAAGGAGTATTAATGATCCTAACACATGGAATATACGGTTAACCCAATTATCCTTGAGATGAAGCCACCAAGAATAGGTTTTGGATATGATGTTGTTGCCTCACTACATACACATGGGCTTGTTGACACCAGGAAAGTCTTATTTATTGCAGGAGGATTTCATATTGAGTTGCTAGAAGAGAAACCCATTGTTGTTTATGTAGGCCATGTTGATATTCCTACCCTTCCAAAATTTGAATATGTTATTGCAGATGAACTTGTTGTTGATGTGAAATATTGTTCTACCCAAGTAAGTGACCTATAACCTAAGCTTGGATCCTTTGTTTAGTCATAATAGAAATCATTGTCATATCATCATCTTCATCATAAGAATCAGAGGAAGTTTCCCAAGAATTAATATTCTTGGAAAGATAACATTTATGCTTTCATAACTTTACAAGAAAATGTGAAATACAAAACCATGGACCAATACCGACTACCAAGATTGATTGTGGTTGGATTGATGAATGGTTATGGAATCATTTGAATCAATGTTTGAGGACTTATTACAAATGTATTTCTTCGATTGTATAGCGGTATAATACTCATATTTCCTACTATTCATCCATGTAAGTGGTTAACTGAAGATTGACCAAAAATACCGGTCGATTGAGTTTTGACTGGAAATGAGTTTGACTAAGTTTTGATTGTAAATGACTTTGAATGAGTTTCAACCACATGTGACTTTCAACTGCATTTCGACATTTACTTGTTGTTAATAGTTATATTACTATTTGGCAGTTCTATTGATCTCTCAATTATGTTTTTGAGGGGTATTTATTGACTTGATGAATATAAACCCAACCTAAGTCATCAGTCAATTGTTGATCTTGAATGAGTTGTTTAATAGGTTGTTATGGGGATGATTTTTTCACTATTGATGGCCAGAGACTGTATTGATGCAACTAACTAAAACTGTGTTTTATTTGTGATGGGCTCCTAAAATGGTACATTATTTGGCCCATCTAATGGTACCTAAAAGGTTTGTTAGGAGGAATAAGGACTTAAATACACAAGATATATTTAAGTATTTATCTAAAGCTTACACATGGTTGTTTAATGAATACTTTGACATTTTATTAGTAGTGTTTCCTTATTTGCTCATTCCTTCGATTTATTTAATGAAAATAATGGAAATTGAGTTGTTGTGGAGTTCTAGGTGGAGGATATATAAATTAAAGTGGAAGAGATCAAGCCACAACAACCAACTCAATCTCCTTCAACCAGTTCACTAGACAAACTAAGACATGATTGATAGATTTAAGGGATTATGTTCCATCTTCATCCTCATGAGATTTCAGCACATGGAGAAGGACTCAAGTTATCATCCAAATTCAAATTCACATGGCCAAGGTTGAATTCCTAAAGAGGGAATCAATCCCACCATCTTGCATGCATATTTCTAGTTAATTAGGACAACTTCCACCAAACAAGGAGTTGATTGCATGGGACAGATTGGAGTTTACTCAAGTACAAATAGAAGTAGGATTTGAGATGTTAGGGTAGATTATCTTCTATTATTTTTCTCTTTATCATTTCCATTCCTCCCTTTATGGTCAAGGAGAATTTGTATCAAGAGGTAGCTTACTGCCTCGTTTTAATGGCATATTTTTAATAAAGAAGATCTAGTTTTGTTCCATTCTTTAGTATACTTGCTTAGGTAAGGTTCCATGATCTTCCTTGGGTTGGTACCACTCAAGGGAAGGATTGAGAACCCTTGCATGTATTTCATTTAATTTATTTATATTTATGTCATTTTCATCCATGTGTTTTGCTTTTCTTGTAGTTTCCTGTAGCGTTTCTGTAGTTCTTGTCGCATTTCAGTAGTTTCCTGTAATGTTCTTGTAGTTTTTTGTTACAAGCACTTTTAGAGAAAATCAATGTTTATTTCTTGTTATTTTAATTCTGACATTTTATTTCTTGCATGCTTCAATTCCCATTTTTAAGCAAGTCATTCTTTATTTTCATAGTTAAGTTGTTGCTTTGAATTTTTTGTATTTCTTAGTTAGTCTTTCAAGTTATTTCCTTGATGTCTTTATTTTCCTAGATTAAGTTGTTGCGTTACATTTACCATCTTTCTTAGTTAGTCTTTCAAGTTATTTCCTTGATGTCTTTATTTTCCTAGATTAAGTTGTTGATTTTCATTTATTGTCTTTCTTAGTTAGCCTTTCAAGTTATTTTCTTTGCAATTGCGTATACAATTCACAATACCTCTTAAGTTTTTACGAACTCTTGGGTTGATAATTTAAGTAATGAGCCAAGGGATTCAATGTTTATGTCTGCAATTATTTGGCCCATCGATTTGTTTAGTCTATTGATCATTTGAGACTATTTTGACAACAAAATTTTGGAAATTTGGTTTTTTATTTTTCATATGCTCTTGATTATTAGCATGGTGCACAAGTTATTTCACTAATTTCTAAGTATATTAGGTGAAGGATCTTATTGGTGACATTGTTTTTAGAATTCTTTGTGGAAGTATTATCGTGCCTGATTTTGATCAGTCTAATAAGGGTAGTTGTGCTTAAGTCCTTGTTTATTGTACCATTGTTGTTAGTATATTGGAGGTGACAATGTTTTCAGACTTCTTCTATGAGTATTACTATAGCTAAGTTTAATAAATTTGATGGTAATAGTTGTTCATATTTTCCTTGGAAAATATTACTGTATCGTGGTCGATCAACATTTGCAATTCACAACAAATTAAAGTGGGGATGTTATGTAATTTTTTTTCCCTCCAAGCTAAGTTTATAGGGGGTGTTGGAACCATAGGTTCTTAGTAAACATCACCTTTTAGAATTGAGGGAGTTTACCATTTAGGAAAATGACCAACCAACTAATATGGGAGCTGACCATTGTGGGATTTGACCAATGCATGTGAACCTAATTAGCATATGGAGTTACCAGATCCACATTTTATAGAGTAAGTATGGGATCCATAACCATACATTGAGGTTTTGGTTATGGACCTTTACCTATTTATAGATCATATCTTGGATTTGTCTATTATGACAAGCTATCAAGATATTCATTATTATGGATTAAGTGCAAATGGTGGCTATCAACACCACCTTTCTTTTGGAATATTTGTTATCCATTTCCATTTTTGTTGTCTGTCTCGATAGTAACCCATTACCTTGAGAATGGAATAAATAGATTAATAAGAAGCCTATTTGAGGGGGAAACCTCCTCATACAATGTATCAAATGCATACGACAATATGAGATGACTTTAAAACTAGGTCTCCTTGGTACAATTACAATCCTAGTCAATCATATAATTACAATTAAGGTTCTAGTCGACCAATAAAGACAATACTTATATAATAATAGAAATATAATGTCACAATATATAGGGATTGCTGGTCACCTATAAAAGGGTTGGGGTTCCATTTCCTGTCATGGAACATGATGATATCATGTTGATACAACTCACACAGTAAATTCTTGTCTTCATTATTACTTGTCCCATAGGATTCCAAAAATGACTCGGGAGTTTTGAGATCATGTGGCCTTCCCTCAACTAAGGCCCGAAGTACAAACAATATGTGTCTCTCTTGTAATATTGGATCATAAATGGGTGAAGGTGCTCAAGAACTGAGTAAGTAATGCATGGGCTATTACTCATTTAGCTTTTCTTATTTTAATGTCTTCACCTCTACTTCTAGTTTAGTTATCATTTTTTGCCCTCCTCTGAATTCTATCCATCTAATTCTATTAATAGCATATAATTCACCCATTGTTTTCTTAGGGTGTTAATCCTCATTTTATGTTCTTCTAGTTGCACTACACCCCTCCCATATTCTTCTACAACACATGTCCACTACTTGTGCTCTTAATATTTGTACACCAATTAAATTGATCCCTTATGCTTCCTTTGTTTGAATGTCTATTGATTGAACAATAGTATCTATAGCAATGCGAAACTTAGTTTCCATGGGTTCATCAACTACTTATGTAGCAAAGGATTCTATGATATATTTCATAATTTTATTCACGAATTCAGAGATGGTCTCTTCATCAGTTTTACCAACTTGATTTTTTTTATCAATATTCCCATTAATAGTAGCGACATTATCAACATCATCAACCATATCAACATGCAACAATTTCAGAAAAAAAACTTCAGAAACAATCTCAAAGACAATTTCAGTGACAGTCTCAAAAGTTGCGACATTATCAATTTTAATAGTTGCTTTAGTAGCAACTATCTCATCTTCAACTTCTGTAGTAATGGGTTTGTCCGTTGTGAGTATGTGGTGATAATATTGTTTGCATGGTCACCTTTATGCATAGCAGAAGGTGACCAAACACTTTCTTCAAGGACTTGGATTCTCTCATTTTCCTTCTAACAGAATCTAACTTTTGTTTTAACCTTTTGTTCTCCTTCCTTAAATTTATGATTGAGTTTCAAGAAGGAATCATAGGAAGGTTTTAGATGTAGCTTACTAGGGTCAAAGATGACTCTTTTATTTGTAAAACTACATGTGGAACTTATATAGCCACTTTAGTTTGAACATCATCCTGAAAATGTTGGGGTGGAGTCTTCGCAAAATCTCATGCCTAAAAAATATCTTCAACAAGCTACTGGAGAAAAATTTCTTCTACTGTTCCAACTCCTATTGTGTGTTCTTATGTGGCAGCAACATGGCCTTTTGTTGCTGGTTCTTGTGAAGTAACAACATGGCCTTCTATTGTTGGTTCTTAACAGGAAGAAACAAGGTTTTTAGATGATAGTTCTTGTGGAGAGGCATCAATTTTCTCCTGAAGAATTTTTGGTTCATTTTTTATATGTTTTGTTGTTGTTTTTGTGTGGCTGCAGCAGAGCCTTTCTTTGTTGGTTCTTGTGCAACATCAATATGTATTTTTGATATTGCTACTATAGCATATTGTGTAGCAAATGTAGAACTTGTATTCCTCTTCCTTGGGTATTTTAGAAATGCATATGATTTTCTAGCCAATTTGGCCTTCTATTTCTTTCTTGATTACTCTGAAACTTCTATTGGAGAAGGGGAGTTTTCTTCAACAATTGGGAAAGGAACTCATGATACTTCAACTCTACTTATGGGAGGTTCTATAATATGTCACCCTCATCATCCTCTAAACCTTCTACAACAACTATTAGCTTTGTACCTTTTGATCAATTATGTGTGCTTCTACTTTATGCACTTATGCGGGTTCAATTGCAGATCTTGCATCTACATGATCGTCCTCTTCTTCTTGTGCATGTTCCAGAGCATGCTCATCTTGTTACTCTTCTTATTCTTCTTATACCCTTGATTCCTCTTGTTGACTTGAAGAGACCTCTATAAGGACTCCTCCCAAGTGTGGTTAGACCGATATAAGGCATCAATTATCAACAATTTAATCAGGTCATGGTGAGATAGGCTAAATCTAAGGTTTCTTGTATGTCTAACGTTGTGAGCAATGGAATATAAATATTTTAGCAAGAAGTAAAGTATTTTAAGTAGTCTCTGATGTGTTAGTAGCTTTAAGTGGTATCCGAACAGAAGGTTGTGTCAATCTTCACAAGTGAAGTAATTTTGAATGAAATAGGCCACCTCTGGCCATGTGCGTGGAAAAAAAACTCATTTAACTCCATTTCTCCCATCCACAATAGATGCCTTATTTCAATAAAATAGATCCTTTCCTATGGAAGCATCACTTTTACGCAAACCATCACTCACTAGATAGGGGAAATCTTGTAACTCTAGCCATAGTAGCCTATGTGGCTTGAATTATAAGCCCCTATACTATGGTCATGCAAAATAATTTTTTTATGTGAATTTGAGGATAATAATAGTGTTAAAATCTTGTAATTGTTCCAAATACACCATCTAGCCTGCATTCTAAAAAAACTAAAGCACTTCTGGTTTGCTACACAATTGTTCTAAGGTGATAGGTTCATACCACATGCTAAGCCAACCACGACAGTAGAAGTGATGCAGGTTGACGATGAGTCATTGCAAGGCCGGGGAACTGTGGCAACAAGGGAGTAATAACAAATATAGTGGATTTACAATGAAAATGGACCATAGAATTTCCATATAGGGAACGAATAAATATAGAAAAACTATTGACAAGGTACATAGATAGTAAGGTGACATAATAGGAAATCATGGTGAGATAGATAGTAAGGTGACATAATAGGAAAACATCGTGAGATATACAATGATGTCATTGAAAAGAGGTGAAGTGGGGTAGAAGTAACGACAGATGAAATGACGACTTAACAATAGACCATCCTCCTCCCAACTAAAATGACATTCCATACTCGACATGTGTATTAGACATTCAAGAAGGACAAAAATTGGGATGTCAACTATACAACATTAAATGAAACTATAAACATAAAGAAGAAATCATTCCTCTACATGGATTGTGGGATTCAATAATGATGGTGGCTGCATGCGCTAGGTGTTGAGTCGCATAATTAAGATCTTTTGCCACCCTTTTTTCCCTTACTTTTAATCCTATTTTGCTCACCCATAACCTTGTATTAGCCCATTTTAATGCTTATTTGCAGGGTTTTGGTTCAAAGTGTTTTCCATTGCATTTATGAGTATTCCATCAAAATATGATTAACATTAAGAAAAATTAGCATATTTTGTATTTACTTTTCACTAGTGACTCGGTTTTTGGAATTACTTTAGATCAATTTATTGCAGATGCAGGAGTCGACCACCACCAATCATGTAGCCACTTTGGAAAAATATATTCAAAGAAGAATTATGGTTTTCAGTATGGGTGATGGATTCTTGTATAAATCCGTTATTCTACCTTATATGTTCCAAATTAATTTGGGTGGCTACAATTTATTTGTTAGCTATTTGAAATTATAGTTTTAAATTGTTTGAAGATAAAGGTGACAAATTGGTGGTGGATATGAGTTTAGATTTGATTTTCTAAGAGATTTGAAGATTTACTTCAAATAATTATGAATCCATGAAGTCAAACATCATTAAATGACATTTGGGATGTATTTTGGGCATGTTTTTATAACCCACATCTCCAAATTCGAAATTGACTTTCAAAGGCATCCTAAATTCAACGAGAGTTAGCAAAGATCTTGGAATGAGCTATGAGTTGGTTTTGAGATCCTAATTATTAGCTAATTATTGACACCACTTGAGGATATTTTGGACGTACATTTATTATTTGTTATTTTAGTTTCAATCAAAATTCATGTATAAAATAGAGTGCCTTCTCCATTCTATGGGAAGGACTCTTAGAGCACAAGTCCAATTTATGATGGAATATATTATTTTTCATGAGATTTTGTGTTGATGTAGATTGTAGTTTTATTATTTTCTATGTACTATATTTTAATTTAATTTATGTTGTTGTAGTTAGTTTGTTTCTTTCTTCTTGGGAGAAAGAGCTCGCTCCACGAGATTAGATCATTATGCAAAGTGGTGCTCTTTACTTATTTTGTATGTTTTAATTTATTTTCAGAAGTATGATTTCTTTATTTTCACAAGTGTGTTTTAATTTAAGTTATTTAATTTTGCAAGTATGTTCAAATTTAATATAGATTAGTTTTTATCCAATCTTGCCAACACCGGGAGTTGTGATTCAAGGAAAAATGATTGTCTAATTCATTCATTATCGACATTCAAGTACATAATCATTTCCAAGAGTGATTGAGCTCTCCTTGGATTTATAAAGTGTGGTGCATTTCATTTTTTCAATGACATTTCAATTTGTATATTAATGATGCAATTTCCATTTATTAGAAGCATATTAGATAAACTAATGCAAGATAAGCAATGCAACATGCATATATATGTGATAATATGTAGGGAGATCTCACAGCTACAAAAAATCTCACTAATCTCACTCAAGAATTGCATAGAAGAAAGAAGAATCAATAATCACTCATGAACATAGAAAATGGAGAATAGCAGTATAATCATACACCAGCTGTAAGCTGGCACTGTGAATAACTGAATACAATACAATAACTGTCAAGAGAATTCGAATTAGCCAAAGGTCATTTGAATCATCCTCAGTGTGTAGCTTGGATAACATTGGAGACATCATCCAATCAGTAGAAGTAGTCACAAATAGTCAAAATTCATTCAAATGAGTCTAACTGAGTCTAACTAAGCCATGTGAGCACAAATCAGGGGATGGGGACTCCAAGGAGGGTGCATGAGGCTGTCAGAAGGTCAAGTGGACTCCAAAATAGACAACTAGGAGCTACAGGCAGTTAAACTAAGCAATAAATGCAAGAACTGGTCAATCAATGCTCTAACTGACTGTTAAACTCCTGGTAGGTGAGATAAGGCACATATGTCATCCAGGTGAGAAAAACAAGGCACATCAGGTAGGTAGGAGGGCTACTGAGGGCTGAAGACAGGCTCTAGGGGGCTGAAAATAGGTTCTAGGTGCTGCAGAGACCACCATACTGATGACTGGATGCATGCATGCATGCAAATATAAAAAAAATGACGGTGATAATATTCCAACACCCATCCGCAAGCTATACTATGAGGTAGTAATTGAAACTGAAAAGTAGAGCCCTGGTGATTGAGACCAAAGGTCACCTCGTACAACAATCTAAATAATAAATGAGGAAAGAGGTGTGAAGAACCTGCAATAATTAATTAATGCAAATACACGAGATATCAGAAATAATAGAACTTAGAATCACTTTTATATTGATCACGGGCCACTTCGAGGGGGAAACCTCCTTTGAGAAAGCTCGATACAATTAACTTCACGGTGCCTTCAATGACCTCAACACACACTTATATACTAAGTATATTCCCAATACTATGAGTCAAAACCATGGGACATATAATACTACGGGACGACTTACAAAGCATATGCATCCAATACTATGGGTCAATACTATGGGCTAATATAAACTATGGATCAACAAATACTACGGGACGACTTATAAAGCATATGCGTCCAACAACAATATACTAACATAGTAAAGAGAAGGGTTGACACAGGTTCCTAACAAGAGGGAAAACCCAGTGGGAAGAAATCCCTCCCTCAAAATAGACTGAAGGATGCTAATGTAGCATCGCATCACTCACCCCAGAAGGAGGCAAGTGACCCTCTTTGCCGAATAATGATCGATCAACAAGAAATGGATTAGTAATGTGAGAAGGATGAAACCTTCCATTCTGAAAATCAGATCTGGTTCTCCTTTGATCAAGTGGATCTCCCACAAGATCTCTAGAATATCTAAGAGTAGTGGCTGCCCATCTCGAAAGAGGAGGATCATAAGTTGAGAGATCTTCAGTTTCTTGTGGATCTGTATCTCCCATTCGCTCATCTTCACTGTCAGGTGCTAGATCTTCAGGTTCCTGTGGATTTGGATCTAGCATTCGTTCTTCATCATCTTCACTCTCATACTCTGAATCTGAACTATCATGTGATGAAGGTTTGCTCTCTTGGAGCTCATCAAGCAATGGAGGTGTGGTAGGCAAGCTATCTTGCTCAACAGGATGAGCATCATGAAGAAGCCATTCCTCAAAGTGTACACTCCTATCAAGAAATGTAGACATAGTAGAAGGATCAAGAAGCTTGTAGGCCTTTTCACTCAATTCAAAGCTCACCAGTATACACTCTCTGCTTTGTGGATCTAGGGCTCTCCTTTTCTCATTTGGAATCCTTTCCCATGATCTAGATCCAAACACTCTAAGATGGGATACATCAGGTTTGTATCCCATCCATGATTCGAAAGAAGTCATATTTTTCATTCCTTTATGAGGGATTTTGTTCTAAAGGTAAGCAACACAGTTGATGGCTTCTACCCAAAGACTAGGGTGCAACCATTTCGACTTGAGCATGCAATTTTCCATCTCCTTCAATGTTTTGTTCTTCCTTTCTGCAACACCATTTTGTTGTGGTGTATAGGGAACAGTATGCTGCATATCAATGCCTTCATCATCACAAAAAGATTGAAAATAACCTTTGACATACTCACCCCCATTGTCAATGTGAATGGCCTTGATCTTTCTATCTGAATTTTTTTTTGCAGAAGACTTGAAAAACTTAAAGTATCCAAATACTTCTAATTTTAATTTGAGAAAGTATACCCATGTAAATCTTGAATAATCATCAATAAAAGTAAGAATATACCTTGCCTTGTTCAAATATAGATCTGGAAATGGCCCTGCAACATCACTATGGATTAGATCTAGGGGTTGAAAGGCTCTCCTTGCCTTTCCTTTCTCAAACCTCTTTTCAGGATGTTTTCCCATCAAGCAACCCTTATAGTTGCCCTTGGAAAACTTGACTTTGGGAAGTCCTTCAACCATCTCTTGTGTATGCATATCTTGTAGGTACTTGTAGTTGAGATGCCCAAATATTTCATGCCACAATCTACTCTCTTCATTTGCATGAGTGTGAAGAGCAGATTGCTTGGAGAGAGGAAGAAAATGAGAGAACTCATATAGTTTCGAATTGTGATTTGCAACTCCTTTTGAAATGATATTTCCAGAAACCATGTCTTGTATTTCAACCTCATTAGGAGAGAACATCACCCTCTTGGGCTCTCCAATATGGGTCATCTGATATACTGAAAGTAGATTCGCAGTGAGAGTGGGGACATAGAGCACATATGAGAAGTACCCATTATCAAGTTTGATTCTTCCTATCCCTTCAGAAGAGACGTCAGAATCATTCCCCAACATGATAGATGATCCAACAGTAGATTCAAAACCAGTGAAGAGATACTTGGAGGAAGACATGTGTCTTGATGCTCTAGAATCTATGATGAAGGAGGATTGTGTTGATGCACTTGCCATGAGGGTATGGCATCTCTCTTTGTCCTCAGATCCAGATGGATCACTCTCTTTCTTTCTAGCACATGCAGGTACTGGAAGATTATTTTTTTCAAGAAGTGAAGCCATGAGATCTATGGTCTTCTTCATACACGAACTCTCAGGATGTTATCCTATATTGTAGTATGTGCATTTGGATTTCCCCTTCTGAGTTTGCTTGTCTTTCTTAGGATTCGAAACTCCATCTGACTATTTTGGAGTCTCCTTATGCTTTTGGTCATTCGACCTCCTTTCAGAAACTTTTTATTTCCCTTTACCATTCACTCTTCTCATCTTAGTGGCTATAAGTGCTGAATCTAGCTTGGTTTTTATCACTCCCATGCGCACTAGCTTCTCCTCCTCAAGTGTGAGGGATTGGATGAAGTCTTCAAGCAAAGGGAACTTCCATTTTGGAATGGACAACTTTGCTGACTGGAAGGTCTAAACAAACACTGAATAATCAGGGCCTAGCTTTGACAGTATGGCAAGGATGAGTTGTTTTTCTTCCTTCTCAATCCCATGCCTCTTCAATTGTGAAATCAAGTTCTTGAACTTGTTGAGAAACTCAGTGATAGTTTCGAAACTGCATGGGATCATGGAGATGAGCTCATTTTCTAACTTATGACCCTTCAAGTCATACTTCTGGCCAAGAAGAGATTCAAGCTTGTCCCAAACCCCCTTTGGAGTCTTCAGATCAATAACATGAAAGCGTAGGTCTTCAGAAATGCCAAGTGGCAGCAGTCCTATTGCTTCATCAAGCTTGTCTAAGTACTTGGATTTCTCTACTGCACCAGTGGGATCAACTGCAGAGCCATTCACCACTCTAGAAAGGCTCTTCGACTTCAAGAAGATGTCCATCTTTTCCTTCCATTCGAAGTAGTTGAATGAATTCAACTTGAGATCCATGATACTGAAGAATTCGAAGTTAAAGAGAATTATGAAATGGAGATCTACTACAATTATAATTGAACACTACCTTAGGACACTGAGCACATATGACCGGGTCCTTCACACCTGGCTATACCTCACTGGATTTCTGCAGTGAATTCAAGGAAATAGCACCAGGATTTGTTGTGGAAACCTAGAGGCTTATGGTGCTCAATGAAAGACAACTACTCAAAGAATTGTTGCAATTGTTACTGCTGCAATTCGAATAGCTGCTGCTAGCTTTGATACCATGTGATAATATGCAAGGAGATCTCACAACTACAACAGATCTCACTAATCTCACTCAAGAATTGCAAAGAAGAAAGAAGAATCAATAATCACTCATGAACATAGAAAATGGAGAATAGCAGTATAATCATACATCAGTTGTAAGCTAGAATTGTGAATAACTGAATACAATACAATAACTGTCAAGAGAATTCAAATTAACAAAAGGTCATTCGAATCATCCTTAGTGTGTAGCTTGGATAACATTGGAGACATCATCCAATCAGTAGCAGTAGTCAGATATAGTCAAAAGTCAGTCAAATGAGTCTAACTAAGTCTAACTGAGCCATGTGAGAACAAATCAGGGGATGGAGACTCCAAGGAAGGTGAATGAGGTTGTTAGAAGGTCAAGTGGCACTCCAAAATAGACAACTGGGAGCTGCAGGGAGTTAAACTAAGCAATAAATGCAAGAACTGGTCAATCAATGCTCTAACTGATTGTTAAACTCCTGGTAGGTGATATAAGGCGCATATGTCATCCAGGTGAGAAAAAAAAGGAGCATCAAATAGGTAGGAGGGCTATCGAGGGCTGAAGACAGGCTATAGGGGGCTGAAAATAGGCTCTAGGTGCTGGGGAGACCACCATACTGATGACTGGATGCATGCATGCATGCAAATATAAAAAATGATGGTGATAATATTCCAACAATATAGTGGATGACATCTCACAAGCATTTGGACCCCGGGTTGACAATTAATGGTTGAAATCTTTAATTACTATGATAATTAAGCGTCATTGTCAGCGAGATGTCAAGGGTGAAATATAATTTATTGTATTGGTTTTAGTTGGCACATAGTATTTATTGGAATACACAATAGTGACTTATATGATATCATTGGTGAAATATCATTGAAACGCATAAACAATTGTAATATAAAAAAATTATCACATATGCATCATGTAATAAAATCTCTTATTACCATTCTTTATACAAGAGAGGTGGAAAACTATTTATCCCACATGTGTTACGCGTTGTAAATATTCCATATCTCTAGCTATATAATAGTTGTGAAAGAGACCCTTTTGTATATGTCATGGAGACATCATATGCTGTGATATGTTGTGAATGTGATTCATCACACATCACATGTTTTGTATGTCATTTGTACACACATGATTGTGACATGGAGTGAGTATGGAGTGTGTTGTGATGCTTATGTGAGGATGCCATGTATTGTAAGATGGAGATTTTTGAAGACTAAAGAAGACCATACTTTCCCGTGGATGTTTCTCCATTTGGGTTTTACTATGTATATCTAGAGTATCATTCTTTTCTCTTTTCTCTTGTATGATCTTGTTTCTTACATGATTATTTGTTGCTTCTATGGATAGAAGGCTAGACCAGTAGATTCATGCTTTTCATGTTAGCAAACATATTGTTGTATGTTTATGCATATTCTCAATATTCTATTAGTATTGGGATTTGTCCAAGGTAATTGTTGAACTAAATCCTTCTAGGCATCCCATACATAGTGTTTACATTTTTAAAATTAGAATAATGAATAGAAGAGATTTGAGTATGAGGAAACATGAGTGGTAAGACGAGAGGTAAGAACATTCACATTCACTATGAAAATTTCATAGTGAGTTCCTACTCCACTGTATTCAAAGCATGCAATTTGCATGATTTAAATTAAAATATTTTTGTGGTGCAATAAGAACCACTGATCCTACTAATATCTCTTTTGCAGGAAGTTTGCAAGAGTCTAGTTCGATTATCAAGGTATGTGGTTATTTTCATTACAGTTTGGGTTGTTGAAGCCTTTTTTATTTACATCTACTCCATTTTTTTACAAAGGCATATTGTAATTCCTCTTGACAAGCATCATGACCAATTATTCCATGCCATCAAATCATGAATTTCAAGAAATATCCTTTTGAAAAAAGTGTGCAAAAAAATTTCGTGGATAATGAAACATTCCATAGACTCATTCTCTTGAATTCCATGGTGGTTATCTATCACTATTATATCACATTTTGAATTCCATGATTGAAATATTTTTCTTTCATTCTTGATTTGAGTGTTATTTTTTCATAGGTGATAATGCACAGTTTATGATATGTGTATTCATAATTTTTGTGTGGGAGTGCCTTACATTAAGAATTACATGCCTATGAAAATTTACACAAACCCATATCATCATTTGGGAGAAATCTCTCATTTATTGAACTCTTGTGGCATTTGCATCACTGAATTCACGGAAAACGAAGTCGAGACAATAATTTTTCAGAGATCATATGGGAATATTTTTAAAACCTATTTTTATCCAAAATATCCCTTGAAATATATTTTATAACCAAATTTTAATCACTTGATTTGGATAACAAACGAAAATGTTATGACCAAAACATTGACTGGATGTAGAATAGGTAGCTCAAGAATAGAGTTGGGACAGTCGCTTTTTGGATGCCTGAATGGATGAATTCTTTAAACACATTCCTATGAAATATTATCCTATGAATCTGTTTTACAACATAATTTGAATCACTCCATTTTGATATCGTACAAGGAAGTTATGCCCAAAATACTAATTACCTATTCTAAATCTGCATTCTTAAAACTCACCTTTCCTGGTTGTTCATTAGAATATTTGACCCATAATTTATTCTTGTATTTAAAACATGTTTCTATTGGAATATGTGAATATACTTTCATTTATAATTTTAATCAAGTCAATCCATCATCAAACAAAAAATTTATGCTCAAATTAGTGACTATTGGTCTATGAAGGAATTTGCAAACACCTCTAACATGCAAGTTGTTCCTTAGTATATTTGGCATATAATTTAAGTCATTTTTAAAACATGTTTTTCATGGATATATCCCTATGAATATAATTTTATTTTTCTTTGGAATCACTCCAATCGAGCATTAAATGAAAAATTTATCATCAAAATACTACTCGGTAGTCTAGGTTGGCCACCACTCCTCAATAGGTAAAAAGTGCATTTTGTTTTGTTTATCTTCCTTGGATTTGTTTTATAAGCACCATTTGTTGTTATTTTTTGCATATGTATTGGATGAAGAGAGCCCGTACACCTCTCTTATTCCATGATCTCATGTTTTATTGTAGGAAAGTGCCAGTTTTTGTAGTTCCTGGGAGAATCAAGAAGGCCAATCCATGCACAAGTGATTCTTGAAGATGAAATTTCATGCCAAATTGACACGCCCTTCATAAATCCATCTATGGAGATGCAATATTTTGAAGAACAATATGCAGATGATTCTCTTGACCAGCTATAGTCTAAAGGGGTGGCCCACTTTCTCCATACCCAAAAAGGTTACATGAGTTTAATTTGTTGGGAGAATGGAAGAATGTGTTTTCTTGCATGCACTGTGATTTGAAGCTCAAGTTCTTGGGATCTTGGTGTAGCAATATCCCAACTAAAGATGACAAAAGGATACTTTTTCATCAAAGTCGCAAATGGGTCAAGAATGAGACAAATGAAGAATTGATTTGAAGTGAAGACCAATGTTTCAGAATTCAAGTCCCATTCCTACATTAACCATGCCATTTATACCAAAGAATCTTTCCACAATGCCTCATGTTCATCATGCCCATTCACCAACACCATGGTATGCTTATGCATTTCCTTCTTCCCAATTCAATATGCATGCATGCTTAAGTTAATAAAAAGTTTCATTTTCTTATGTGGTTAGCCTTGAAAGCAAATAATCATTTCACCACTATTACCATATTAGCTTAATCCCCCATCACTTCCTACTTCCTTCTCAACCCATACCTAACCCATGTAATAAAGTCACTTGAACCACTTGCAATGCTAAGATACCTTTTTATCCTATCCCTATCTCCCAATAAAATTTGATTGTGAAAACCTATTACAGGCGCCATCAGACCTTGGATTGTTTGAAAACTAGTTTTTTGGGGGACAATTCCTTAGGAGTAATAATTTCTGATTGTGAAAACCCTCTGGGCGCAATCATACAAATCTTGTTTTAAAACCATCCTACTAACATACAAGGTTTTGAAATAATGAAAATAAAACAACTTCCATCCAGGTTTAAAATTTCTCTTTGCAAAAGATATTTCCAAGATTTGTTGCTCCATCAAAATATTGCTCTGATCAGCTTCAGATCTCATCTTATCACTTATCGTGCTACAAGTTTCAAGTTCCGCATGTTGCCAGTTTCACATTGTCCTTTCTATTAGAGTTATAAATTATTGTGGATCATCTCATAGATGTGACATATTTGTTGCAAATATCATGACATTCTTAGGTAGGTATAGGTATGCTTATTTTCCCTTTGTTAATCAAATTAATTAAATGCTATCGATTTGTACTTGGAAAATCACATAGGCCTCTGTCCTACTTCCTCATCAATTGTAATTTGTCAAGGATAGAAAAACCTTTAGTTTGGGGGGGAACACTATGCCATCACTATCACCGCCCATGATTCAAACCCCTCACCATTCCATTTTGAACCATTTATCATTTTCTTATTTTACTTCTCTATTTAAAGTCCACTCCCACACCCCCTAACTATCTAAGCATGAAGAAGACATTAGTGTTGCAACATCAGATTGATGTTGTTACACAAGAACCGATAGTGATACTAGAATTAAGAACCAAAAACAAACAAAGAAGCAGTTGATACACACAAACAAGCCAAAGAAAGTACTAGAAGAGATGAATAGGCTTCCCCACAAGAACCTACAAAAAAAGAAGTCGTGGCATAATCCATTCCCTCATAAGAATATGTTGTCATACAATAGGGATGGAAATGTATTTTTGAGGTATGTGTTCCTTAGTTCATTTACATCGGTCCACCTCTTCAAAATTGTTGCGGTTTACAAATCACTTCATAACGATGATATGGTTCTTGCCAATGGATAGTTGTGTTCCTATTTACATGAATTTGGAGGTATATTGGTGTTTAGTGGACATAACTCATTTTGTTCATACACTTAAATGTATTTATCACATGGATTTGATGAGATTTCACAATTAACAGTTACAACAATATTAGGGAACATTCATTTTGCAGTAGAACAATGTTATGTCATTCCCTTTTCCAATCATCATTTCTCTACATGAAGCATGAATATTAAAGAGGGGGATGTTGCTGTAATACCCTCATTTTAACCCTTGGAATTTTTGGCTTGATATGTAAATATTGTAAATATGCGGTGTATGCTTCTTAGCGTGGAGCTCAAGGACAAGGACCCACTAGTGAATGCTCGGCTTATAATGACAAGCATTTTATATATTGTGGGCATGTTCTAGGTGGCCATGGAAAAATGTAACATCATGTAAATATTTATAGTACAAATAAATATTTTGAGAGCTGGCTATGGAAGCAACAAAAATGAGGGGGCTGTGTGGGATTGAATCCTTTGTTTCCAGGTGTTATCCCGAGAACCCATGTGCCATAATGTTAGAAAAACAGGATCGCAGAGCAATAACAATAAATAGAAATGCAAATATAATCACACAAACACATTACAAGAGAGACACAGATATATCATGGTTCACCCCAAGATGGGATACGTCCACATTGAAATTGCCAGTCCTTATTATTATACCGTCCAACAAAGTGAAGGGATACAACCTGCAGCACAGTCGCTGCACTTCCTCTTCACTGTCTCACAGTCTCTCTTCTCGATCTCAGATATCTTTACAATGCATAAAACCTAATACATCAACCCTAGCCGTATTACAATGTCTTTCTTATAAATGGGAAATACAAAGGGAAAATACCACGGGTTACCCAAAACCATGGGCCTGTAAAACAACCCCAAAAATATCCTTCGGGGGCGCTACCCCCGGACCCCCCAGCTGGGGGTAATTACCCCCACACCCCCCCCGCTGGGGTGAGTGTACAGTCCTTTTACATATCATATAAAGCTGGGGTACAAACACGGCTAAATAATAATGTCTCTGAATCTGGAGATCAGGCTCCACAACCAACACATAAATGGTAAGCAACTACCTAAGTGGACTTCCTTGCTGATATTTATTTCTGATTGTAAGAAGGAAACAACGAAATCAACTCATGAATTTAATGGAGAGTGGACATAACCTAGAAATTCGTATGGATGAGTATGGGCTCAGTTTTTTGGTACCCAAAAGTCAATTTCCCTCGTGGGAATTCATTTCCTTTCATCCCCATTCTGATTGTTGGGAAACCAGAGAGCATTTGAGAGCATGCTATGCATTCCCAGTAGTTAGAATCACAAAAATCGTAACTAAAGAATAAGCTATGTTTTAGATTATAAAAAATGCCCAGAAACTCGTGTTGGTAATGAAATCCAGTGGGGGATCCATAGAACCGAACCCTGGGGCGAATTTGAGAGTGTCAAAATCCCGAAAATCAATGGTAGAACCCATATTTGGAAGCCTGGAAATTGAATTTCGTGGCTGCAAATTAGTGTGGCCAAAAAGCAGAGAATCCAAGAGACAATTGAAATCTAGGAGGGATCAAAGGTTGGAATTGCTTCATAAACCCAATGCAGGCAAAAATATCTGAAAGTCTAGCATCTTGGACCTTTCTAAGCACACCCTAAATAGCATTGGAGGGAAGGGGATCTCGAGGGAATGTGTAGAAGAGAATGAGACCTTCCTTGTGTTGGGTGTGGTAGGTATTAGGGGTGCCAAGGATGGATGAGACCAATTGAGATGCATGTAGCTCTATGGTTGAGCTCACTAGAGTACCATTCACCTTTCTTATCTCTCTGCATGCCTGATAAACCTAGTCGTGTGCTGGCTTAGCATGAGAGTATGTTCCTATGGTTGTGAGTGAGCCTATGCAGTTCTTCCTTAGTGGATACATAGCCCAGCTCGAGGGTGGCATCTTAGTAGAGAGATAAAGTGTTGGACATAGTGCCTATGGATGGGTGGAATGTTTCTCTTCCATATCCAGTTGCTCGAGCGAATTCATTTAGAAAGATAAGTGTTTAATTGTTAATCCATTGATGTGTTAACTATGTCTGATTTTAGTATTGTTATTCTTGTGATGAATATGTTGGAATATGCATGATGTGTGTGTGGATAGATCTATTTCCGCTGTGTTTTTATTTATTCATCTACACATGCATTTAAATGTTTATGAATTTTGTAATATGGCTATGGGGCGAAATTTAGAACCCCATAAGTCGTTCATGTTCCCTCTGTTGGTCATATCGATGGGAGGGGACGTGACAGTTGCTTTGAATACCAAAATATGGATTGGTTACCATGATTCCAAAACTATCTATGAACACGCATCAACATGTGGAAATAGTATTTGAAATTCACTATCAATACAAATGGGTCATTACTACTGGAAGAAAATGCTTATTACTGGGAATGATACCTCAAAAAATGCCCAAAAACAAGGCCCTAAACAGATCCAAGAAATAGATTTCATGTTAATTCCTTGTTATTTTTGTATTGCCTTTGAGATGGTTCACCTAGTGTGGGATCTACTAATAATTCCACCTACAAGCTACCAAGACTAGTCATTGTTCTACTAAAGCAAAAACACACATGTTGCTATCCTGGATGTTTTAATTCATTGTTAATATACTAGAGGTCTATTGTGATTGAGGCAGGATTGGTGTTGATGTTGATAGATATAAAATAAATATACAGTACTAAAGGAATCACAGAGTCTTCAACATTTTTTAGCCTCTTTTGTTGTACATCAAGCAATAAAACTATAATGCATATACCTAGAATAATAATCTTTTTATGACTAGTGACTATATCTCTAACTATACCTTGGTGGGATCAGCACACAAAGGTAAAAAGAACTCATGACAATAGCAAACACAACAAGCGTATTTTTTTCAAAGGTGCCAAGTGTAAAATTCATCAAGCAAATGGGTTGAAGTTGATTTTGATTGCATGAGGACATGTTATTTCTTTAGTTTGATGGAGAAGTGCCTGCTACACTCCATGGTATTTATATACACTGTATATGGCAGAAATGAGTCCTACAACATTTATTATTTTCACTCATCATCTTCAACGGTTTAATAATAGTGATTTTGTAGCAGCAAATGAAGGCAACGTTGTTATGTAGTGGGTCAAATCAAAGATTAATGAGTGAGTGATTGTGTTTACAAATCAATATTGGATTAGACATTGATATCAACAAAGCTATAGCATAGAAAAAAACCAGTCTTTTATGTTTTTAATGTACCGTAAGAGGTAATGAATACTTTTTTCAACTTTTTTCACTCAATCACATTTTTTGTTTAAAAAAAATGCAGAAAAATAAGTTGATCATATCTTTCAATCATTGGAATGGGTATTTTTTAATTATTTTTGGTTAATAGAAGAAATCAATTAGAATAGGTGTGCCTACTAAATTGATCAAAAACCCATTTTTTAATTTTTGAGAAATTAGTTGCCATATCAGGCCTGTTGTAGAAGCTTGTAGCACTGCTACTGAACACTTATAGCAGCTGATTTGATTTTATCTTGAAAGCTATGAAGTGGGTATTTGATATTTTTGGTGGAGAGAAGCATTACATTGCGATAACCACACTTAGCAAAAATATCCACAACCAAGATTCTCGTTTTAGAGAGAGAGACCATTTTTCAAACCTGTAGTAGCAAGTTGTGGAACCTATATAGTTGGTTGTGAACAACCTACAGGACTGGCTACAGATCATCATTTTTGTTGCATATCCATCAAAATGGTTAAAATTTATTTGAAGATGTTATTTTCGAAGCTATGTTGGCCATGGATCTCTCTTGAAGCATACCGCAAGACTTCTAAATTGCTCTAAGTGGTTATGGGATTAGATTTATGAAACATAATGGATAAATTAGTTTTGAAATGGTAAACTGATGCTTGCTTTTGGAGAACTATTCATTATGAGATTTCATATCTTTTGATGATCGAATATAGTGGCGGTGGCTTATTTATAATGGTTTTAATTACTGTGCATTGGAAAATGGAAGTATCATTCATTATGGGTCTTTACAGCCCGGTTGATACAAAGATAATGGGTTTCATGATGACATGCAATAAATTCAGCTTGGGGGAGATGTTGAGTCGTATAATTGACATCTTTTGCTACCCTTTTTTCCCTTACTTTTGATCCTTTTTTTGCTCCCCTATAAACTTGTATTAGCACATTTTAATGCTTATTTGCGAGGATTTGGTTCAAAGTGTTTTCCATTTCATTTCTAAGTATTTCAATGAATTATGATTAACATTAGGAATAATTAAGATATTTTGTATTTACTTTTGATCCACGACTCAATTTGAGAATCACTTTAGATCAATGTCTTACAAATGCAGGAGTCAACCACCACAAACCATGTAGCCACTTTGGAAAAAGATTATATTCAAAGAAAAATTATGTTTTTCATTAATGGGTGATGGATACTAATAATATTAATAATAATAATCTATTTCCCCTTGATGGGGTGTTATAGCTTATGGGGATGACAGAGAAAAATGGGAGAGCGCTCCTTGCCACCTGTCGACATGATGGTCTAAGTGAGCATATGAGCATAATTGCAGACACTTGCCTCACCCTTATCATAATGTAACTAGCATATGCAGCTAACATAAGGAGGAAGGCCTATTTTTTCACAGTGCAAGAAACATCACACATATTTATAGACTATCTGGCGAGTTCATTATTGCTCATTCCATGCACTCAATGGATGAAGGTACCATGCCGATCCTGATTATATATGTAGAGGAGGTTGATAAGCAAAGTCTGGCCCTAAAGTGCCATCTTTCTTGGTTCCATCTGAAGTCCAGAACGCAAATTTCACCTCCCTTGAACATGATCATGCATAATTGATTTTTGAGAATGACGTGCTTCAAGAAAAGGGGAAGAGAGCGTAGAGGAGCTTGGTATGCTCAATAAGGAAGAAGAGGGAGAGGAGCGACATACAATCCTTCTAGTTATGTGCAGTTTTAAGGTGATGTCACTGTGCAGGAGGATGTTGATTAGACAAATACCGAGGCTAACACTCAACATGGATATAATGCTCTGACTTGAGACCTGGACTCGCTTGTTGAAAGAGGAGAATCCTATACATATGGTGAGGCTCTATCAAACACCCGTGCTAGGTATGGTAAGGATGTTTCACATGGTGGTGATACCGCCCAAGGGGGAGGAATTGCTCAGTAATCAGAAGAAAGGGAATCCTGGATTGGTATCCCCAAGTCCCAGCCCAAGGGAGTCGCTCAATAGAGAAAGAATGCAACTGTGTAGTGGTTTGACGAGACTAACACTCTCTAGTAAGGGTGTTGTATTGTTTGAGAGGAGGATTGCATCTAGACGTTGGGTATTGTAGGACCCATCATTCTCGTCCAAGTTCACTCTATGGAGGCACCTCATTCTAGGGTTTGCATAGAAAAACAAGGCATCTTCCTTCCCCTTCACACCCTGAATTCACAGCTGGTGGATAGGCAACATGAAGACATGTCGAAGGGCATTCAATGGGAGACTGAAAAATGAAGAGATCATGTTCAAGCTTTGCAGTGAAGTAGTACTTGATCTGAAATTCAGGATTGAGCAGCTCAAATACAAGATCAATTTGGTTATGGAACTATGCTATTAGATGGTGCAACATATTCAGTTTTTTGGCATCCTATAAGGATTGGCTTTTGTAATAGCAAAAAAAATTTAGTTCTACTTTATGTTGAATAGTGTTTGATCCTAGATGGATCACCATTAGTGTTTTGCAGACAATCTACCGAGAGAGGACTCAAGGCCTGATCTCCCTAGCTTAACGTAAGTCTAGAACAAATAAGACAAAACACAAAATACTTTCCTAGATCGTATAGAAATACAAATGTAAGAGCATATTGTTTACCTTAGATTTGTAGATCCCTTTCTCCTTCGTTGATCCAATGCTCTAGGGCTGCCACATTGCAAGTAGCTAAACCCTGTCGAACATGTGATAGACCACGAGGAGTGAAAGCATATATATCATATGATAGATATAAGCTAACAGTTAAGGAGGAAAGCTCTAAACATCATCAAGGAGACAACATTTATGGAAAGCAATTATATTAACTGTATTGAAAAGTGAGGAGTACAATAGAAAAGAGGATTACAACCATAGCCTTAACGCTGCAAGCTCCTTCTGACAAGCCATGCCAAAGATCCTAGAGAGAAGTAGATGTTCCCCAAGCTAGAGTGTTAGATCTATTGGGCTTGATTTCACTAGCATAAGAGTACTATAGACTTCCTCCCTTAGGATGTGAGTGAGATTCATTTAAACAGGACTAAGTGGATAGGGTATGGATAGGATAGGTTGAGATATGATAGGAGAGACTTAAGGAATCTTTCCAAGGTGTTAGGAATCGAGTGCTAGTTCTCCCAAGAGGTCAGGGATAGGGTCCCAAGTCAGCAAGCTTCGAGAAAGAGCTCGAAGGACTATTTTTGTCTATTAACTAACTTCGTCGCACTCTGTAATGAAGCAAGGTGCGACGTCGCAGGTTGCATGAGTGTAGCCTACGATGACCTCTCAAAACCTAGTACAAATGGGTACAAATCCTTCTAGGTCAATCACTCAATCAAGGTAAATCCAAGGGTGTATACACTGAATCTAATGGTGGGAAGATTTTAGGTGTAACAATTAGTGGTAGGCCACGTTCATGAAGTTTGTATATGTATGTACTTTGATCTTCAATATGAAATGCAAATCTTACTTACAAAAAATAAATAATAATAATCTATTTTAAAGGTCACAACCAAGCCAGACACCAATTTGGTGTATGAGAACCCCCTTGTTTGTGGGACAGGGGATCCCCCTCCATGCAGTGATTTGACTACTAAATTCTATGAAGGTGTACATACCCTACCCCCTCTAGATTTGAACCTATGACCTCCTAGGAGGAAACACATGTTCTTAACCGTTAGGACGACTCAGATTGTACTTAGGCCCGACAACAAAATTTGAACCCAAAATCCGATGAGAATATCCGATGAAATTGAATGTGTCGTGAGATTTCACCTTTTAAATTACAAATTTTCATAAAAAAAAAATTAATTGATGCATGGCATCGTCAGATATTCGACGGTCGTCGGTTATCCGACAATGCCATTTGATTATCCAACTTTAGTCGTCGGATATCCGAACTCTATTTTATAATGGTAACTATGATCATATCGTCAGATATCCGACGAACTTTAAATTTTAAAAAACTATAAATTATGGAAACATTCCGACATGTTTGCTATACATGCGATGGTTTGCGGAAAGTATATTCCTCGCATGGTCTGTTTTCCGTAAAAGAATACACAATTATTTCTATTGTTTTTGTTAGTAAAAATAGTGAAGTGTAGAGCTTGATTTTCTAAGATCGATAATCTTCATTCAAGCTCTTTATGAGAAAATGCCAAATAGCAATATTCCTGATCCAGACAAACAAAATCGACAATTGCTTCCTAGATTGTGGGATGGACTGAAAAGAAAGGGTGATGGGAAATGCTATTGTCCATGTAGTCAATGCAAGGGATTTAAAAGGAGAAGAATAAAGACTACAATAGCCAGAAAACATTGTAGGGAACATGGACACGCTGGGGGGACATGAATATCGTCCATTTATAAGTTTTGCATTATATATGTTTTTATATTGATTTCTTTTGTAAATGTATGTATTATTTTAATATTTCTTATATTAACTTATATATATTGATGGTTTCATGTAATTATAAAGGAAAGACATCCTATGGCATATCGTCCGGAGGAAGTGCTTTCGGAACAAGTACCGGAGGAACATGGAGCTATGAATAATGAAGAACAAGTTAATGATCATATTGAAGAAGATGATCATACTGATAACATAGTTGAAGATGATGGTACAAACACATTGATCCATGATACATTTAATGTTAGAGTGGATGATGATGATCATGATGATGAAAATGATGACTTTGATGATATTCATGATTTACTTCTTCTTGAGAAGGCATACGAACCCCTTTATGAGGGCTCCAACACAAATCTTCTCTTTGCTATATTGTTGATAATGAACTTGAAGGTTATGAATGGTCTTTCAAACACATCAGTCTCACAGATGTTAACGTATGTAATATATTCCATCACATATATATGATCGCGCTAAAGGTTATCATTGTTCGTCTAATAATTTTATTGTTAATTCATAAGTCAAATTAATACGATGAAATGTGTTTCATAAATATTATTTATATATTATATTAACTAGATTTTTATTTTAATTTGTTGTAGCTTGATAGCTGAATTTTTGTTACCACCGTCAAATATTTTACCTTGCACATATCGAGATTTATCTGCCATCATGAAAGAAATTGGAATGCAGTATGAAGCAATTCATGCATGCCTCGATGACCATGTTATATATTATAATCAGCATGAATTTGAAACAGAATGTCCGGAATGTCATGTCAGTAGATATTGAATAGATAAAGTAACAAAAAAGGTGCCTCACAAGGTTCTTCGTTATATTCCCATTATTCCACGTTTGCAAAGACTGTTCAGGTGCAAAAACATAGCGCAATTTATGGATTAACATGCATGGAAAAGAATTCAAGATGACATTCTTTGAATGCCTGCAGATGGGTCTACATTTAGAGATATGGAAGAAAAACGACCTCACTTTAAAGAAGAACCTCGTAATCTTAGGATTTCTTTGGCAATAGATGGTGTCAATCCATTTGCAGAGATGAGATCCATTTACTTGGTGTGGCCTATTTTTGTTATCAACAATAATATTCCTCCATGGTTGCCAATAAAGAGGGAGCACATAATGTTGTTGATGATTATTCCAGGTATATTGTGTCTACAGTTTTTTTTTAATGTAGTGGCATCTCATTTGGCTTCTTCCACAAGGTCCTCCAGAAATGACAACTTGTTGTCTGTATCTATGTTTATGCTTATTTGAAAACCATGAAAAGAAACTACTTATATAAATAATGTTAATAATAAAATTGTTGCATCACTAGTTCTCTTGCATGGAATGTGTTGACTCATTTAAATATTCATTGTCCACAAAGGTCTCCAACAAAGGGCTAGTGTATTTTATTAATGCCAAGATTTTCAACCTTAGAAAGGAGGAGGTCTCAAATGAGGTATGTATGATGTTTCCATTAAGGATGGTGTGGAGTATTAAAAGTGTGTTGGTCACATACACTATTTCATAGTTTGTTATTAAAAGTTCATTCCAAATGTAGAAGAAAAAGGAAATCAACATAATGTAGAACAGAATCAAGTGTATCATCCATGTAAGTAAAGATCATAATCACATAATAAGAGCCTCCATAAGTCTCCATTATATTTCTAATAGAAAGAGAGCACGTAATAATACATCACAACATGGGTGCATGGCCTCATAACATGGGGTAGAGCACTTAAACCTCAAAAAAATAAGGTAGACTTGAACCTAATGAACCTTAAAAAATAACAATCAACCCTATCCTCATGAGTTTGTAGGTGTGTCTCACTTGACCATATACTGTGAAAGTGAAAACTTAGTGGCCTTTCTTTAGGATTGCAACCTAGGGTACTCACTTGTGGCTTTGTAGTTAGATTTAGTTTGATAGGAATGAATGACCTTTTAATAAACTTAAATGGATTGCATCACCTTTGGTGGCATACTTGGGACTTTTGAAACTATCCTCTTACCTTCACTTATGCAATCCCTTTCAATTGAATTTCATGACCTAGTGGGGGACGCACCTTTGGAATTATCATTATTGATCTATTTATTTGATGCTTGATAGTGTGTCATAAGGATGTGTTGAATTTTCTAATCTTATAATTTACATTGAGATTTGAAGAAACTTATAGATAATTAATAGATTCATCAACCATTTTATCTAAATTAAGCATTGTCACATATTGTTTTTAGGAGTTTCCTTAGTCTATTAAGCTTATCACCTCCGCTTGGTGAGTTGTCCCTTAAGTTGATCATCTCCACTTGGTGAGATTCCCAAGATGATGATGATGATGATGATGACGATGACGACTATAATGATTAAGATGAAGAAGATGATGATGATGATGATGATGCTAATGATGATAATGATGGTGATGATGATGTAATGAAGATGACGATGATGATGATGTTGTTGTTTGTGATGATTGTGCTGATGAATAGTGACGGCATCGACGTTGATGATGATGATGATGACGGTGTTGTTTATGATGATGATGATGATTGATGACGATGATGACATTAATGATGATGATTACGATCATGATGACGAGGACAAGGACGAGGACGAGGACGATAATGGTGTTGTTTATGGTGATGACGATGACGATTGCCTTAGAAATTTCTCCCTATGGATAAGAAGAAACTCTCTTAGGCTAGGGTAGGACGTAACTAGTTCTAATCTAAGACAATTCGAAAACAAATGCTACCGTGAGTCCTAAAATAAGATTTACACCAAGATTAAATGCATTCAGAAGAAATGGAAAGATATAACTCACCTTTCAATCAAACGTTTGTCCCGCTTATAGCGCTTGATCCCGAAGCTCTCGAATAGAACCTGTCAAGATCAAACAAAGAACAAGTGCACAATCTTCCAAATACCTTGAAGTAAAGGTTAAGTTCAAATCTTATTAGATACAAATCATGTCAAAGATTCACACACAATGCACATGAAATGGGGAAAACAAGACAAGTTATATTTATTAAGAATCTTGAAAAACACTTACATAGGTTGCTTGATGCCCAAGCCAACTCCAACTCCAAGTCTTCTCTCCTCTAGCTATCTCTGCAAATCTCCTAAGATCATAGGTTGGATGCCCCAAGTGGTTCCCCTATGGGTCATGGAAGGCCTCTCTTTTATAGCACTTGGAGGAGTTAACCATAAGGAGAGGAAGGTGGATCTAATGAGATTTTAGTGGATCAGCCAAGCTAAACAAAGAGAGGAGGTTGGGATCGAATCAGGGGTGGCAATCCCAAGGTAATCTCTTGGAAGGTACATATCCAAATTCCAAGGCCAAGGGATAAATCAGGATTTTCGCACCCCAGACACTGAGCATAACGTGAAAATTTGATATTTTCACAGGGTGAGGGTTATGCAGGGCGCGAAAATTAAGGTAAACAAGGGTCTAGAAGGTGACACGTGGCTTAGTAAGTTGTTTCTTGGTCATCAAGAGGCGAATTTATCTCCAAGGTGTCCAGATGAGACCAAGGAGGGTGCCGACAACTTGTAACATTCATTAGGGAGAAATGTCGCTAGGTCACATGGTGGAAAGATGCGACACTAGTGTAACTTTGAGGTATAACAGATGCCCCCTAAAGTGTGAGTTCAGAAGAAATTGATGACCGAAAGACTTTAAATAAAGTGCGCAAAGATAACATCGAGGGAGTCAGAGAGGAGCTGCAAGGAAAATAGATGTCAAATACCACCAAGGTGGGCATACCCATGCTCAGAGCAACGAATTCAAAGCATGGCTACCAACCAATACACTGCAAATCCATGAGAACTAAGATGATATAGGCTGCAGACAAATCATGGCTACTATGAACAATCGTAGATCCATGTGACGACAATAACACAACCACGACCAATACAAAAGTGGATTTGTGTGACAATACAATACTGAGGTCATCGACATGATGTGTATGTGGAGACCTACCCAATAATCGCCATCGCAACCTGGACATGGAAACAGTATCAGAGACGTCCAGGGTCTTCTACCCAAACCCAAAAACGATACGAATATGACCATGTGATTACAATGTCTTGAAGTCGAACATGGCAGAAACTACTTGATTACCAGCCAATGATGTGAGCTGTTAACAAGCACGAGGGAAATCACCAATGATGACGATGATCCCCAAGGTATCTCTAGTACATCTCAACGAAATGAGAATAGATGAGTTGACGTCGAACACTCGTGAGATCATTCGATCAGAGGCCAATGACGAAAACCTACTGTTGAAGGAAAGGAAACCTTCCATTAAGGCATGCAGGTACCAAGGTACTAATTGTTGATTCCTAAGCCTAATTCCTAGATAGTGAGTCGGCATCGACATGAATAGACTCGTCGAAGGCGGGCCATAATGAATCCCACATCATCGACACAAAATCGGCATGAGGGAGATGTGAAGCAATGGTTTGAAAGGATATGTACTGACACAATGGAAGGTTTGACAAGATGGATGACTCCTGATCCTTTGAACATATAACGACATGAAGCAGAGCTTAGCAGCAGGAATTTAAAAAGAACAACCACAAGGCGAGTGGACTCAAGACCAAGGAGACGACTCATGACTATGACTATAACTTATCAGAAAGGAATGGATACCCAAAAGAAGACAAGGTGTGGATGCATGCCATGTTCAAAGGTGGCGACTTTCAAACTACCAGAAAGGGTAAACTTGACTCATTTCCCATTTTCCCCCCATCATAAATGACAAGTACCTCTTTGTTGTTTTATGAGCTTGAAGAGGATAACAGATGCTTGGTATAGCTCATCTGACGGATGAGTCTGATCTCACATGATTTACAAACCTGAGAAAGGAGGGGTTCGTCCCAATGTGGACCCTTCTATGTTGAATTTTAACGAGTCCAAAGAAGGAAAACTTGGCAGTTTTTCATGTTTAGAGAGTCTGAAATAACTTAAAGAAGACTCCAAAATGTACTTTTTCGTAAAATTAGTCTCCTAGACCCGAAAAAAGTGTAAAACAACTTCTGAGAGAACTCTCCTAGTCGAAAGTTGAATGAGTTATACCTTTCTCGTAAATTGTCTAGACAGGCCAAAAAAGGGGTAACCTATCACCGAATAGACGTCCTTTCAGATACTTTTACAAGTGTGAAAGAGACAAGTGCACTTGGCAATCTTTTCGTAACGAGGGAGCCTGAAAAAAGCTTAAAGGGAACTCCAAAGGTCCGTTTTCGTAACGTTAATCATCTTGGTCCGAAAAACGAATAAAATAATACCAAAATGATACTTTCCTCATCGTTTTACAAGCACGAGTAAAGTCAACTAAGCTCGACACCGATTTTCTTAAGTTTGACAAGCACGACACAGGTGTCAAAAGGTGCTTGGAATCTTTTTCAGTTTTAGGTCTAGAGCTCGAAAAATATAAAGTCAACTTGAGTGAAGATCAAAAAGTGTCATACTGCCAGTGTGAACAGCGCGTGGGGTCCTGTCAAAATTGGTTAAAAACCTTGGTCCTTGGAAATAGGACATTAGTAATGTGAAGAATTTGACCTAAAAAGGATTTTTTTAAATAAAATAATGAGCAAAAATGGTCATGTAACTTGTATAAATAGAAGGTAAAAGAAGAAGTTACCCATTTAACCTTGGCCATTTTCACCCAAAGAGGAAATTTCACCTATTGGAGGACAAATCTTCAAGCGATCATATCCGAAGATACAGGGCACCATTTCGACCATCGTCTGAACCAGGTAGAAGCTATTGAGCTCATCTTTCATTTCATAGTTTTATTTTGTTGTTTCATGGCAATTTTCCCGAACTAAGAGAGATTATAGGGAAAAAAATTTGCCCATAGAGATTTCCATGGCCTCTCTATGTCGAGGGTCGTGAAAATATCCATATTATCGCGTTTGGGCCTCAATGCAGGGTGCGAAAATGGAAAAATACAAATTTGTTTTCTCATGTTTGGAAAAATATCAAACCTTCATCTTCTCATGGATGTTTCCTTTGGCTTTTTGCAGGAGTTTGCAACTGATTTGAGGGAATATGGTTGACTGGAAGAGAGAGAGCATGAAGATGATGATAGAGTGGCCCTAAATGATATTGTCATGCTCACAGTGCTAAGAGAATGTGGGTTACTCAAGTTCTTCAAAACAAGGGGCATCCAAAAGCAAGGATGTGGGACAGTGACATCCAAGCTTTCTGTATTGGAGAGCATGTTCTCGAGATAGATCTTGAGGACATATATTTCTTGACTGGTCTCTCCAAGAGAGGGGATGAGTTAGTTTGGTCGGGCATCGAACCGTGGAAGAGACCATGGAGGCTTACGTTGCCCGCTACTATAGACAAGGGTCCCGCAATAAAAGCGGTGAAGTGCCCATTGCGGATGTAACCAACCTTCCTTTGAGGACTGTTTTATATACCATAGTGCGTGTGGGTTCTCACCATGCTACCAAAGCATAGATGACCTATGTGGTCGAATGTATGGAACCACAACTGTTCAACTGGTGTGAGGGGGTCCTAGTAAACATCAAGGACCAAATCACCAAGTGTAGGAATGGGGATGTCAGTCAGTTTGAATATGGGAGTATCCTCGTGACATTCTTCCTGGAGAGGGTGTCATTGTTGCGTCCTCAAGTGAGTATTCCGCTCTGTCCTGTGTCCGAGCCTCGGATGGCGAGGTGGAGTGATTATGCCGGATGGCTTGGTGGGCCACAAGTCTTAGCTTTTGGCAAGGACTTCTTCTCATGGATCGAGCAACAGATCGTGATGATTGAGGACTACCCATATGATGGGGTGGAATTCCAGGAGGACATCGACCTAGCACTACCAGAGGATGTAGATTGGGATGACTCAGGTATATGACCCTCACAAACATGTTTTTTGTATTTTTTCAATATATAATTTTTTTGTTGTTTTTAATGTGCAAAAAAAAGACTTGACATATGTATATGCAATGCTGTAGATCGTGAGCCAAGGAGACCAGTAGGATACTCACCACTGCACCGAGACGGGGCCCAACGTCAGGATGACTATGAGGATGAGGAGGAGGCAGGGGGTTCGGCGATGTGGAGCGGAACCTCCAGGGAATGACTATGGGTGTCCCTCCCATGAGACTGCCTAAGGTTCCATATCATCTTCAGAGGTATACCATCGGTGTGCCGGAGTCGATTGGGAGACTGCTTCGCCATGTGGCGAGAGTCGTTGTGTGCTATTATGAGCACTGCAAGCCCCATGATTAGGACACAGGAAGTAGTGTTTTCGGCGGCATGTATGCGATATGTAGGCTTGAGAGACATTTTTTGTATGGGACATGGTCCCAATTTTGTCTTTTTGACACACTATGTTATATGAATTCAAAAAAAATGATTGTATGTGGTATTTATACATATGGCTATTTCTATGATTTGCTTATTTACAACGACTTGTGTGTTTGTTATGATGTATTTCATGTATGAGTTAGATTCCAATCCAATATATAATTAGCTAATGAATCAGCTACCATATTGAATTCTCTTGGTATATGTTGATATTGAATGAAATCAAATGATCGTTCCAAGAGGCGTACTCTTCTGAATAATCAAAGTAATGTAGGTTCACGAACAGTGTAGACACGATTCAAATGGGATACCACGAGTTGGGAATCCAGGTACACTAAAAAAGTGCAGGTCCCAAGAGAAGTGACTTCAGTTTGGAGTCCGATGACTGCATGGTACTCCGCAATGTTGTTGGTCGCAGGGCCCAAGTAGATGCCACCCGAGGATATCAACTCGCTGGCAGGGGAATAGAGTACCCATGACGTGGAAGCAAGGTTCCAGGTATGTCGGCTAGCGCCAACTGTGAACCCATAGTAAGATGACATCTGCGCATAGAAGCACAAGTCGGGGTCAAACAAAGATAAACGAAATCGAAACCATGCACACACAAACAAATGAACTTAAAAACAAGCTAAGTACAGTATGTACATGGTGTCTCACGCAGGATAATCCTACGCGTAGATTCGCTTGAGGTACAACCCTCTGCAGGGTCGTGCCAAGGGTGTGCCATCACAGTCGACGAGCTCGTAAGCTCCTTTCTCCAATACTCGCTTCACGACATAGGGACCTATTGGCCAAAAGAACTATCTTAGGCCAACTAGAGAAAAACAGTCCACACACTCAACTTAGTACAGTTTTGCATGTGTTTGGAATAACTATTTTTCACGGGAATTAAGGCCCTGTTGCCTATGTTTTGTGCTCTCAAACATAGAGAGTCTCCTAAGGTGAGCAAATCTCGAAAAAGGAACTAACTGTAAACAACTATAAAAAATCCTAAAAAAGAAAAAAAACTACTTGTGTCCTAATCCTAATGACTATCTAGAAACTAAAATTAGTAATTGCTAATATTATTCTATGATAAACTAACTTATGCTAATCTATCTAAAGTCACCATTCCTATCTCGGCCAAGAGCAAAGACTTGTTATTTGACTATAAATCCAAAGTAAGAACAATATTCACTAGTTACCATTTAGTGATAAACATCCTAAACAATAAAGGTGAATTTAAATTATTTTATAACAGATAGAACACAACTATTATAAAATAATTTATATATGAGAAATTCAAACCAAAAGCCAAAATTCACTAACAGAATTATGTCGTTCAGAAAACATGAAAGATATAATTAAACTAACTTGCAATTAGAACAAGATCACTCTGCAAACTAGATAATTACAAAATTTGATCAACCACTATTGACATTATAGAAAAAGTTCATCAACATCAATGAGTAAGCAAATCAATTAATGATTCAGACAACATAAGCATTCAAATTTCTCTTGAAAACATCTCACATACAATATAAAGACATTTATATATGAAAAGTAAACAAGATAACAAAAGGAGAGATGAATCACACAGTATTGATTATCCAAAACTTAGCTAAGGTTTCGGTATCTTGGCACATTTGACAGTCATCAGAAGAAGTTCATGAGACAATCTGTGTAAACAGAATAAAAAGTACTGTTGTATAATAAAAGCTCCCCAATGTCTTAGAAATCGAACCCCACATCAAATTTTTGGGATTGTTTATATAGAAAAAGAAACGAGCGTCTAAGTTCCTATCCGTTCTATTTTCTTGGAACCACGTGGATCCCTACAATAATAACATATCACTTAATGCTGCTTCTGAGATAACTCAAATGTATGCCAGCTGGTGACACCTGGATTGGAATAACACATAAGATAATCTTCAGAACTTACTGGATAACTCCAGTATCATTATTCCTGGGCATGAGATAATTTTCATTAATCACCATCAACCGCCGGCGCCAAACATGGGATATGATGCCAACGAAAGAAACCAACTGCGTGTGTATAGGGTTTTGAACGGGTACACCTCAACAAAATGAACTCCAAAATCGAAGCAACGTGATATACCTTCATTTCCAAAATTGCATAACACCTGGATTTTCATAAAACAAATCAGTTAGGAATTGTAAACAAATACCAATAATTGATTAATACGGATATAATAATGAATAGGATGTCTCCATAATTTTTAATTCTGTAGACGTCCTCATAAAAAGAAAAAAAACTTTGTATTGGAATAACAAATTGGTTATATTTGTTGACCTGTATAGATCCGATTTTATGTCACATGACCATTCAAACAAAATCATAAAATAAAAAATGAACCTCATTTTAAACAGCATTATGATTTTGGGGATGACTGAACTGATACTTGAACTGGGACCACCCTCCTTGCTTCATTCAATTTAGCTTTAAACCTCACAGCCCTTGTTTTTGCAATCTTGTTTTACTTGATTAATCATTTATTTTTCATCAGAAGATTCCTACCATAAGCCTTGTACTGGGTTTTCTTCTCCTTCAAAGAATTCCAGTTATCAACCAAAGAGGACAAATCAGCTTTTAAACCCGCGATCTCTTCCATGGAAAACGCATTAACCATTTGTGCTTCCTTGAACTCTGTTTCTAAAGATGAAATAACTTGAGCCACGGGTATTTCAACAGATTGATGCACCTGTTCCATGTTTGGCCTTGTTCGCAGCTCTTGGTTCACTTCTTGTTCTGCGTTAGGCATTGGATTGGATTTTTGAACACTTATACCTTCATGCTGAGAGGCCGACACATACTTAAGGTCGAGGATCGTGGGTCTGATGGGAGATGGATGTGGTCGTGACTCAGAGGAATCACTCAATTCAACCACCGGGGCATCTTCTGCAACCAGTTCCCTTTTTGAAAAAAGTGCAGCAGCCATGCTGCGAGTAGTCCAGTGAATGGCTTGATCACTAAGCATTTTTCTAACTTCTTGTTCTGTTGGTTTGTGACAGGGATTGATCTGTGGTTGAATCTAAGGATCACATGGAGGAGGTGGAATAGTCGCAGGTTGACTCGTTTGGGGCAGAGGACTATCACATGGTATTTCAGGGTTTAACTCAGCCTTGGGGTTAGGATGACTGATACTTGGGGTTTGGCTGGGTACAAACACCTCATCTTCAAGATCATTTTGAGACCCCTTTTCTTCTAACAACAACTCAACCCGTTTAGACCTGGTTTTGTACCTCCGACGGGGCCATTCGTCGTTTTCCCCGAAGTTGTTGCGGGTAAGGAAGGATTCCCATGAATCACCCAACTCCCCCAGCCAGTAAGAAACAAGAATTTTGATAAGCCCATGGTGAAACAGGCTATGTTCTTTATCCCCTACATTTTCCTGATAAGTGACGGCCATCTTCTCCAGACTACTGAAAAACTAATATGGCATATTCACAGAATGCCCTCTAAAAATCATCAACAGCCTGATATGATAAAATTGGGTTTGCGATAGACGTCCCTCGCAGGTAACATACTGTTAAGATTTAATATGCTAAGACAGAAAATAGCAGCATTACATTCCATTTCACAATAATAGCATATATAAGATCACTGAAGAAACAACAAGCACAGCATAAACACAAGAGACAGAGATTTATCCTGGGAAACCCTCATGGGGTAGAAAACCCAGCAAAGCTTCCTCAATATAGATGACCAGCAATATACAAAGATGAAACCCTGAGACATGATCTCCTCCTCCACAATAGCAGACCTCTCCTCCACAAGTGTGCTATCCTCAAGTGAGTGAGTGTATCAAATGAGGAACACACCTCCTCTATTTATACACTACTCTGATATGTATTTTACACAAGTACATGTAGGCTCGTATTTAACCATTAGGTTAAATACCCCATTATAACTGACTGGGCCGACCCCCACATGGTGGGTCTAATAACCCTAGTTACCACACCCAACTCGGAGGAATAAACATCTCCGGATTTATAGTATAATCACATCGGAGGTATGGAACATCTCCGGAATAAATAATATACAAATATAATATTCTTTGAAGTTACAATATTTCAACACTCCCCCTTAACGAGAAGGATATTATAACAGTATCTGCACGAGCAAGGAGTCATCAACATCATACATGATACATCTATAAATCATTGGAAGCTTTCTCAACATCATCAGTAACTCAAGCAGTTACTGGAACATCTTCAATACTGGAACATCAACATCTTCAGTACTGAGTCTTTATCTTCTGCAGCACTCGAACAGCTACAACAACATCAACATCTGGATCCTCATGATCATCAGTATCATCATCTCACGATCATTAGCATCGTCATCACACGATCATCAGCATCGTCATCACACGATCATCAACATCATCATCACACGATCATCAGCATCGTCATCACACAATCATCAGCATCGTCATCTCACGATCATCAGCATCGTCATCACACGATCATCAGCATCGTCATCTCACGATCATCAGCATCGTCATCACACGATCATCAGTATCGCCATCACACGATCGTCAGCATCATCATCAACACAGGTATCCATAACAATACAAGTATCCACATCATTAGTACAAGTATTCATGCCAATACAAGTATACATATCATCAATACAAGTATCCATACTGATACAAGTAATCATGTCATCAATACATGTATCCTACCGATACAAGTAACCACATCATCAATACAAGTATCCATACTGATACAAGTAACCACATCATTAATACAAGTATCCTACCGATACAAGTAACCACAAAAAAAAATCACTTTCTCGGAGACCATTCGTCTACGGATCAATTCAGGGACCAAAGTCCAGGGATGATACAATCCCCACTTCTCGGAGACCACACGTCTACGGATCAATTTAGGGACCGAAGTCCGGGGATGATACAATCCTCACTTCTCGGAGACCACACGTCTACGGATCAATTCAGGGACCAAAGTCCGGGGATGATACAATCCCCACTTCTCGGAGACCACACGTCTACGGATCAATTCAGGGACCGAAGTCCGGGGATGATACAATCCCCACTTCTCGGAGACCACACGTCTACGGATCAATTCAGGGACCGAAGTCCGGGGATGATACAATCCCCACTTCTCGGAGACCACACGTCTACGGATCAATTCAGGGACCGAAGTCCGGGGATGATACAATCCCCACTTCTCGGAGACCACACGTCTACGGATCAATTCAGGGACCGAAGTCCGGGGATGATACAATCCCCACTTCTCGGAGACCATACGTCTACGGCTCTCTTTAGGACTGAAAGTCCAGGGATGATCCAATCCCCTCAACTGTCCACTAAGGACTTCATTCTCGGAGACCTCACATCTACGGCTCTCTTTAGGACTGAAAGTCCAGGGATGATCCAATCCCCTCAACTGTCCACTAAGGACTTCATTCTCGGAGACCTCACGTCTACGGCTCTCTTTAGGACTGAAAGTCCAGGGATGATCCAATCCCCTCAACTATCCGCTAAGGACTTCATTCTCGGAGACCTTACGTCTACGGCTCTCTTTAGGACTGAAAGTCCAGGGATGATCCAATCCCCTCAACTGTCCACTAAGGACTTAATTCTCGGAGACCTCACGTCTACGGCTCTCTTTAGGACTGAAAGTCCAGGGATGATCCAATCCCCTCAACAGTCCACTAAAAACTTCATTCTCGGAGACCTCACGTCTACGGCTCTCTTTAGGACTGAAAGTCCAGGGATGATCCAATCCCCTCAACAGTCCATTAAGGACTTCATTCTCAGAGACCTCACGTCTACGGCTCTCTTTAGGACTGAAAGTCCAGGGATGATCCAATCCCCTCAATAGTCCACTAAGGACTTCATTCTCGGAGACCTCACGTCTACGGCTCAATTCAGGGACCAAGGTCCAGGGATGATACAATCCCTATCTGTCCACTAAGGACTTCATTTTCGGAGACCATACGTCTACGGATCAATTCAGGAACTGAAGTCCAGGGATGATACAATCCCTCTTCTTTCTCGGAGACACCTGTCTACGACTCACTTTAGAACAAGTGTTCAAGGATGATACAATCCTCACATGTATTCTCATCAATACAAGTACAAGTATCCTCAACCATACAAGTACATTAATCAATACATGTATCATCAAAAGTATGTATTCTTACCAATACATCTTATCATCAAAAGCATGTATTCTCACCAATACATCTATCATCAAAAGCATGTATTCTTACTAATACATATAACATCAAAAGCATGTATAAGTAAAACTAAGTATTCTAAGTATACGAGTCCTAAATCTAAATATTTCTAAGTATCTAGGTGTAGAGAACAGGTTACCTCATCATTGACCTTGTTGTTCAATGAGACAATCTTCATCATCAGTGACTATACTACTCCCCCTTTCGAGGAGGGTCCTTTTGAGCTACACCAAGCTTGTCTCGAAAGTATTCAAATTTCACTCGAGACAGAGGCTTGGTTAGTATGTTGGTAACTTCTTCACTTGAGGTAGAGGTTTGGTTAGTACATCGGTAACCTGTTACAAATTCAAACTTTATAGTTCCTTTCTATGTCATATCTTGTTAGATCCCTATGATCTTTGACTTATCATGGAACACTGGATTCTATGTCATCTTGATACAACTCTATTTGTCACATAGGATCACAGCTGGTTTTATCTCTAAGTCAAGCAATCCTGAAGCCAAACTTCTTCACAACTAGTAGAGCAAGCAGCCATATATTCTGCTTGTGCTGAGAGCCACACTAGACTGCTTCCAGTTAAACCACGAGATCATGGCTAATCCCAGACAATAACATCCTCTCGATGTGTTCTTCCTGTCTGATACACTTCCTGCCCAATCAGAATCTGAATAACCATCTGAATTCATGATCTTCAAGATAGCATAGATCAAATTCTATCGTGTCCTTTATGTGCCTCATCACATGCTTTGCAACTATCAGGTGAACACATCTAGTTTCCACTAGATACTGACTCAAGGTGTTCACAACAAAGCATATATCTAATCTAGTATATGTTAGATACATCAATGACCCAATAATTTGACTGTACAGAGTTATATCCACTAACTCTGATGAGTTATCCCCTAACAGCTTCAAGTTGGAATCCATAAGAGTGGCCATTCCAACACCTCAAGTCATATTTCTCTTTATACTTTCCCTGGTTGAGAAATATTTCTTCTGAGCCTTGCCATACTTCCAGACCTAGGAAGTAAAGCATCAATTTGAGATCTTTCATTTTCATTTCTGCATTGAATGATCTTCTGCATATCTATCTGTGCCATCTCTCGTTAGATGGGTCTACTGATATGAACCTCAATATCATTCGAACTCTGTGGTGAGTTCCTTCTTGCATCCATGTCATATGTGTATAGAAATCATATTCAACCTTGTAGCAAAGGTTGAGATCCACATCACCCATGGTGATCATTAAGCTTATCAATTTATTATCGATCCTAGGTACCTATACAGAAGCTGAATCACACTTCTTCTTTAATTACACCATACTTGGAGCAAACATATTGTCATGATTCTCTTCCCCTTTCTAAGAGAATCTTCTAGCCATGAGCCTTCTATATTTTGTTTGATTTGTAAATCTTCTTGTTTGAACATCCACCACTTGTACGGTGTCCATCATTCTTCATGACCTTTCCTACAAATCAAAATTAAGTACATGATTAGTAATACTTCATAATAATTAAATCATATTGACATGATAACCTATTATGCATACAGATATCATTTACATAGTGATGCAACTATTTTGACCAATACTTTGGCACAACACTTTCCCATATCCTGTATGCATACAGTGGCTATCTAGATGCCTTCCATCTCTACCAGAACATACTATCGAGAGTGTGCACAACTCTTAGCATGTCAGCAAAGAGGTTTCATTCTAGACAAGAAACAATGGAATGTTTGTCCAACTTACCAATCATATGCATATTAGTAGTATACTGTTCAATGTTCTATGAATATTTACACTCAGCATGATATATTATAGGAATACAAATATGCATACAATCTATTACAAGCAATATCATTTACTATTTCAAATAACAACTCAAATACTTATCTTTTATATTTGTGTGGTTGCCTCCCGCTTGATCTTCTGTATGTCTTTTGAAATTCTATTCATTCTGTACCACTGTGCATGCTCAAATGTGCACTAGTGTCATCATCATGATCTCATACACAAACATACATTCATTAGTATAATCTCAATGTTATCAAAACATTATAGTTCTAAATAATCTTGAAAATGTATAATCATGATTATAGTTAATATTCAAGGTTTCAGGGAAGTCTTCCTTTACTTATGCATATTCTTGTTTGATCTAGTTAGTTAAATAATCAACCAAGATAAGAGACATGATATGCATAAACCCTTGATTACTAACTTTATGAATAAGCATAACCAATCATACCAAGTATACTTATATAAGGGATCCTAATCACAAGGTAAGATTCTAACATGACATAGGAAAACATACCTGGATTAGTATACCTGCTTAGTTATGTGCAACATACCTAAACAATCTCTTCATTGATTTAGAGATCCTGAGCTAGAACCTGCATGTCTCATAGGTTAAGCATAATATAACAAGTTCATACATACCTCGTAAGTAGAACAAAGATTATGGATGAGTCTTTGTATTCATGTGGTCATGGTCATGGAACTTGATTTGTCTTTTGTGATGTACCTGTATCTTGTTAGCAGACAACATCAACCTCACACAACACCATAATGCATTAGTACAATCATATAGCCCTAATCAATGAATGTCTTCGATCATTCACATGCATTCATACTGTTACTAGGGTGATAAGACAATTCTAACATTAATCAAGATTGTACTAATAAATAACATGAAGACAAAACACATTATGAACTTAATCAAGAATCAGATTTCAAGACATACCTGAACCTCCTTAAGTCATACCTGTCAAGACTTCTTGTAGTCTTCTTATGTAAGGCCTTAGCCTCAACTCCCCCTGAAAATTGATCTGGAGCTTGATTAGGGTTTTCTAGGGAAACCCTAAAAATTCAATCTTTGACTTTCACACTTCTGAATGGATGAAAGAATATGTCTTGCTGAGCTGATCAAACTAGCATACTTCAATTTTGGAATTTCCAATATTTGACCCCTCAAAATTGCCTTTGAAACTTCTGGATCTTCTGGACAGGATCCCGAACTAGGGTTTGATGATGCCCACCCTTCTGCCCAAACAAAAGGTTCGATCCAATGCTCTAAACTCTTATTTTTCTTAGGAGTTTCCAGCCGTGGTTACAGACTTCAAAAATTCCAACTTTTGCTGAAGCCCTAATTTTCCATCTTTCCGATCAAAATCCCGAACTGGGGTTTGATCAAGCCCGGTCTTCCACCCAACCAAAAAATTCGATCTTGGTCTCTAAATTTCGATTTTCCTGAGTAGCATTCAACCGTGGAATCCGATTCCAAAAATTCTAACTTTCTCCGAAACCCTAAATTCCGGAAGCCATGAATAAAGGTGCTCGAAAAATAATTCTGTTTTGACAGAAATATGCACCTGATTGTTTCTGCTATAACTCTGAAATTTTTTCTCCACAGGGTCTGAAACCCTTTTTCTGTAGTAGCCTGACCTGTCATCTTTCCATCCTGACAGGTCTCACCTCAATTGGATTTTCTGAGAGAGAGTTATGCCAAGTGTCGCAACGTGACCTGTTTATGGGATAAAACAGTAGAGAGAACTTGTACGGCGTGCCACGTGTCACTGTTTGAACTTCGGCCTCTGAAAACTTTTCCTGAGATAGCTCGCCCTGTTATATTTCCATCTTCATAGGTCTGGCCTCAATTGGACTCTCTGAGAGAGAGTTATGCGAAGTGTCGCAACGTGACCTGTTTATGGGATAAAACAGGAGAGCGAACTTGTACGGCGTTCCACGTGTCACTGGTTCATCTTCGGCCTCTGAAAAAGTTTCTTGAGATAGTACAGTTTGTGTACTACCTGTCACTTTTTACGAAATTTCATTTGGAGCTTCCTAGCCCAAGTTATGACCTTTTTTCCAAGGTTACCTGATTTTGACTGAGATCTGGAAGAGGCAGAAACCCTAACTTGTACTGATCATAACTCATAAAGTACAACGAATCTGAGGGTTCCCTTTGGACACAAGGTACCTGGGGATTTTATCTTCGACCTGTAAACGTTTCAGACCCTGAACCATCGCAGAAATGAATTTATAGCGAAAGTTCCACGAAGACGGGTTTTTTCTATGTAAAACCCTAACCTTCAAATTATCGTAAGTAAAGCAAGTGTCGTAAGTGCCATACCTTGTCTTCCTTCAGGTTATCTCTGATACCATGTTAAGATTTAATATGCTAAGACAGAAAATAGCAGCATTACATTCCATTTCACAATAATAGCATATATAGGATCACTGAAGAAACAACAAGCACAGCATAAACACAAGAGACAGAGATTTATCCTGGGAAACCCTCATGGGGTAGAAAACCCAGCAAAGCTTCCTCAATATAGATGACCAGCAATATACAAAGATGAAACCCTGAGACATGATCTCCTCCTCCACAATAGCAGACCTCTCCTCCACAAGTGTGCTATCCTCAAGTGAGTGAGTGTATCAAATGAGGAACACACCTCCTCTATTTATACACTACTCTGATATGTATTTTACACAAGTACATGTAGGCTCGTATTTAACCATTAGGTTAAATACCCCATTATAACTGACTGGGCCGACCCCCACATGGTGGGTCTAATAACCCTAGTTACCACACCCAACTCGGAGGAATAAACATCTCCGGATTTATAGTATAATCACATCGGAGGTATGGAACATCTCCGGAATAAATAATATACAAATATAATATTCTTTGAAGTTACAATATTTCAACACATACCTGATAATCAGCCCGAGCATGGCACGACATTTCTTCCTTAGCAGACAAGATGAGAACCTGGAATTGTATTCAGTTTTCCGGTTAGTTGGAGTCAAGAACTCCTTCCATTCATCATTTTTTAAATGCTTGCCCTTGTACCAGCATTCTCCCTCCATGGGAAAGCCAATAGCTCGAGACACAAATTCCTCCGATAATTCCAACACAATATCGCCAACATGTGCTTTCACACCATCAAACGAAGTCATGAATGCCCTGGAGACCATTAGATTAAAGCCAGAAACCTCTGCAGGAACCCTAACCATCCTGCCCTTATCACCATTTCACGACATTCAGGAGTGGCATACAAGTATTCGTCGCCTATAAGCTCAAACCTAGGCACAGGGGCCATGGTAACGATCATACAAAGCTCTGGGATCCTTACAAACCTGGCAGAACAACGAAACAAGCTCATCCTTGGCCCGCGTAGGTTAATGAAAATCCCAACCGACTTCATCTCGTCAAGGTACTGTAGACACTCATACGCAGTCATGGAAGGTGGAATCATAATGCCTTAGAACTGGTAAGGGTTATCGAAAATCACAGAAGGCTCAAGGTGCAATAATACCGCTCAGAGGAATGACAGTAGGGTGAGAGTTTGACGCGACATTTTCGCCATGTGAAACCACAGATGGCAAAATGTTATGGTTACGCAGCAAAGAAAACCTTCGATCATATGATATTTCCCATATTAGCCGACACCTTCCCATAAAATATGATGCATTAGATATAACCAAAGTTCAAACATTTAAAACATAAGTTAATGGTTATCATTGCATGATCCTCTACCACTTGATATCATTAATGTCATAATTCAATAATGCACGGTAATGTCGATTCAATCGAAATCAAGATAATCATAGTGATAAATAAATAAACAAATAATTAATGAATGTGGTTAAGATTTCAATTATCTTTTAAGAATCATGTTGATCAGCTATGATCGAATCATTTGACATTACCTTAGGCATCATAAAAAAACATTTTATCATTTTGTGGATCTTATCCCATTATAAATACAAAATTCTACAAATAAGGATAAGTAGATAAGTAAAATGAGCTTATAATATTGGTATGAGACTAGCATTAATATTCATGATTGTCACCAGGAGATTAATTTGATGAAAGGTAACTCATTAGACCAAACACATAGATGGAAGAGACAACTTAAAATGTGATGTATTAGTCTATTAAGTCAATAGTTTAATATCATCAATGAAATGAGTTTGTTTGACTTTGTATTTGTAAAGATGACCAATATGGTAAGATTAGGAACTGCTAATTTTAGGATAGTGTAATTCACAAGTGATCAACCAGAAAGACGAAACCAAGTCAGGCGGTTTAATTAAAGTGAAGGCTGATGTGAATTCCCCTATGCCAATCGACCTATCAACTTTATTGGGAGTGCCTTCATAATCAAATATTCTGAAGGAACTCCTAAAATATAATGGATGAGTGTCGTTCAAAGTGATGACATGCAGTATGGTTCCTTGTCTTCGAAACTTATATCATGACCAATTGGATTTTAGTGCTCAATTGCTCCGGAGGGTGTTGCTTGCCAACAAATGGCAACATGCTGGGAACGAACCAGTTATCTTTGTGCAAAGGGAAAAATTTCGATACCTCAGATAATCACAAACAATGTTTCAAAGCACCAAACCCTTGTTTGGATGATTCAAACCCAGAATAGTTCCAACATGTTGGCCTCACTTATTCAGCAACAATGAGCCTTTGGCTGTTATCTAAGCATTCCTTACCTACTTCAACTTTTGACAATCAGGGTAAAGAATGACTTAGCTCCAAAGGAAATCTTTGAGGCTTGAGACAGTTTAACCAATGTCAGTGAAAGATATAGCTACTCAAGAATGCCAGATAATTCTCTTCTCTTGTAAACAAAGGAAGCAGGTGATATTTATTCATTTTCATTCATTCTCTTTTTCTTTTTTTTTAAATCTATATACAGATGAATAAATATGAAAATTTCTAATCAGAGATACTACCTTAGCTTGGTGACTAAATGATGGTAGCGTTATTCACCAGTCCTACCAGAAACTGATCAGGCCAGGTCGTAATGAGATTTCCTGCCCCCTAGCTTTTAAACCAAGGATCGTTGACCTGGCTTGATGACCAGATGTAGACAACATCAGTCCAATAGAAATTATGATCATAACCAGACCGGCTCAACACGAGACCTTCTGTCCTCTGATTAACTTTTCTCATATTCAAAAATAAAATAAAATAAAATTGAAACATTTTAGTTCAAGACTATTGTTCAGGCTTGGTGACCAGAAATTAACAGCATCATTCACGAGAACTACTAAAGATAGACAGGTTGGCTCGTGATGAGACCCCCTGATTCTCTTTTTTTTTTAACAAGAATCATCACCCTGGCTTGGTGACTAGATAATGGTGTTGTCATCTTCGGTAGTGCTGATGATCATGATAGGTCGGCTTTATAAGAAGACCTCCTGTTCTTGAACTAAATTTTTTATTATTATGGGTTATTTACAAAAACTCGAGTTAGAAAACCATTGGCCTCTTGAGATAGCTTGAAAGTGACTAAACATTGGTCGACTGATCTACAGGCCTAATAGACACCACTGGAACCAGTAAATAAGTTTCCTGAGTCATTGGTCTTTTGGGTAGGCATTCAAAGATAACAGTTAAGGATTGCTACAAAAGACAGCAAGTTCACATACCAAAACCAGTTGTGAGAATTAACTTACCTTATAGGCATCAGATACTTGAAACAAAATGGATAATTACGATCTGATAGGTATTTCATTCATCCCAGTCGACACAGTTTTAACAAGTGGAAAGTCTTCCAAGCCGTTGATATGCTCAGGCCAGATCCGAGCAAAAGTGCATGATATATCTGCTGAAGAAATAATTATGACAAGAAGGAGGTTGATTATGTACAAAAGTTTCATATCTGAAATAATTACAATCTGTGTATGTACAAAAGCAACAAATCAGGTTAGGATGATTCTATGACTCAGCTGGATTAATATAATTCTGCACAATGAAATCTGCCAAAGCACTGAGTCACTTGATTTATTAGCAAGGCAAAATTTGTTGAATCAACAATCATTTAAATCACCCGACTCTGATAAAAACAAAACAGGAATCACTATATTCAATTGAATGCATGCAGATTTGCTTTATGTACAACAATTAAGAAATAATAAAAGATGATGAAGTCATAAAAAATTAACTAAGAAGTTGGTCGACCTCATTATGAATAGACAAACATCAAATGAGTAGCAAAAATCAAGATGGCCTTGATAATGAAATATTGTCGATGTAATCAATCACCGGATGTTGATAAGTAAGTATAATTGATGACTGATATGAAAAGTGGTCAGAAAATGGAGACCATCAGATTAGATAACCCTAAAAAAAACTAAACAAAGCTAACTATGTACAAAATATTTACAACGAAAATGTACAATGAGAATGGATCGAACAGTGCAAAACTACTGGAAGTATTTCTTAAGGACCTGCCCGTTCACCAGAAAGGTATCAGGTTGTTCTTGCAGAGTTTGCAACTGAAAGGTGCTAGGGCCTAACTTTTCTGCTATGATATATGGGCCCAGCCAAAGTCTCTGAAATTTCGTATGGTCTTTTTTGTCCTCGTGTGCTTTATCCCATTTTAAAACAAGATCACCTATCTGAAACTCTCTGTCTGAGGATGACCCAAGATCAAACCAGGATTTAACAATTTTCTGATGCTTCGAGAAATGTCATTTTGCATTTTCCCTCTCCTCTTCTAATTTCAACAGCGTATTTATTCTTTTTTCAATTGCAAAACATTCTGTGTCTTGTACAGATTGCGCAAGTTGTAAGGAAGGAAATAACAGATTAGGAGGGAGTATAGCCTCAGTACCATATACCAGAAAGAATGGGGAATTACCGATAGAAGACTTTGGGGTCACTCTGTCAGCCCATAATGCTTGATACAGAACAGTGTGCCAATTCCTGTGGCTTTCAGCTATTGACCTTTTAATAATTTTCAGCAAGTTCTTATTTGTTGATTCGGCAAGGCCATTGCCTTGGGGATGATAATTAGCTGAAAACCTGATTCTAATTCCCCTTTCTACTGCAAACTTAGTCAATTCTCCAAAAGAAAAATATGATGCATTGTCAAAAACTAAAGACTCAGGAAATCCAAATCTAGTGATTATATGAGTCTCAACAAAATCGAGTACCTGACTTGTATTGACTACCCACAGAGGAGCAGCTTCAGACCAACAGGTCAAATAATCAGTAGCAGTTATGATGTATTTATGTTGGAGAGAAGATGGAGGATTGACTGGGCCCACTATGTCGAGCCCCCACTGTTGAAAAGGTCTGTCCACAATCACTGGTTGTAAAGGGAAATCTGTCCTTTTGATTTTACCAGATGCCCGTTGAAAATCCTGGCATTTTCTCACAAAAGAATGAGCATCTTTAAATAAGGTTGGCCAAAAATAACCTGCTCTCAGGACTTTGTGAGCAGTAGTGTAACCTCCGAAGTAGTGTCACCTCCGAAGTGACCACCAGCAGGGCCATCATGTAATTGTCTCAAGACTGACTCGGACTCTTCCTTTTCTAAACAGCGGAGCAAAACACCATCTGCATTCTTCCTAAAAAGTATGTTATTCACTAACTGATATGGTGTTGATTTCAACCTGACAGCTCGCTTTTTCTTTGGTTCCAAGTGGTCTGGAGCACTTCCTGTTTCCAGATAAATGCAAATGTCAGCGTACCAAGAATTAGCAGGATCTGGGATAAAACAAATTTCCTTTTGCAGCAATGAAGCATCTAAGGGTAAGTCATCTTGACTTGCAGGTAAATGAGCTGATTCCGCTGCTAATTTACATAATCCCAATCCTCGTACAACCTGAGAGGGTTTAATCTCTAGGTCGTACTCCTATAAAGCAGCCATCCAATGTGCCCGTTTCTCTCCTAAATCCTTCTGCACTAACAGGTTCCTTACTGCGGAGAAAGCAATAATGACTTTCGTTTTTGACTTTAGGAGATAAGGTCTGAAGTGTTTGACTGCCTTAAACACAGCGAAAGCTTGTTTATCTACCTCGTGATAATTTAATTCAGCTCCCTTCAAATTTGAACTCATGAATGAAATTGGCACTTCATGGTCTTCCTGATTCTTCTAAGTAAGGACAGCATCATAGGATATGTCAGAGGCAAAGGTGTACAGAATGAAATCTTTCTTAAAATCGGGGCTCAAAAGTGCAGGGGCCTCAGCAATGGCTTCTCTTATCCTGACGAATGACTCTTTCTCTTTCTCTCCCCATATAAAGTTACTATCTTTCTTTATCATGTTCTGCAGTGGACGAACTATCTCTGAAAAACTCTTGACAAACCTTCTTACAAAATTTATTTTTCCCATGAAGGACTGCATAGCTTTCTTAGTAGTAGGAAAAGGAATTTTAAATATGGCTTCAGTCCTTTCCGAGTCAATCATAATTCCTTCTTTTGATACCACAAATCCCAGCAAAATTCCTTCAGTGACTGCAAAGATCGTCTTTTTTGGGTTTAGAGAAACGCCAAACCTCCTACATCGCTCAAGGACTTTACGCAGGTGAAGATATGATCAAATCTGTTCTTAGAGTATACTGTAACGCCATCCAAGTAAACAAACACAGAGTGATTGATCAAACCTCTAAAAGCAACATCCATTGCCCGTTGGAATGTGGCCCCAACGTTTATTAATCCGAAGGGCATCTTCCTATAGGCATAGGTTCCCCAAGGGGTCCTAAAAGTAGTTTTCAGTTGATCTCCAGGAGAGACTAGGACCCGGTTATACCCAAAAAAACCATCTAATAAAGATAGCATCTGGGCACCAGAGACTTTCTGTAAGATCTGTTCCATTGGTGGAACCGGATAGTTGTCCCTTTCCGATGATCGGTTTAAGTTTCGAAAATCTACGCACAGCCTGATGTCTCCTTTTTTCTTTCTGACAGGAACTAGGTTTGCTACCCACTGAGTGTGACGTACTGGAAATATGATTTTAGCAGCAAGCAGTTTGTTCAGCTCTTTCTTTACTGTCGGTTCTAAAGTAGGGTGCATTTTCCTAAGTTTCTGCTGAAATGGCTTGGCTTCTGGTTTCATTGGAATTATATGTTGTATTATCTGTGTGTCAAAAGTTTTCAGGTCATCATATGTCCATACAAATACGTCCTTAAACTCTTTAAACAGTTTGATCAAAGCTGCTTTCTCAGTTGGAGTACAATCTAATCCTAAATTTATGTTTTGGGGATTTGCTTTTGTGCCTAAGTTTATGGTTTCATAACGCATGCAAGAATTGTTCGTTTTGCAGTTAGGCACTCCCTTAAATTTATCATGTAGATCATAAAAATTTTCAAGTCTAAGAACTGAAGTAGGGATCGAGTTTACCAGCTTAAATGACTCGTCAACAGAATGAGGCAAATGGATTATTGAGAAATTGTGCAGATCCTCGTCATGCGTAATCTCATCAATTGTCGTTTCTTTAAAAGCATCCTCTCCCGTCAAAAAGTCAATAATATGAGAATCATCATTAAAAACATGCCAATTAGTGATATTATCAGGGATTGATGGTCTAAATAATAATTCAACAAAAAAGATATTGGGAGAGAAGTTTTTCGATGGGAGAATCCGTGAGGCAACATTCGCCAAAAGATCAACTTCTGTATTCTGAAAGCGAGGAATAGAGTTAATATTAAAGGCATCAAATGCTGAAATTAAGTTCCATACCTCCTTTTGATAGCTTCGCAGATGATTAGATAAACAATGTATAGAATTGCGAATTTCACGAACAATAATTTCAGAATCACCGAAAGCAACCAATACCTTTACATTTAAATCTGACGCTTTCTTTAATCCCTAAATGAGAGCCTCATATTCAGCTGAATTGTTTGTGCACAAGAATTCTAGTCTGCAAGACAATAAATGTTTATTTCCTAAAGGGTCTAGGAGCATACAACCTGCCCCTGCGCCATCTTTTGATCGTGCACCGTCAAAGTATAAATGCCAAGGCTTATCAGCAAGATTATCTACATTATTTACAGTCTTTAACAAGCTGGAAGGAGCTTCCTGGAAATCACAATGTAAAATTTCTGATTTAATTACAGAATCAACAAGTGCTGATTTATGTGCCTGAAAAGTGCCTAAATCAGAATCAAAACCAAAGTTTCCAAGAATCGAATCACTAAACATAACTGGTTCGTTAGGTGAATCGATCTCAGTCACTGTGTGCTTCATATACCTTTCCCTGTCAATTCTGATCTGATTTGGCCGCTCGTTCTTAGGTAGCCACAGATGTGACCAATCGGTCGAAAAATAACCTTTTAAAGTCTGATACCAATCACGGCTTAGAAACAGCCCATATACATCTGGTATGTCTGCCACTACAATGTCGATAACTTGAAAGATTTGTGGATTATTCGCCATTCTAATCAATACTCCTTTCAGCTCTCCCATAATTTTCACCTTAGAGCAATCAAGCTAGCTGATCTGAGTTTCACAAGGGACAATCACAGCATTTAACTTCTTGCATACAGAATATGGCATAACGTTTAATGATGCCCCGGAATCAACCATGCAATTATGAACATTCCAGTTAAAAATCTCAAATGTCAGTAGGAAAGGGGGAGTTGTAGACTTAGAGTTCTTTCCTATCAGTGTATCCCTATCAGTAGTTGTCTTATTTTCATTATTGAAACTTGCCACTGTTTTACTAGTGGTGGGATCCGAATTATTAGCTACAGATGAGGGAGGCTGATTTCTTTTGTTATTGCTGTTAGAAATAGATGGCAGATTTGCAAACATTGACCCTCCAGGCATAGGATAAATTTTCAACAAGTCGAACATGCTTATGTTTGCTCTTTGCTTTTTAAGATCATCTATGATATCATGCTGGAGGTCTTTGTCTTGAATTATAGGATGTTGAGGTGTGAGTTGTGGACCGTTCCTAGGAGTGGGTAATGGTTGAGAGTTAACAGGACCTTTACTCCTAGTATTATGAGTATGTTGATTGACGAAAACAGAGTTGTCATGACAATCCTCTTGACTTACCGAGCTATCCCAAAAATGACAGTTGAATGGGAGGGGATCTTCAGAAACTTCCTCTTCGGTTTCAGGTTGTTCATGCTCGTGATGTTCTTCTAACTCATAGTCAGATGAGATTTCAGGTAAAGCATAAACATCCCTAATCGTGTTGAATATTTCCTCATTTGTCGAAACGTCAGGGGGAGGATGTTGTCGCGCATTGGGTGGTGTATAAGGTCGATATGGAGCCTTAAAATTTCCCCTATTCGAGGTTCCTTCTCCATTATTTCTTTTTAAAGGCACCACTTCATTTGTCAAGGACCTAACTGCTTGTTGTAATTTCTCCATATCGAAAGCAGAGGTATCTTTCTTATTTGTACTAGTTCTCGGTGTGACTTCATTCCTTTTGCGCATTGGGTTGTCGAATTTACCGCTATTTTCTGGTTCAAAAGTCATGGAATTCTTTTCAACCTTGATTGCTTCCTCGAAATTCTCAACCAACGTGTTTTTTCCAGCTTGCTTGACAAACATGCCGAGAGATTTCGGTAATATTAGAGAGATTTTGAGGTCAAAAAAGGGCCTCCTAAGAGATGTACTACAAAAATATGAGATATATTAAAATATTATGAATTGGGGGTTTTATGGGGTAGGTATATATGACAAGTCACCTCCCACACTATTTTCTATGCACAATATAAATAACCATGGTTGAGTTACTTTTCAAAATTCACTAGAAATAAAATTAATAAAATAAGACTACATTGATGTGACTAAGATTCATTTTAAATTCCCAAAAATGTATTGTCCTTTAACATTTATTTGTTTTGAACTTGCAAATGAAATTAAATAATAAAAAACATTTTTAAGAGCTTTTTTTTAATTTTATGTTGACTTTTTATATTTAGTACTTTTCTCATGAATTTAATAATGTAATTTAATTGAGAATTTATTTACATATAAAATGTCAATAATATTATTATAATCCACATTGCATTATTATTATTATTATTATTATTTATTAAATCTATTATTATTCTTTATTAGTTTGACATTATGTTATTAAATAGAATGGAGTGAATATATAATTTAAAATTAAAAACATAAAAATGATAATATATTATTTTATAAAAAAATGTGAAAGGACTTTCTTTATGAATTAAGAGTACTTCACTTGAAAATGACAATAATATTATTTTATGTGAAAGTGTGAAAAGACATTCATTATGAGTACTTTACTTGAAAATGACAATAATATTATTTTATGAAAAGACTATCATTATGAGTACTTTACTTTATGACTTAAAAGTACTTACACCACTACCTTGGTTAACTATGTGTTTTCATCCACCATAGAAAATTTGACAAATAAGCATTCTTAACTCATGCAATGCCACCTCACCAAGGGGGATGATGTCATCTACTAGAATGTAATTGGTTGTATTTTATAGTACATTTTCTTTGTTTTGAGGCCCTTTTTTTACCTCAAAATTTCTCTAATCGGCAGAGGCAAAATTCTCAATTATAATATCCTCTGGTGGTTGAGAAGTTGTTGGTATCTTGTTCAGCAAGGTGAGGAATCGTTGGTTAAAATCTTTCACGCGTTCTTTGTTTTCCATCCTAATTCTAGCCAGTTCAAGTGCTAATACTGCGGGTGTCTTATCTTCTCCAAATTTATTTATGAAAGCCTAACTGAAATCAACCCAGCTTGTTATGGATCCTTGGGTCAAGGATAAGTACCAACTTCCAGCTTTTAATTCAAAAGTTAAAGGAAACAAACGGCATACGACATCCTCATGCTAAACATTCATGGTCTGCACAGTGAGAATGAACTTATCAATATGGTTGAGCCTGCTCTTTGTTGACAGGATCAAATTTCGGCAAAAGTTTATCAGGGTGTTTTGGTAAATTATGTTGAACTCCAAGTATGGAAACAGCACCTCGTCGTAACCAGGGTTTGTTGTTGTTCTGATCTCCTCCATCACGGTCCCCCATTTCTCGATCAGATTCAGAATCTAACGAAGATTGGTTGTTATGATCACCTGGACTGTCAGGTGGTGAATCAGGGGGTGAAGGGGGTTCGTCGAAACCACCAAAAGTTGGTAGTTGTCTTGAAGTATTCGTGTTTATTTCTCCTCTAAGAAAATCGCTAAGATGGTAATCAGGTGATCCTACTGGGGAATGAACAGGTTCTTTGCTACTTGGTTCGTCACCTGTTTGGTTTTGATTATAGGGTCTTCTAGGTATACCGAAATCGATCGGGGGAATGCCTGTCTGGCGAGAATAGCCTCTAGTCAAGATACGTCTTGATTCTTCCATGGCTTCTTGTATGTCTTCCGGAGTAACTATTGGTAAACTGGTACTACCAAGTATGGCAGCCCTAACAGTATTCGCAAGAGGTGTAGTTGTACAGTCTATTTGTGATGTAGGGGTAGGACTGGATACCGGTTCAAGATTTCTAAGAAGGGAAGTTGTTTGACTGGTTGTGGGAGTAGTATGTGATCGTTCAACCATTAAGCTTTTAGTCCATGCCCTCCTTCTAGCGCCATTTGTTGGCCAGAAGAACTGTCTTAGGCCAACTAGAGAAAAACAGTCCACACACTCAACTTAGTACAGTTTTGCATGTGTTTGGAATAACTGTTTTTCACAGGAATTAAGGCCCTGCTGCCTATGTTTTGTGCTCTCAAAGATAGAGAGTCTCCTAAGGTGAGCAAATCTTGAAAAAGGAACTAACTATAAACAACTATCAAAAATCCTACAAAAAAAAAACTACTTATGTTCTAATCCTAATGACTATCTAGAAACCAAAATTAGTAATTGCTAATATTATTCTATGATAAACTAACTTATGCTAATCTATCTAAAGTCAGCATTCATATCTCGGCCAAGAGCAAAGACTTGTTATTTGACTAAAAATCCGAAGTAAGAACAATATTCACTAGTTACCATTTAGTGATAAACATCCTAAACAATAAAGGTGAATTTAAATTATTTTATAACAGATAGAACACGACTATTATAAAATAATTTATATATGAGAAATTCAAACCAAAAGCCAAAATTCACTAACAGAATTATGTCGTTCAGAAAATATGAAAGATATAATTAAACTAACTTGCAATTAGAACAACATCACTCTGCAAACTAGATAATTACAAAATTTGATCAACCACTATTGACATTATAGAAAACGTTCATCAACATCAATGAGTAAGCAAATCAATTAATGATTCGGACAACATAAGCATTCGAATTTCTCATGAAAACATATCACATACAATATAAAGACATTTATATATGAAAAGTAAACAAGATAACAAAAGGAGAGATGAATCACACAGTATTGATTATCCAAAACATAGCTAATGTTTCGGTATTCTGGCACATTTGACAGTCATCAGAAGAAGTTCATGAGACAATCTGTGCAAACATAATAAAAAGTACTGTTGTATAATAAAACCTCCCCAATGTCTTAGAAATCGAACCCCGCATCAAAGTTTTGGGATTGTTTATATAGAAAAAGAAACGAGCGTCTAAGTTCCTATCAGTTCTATTTTCTTGGAACCACGTGGATCCCTACAATAATAACATATCACTTAATGTTGCTTCTGATATAACTCGAATGTATGCCAGCTGGTGACACCTGGATTGGAATAACACATAATATAATCTTCAGAACTTACTGGATAACTCCAGTATCGTTATTCCTGGGCATGAGATAATTTGCATTAATCACCATCAACCGCCGGCGCCAAACATGGGATATGATGCCAACAAAAGAATACAACTGCGTGTGTATAGGGTTTTGAACGGGTACACCTCAACAAAATGAACTCCAAAATCGAAGCAACGTGATATACCTTCATTTCCAAAATTGCATAACACCTGGATTTTCATAAAACAAATCAGTTAGGAATTGTAAACAAATACCAATAATTGATCAATACAGATATAATAATGAATTGGATGTCTGCAGAATTTTTAATTCTGTAGACGTCCTCATAAAAAGAAAAAAAACTCTGTATTGGAATAACAAATTGGTTATATTTGCTGACCTATATAGATCCGATTTTATGTCACCTGACCATTCAAATAAAATCATAAAATCAAAAATGAACCTCATTTTAAACAACATTATGATTTTGGGGATGACTGAACTGATACTTGAACTGGGACCACCCTCCTTGCTTCATTCAATTTAGCTTTAAACCTCACAGCCCTTGTTTTTGCAATCTTGTTTTGCTTGATTAATCGTTTATTTTTAATCAGAAGATTCCTACCATAAGCCTTGTACTGGGTTTTCTTCTCCTTCAAAGAATTCCACTTATCAACCAAAGAGGACAAATCAACTTTTAAACCCGCAATCTCTTCCATGGCAAACACATTAACCACGTGTGCTTCCTTCAGCTCTGTTTCTAAAGATGAAATAACTTGAGCCATGGGTATTTCAACATATTGATGCACATGTTCCATGTTTGGCCTTGTTCGCAGCTCTTGGTTCACTTCTTGTTCTGCATAGGCATTGGATTGGATTTTTGAACACTTATACCTTCATGCTGAGAGGCCGACACATACTTAAGGTTGAGGATCGTGGGTCTAATGGGAGATGGATGTGGTCGTGACTCAGAGGAATCACTCAATTCAACCACCAGGGCGTCTTCTGCAACCAATTCCCTTTTTGCAAAAAGTGTAGCAGCCATGCTGCGAGTAGGCCAGCGAATGGCTTGATCACTAAGCATTTTGCTAACTTCTTGTTCTGCTAGTTTGTGACAGGGATTGATCTGTGGCTGAAGCTGAGGATCACATGGAGGAGGTGGAATAGTCACAGGTTGACTCGTTTGGGGCAGAGGACTATCACAGGGTATTTCAGGGTTTAACTCAGCCTTGGGGTTAGGATGACTGATACTTGGGGTTTGGCTGGGTTCAAACACCTCATATTCAAGATCATTTTGAGACCCATGTTCTTCTAACAACGGCTCAACCCATTTAGACCTGGTTTTGGACCTCCGATGGGGCCATTCGTCATTTTCCCCGAAGTTGTTGCGGGTAAGGAAGGATTCCCATGAATCACCCAACTCCCCCAGCCGGTAAGAAACAAGAATTTTGATAAGCCCGTGGTGAAACAGGTTGCGTTCTTTATCCCCTACATTTGCCTGATAAGTGACAGCCATCTTCTCCAGACTACTCAAAAAATAATATGGCATATTCACAGAATGCCCTCTAAAAATCATCAATAGCCTGATATAATAAAACTGGGTTTGAGATAAACGTCCCTCGCAGGTAACATACCTGATAGTCAGCCCGAGCATGGCACGCCATTTCTTCCTTAGCAGACGAGACAGGAACCCGGACTTGTATTCAGTTTTTCAGTTAGCTGGAGTCAAGAACTCCTTCCATTCATCGTTTTTTAAATGCTTGCCCTTGTACCGGGGTTCTCCCTCCATGGGCAAGCCAATAGCTCGAGACACAAATTCCTCCGATAATTCCAACACGATATCGCCAACATGTGCTTTCACACCATCAAACGAAGTCACGAATGCCCTGGAGACCATTAGATTAAAGCCAGAAAACCTCTGCAGGAACCCTAACCATCCTGCCCTTGTCACCATTTCATGACAGTCAGGAGCGGCATCCAAGTATTCGTCGCCGATAAGCTCAAACCTAGGCACAGGGGCCATGGTAACGATCATACAAAGCTCTGGGATCCTCACAAACCTGGCAGAACAATGAAACGAGCTCATCCTTGGCCCGCGTAGGTTAATGAAAATCCCAACCGACTTCATCTCATCAAGGTACTGTAGACACTCATACGCAGTCATGGAAGGTGGAATCATAATGCCTTAGAACTGGTAAGGGTTATCGAAAATCACAGAAGGCTCAAGGTGCAATAATACCGCTCAAAGGAATGACAGTAGGGTGAGAGTTTGACGCGACATTTTCGCCATGTGAAACCACAGATGGAAAAATGTTATGGTTACGCAGCAAAGAAAACCTTCGATCATATGATATTTCCCATATTCGCCGACACCTTCCCATAAAATCTGATGCATTAGATATAACCAAAGTTCAAACGTTTAAAACATAAGTTAATGGTTATCATCGCATGATCCTCTACCACTTGATATCATTAATGTCATAATTCAATAATGCACGGTAATGTCAATTCAATCGAAATCAAGATAATCATAGTGATAAATAAATAAACAAATAATTAATGAATGTGGTTAAGATTTCGATTATCTTTTAAGAATCATGTTGATCAGCTATGATCGAATCATTTGACATTACCTTAGGCATCATAAAAAAACATTTTATCATTTTGTGGATCTTATCCCATTATAAATACAAAAGTCTACAAATAAGGATAAGTAGATAAATAAAATGAGCTTATAATATTGGTATGAGACCAGCATTAATATTCATGATTGTCACCAGGAGATTAATTTGATGAAAGGTAACTCATTAGACCAAACACATAGATGGAAGAGACAACTTAAAATGTGATGTGTTAGTCTATTAAGTCAATAGTTTAATATCATCAATGAAATGAGTTTGTTTGACTTTGGATTTGTAAAGATGACCAATATGGTAAGATAAGGAGCTGCTAATTTCAGGATCGTGTAATTCACAAATGATCAACCAGAAAGATGAAACCAAGTCAGGCGGTTTAATTAAAGTGAAGGCTGATGTGAATTCCCCTATGCCAATCGACCTATCAACTTTATTGGGAGTACCTTCAGAATCAAAGATTCTGAAGGCACTCCTAAAATATAATGGATGAGTGTCGTTCAAAGTGATGACATGCAGTATGGTTCCTTGTCTTCGAAACTTATATCATGACCAATTGGATTTTAGTGCTCAATTGTTCCAGAGGGTGTTGCTTGCCAACAGGACCATACCACATAGATTCCATTTTTCCTTTACCTAACTTATCATGCATTTGGTCATAGGTAAGGACTAAGACCCTTCATTGAAGATCCGAGGTTGGATGGATTTGTCGTATTAGGCCTTGATGCGCTTTTTATGAGCTTCATTCGCTAATTCGGCGTCGCGACAGGTTTCATATAGCTTGGCTAGATACAAGAACCATTCCTCCTTGGAGGTCATATTGGGAAGTAGCTCGATGGCTAGCTTCAGTGATGGTATTTCACATTCAATAGGTAAGATAGCCTCCAGGCCATACACTAGTTGAAATGGTGTAAAGCTGGTTGCATTTTTTACTGAGGTTCGATAGGCCCAAAGAGCAGAAAATAGATCTAAGTGCCAATTGGACTTCTGAGTACCTACAGTGTGTTGTATCATACGCTTCAAGACCTTATTTATGGCCTATACTTGACCGTTTTCCTGTGGGTAATATGGGGTTTATTTTTCATGACGAAAACCCAACTTGGCGCTTAGTTCATCAATCATATGGTTCCTAAAATGGGAACCATGATCGGTCATGATAGTCTGAGGAACACCGAACCTAGAAATGATATGGTTGAATATGAAAAGTGCAATTGTTTTTCCGTCCTCTACGTAAGTAGGCATTGCTTCAGCCCATTTAGTAAAATAATCCACGGCTACTATGACCTAGCCATGCCCCCCGACTGAAGTAGGCGTACAATGCATAAAATTGATACCCCATTTTGCAAAGGGGTCGACGGCAATAACAGGATGAAGTGGAGCAGGATGTGAGTGCTTCTTATTGTGGAAGAATTGGCATGGAGGACATTTCTTGACCGTCTCAATACACTCTTTGAAGATTGTGGGCCAGAAGTATCCTGCGCATAAGATTTTCAAGGTTGTAGCCATCCCGGAAAGGTGACCACCACATGCTTCGGAGTGGCAGTGATTAAGGATGTGTTCAACCTCATCTAGAGTTAGACAATGTCGGAGAATAGAGTCAAAACCACGGCAATAAAGAGTATCGCTAACTATGAGATAGTACTTAGCATGATGTCGAGTACGGCAATTTTTATCTCGATTGAGGTCGGGTAAAAAACATTGGGTTTGGAGATACAAAACAATATCTACATACCAAGGATCAGATGTGCCAATGAGAAACAATGATTCATCAGGAAGAGAATCGATGGGCTCAACTTGGTCAGTGGCACAGGGCATTGCACATATAAGATCGACGAAAACTAAGGATTTCTTTGCTTTTGCCTTGGAAAATTCCAAGTCAAATTCTTGGAGAACTACAATCCATCAAGAGTATTTTCCCCCTAGCACTTGACGTGTTAGGATATAATACATGGGATTGAAGTCCACAATTACGGTAGTCTTCTGGAGCAGTATGTAATGGTAGAATCTCTGGACAAAAAATACTGTAGCCAGAGCCAGCTTCTCCACATGTGAGTAGCGGGTTTCAAAGTCTAAAAGACTCGTACTAAGATAATAAATCACATGTTCGTTTCCTTTGTCGTCTTCCTACACCAGCATTATGCCAATGGTGGTGAGGGAAGCAACGAGCTATATAATAAAGTCCCGTGTATAGTTGGGGGGTTGAATGATGGGAGTGTTAGTGAGGGCCTTCTTTAGATTTTCAAATGACCGTTGGGCTTCGTCGTCCCAAAATAATGGGACATCTTTCTTTAGAAGCCTCATGTAGCCCTTCGTTATCTCGACAAAATTGCAGGAAAAGCGGTGTAAAAAGTTTGCATGCCCCTGCAAACTCTGGAGTTCTGTAATGTTGCTGGGCAAGGGCAGGGCTAGAATAGCTTCTACCTTCGCAGGGTCTAAGCATATGCCATCTTTGGAAATAATGAATCCCAACAGTCTGTCGGTTTCTACACAGAACACGCATTTGTGTGGATTCAAATGTGTGTTGTAATGGGGACATCGTGAGAAAATGGCACTCAGATGATCCGGGTGATTCTCTCTCGTATCGGAATGAGCAGGTAAGTCGTCCAGATACGACTCTACAACATGTTTGATGTCATGAAATGTGTATGACATATCTCGTTGAAAGGTGGCCCCAACGTTCTTAATACCAAAAGGTAACTTGCAGTATGCGAAGGTCACCCTTGGGAAAATAAAGGCGGTCTTGTGTTGGTCGGAAGGGAGTATCTCTATCTTATTATAACCGGAGAAGCCATCCATAAATGAGAAGATGACACTCCCGGCACAGTTATTGATAATATGGTCAATGAAAGGCGTTGGATAATTGTCCTTTGGACAAGCCTTGTTCAGATCTTTGCAATCGACACAGACCCTGATTGTACCCTGTTTCTTTGTGACAGGGACGATGTTGGACACCCAATCTGTCAATGGGACAAGATCGATGAACCCAGCACGAAGAAGTTTTTCAACTTCCTCTTTAATGGCAGCCATTTTCAAGGGATGTGCGGGCTGGATTTTCTATCGGACTGGTCGGGCACTAGGATAGACTTGAATTTCATGTACCACAATGGACAGGTCTATCCCTGCATTTCTTCATATTTCCATGCAAAAACGTCGCGGAACTCTTTAAATAGGGCAGTGTAAAATTCTATCTATGTAGGAGTACATGTTTTTTCGATATGGTTCCTTGTCTTCGAAACTTATATCATGACCAATTGGATTTTAGTGCTCAATTGCTCCGGAGGGTGTTGCTTGCCAATAGGACCATACCACATAGATTCCATTTTTCCTTTACCTAACTTATCATGCATTTGGTCATAGGTAAGGACTAAGACCCTTCATTGAAGATCCGAGGTTGGACGGATTTGTTGTATTAGGCCTTGACGCGCTTTTTATGAGCTTCATTCGCTAATGCGGCGTCACGGCAGGTTTCATCTAGATTGGCTAGATACAAGAACCATTCCTCCTTGGAGGTCATATTGGGAAGTAGCTCGATGGCTAGTTTCAGTGATGGGATTTCACATTCAATAGGTAAGATAGCCTCCAAGCCATACACCAGTTGAAATGGTGTAAAGCTGGTTGCATTTTTTACTGAGGTTCGATAGGCCCAAAGAGCATAAAATAGAGCTAAGTGCCAATTGGACTTCTGAGTACCTACAGTGTGTTGGATCATACGCTTCAAGACCTTATTTATGGCCTATACTTGACCGTTTTCCTGTGGGTAATATGGGGTTTATTTTTCATGACGAAAACCCAACTTGGCGCTTAGTTCATCGATCATATGGTTCCTAAAATGGGAACCATGATCGGTCATGATAGCCTGAGGAACACCAAACCTAGAAATGATATGGTTGAATATGAAAAGTGCAATTGTTTTTCCATCCTCTACATAAGTAGGCATTGCTTCAGCCCATTTAGTAAAATAATCCATGGCTACTATGACCTAGCCATGCCCCCCGTCTGAAGTAGGTGTACAATGCATAAAATTGATACCCCATTTTGCAAAGGGGCCAACGGCAATAATAGGATGAAGTGGAGCAGGATGTGAGTGCTTCTTACTATGGAAGAATTAGAATGGAGGACATTTCTTGACCATCTCAATACAGTCTTTGAATATTGTGGGCCAGAAGTATCCTGCATGTAAGATTTTCAAGGCTGTAGCCATCCCAGAAAGGTGACCACCACATGCTCCGGAGTGGCAGTCATTAAGGACGTGTTCAGCCTCATCTAGAGTTAGAAAATGTCGGAGAATAGAGTCAACACCACGGCGATAAAGAGTATCGCTAACTATGAGATAGTACTTAGCATAATGTCGAATACGGCGATGTTCATCTCGATTGAGGTCGGGTAAAAAACATTGGGTTTGGAGATACAAAACAATATCTACATACCAAGGATCAGACGTGCCAATGAGAAACAATGATTCATCAAGAATAGAATCAATGGGCTCAACTTGGTCAGTGGCACGGGGAATTGCACATATAAGATCGACGAAAACTAAGGATTTCTTTGCTTTTGCCTTGGAAAATTCCAAGTCAAATTCTTGGAGAACTACAATCCATCGAGAGTATTTTCCCCCTAGCACTTGACGTGTTAGGATATAATACATGGGATTGAAGTCCACAATTACGGTAGTCTTCCAGAGCAGTATGTAATGGTAGAATCTCTGGACAACAAATACTGTAGCCAGAGCCAGCTTCTCCACATGTGAGTAGCGGGTTTCGAAGTCTAAAAGACTCTTACTAAGATAATAAATCACATGTTCATTTCCTTTGTCGTCTTCCTGCACCAGCACTATGCCAATGGTGGTGAGGGAAGCAACGAGCTATATAATAAAGTCCCATGTATAGTTGGGGGGTTGAATGATGGGAGTGTTAGTGAGGGCCTTATTTAGATTGTCAATTGACCGTTGGCCTTCGTCGTCCCAAAATAATGGGACATCTTTCTTTAGAAGCCTCATGTAGCCCTTCGTTATCTCGACAAAATTGCAGGAAAAGCGGTGTAAAAAGTTTGCATGCCCCTGAAAACTCTGGAGTTCTGTAATGTTGGTGGGCGAGGGCAGGGCTAGAATAGCTTCTACCTTCACAGGGTCTAGGCATATGCCATCTTTGGAAATAATGAATCCCAACAGTCTGTCGGCTTCTACACAGAACACGCATTTGTGTGGATTCAAATGTGTGTTGTAATGGGGACATCGTGAGAAAATGGCACTTAGATGATCCGGGTGATTCTCTCTCGTATCGAAATGAGCAGGTAAGTCGTCCATATACGACTCTACAACATGTTTGATGTCATGAAATGCGTATGACATAGCTCGTTAAAAGGTGGCCCCAACATTCTTAAGACCAAAAGGTAACTTGCAGTATGCGAAGGTCCCCCTTGGGAAAATAAAGGCGGTCTTGTGCTAGTCGGAAGGGAGTATCTCTATCTGATTATAACCAGAGAAGCCATCCATAAATGAGAATATGACACTCCCGGCACAGTTATCAATAATATGGTCGATGAAAGGCGTTGGATAATTGTCCTTTGGACAAGCCTTGTTCAAATCTTTGCAATCGACACAGACCCTGATTGTACCCTATTTCTTTGTGACAGGGACGATGTTGGACACCCAGTCTGTCAATGGGACAAGATAGATGAACCCAGCATGAAGAAGTTTTTCAAATTCCTCTTTAATGGCAGCCGTTTTCAAGGGATGTATGGGATGGATTTTCTATCGGACTGGTCAGGCACTAGGATAGACTTGAATTTCATGTACCACAATGGACAGGTCTATCCCTGCATTTCTTCATATTTCCATGCAAAAACGTCGCGGAACTATTTAAATAGGGCAGTGTAAAATTCTATCTATGTAGGAGTACATGTTTTGCCGATATGGATGTGTTCCATGACACCAGGTTTCATAGATATGTCAATGGGGATGGTCTCCATGATGTTCGCTAAGTTCCCTTCAAAGAATATGTCAAATGTATGGGCGAGAGTCTTATTGTTTACATTATACAGTCAAACCGTGGATTTAGAATCGGGGTCTATCGCTCGAATTGTGGGGAAAGATGAACGATGGTGGTAATATTCCCAAGGGGGTTCATCCAAACTCATAATCTCCATACTAGACTCGTCCGTAGGAAAAATCTATGTAAGGGATTCGCTGTAAGATAAGGATGAATGGGTTAGAGATGATGGACCGGCCACCTGATGGTGGTCAAGTGTGTTGATCCAGTCAAGAGTTGACCGAATCGCCTGATAGGTTGCAAGATTTCAGTTCAGAGGCATAGCATTACCAAGGGTTTCAAACTTGGATGGACTCGGTATCACCCACATGTCAGTATATTGGTAGGGTAAAGATGTGCTTGTTGAAATCATGTTAATTGAAAAGACCGGGGGTGGAACTTCCTGAAATACTCCTATGATGGAGGAGTCCTTCAAAAGACCGACACCAATTTATTCAAAGTGAGGATGGGATTTTTCCAGCAATGGGACATTGTTGGTGGAATTCTGATGTATATCCGGAGTGGAAAAATTTAATTGGTCTATAGTGACGATATTCCCTTGATGGGGGAATTGCACTAAGCGAAAAACATAGGATGCTATGGTGGTCATGGCATAAAACCAATTACGATCGAGTAAGAGATTGTAATCTAATGGAGCATCCATGATTCCCACGTGAATAGACATAGTTTTTCCCCCTAGCTCTATGGAAAGCGATGGGATGAGTCCGTACGGTTGAAAACCACATCCACCAAATGCTTTTGAAGTAGTAGGATATTGGGCCACTTCGAGAGAACCAATGGCTCTCCAGCAGGTCAAAGACATAATCGAGGTGGAAGCACTGATGAGTCCAATTTTCAGGTATTTGATAAACCTTTTTCCCGCAGTCAAGCTCAAGCAATGACGAAGAAACACACTCAATTGTGGGGAAAATGTTTTACTTTAATTATTTAATGAAATTGTTTTTATGATTGTTCTTGTATGTTAAAATGCATATTCAATAAACTAATTATGTGGAAACCAAGCGTGATTGAGTAGGTTCAGGGGCACTAAAGGACAAACACGTAGAAGACTGAAGATTCATGCAGCTCCGCACCTTGTTTCCTGATTTATAGAGAACGCACTCCTGTTTAAGGGGAATCGGCATTTAGACATTTAGTTAAGTTCACCATTACGAATTATATAAATATGGACCTCTCGGGTAGCGAGAGGCCTCTGTTGACATTTTGGAGAAACATCGTGTAAGTTTTCTGCACTATTGAGATACTGCGAAGTTACAGACCTTTGTGAAGACATGGATTTTATATTTTAATAAGATATTGATGTTAAATTCCAGCCAGCGTTTATAAGTCTCTTTCTCTCCTGAGTACGGGTTGGAGAGGGCCCCTCCAACACGTAAGTCAGGGGATTTCCATTTTTCAGGTATTTTTCGGTTATGTGTTTTACAATGATGAAAATTTATATCGCACATGGAAGCATTTGAATGATGTATTGATTCTGTAGTAATTTATAATAAGTTTTGTAGTTCAGCAATATGGTTTCAGTAATCCTGTAGCTGCTTTCTTCCAACGCACATTTTAACAAACGATTACATCTGTATTACCTTTGCTTTTGAAAGTCATGGTTTAGATATGAGATTTATGAATGTTTCCCATCGTGATTAATTACTCTAACTTCTTAGTAAATAGATGTGTAGCATGAAACGGTCACACTTCAATATTAGTTTAGTATTTAAACGATTTAGATCAGAACTCTAGTTTTATGCATAAAGTAATTACAGACCTTGTTTTCTCCAATATTAGAATAGATCTGTTATGGCATTTCACTTTCTAGATTTACCATTCTACACTTAGGTAATTTCATAAGATTATCTCTTCTACTTTCAGCATTTTAATTATTTAAAATAGATTTACTGCTTTTAGTATCTTCATTCTTTAAAAACAGATTTACTGCTTTCAGTACTTTAATTCTTTAAAATAGATTTATTGCTTTCCAGTATTTAATTCCTTAGTATAACCAGTTTTACATATTGAGTAGGAAACCCTTATAACATCGATACCAACACCCAACTGCGACAAAGATTATCCTATAAGAGCATAGATAGTGCCTGCACCTCTAAAGTTTGTACGTCCCCCAAGTTGACATTTAAAGTAGGCTCTTAGTATAGATGCCCTCATTAGGCATCCATATTGGAAGCTCACCACTTTTTGGCGCCATTGCCGGGGAGGTGCTAAATATTTTAGGAGACATCACCTAAAAACAACACAAAAAGAAAACAAAAATCACATAAAACAAAAACATAAATACTTTCTTTTTTTTCAATGAATGCCTCGTCGGCAAAGGGATAGGTTTGGCCACTTTCTGCCCAAGCATCCCATGAGAAACAACGGTAATAATAGTTCTGACCATTCTCAGTTTGAATTTCTACACTCTGAAAACGAAACTAACTCCACATACGATCCAAACAGAAGCAACTTCACTACCAGTTCCAGCTCAAACACCTCGATGGCGAACGAAGAGGAGGAACCTAGGGAGCTTTGCACCTTTCCTATTAGCATACCTCTTGGAGATGCCAGGATGAAGAACATCAATCCTAATAATCTACCAAACTTCCATGGTTTGACTTCAGAAGATCCTGACACATTCCTGTTTGAATTTGAGGTAGTTTGCAGATCATTTGATTACACTACTGATGCACAAAATCTAAGGCTTTTTCCTTCCACACTGAAAGACCTATCACTTCAGTGGTTTATGAGCCTTGAAGGGAATAGTATCTTTAGCTGGGATCAAATGAAACAGGCATTCTTAGAAAAATATAGGGACTACTGAAAGGCCAAAGATACTAGGGATGAAATCTTTAGGATGCAACAAGGAGAACGAGAGTCATTAGAAGATTATGCCCAAATATTTCAACTCAGCTACAAACGAGCCAGTCATTGCACCTTGGATCCTGAATCACTAAAACTTGTCCTTCTTAGAGGTGTAAAAGAGGAGAATTTTGAAGTCTTAAATCTTCTAGGAGATGGTGATATATTCCAGAAATATTTTGACCAGATCCTGCAAAACTTCAAAAACTACTCTAGATCTAGGAAAACTAAGAATGGGACAAGGGATACACACACATCTACTGGTGGATCAACATCTTCAAGACCAACACTTACAAAATCTGATTTAGGAAACCTGCTAGACGACATGAAGACTGACATCCTGCAATCTCTGGCCATGCAACTTGATGCTCTTGAAATCAAAAAGAAACAGGATGAAATTAACCAAGCCTTGGCAGTATTCTATCCTCATTATAGAAAGAAGCATGAGAAAGAGAAGTGCACACTGAACACCATCAAAGTATGTGGTCTCTGCACTGACGACCATTCCACTAATAAATGTCCCCTCTTACCCTCATTTAAGGAATTTATTCAAGACCCAGCAGCTGAAGGAGCAATAGAACAGCTCTGTTTTATAAATCAAAGGAGGAATAATTTTGTTAAACCATATCAACAGATCAATCAAGCCTACTATAATCAAGGACAGCCAAATTGGAACTCTGCACCAACTCCATGGAAAGCACAGCCAAATCAAAACCAATGGAAACAGAATCAGCAAACATATCAACCATACTATCAACAACCATATTATCCATCATCTTATCCTTAATACCCCCCACCTTTTCCATCCACCACAAATTATGCAAATCAATTACCCCATCCATCAAATTGGAAGGCTCCATTACAAAAGCCACTTATTATGCCACCCCCACAACCTCAACCACCCCCCAGACCTCCACCCATTCCATCCCAACCAATCCCAAATCCTAATAATAACAGACCTCCACAACAGCAACAGACATATAATGCTAATATCACACAATTCCCCACCTATGTTGTAGACACCATAGAAATAAACGAAATAAACCTGTGATCTGGAAAAACGTTGCAGAGTACATCCCCACACAACATCCAACAACCTGAAGCTCAAGAACAAACACCAGAACCTTATGTTCAGCATCCAGACGAATCAAACCCTCCTGAGGATGAAACCCAACCACTCCCACGCAACAGAAACCCTCCATTTCCTGAAAAGCTAGTACAAAGTACCAAAGATGAAGAGGAAAATGCAATTCTGAATTAATTAAAACACTTGAGTATCCAAATCCCCATCTTAAAATCCATCAGAGATGTACCCATCTACAACAAATATATAAAATAGAATTGTTTGAAGAAACCTGGAAGGAGAAAGTGTGACCCACCAACTATTAATGTAGTGGGCCAATTAGCTGATCTAATGCTGGGTATCGTGGTTAACCCCAAATATCGAGACCCAGGTAGCCCCGTGGTCCAAGTCAACATCAATAATAGACAAATCGACAAGATCCTAATTGATTTAGGAGCAGCCATAAGCGTAATGACCAAAGATACTATGATCCACCTAGGTCTCCAATCAGAGGTCAGACCAACAACTACAGTACTCCAGCTAGCAGATACATCCACTGTGAAGCCTGAAGGAATGCTCGAGGACATTATAATTAATATAGAATCCTAGGAATACCCAGCAGATTTCATAGTCATTGAGGTAAAAAGAAAATGTAGTGGATATCCTATTATACTTGGAAGACCCTGGCTGGCAACTGCCGATGCTTACATAGGATGCAGGTCAGGCAACATGACCATCACTAGTGGCCAGTCTAGGAAAAAAATCACCATTTACCCACCAGCCAGAAAATCCTTAGACATAGAATATCAAAACTGAACTGACGATTACAATGACACACTGAATCAAAACATAAGACCTGTCTTGACAATTGATGCTGCATTAACACTAAAAGCCATAGACGAACATGGCCATATAGATAGATTTATACAAAATGTATCTTCTAAAAATCATGTTATTCAAGATTTTTTTCTACAGAAATAGGTGACAGTTCAAAACAGAACATGGATGACTTATGGACAGAAGTACTGGCAGAATAGATTAAAAAAGTAAAAATCGTGGAAATTCACCCTGGAAAAACAGTCAACATAAATTCCAAATTGGAACCAGAGCAAGAAAGGAAATTAATGAAGATACTAGCAGAACAGAGTAAAGCATTTGCATGGACATATGCAGACATGAAAGGAATACATCCTGCTATTTGCAAACACTACATTTACATCAAAGAAGGTTCTACTCCTATCAGGCAACCACAAAGAAGGTTGAACCCTGCATTAAAGGACATAGTCAAAGTATAATTACAAAAGTTATTAGATGCAGGGTTCATCTATCCAATATATGATAGTGAGTGGGTCTCACCACTAGTTATAGTACCCAACAAAGCAGGCAAATGGAGAATTTGTGTGGACGACAAGGAGCTTAATAAAGAAACCAAGAAAGATCACTTTCCACTTCCATTTATAGATCAGGTGCTAGATACATTATCTGGAAACAAGTATTTTTCATTCTTAGACGGTTTCAGTGGGTACAACCAAATTTTAATACACCCAGCTGATCAAGATAAGATGACCTTTACATGCCCATGGGGAACTTATGCCTATAGGGTCCTACCCTTTGGTTTATGTAACGCCCCAGCAACATTTCAAAGAGCCATATTGAGTATTTTCTCCGATTTTATAAATGACAAAATGGAAGTCTTCATGGATGATTTCACACCCTATGGACAGAACTTTGACCAGGCATTGAACAATCTTGAATTAGTACTAAAAAAATGTATTGAAATGAGCTTGTGCCTAAGCAATGACAAATGCAGGATGTTAATGGAAGAAGGCATCGTTCTAGGACATCATATATCACTAAGAGGGATAGAGGTTGATTAAGCCAAAGTCTTAGTAATCAGAACGTTGCCCCAACCTGTCAAACAAAGGGATGTGAGAAGTTTCCTTGGACAGACAGGGTACTACAGAATATTTATCGAAAATTATAGCAAAATCGCTACCCCAATGTTCGCACTTCTCACAAAAGACAATGAGTTCATATGGACAAGCAACTGCATGACAGCCTTTGAAAGTCTTAAACAGAAAACAATCACAGCACCCATACTCCAAGGACCAAACTGGGAAATTCCATTTCACATCCACACAGATGCATCAGATAAATCCATCGGATCTGTGCTTGGACAAGAACAAGACAAGAAGCCCTATGCCATATACTATATAAGCAAAAATTTGGCTGGGGCAGAACTCAACTACACAGTCACAGAGAAGGAATTTCTAGCAGCCATACATGCAATCAATAAATTTAGGCATTACATCATAGAATACCAAAGTTTCATCCACAATGACCACTCAGCAATCAGATATCTTATGAACAAGCCTAATACTAGTGCGAGAATTATTAGATGGATGCTCCTTCTACAAGAATTTGACATTACTATAATAAATAAACCAAGAAAAAATAATGTGGTAGCCGAATTTTTGTCAAGAGTCACACATGGAAAAGATAACGAATTGGTTCAAGATAACTTCCCTGATGAGCACCTTTTTGCCATATCAATAAGAATCACATGGTTTGCTGACATAGCAAACTATTTAGTATCCTGGAAGTTTCCAGAACATTACAGTTATAAAGAAAAGACAAAAGTAATAAGACAAAGTGCAACATACACATGGATAGAAGGCATGCTTTTTAAATAGGGACCAGATCAAATACTTAGAAGGTGCATTAGGGAAGATGAAGTACATGACATAATGCATGCCACCCACAATGAACCCTGTGGAGGATACTAAGCTGCAAAAAGGATAGCCTACAAGATCTTGCAAACAGGGTATTATTGGCCAACACTCCACAAAGATGCTTATGAGTATGTGTCCCACTGTGATGATTGCCAGAGAATGGGAAAACCAACACAAAAACAAGAGATGCCACTCCATCCACAAATATCCTTGGAGGCATTTGAAAAGTGGGGATTTGATTTTGTTGGCCCATTCAACCCACAGTCAAATCAGAAAAGCTACATCCTCGTATGCACGGACTACCTTACAAAATGGACAGAAGTAGCAGCACTGGCTGCAAATGAAACCAATATGGCCAAATTCTTTACTGAGCAGATCTTTCAGGGTTCGGGGTGCCAAGAGAAGTAGTTTCTGATCAGGGCCCACAATTCACATCAAATTTAATTGAAGACTTGATGAAAAGAAACAATGTAAAGCACAGACAATCATCCTCCTACCACCCTCAAGCAAATGGTCAAGCTGAGGTAACCAACAGGGAATTAGAGAGAATCTTGACAAAAATTGTCCAACTTCACAAAAGGGATTGGGCTGACAGACTTAGTGAGGCAGTTTGGGCTTACAATACTACATGGAAAACAACTACAGGATTCACACCTTATGAACTAGTCTATGGAAAAAAGGTCATGCTGCCAATCGAATTTGAAATAAAGACATTAAGAATTGCAGCAGATTTACATATGGACCTATCAGAAATTCAAAAAGAACGCATGCTACAGCTGAATCAACTGGATGAGCACCGCCAACAAGCACTTACACATACTGAAATCATCCAACAGCAAAGAAAGAAATGGCATGACCAACATCTGAAGGATAAAAAGTTCAACGAAGGTGATTGGGCACTACTTTACGACTCCCGATTTCACACATTCAAAGGAAAGCTAACCACTAGATGGCTTGGACCTTACATTATACAAAATATTTATGAAAATGGAGCTGCGAGAATTATTACAATTGATGAAGAGGAATTCCCTATGATAGTGAATGGGCATCGCCTAAAACTTTACAAGAAACCACAGTCAAAAGAATAATTTACACAAGTACTCTACCAGCAACAATTGATGCTGATAGAGGATGCGGCAAATCAGTAAAATTCAACTCATTCAGAAAGAAAAAAAACAAGGAAAAAAAAGAAGAAAATATATTAAAAAAAAAGAGAAAAAAAACGAAAAAAAAAGAGAAAGTAATGAAAATTCATAAAAAGTAACAAAAAATTACAAGGCCACGTATATCCCTGTGAAAGATCCAGCATTACTATTGCAGGGAAAAATATCAACCACAATTCAAGCGAGCCAGATATGCATTCAAGAAGCCAGCAGAAATATCTACCACTACAGGAACAATCCAAGCACACTCTTCATTTCAAACTCTGCCATATCATCACGCGAGCCTGGCCATACTTCAAGAGAGCCTGCAATTGATTCAAGCGAGGCTGCCATTTATTCAAGTGAGCCTGAAATTTATTCAAGCGAGCCAGATACATTACATATCAGCACTCAAGCGAGCCAGCCACGTCTACATTCAACAATCAGTCATCAACTACTACGGAATTCTTCAAACACGCCATGCCATCCTTTTTCAACATACTCAAGCGAGCCTGCAAAGTTATTCAAGAGATCCAGTCACATACAACTATGCAATCATCCAAATACAAAACATCATCACATGAGTTGTATCAACAACTGGCACAATTTTCAAAAGAAGGTACTTCAGCAAATTCAAACGGGAAAAAAGGAAAAAGCAACCCACACACGTAACTACTGACATGCAGAAATCAACTACAGACACCGCCAAATATACTACAGAATCCGCCATGCATGAAAAATGCACCACATCATCAATGCAGGTATGCATACATACCAAGGTAATCTATAGAACGATTTTATTTTATTCTTGAGGTAAAACATTATCCCACAATACATTCGTTTCTAGTCAGCTGAGGACAGCTTCTATTTTAAATCGGCGGCATGGTCGAATGACCTTAATAAGTCATGATCGCTACCTAAGTCCTGTCACCTTAATAACTCATGACCGCTACCTAAGTCTCGTCACCCTCAACAAATCATGATCGCAACCTTCACCATATGAAGTACAGAGATCGATCATGGGAATACAAAGATCGATCGTGGAAAAAGGGGATTAAATGAGGCAAGTACAGGAATGATGAGAAGGATAGGTGTGGAAAGACAACAAGTAAGGCTGCATAATATTCCACAATTTTTCATATAAGGAACCGCTCGGAATCCCCGAGAAGCAACAGACCAAAGCTAATGCGCTCACTCATCCATCATTGCAATCCTCGAGCCTATAGGCAAAGCCCCGACCAGTTGAAGGTATAAACCATATTCCAAAGTTCTGGTTTTGTCTGATTATAAAGAAGATTTTAAAATGACAAAGGGTTTCAAGAAAAGTGAAACGGAAGATCACAACGCCATTTATCAGAGCCCGAGAGTCCTGCAGATCATTCGCAATTCAGGATGGATGCCTTTCATCCTCGGACTGAGAGGATACGATACAAGGGTAGCTCAGGAGTTCGCAAGAAACCTCAAACATATCAAAGATGAACAGTACGTCACCTGAGTAAAATGGTTGCGTATAAAATTGGATGAGGACATGATTTCCAAATACACTGGTCTTCCAATGGGCCTGCATTGGAGCAGCAGTGACAGGGAAGCAAACCACACAGCAAAAGCAGCATTCTTTGAACAAGGGGAAGCTTACGATGAGGACAAAAATGGAGTCAAAAGACTCTCCATGCCAGCACCATGGGATGAAATGGCTGCAATTGTCGAGAGGTACATTACTTGCACTAGAAGGTTAAGTTATGTTCCCATTTTCCATTTCCGTATTTTGGAACTTCTCAAGCACAAGAGTCACATTTCAGCAAACAACAACATTAGCATTCTGTTTTATCTGCTCCAATCCCTAGCGAAAATGAGTAGGAAGGTGGATAAGGGAAAAGAGGATGCTTTGTCCCATCATGGGCTAATCAAACTAATAGTTGGTGAGGAACTAAAAGCACAGATTCCAGAGATCTCTTGGGAGGAGTTCATATTGGTATCTGCTGAGGACGTTCAGAGAATGAAGACTACACCCTTGCCACCAGAATCAAAAAGTAAGACCACCTCTGTATCAGGGACAAAAAGAAAAATTGACTTAGACAGTGTGGCCGACACCTTGGTAAAGATAAAACACTCAAAAGAGGACTCCCCCAAATCAGACCCAGGTATTCCTACCAGTAGTCAGGGGTCGAAGAGGCGCAGTAAGAGATTCACGCAGGTATCTAAAATCCAAGTCTCCAAGGAGGAAGAAAGGGAACCCAGCCCCCTGGTCACCAATGTGTCTGATGATGACATTGATCCTTTTATAGACCAAAAGGATCCCACTACAGATGAAGAAGAAGAAGAAGAAGAAGAGAAAAAGAATGAAGAAGAAGAACGGGATGAAGAAGAAGAAATGGATAAAGAAGAAGAGCAGAGCTTACAAGAGCAAGGAAACCTCCAGGGGAATCCTCCAGAACATAATGAAAACCCTGAGGTCGTTACCCAACTCGCTGAGGCTTGGGCAGAATTGGAAAGGCTCAGAAATGAGTTGGCAACGTTAAGAATTGGGCCAGGAAGCCAGCCCACACCTCCCCCATTCTCAGCCGAGAAGACACAAATCCTAAAGATGCATCATGCAGAAGAGCTGCGGTTGGCTGAGCAGAAGAATTCAGCGCTGCAAGAAAAATTGGCCGAGGCACAAAACAAATTAGCAAAGAAAGACCAGGAGATTACCAAATTAAAGGACGTTTTGGCCACTATTATCGACATATATGATAGACTACGGGACCTCAGACCACCGTCGGCAGTATATGCAGTTTATATACAGGAGAAATGGGGTAAATTCCAGCTCCAGAGGTTGAAGCAAGGGCTCCCTATAGATATAAGCACTCCCAAAGAGTTTATGGATGCATGTTTGAACTCCACAGAGCTAGAGAAGGACCAATTGAGCGAATTCTTCTTGCATAATTTCGTAGCTTCTGGCTCGCCCAACTGGTCACCAAACCCATATGTGGACGATTTCCAGTTGAGGGCATTATGTTCGTGGATGAACCACAAAATTGAGCGATCCCAGGACTACCATCTCTATGTCGCATCCAAATGGGAAACCCCATTGATGATCAGAGCAGAGCCAACTCACCCTGAAGGGGTAATCTACAACCATAGGATCCTCACCCAGGATGAGGAACTGATCCCCATTCTCCTTGAAAAACAGCAGGAGGCTATGACTCATTTTGACATTACACTCCGAAGCACACAGAAGGAAGTTCATGAGTCCATTAAGGAAAGGTGGAGCAGAGTGGCAAACGATCTGAAAGGAAAAGAACTCCACTCCCCCCTTAGGCTTAATGATGCCCTTTTCAAAGCCACGCTCTACAAGGAATCTCTGGCAAGAAATCAACTCAGATGGATAGGGATGAGGCTGAATCCCCCATTATTTCTTTCTCCAGTCATCAAAGGACAGATTAGTGAGGAGGAAGAGAGGAGGGCATGGGCCAAGGAGGATCAGAATTTTGGATATCATAGGCAGGCAAGGATACCTAGGGTGGTAGCATGGGATATCAGGGAGGTCATCGACGAATTGAATAAGTCACTCAAGGATGGGTGAATCCTTCAAGTATGGGAGAGAATGACGAGTCCAATTTTCAGGTATTTGATAAACCTTTTTCTCGCAGTCAAGCTCAAGCAATGACGAAGAAACACACTCAATTGTGGGAAAAATGTTTTACTTTAATTATTTAATGAAATTGTTTTTATGATTATTCTTGTATGTTAAAATGCATATTTAATAAACCAATTCTGTTGAAACCAAGCATGATTGAGTAGGTTCAAGGGCACTAAAGGACAAACACGTAGAAGACTGAAGATTCATGCAGCTCGGCACCCTGTTTCCTGATTTATAGAGAACGCACTCCTATTTAAGGGGAATCGGAATTTAGACATTTAGTTAAGTTCAGCATTACGAATTATATAAATATGGACCTCTCGGGTAGCGAGAGGCCTCTGTTGACATTTTGGAGAAACATTGTTTTATGTTTTCTACACTATTGAGATACTGCAAAGTTACAGACCTTTTTGAAGACATGGATTTTATATTTTAATAAGAGATTGATGTTAAATTCCAGCTAGTGTTTATAAGTCTCTTTCTCTCCTGAGTATGGGTTGGAGAGGGCCCCTCCAACATGTAAGTCAAGGGATTTCCATTTTTCAGGTATTTTCCGGTTATGTGTTTTACAATGATGAAAATTTATATCGCACATGGAAGTGTTTGAATGTGTATTGATTCTGTAGTAATTTATAATATGTTATGTAGTTCAGCAATATGGTTTCAGTAGTCCTGTAGTTGCTTTCTTCCAACGCACATTTTAACAAACGATTACATATGTATTAGCTTTGCTTTCGAAAGTCATGGTTTAGATCTAAGATTTATGAATGTTTCCCATCGTGATTAATTACTCTGACTTCTTAGTAAATAGATGTGTAGCATGAAACGATCGCACTTCAATCTTAGTTTAGTATTTAAACGATTTAGATCAGAACTCTAGTTTTATGCATAAAGTAATTACAGACCTTGTTTTCTCCAATATTAGAATAGATTTGTTATGGCATTTCACTTTCTAGGTTTACCATTCTGCACTTAGGTAACTTCATAAGATTATCTCTTCTACTTTCAGCATTTTAATTATTTAAAATAGATTTACTGCTTTTAGTATCTTCATTCTTTAAAAACAGATTTACTGCTTTCAGTACTTTAATTCTTTAAAATAGATTTATTGCTTTCCAGTATTTAATTCCCTAGTATAACCAGTTTTACATATTGAGTAGGAAACCATTAGAACATCGATACCGACACCCAACTGCGACAAATATTATCCTATAAGAGCACAGATAGTGCATGCACCTCTAAAGTTTGTACGTCCCCCGGGTTGACATTTAAAGTAGGCTCTTAGTATAGCTGCCCTCATTAGGCATCCATATTGGGAGCTCACCAAGCACCTTCGTCCAAAACGGTACGATGGATGTTGTTTCCACGGATCCGAGTATGGATCTGGAAGGCTAACTGGTGGGAAATCCTAGGTTTGAAGTATTCCAGGTTCAACAAAATTGTGTTGGAAGAGTCCGGATCAATAACTCCCAATGCTGATAATAAATTTCTACGTTGTGTAGGACAATGTTGGAGAACTTCGAGGGTCGACATGGAACATGACGCCTAAGCCAAGTCTTCAATGATGTTGTAGTTCTGGGCTACATGCGCATTGGGATTGAATGTGGCCTTCCGAATAGTGGCCTTGGGTGGGCGCAACACAGTTTCAGCAGCAGGTTTCTCGATGTGGAGAGGACCATTGGGGGGAGGTGTCGAGGGAGATTCTTCTGAGGGAGACTTTCCTTGGGAAGTCTTAGTTTTGTTCGATCCTAGAGGATCATATGTCTTTTTACGTGTAGAGATGTGAACCGTCTCATTATTCATCATGAGGATGTCGTGATTTGAGGACGTTTCTGCTTGGGAAGGGTTGTTTTGGTTGCCCCCTTGTGGGGCTTCCTGTGTGACCATTTGTTGTTGTTGTTGATGGGGGAAAGGATCGGTTAACATTGCTAGGCGGGGGGGACCTTTTATGAATTTTTTGACTTCCTCTTTGTAAGGACAGTCTCTGGTGTAATGATCTTCCTGATAGCTAAGGCAGGGAAACTTTGCTTTTCGTCTAGGCTTGTTTTCATTGTTGGTCTGTTGTGGTCTAGGATTTTCCTGCTATGTAGAATTTTTCTTAGATTTTCCTCTGTTGTTCTTCTTTTTTCCTCCGGATTGTTGTGACGAGAATTGAACAGCGTTCACCTTGGAGGATTGAGCAGGAGAAGTAGAAGTCTTGGGTGTAGCCTGAGTTGGAGATGGATAAGCAGTAGTTTGTTTCCCACTCAATTTGGTTGCAGGCCGGGCCTTTACTGAACCGACGATACTATCAATGGGGGGTTCAGTGGTGGGTTTTGTTGGATCAGTGGTGGTGCGGGAGGCATGAGGAATTGTGAAAATCCTCACAGTGGATCCAAAGAGATGATGTAAACCTCACAATGAAAGAATTTAGGAAAATAGAAGAAGAAAGTGCAGCAGAACATAGATCCAATGGAATTCAGATAGGAGCAGAATATTCACACAAGTTTCATTAATCAGAATAGTAAAACAGTAATGATACAATGCATAGGATTCGAATACCAAGGGTGTAATTCAAATTATCCTGCATGGAGAGATCAAAAGATCACTGGAGTGTCATCGGAGCACAACTAGAAGTCTATCTCATCATCAGTGGAGTCATCAATGCACAAGTAACTGTCAACCATCAGTCAAACTGAGTCTAACTGAGTGCGGTAGGTGTAACTAAGTGTAACTGGCACATGGAGGCACTAACTGAATGAAGGAGGCTCAGTGGAGGGCACATGAGGAGCTAACTGAAGTCAGAATGAGCAGTCTAGTCTCACTAGAGGTCCATCGGAGTGATACAGTCAGTTGAGAGTCAGTCTAGCCTTAAATCAAGGAAAGAACTGATGATAACTCAACTAACTGAAGTACAACTGAATGGTAGGTGAGAGAGGGAAAGTGGCTTCCTTAAATCAAGGAGGAAGGGCGCACTAAGCTCTAGGAGGGCTAAAACTAATCTGAGAGAAGCTCCAGAGGCTATCTAACTAAGGGCCAGGTGTTGGGACTAATGACTGGGATGCATGCAGAATGCATGCATAACTGAAAATGAAAAAAGGAATAATGCTGGTAGGACTAGGATGGAGTATAGGAATATCCTAACAGGAATAAGCTTGTATAATGTTCCAGATTGGGTATATACCAAATCCATATATTGAGCACGAGAAATCGCTTGTTATTCCGTAACAGGTCCGCCCATGGCAATATCCCTGGCAGTGCGGGGTAGAAATGACTTGGTGAATCAATCAACCAATAATTGGTCCGGGATGGGTGCCTTGATTAATCTTCAACGTCGCCACCACTCATGAATGTGATCAGATATATGCGTGGCAGTGGTTTCACACAGCGAATTTAACAACTCCGTTCCAGTCTCGTATCGGATGGGGAGCTGGAAATGGGTTAAGAACTGCATGGCCAGGTATTGAAATCTCGAAAGGAGTGTTGTAGTAGCTCGATATACAATTTTGTTGCCGTGCCGATAAGCGTGCACTGGAAGAGTCGTAACCGAATGGAATCATCCATCAATGAGTTTGATGAACACCAAAGATGGAAAGCCATAACGTGGTTCTTGGGGTCTTCCCCGGGCTTGGCATCGAACTTTGGGATGTCCGATGGTAGTTTGGTCGGGATGGGTGGCCAGTGTGGTTCATGCCAAATTGGATCGTTAATGAGTCTAGACAAATCGGGAAAATCTAATGTGGCCAAGAATGGAAGTTACCGATTAGGTTGCGGGAATGAGCAATAATTGTAGGGTGCAGGGATACCCATGGGACCCAGCACAACATATTGCTGCATATTGTACCCAAACATGTTTCCCGCAGGATACTATTGAAATTTTTTAGGGTTGTAGACCATCTGGTTAACCGGTGGTGTGTTCGGAATCATAAGATTGACCATCTGATTCGGAATCGAAGTAGAGGCCGGTTGTAGAATGTATTGTTGGGTGGGGATAAGGGGTGTATCCCCCTGGGATTGTTGTGTCCCAGGGATGTTTCCAAATCCTTGATTGGGTGATGGATTACCCATACCTTTGTCAGGGGGTGCCTGAAAAAATGGAGCCCATGGAATGTTTGTTCCACCTTGATTAAAAGGTGGATTTTGAAGAGGTGGGTTCCATGGAGTATTTGAGGCGGTGGGATAAGGAATCTTGGGATTCAAGTGAGGGGGGACGAAAGCTTGATGTTGATTGGGTTTTCCCCCGGCTTGATTTGGTTTTCCAAATAAGGAATACCCCCCATTCAATGGGATTTGAAGTCCCCACGAAGGACTTGGACCTGACAAGGGAATTTGGAAGTTAGTTCCAGTTGGGATACTAACATGAGGTTCTCCACTGCCAGGTGGATTATATGTGCCCCACTGAGCAGATGATGCTTATGGAGGGTTTTGTTGAATGGTGCATGTTGGGATGCTAACAAATGATATCCCTCCAAAATATGTGGTATGTGGGCCCCACTGAGCCGATGAAGTGGATGGAGGTGTTTGTTGAGTAGCCCCGCCTAGGGAAGAAACAAGTAGTTGTCCTCCAACATATGGGATTGGCGGTACCCAGGATGTAGATGGTCTGACCGGAGGAGGTTGGTTACTAGGACCAACGGTTCCAACGAATGGTTGTCCTCCAAAAATAGTATATATTGTGGCTGAAGAATGACCTCCAGTCATGTTGGGCATTCGAACAGTAGGGGTGGGCGTTCTTCCAATATTGACACTAGAAGAGTGAAGTAGAATGGATTGGACAACTACACTAAAGGTGTTGACTTGTGAAGAGGATCTTGCGTCGGTTCTGGATAGTGGTGGTGACGGTGAAAAGATTGGATTGTCCCTCATAAGGGGTTCATCCCCTGAAGTTAAGTCGAACATGTTGTGCGACAATAAGTGTGGGGAGAATAGTCGAGGACTTTCAGGCATCACATTGGTAGGAATGGTGTGAAGATCGGCGAGGGCTTGGCCCGAATTTGTATCCCATAAAGTGGAGGCTGGATCAAAAATGTGAGTTGTCCTGTTGGTGTCCGGAAGGAGTTCTGCTATAGTCCACTCTGAGGGTCCGGACCGACCTACAAATGATTCATGATATTTCGTGCTTGATGGAGGTCAGGAAGCTCAGAAACCAGGAGGATTTGTCGTTTGAGAAGTGGATGCAGGGGGATATTGTGAAGCCGTTGTGAGCATTCTAGTTGTGTCACGTCTAAAGCATTCGGATGTTAGGGGTGAGTTGGCTAGACTAACCATACTGGATTGGATTGATGCCATAATCTCAGGTTGTGAAGGGAGAGTAGGGAAGGATAGGATGAATGGTACATAACTAGAAGAGCCCGTTTCATAAGTATGAGTACTTGATGATGTAGTGGTGACGGGTCGAGTTTCCAGTTGTCCAGTAGGATATACAAAATTAGAAGGAGATAAATGAAACAGTATAGGAGGTATGGGTTCAAATTCTTCTATGATTTCCATGTACGCGTCAGGTTCTTCAATGGTTTCAATGTACCCTTCAGGGACATCGAATAATGTTGCCGATTCGGGTGTAGTGCTAGTCTCCGGGAGGATAATGCCTTCCAACGTAAAATCATGTGAAGTACTGACTTCCGAAGCTAACGTAGTGTCCACTGTGGTGCAAATTTATAAAACAACAGTGGATTGTGGTACTACATGGATCTCAGGTGTACTACTAGTTTCAGTGACTGTAAGAGGTTCTGAGACGATGTTATGGTCTACGGGTACAGAAGCAACTGAAGATGTTGTACTGGTAGATGGTGGAACAGTCCCCCGACCAGCTCCGTGGCCGGCAGGGATACGTGAAGTAGGAAGACCAAAAGTCCGTGGTGGTGGGTCAAGGCTTCTCCCTTGTTGTCTCTGTGGTTTCCTTTGATCAACCATTGTGATAGGATTACAATTTCTAGGGACAGTCTCGTGAAAAAATAACTCAAAAATCCTAGAGCAACCGAGTGTGCAAAAGGGGAGCTAGGAAAAGATAAGGCTCGCAGGCCAAAAAACCAAGTTCAAAAAACTGTACTGGGACCAGCGTCACAGTAAGAGAGCTGGAACAAAAGTGGCCAGAATGCCAACAAGCAGCACTAAAAAGAAAAAGATCCTCTAAAAAAGGTGAAATAGCAAGCAAACTGTCTAACTAGGAGCTGAGACCTCGGCAAATCGTATCCTTCGCAAGGTGATGAAATCCAAGTCGAACAATACGAAATGAGAGACCAAAGTTGAAGGATATCCCTCTACCGAAAGGGATCCTGGGTAAAAGAGCCCTAGAAGAAAAGTCACTAGGCTACCTCGTTCATGACACGTCGAGGAAGGTTAACTGGCACTTATGTCTTTGAGCTCAAGTATCACCTATATGTTAAAATACAAGGAAGACAATGGATAGATGTCCTTAGGCGCTAAGTGGAGTGTGACATTCCACAAACTCCATCCATAATCAGTCCTCGCGGCTTACCCCCGAAAAAACGGGAGGCCCCCCCACAAATTGGTCGATGACCGTGTCAATAAGTACAAGAGGATTTAAGTACCCTAGAGGACAACAACTATGTCTCAGATGAAAATGACAAGGGGGAATTATTTGGATGCCTATCCCCGGTGTCCTACCTAACTACTAGATTCTTTTTATCCTCAAGTGAGGTTAAAGTGTGTTGAGTTAGGGTGATGAATTTTAATGGTTGTTGTATTACTCAATCGGGTAACGGGAGTGCAAATCGTGGTGTGATGACTGACTCAAACCATGCAAATGAGTATGAATCAAATAAGCCTTTCCTTTCAATGAATACTAGCTAAGGTAAGGAGACAGTTCTTCGATCAATGCAAGCACGAACTTTTTCAATAAGATGAAAAAACCACTCAAAATTTTTCTTTTTTGAATATGCCAAACTAATGTCACTACTTTCAAGATGAATCTGATCTACAACTTATGCTACTTCTAATGAGTATAACTATGTGAAAAATGACAATGAAGATATGCTTCCAAATACAAAATATAACTTTGATCTTTTCTACAAAAAGGGAAAGAGTGTCTCAAAAAGGTCTTTCAATATCAAATTTGATGAAATAGATAGAAAGTTGTGATTTCAAAACAATATACTCTCTCAATAATGTAATCAAGGAATTTAAATACATATGCTCATATGACCTTGACTATTTCAGAAATGAACAATCCTTTTGCAAACTGTGGTAAGGAGGCAAATAAACTAAGTATGATGTCACAAGACTCATAAAATCCAAGTTCCAACAACGAATGAAACAAACCAAACACACTTGCAACTTTGCTACAGGATATCAAGATGAATGTGTAGACAAGGTACAGAGAACGATGAGTATGTAGGTGCTACCGAAGCAGTGACCTAGGCCTCGAATTGTTCAAGGTGTCTACCAATGGATCTTGAAAACCAAACAAAGATTCAAAATAGTTCAAAAGAAAACTAAAATGAAAGCAATGTACTGCAACCAAGGGTCATAGAGGTCTGACAAATGTCAAGAAACCAATCAGGAGCAAAGAACCAAAAATAAAGTAAAAATCAACCACTCAGAATTTAAAAAATGAATTTCCTAGGGAATTTTCGCGGGTCATTTGTTAGCACAGATGAAAAAAAGTGAGATTTTCGCGTTTCAGATAGTCTACAGGGCACGAAAATATGATGATTTTCGCTCTGGTAAGAGTGTGCAGGCAGCAAAAATACACAGAGAGAAAAATGAAGGCGAAATTTTAAGAAAAATTTTGGAATTTTCTAGGGTTTGCCAACCCAGGGAACCAAATGTTGAGGTGAAACTGAAAAACAGTAATCCAAAGCAGAGCAGAGGGGTGTGAATGAGGGTAAAAAGACCCAATTTCACAATCAAATTGAATGAAAGTAAAAGCAAACTTCACAATCACGAAAAATGGATTCAAACCAGTGGAGTCGCCAGTTTTTGTTATAGAAATTTCTCCCTACGGATAAGAAGAAACTCTTGTTAAATTTTCAGAATTTACTTCAATCTGATCTAGGATCTTAACTGAGAGAACAACATGTACAGCAAAGCTACAGCATATCAATCATGGACACAATAATGCAAGCACACAAGAGACACAGAGTTTACTTGGAGAAAACCATAAAGGTGAAAAACCCCAATAACTTCCTCAGAGATAGATAGAGCAATGATACAACCAGAATATAAGAGATAGTCTTCTCCTAGCAGCAGAGCCTCCTCCTCCACAAGTGCGCCACTCTCCAAAGTGTGAGTGAGAGAATAGAATGTGTAAAATGAGAGAGATACACTCTCTATTTATACACTAACTTGACTTGACCTTTACTCAACTAGGTCAGCCTCAACTTAACCACTTAACATAATGCTGACTGGGCCGACCCCCACTAGGGTGGTCTAATAACCCTTTGACCCACATGGCTGACCCCCAATAGGGTGGTCTAATAACCCTTTGACCCACATGACTTATACAGGGCCGACCCCAACAAGGTGGTCTAATAACCCATCAAGTATAAGTTACGACACTTCCGTATAGAGGAATAATAACATCTCTATAGGAATACAACCACCTCTGTATAGAGGAATAATAACATCTCTATAGGAATACAATATACATATATGTAAAATACATTCCAAATTTACATATACATCAACACTCCCTCTTAACTAGGAAGGTATTTCTCGACACAGGTCTTCTAGCACAAGTCATCTTCTCTGGATCATCGTCACTGGATAATCATCATCGAGTCATCATCATCGTCACTGCTGCTACTATCTCAATCAATCTCTGAATCTACTCGTCATAGGAATTTCTACAAAGCCAGTCCTTTTTCATACTGGATGTAGGCCCACCACCTGCAGGTCTTCATCATCTGTGCGAACGGTATGATAGAGGTGGCCTCTCAGGACTAATTTTATGTGCAGATGCAATACCGGAAAGAGTATCCCAGGAACATTTATGTGCCTAAGCATGATCGGCAAGATCTCCCAGGACTGATTACATGCATCTCCTCCACAATACCTTTAAAGAGCATCCCAAGAACATTTATGTGCCGCAGCACGATCGGCAAGATCTCTAAAGAGAATCCCAGGACTTATTACGAGCACACAGCTCAACCTCTCGGATCTCCAGGACTGATTACATGTGGATAGATAAAACCTTTAAAGAGCATCCCAGGAACATTTATGTGCCGCAGCACGACCGGCAAGATCTCTAAAGAGCATCCCAGGACTAATTACGAGCACACAGCTCAACCTCTCAGATCTCCAGGACTGATTACATGTCTCCGTAATAATACCTCATCCCAGGACTGAATACGAGCACACAGCTCAACCTATCGGATATCTGAGGACTGATTACATACTACATAGAAATACCGGAAAGAGTACCCCAGGAACATTTATGTGCCGCAGCACGACCAGCAAGATCTCCCAGGACTGATTACATGCTATTTGCACAACCTGCCACATATCATCTCTGACCTCCAAGTATCAACCTGATACTCATGATCCAACGGATCATCATCGCACGAGGCAACATCCTGATGCCCATGATCATACTGATCATCATCACTTGTACCATCCTGGTACATATCATCTGGAGCAACATCCTGAAGCTCATCATCATGATCAACCTAATCATACAATGCATCCACCTGATGCACACCAAGTATCTACCTGATACATATCATCATACATGATCCACCTGATCATATAGTGTATCCACCTGATACAAATACAAATACATGATACATATCAACATACATGATCTACCTGATCATACAATGTATCCACCTGATACATATACGGATACATGGTCCAAGCATCCAACATGATGCATATACAAAATACATACAAATGATCCAACCGATCATATCCAGCATCCAACATGATGCATACATACATATAAAGGATCCAACTGATCATATCCAGCATCCAACATGATGCATACATACATATAAATGATCCAACTGATCATACAAAGCAAAAACCAGAACATCATCCTGATTCTCATCATCCAGCGCTTAAATCCACATCCATGTGAAGGATCCTCCTTCCAACATGCTTGGAATGGCTTCAGCAAATGTGTCCAGCACTTCTTCCTCGAAGTGTCATCAATCTGAAGAACAACAAGCCTCTCCCTGAAGTACTCGAACTTCACCATGGCTAGTGGCTTCGTCAGCACATCTGCAATCTGCTCATCCGTCGCAACGTACAGGATCTTCACAGCTCCTCTCTGCACCATATCCCTGATATAGTGATATTTGATCTCTATGTGTTTTGACCTGTGATGAAACACTGGGTTCTCAGACAGCTTCACACAACTCTGGTTATCGCAGAAAATACCAGTAGCATCCAATGGGAGATCAAATAACTCAGATAGTAGCTTCCGTAGCCATACTACCTCACAACTAGTTGAACAGGCTGCAACATATTCTGCCTCAGCTGTACTCAGTGCTACGCAGGACTGCTTCCTGCTAAACCAAGAGATCACACCTGATCCCATACTGAAGCAGCACCCAGATGTTCTCTTCCTATCTGCAGCACTGCCAGCCCAATCTGAATCAACATAACCCTGCAGGTTAAACTTTTGATTCGCGTCATACTTGACCCCATAGTCAACCGTACCCTTCAGATACCTCAGAATATGATTTACAACAACCAGGTGAACACTCCTCGAATCCGTTAGGAACTGGCTCAATGTGTTCACCGCAAAGAAAATATCTAGTCTCATGTTCATCAGGTACATCAAGGACCCAATCATCTGACGATACATAGTGATATCAACCGGCTCAGATGAAGCATCACACAGAAGCTTCAGGTTCGATGCCATAGGTGCGGCCATATCCTTGCAGTCCATCATCCCGAACCTCTTCAGGATCTCTACTGCATACTTCCCTTTTCCAAGGAAGATTCCATCTGCACTCTGCCACACCTCCATGCCAAAAACAAATAGTGCATCATCCCCAAGTTCTTCAACTCGAACTCGGCAGCAAGCTTCCGCTGCATGTCGAAAATCAATCTATCCTCACCTGTTAGAAACAGGTCAGCCATATACAAAAGTAGTATCACTGGATTTCCTTCCTCAACCTTGTAGCAAAGGTTGGAATTTGCTTTACTCTTGGTAAAGCCCAAACTGGATAGAAAGCTATCTATCCTACCATACCAAGTTTTGCACATATATGAGTCCCTGTCATGTGTCTCAGAACCAAGTAGCTGCACCACATACACTTCTTCTTCAACTACACCATTCAAGAAAGTGTATCTTCCTCTTCATTACTGCAACATGCTTGATCTTGTAGATCCTCTTGGAAGTCACTACAGACTCCCCTTCAGGTCTTGGGACTGCATCTCAAACATCTTCGTGATTGACTGGTACTCCTTGATCATGGCATTCTTCCCAGATCTTGGGAACTTCAATATCTTCAATATTTTCAATAGATAACTTTGTTGTTGAACAAATGTTGTAGTCCTTCTTTTGTAGGTGATGGTATACGATCTTTCCTACACAACAAGTTAAATTGCATGATTAGAAAACATCTCATAGTTTTCAGAACAAATTCTTACACATAAATAAATATGTCATATAGTCATGCAATTATCTTAGCCAATGCTTCAATACAACATTTATCCATATTCCGTAACTTTCTAGATGCCTTCCAATCTCTACCAGAACATTGTTAAGAGTGTGCACAACTCCTAACATGTCAGCAAAGAGGTTTCATTCTAGATAAGTAGCAATGGAATGTTGTACAGTGCCATAGGACACTTACCCATGTATATAAGTAGTATATTTTTCATCAATGCAACTATTCTAATATGCATAATACACAACCTAATTCTAGGAACATAAGCATATACATCATTGAATAACATTATGTAAGAAATGATAATTCAAATACTTATCTTTGTTTGGTTGCTGGGTGGACTCCCTCTGAATCTTTGCAACTCCATTCTAATGTGGATTGTGAGAAGTGGTCAACTCCCTCTGAATATCTGCATCCTTGCAGAAACTACTGAAGTGTGCTCCTTTGCTTTCTTGCAGGAACAACTGGAGTGTGCTCCCTCTTGATCTTTGCTTCCTGGATTACCTGTCCTTGAACTTACATCCATCATTAATCACTATGCATGCTTATTAGTATTATCATTGTGTTATCCTTGAGGTCTCATACATAATCACACATTTATTAGTATAATCTTAATACTATCAAAACACAATAATCTTAAACATGTATCTTCATGATCACTCACAGATAATAAACATTAGTATTCAAGGTTTCAAGGAAGTCTTCTTTTACTCATGCATATTCTTATTTGATCATAGGACTCTTCTGATTAGTTAAATCATCAATGTATAAACCCGTGATTACTCAAACCTCTACCTTCATGATTCTTCTGGTTAGTCATATCATCAATTATGGTAAGAAACATAATATGCATACAACCATGACTATCCAAACCTATGACTTCGTGAATAATCATTATCGACAACACAACAGTATAAGATCCTAACACAAGGTAGGATTCTAGCTTGATATAGGAAAACATACCTGGATTAGCATGCTAGCTAGTTATGTCTAACATACCTGCATAATGTCTTCTGGTTCTCTTTAGTGACTTGTGCTAGTAACCTGCATGTCTCAAAAGTTAACCATTGTAGAACCAAGTTATACATACCTCGTAAGTAGATCTTCTATGTGATCCATGACAATGGATGAATCTTTGTCTTCATGTCACCATGATCATATGTTCTTGAAGTAGAACATGATTTGTCTTTCTTGGTGTACCTTTTATGTTAGCGAACAACATAAACCTCATACAACATCACAATGCATTAGTACAATCATAAGTGTCAAAACCTTAATCAATGAATATCTTCTATTAAGGTAATACGACAAGTCTAGTAATTAATCAAGATTGTACCTTAATGATATGAAGACAAACATATCATAAGCTTAACCATGAACAGAATTCGAAACATACCTGTCAAGATTGCTTGTAATCTTCTTATGGAAGGCCTTAGCCTCATCTCCCTCTGAAACAGGAACTTCTTCACTTATGCAGGTGACCAATCCATCCTCTTCTAGGATTAACCCAATCCACTTGATTTGCATGAACTAGACCTGGAGCTGGATTAGGGTTTGTCAAAGAAACCCCAAAAATTCAAACTTTGAATTTCAAACTTCCGAAAGGATAGAAATATGCACCTTGATGAGCTAATCAAGTTGGTATATATTCAGAATTTGAAAATTGCAAAGTTTCACCCCTCAAAATTGCCTTTTAGATTTCCGGATTCACTAGGGAGGACCCTAAATTAGGGTTTGAGTTTCCTGAAGCTTCACCCAACCAAAAGATTTGATTCAAAACTCTAAGCTTTGATTTTTCTGAGGAGCTTCCAGCCGTGGTCACAGATTTCCAAAATTCCAATTTTTGCAAAAGCCCTAATTTTCCATCTTTCCGATCAAAGTCCCGAACTGGGGTTTGATCAAGCCCAGCCTTCTGCCCAACCAAAAAATCTGATCTTGGTCTCTAAATTTCGATTTTGATGAGTAGAATCCAGCCGTGGTCTCCGATTACAAAAATTCCAACTTTCTCCGAAGCCCTAAATTCCGGAAGCCATGATTGAAGGTACTCAAAAATAATTATGTTTTGATAGAAATATGTACCTGATTGTTTCTGGTGTAACTCCAAACTTTTCGATCCACAAGGTCTGAAAATTGTTCCTGAGATAGCCTGACCTGTTATCTTTCCATCCCGACAGGTCTGACCTCCATTGGATTCTCTAAGAGAGAGTTATGCCAAGTGTCGCAACTGTAAGTTTTAAACCTTAACAGTGAAGTACAAACTTATATGATTCTTAAACATTTACAGAAAAACACACAATGGCACACACATTACACAGAGATTTTCACCTGGAAACCCTTAACCGGGAAAAAACCAGCAAAACTTAGAGCCGCATAGCTCCTTTCTCATTATATGTTTATTTTACATGTACAATACAATAAATGGTATTCTGCAGCATCTAAAACCCTAATTCGTTTACCCGAATTAGGTTACAACCCTAATTCCTTTTACCGGAATTAGATAGAGTACAATGGGTCGAAAATCGCGAAAAAGAAAAAAAGCAAAAAGGGATCGTGTTGTACACGCAGCGACCATGTGAAGAGATATAACATACCCAACAGCAACGTGACTTGTTTATGGGATAATACAGAAGAGCGAACTTGTACGGCATGCCATGTGTCATTGTTTCAACTTCGGCCTCTGAAAACGTTTCCTGAGATAGCCCAACCTCTTATCTTTCCATCCTGATAGGTTTGACCTCAATTGGATTCTATGAGAGAGAATTATGCCAAGTGTCGCAACGTGACCTGTTTATGGGATAATACAGGAGAGCGAACTTGTACGGAGTTCCACGTGTCACTGGTTCAACTTCGGCCTCTGAAAAATTTTCCTGAGATATTACAGTTTGTGTACTACCTGTCACTTCTTACTAAATTTCATTTGGAGCTTCCTAGCCCAAGTTATGACCTTTTTCCCAAGGTCACCTGATTTTGACTCAGATTTGGAGAGGTAGAAACCCTATATTGTACAGATCATAAATCACAAAGTACAACGAATTAGAGGTTGTCCTTTGGACACATGGTACATGGGGATCTGATATTCGACTTGTAAAAGTTTTACATCCGAAAACTTTTCCAAAACGGATTTATAGCGAAAGTTCTACGATGACTGGTGTTTGCTATATCAAGCCCTAGCATCGTAAGTGCAACAAGTGTCATACATGCCATATCGTGCCTTCTTTCAGGATAGCTCTAATACCATGTTAAATTTTCAGAATTTACTTCAATCTTATCTAGGATCTTAACTGAGAGAACAACGTGTATAGCAAATCTACAGCATATCAATCATGGACACAATAATGCAAGCACACAAGAGACATAGAGTTTACTTGGGGAAAACCATAAAAGTGAAAAACCCCAATAACTTCTTCAGAGATAGATAGAGTAATGATACAACCAGAATACAAGAGATAGTCTTCTCCTAGAAGCATAGCCTCCTCCTCCACAAGTGCGCCACTCTCCAAAGTGTGAGTGAGAGAATAGAATGTGTGAAATGAGACAGACACACTCTCTATTTATACACTAACTTGACTTGACCTTTACTCAACTAGGTCGGCCTCAACTTAACCACTTAACATAATGTTGACTGGGCCGACCCCCACTAGGGTGGTCTAATAACCCTTTGACCCACATGGCTGACCCCCAATAGGGTGGTCTAATAACCCTTTGACCCACATGACTTATACAGGGCCGACCCCAACAAGGTGGTCTAATAACCCATCAAGTATAAGTTACGACACTTACAATATAAATGACGACACTTCCGTATAGAGGAATAATAACATCTCTATAGGAATACAACCACTTCCATATAGAGGAATAATAACATCTCTATAGGAATACAATATAAATATATATAAAATACATTCTGAAGTTACATATACATCAACAACTCTCTTAGGCTAGATTAGGACATAACTAGTTCTAATCTAAGACAATTGGAAAACAAATGCTACCTTGAGTCCTAAACTAAGATTTAGAACAAGATTAAATGCATTCAGAAGAAATGGAAAGATATAACTCACCTTTCAATCAAACGTTTGTCCCTCTTCTAACTCTTGATCCCGAAGCTCCCAAATAGAACCTGTCAAGATCAAACAAAGAACAAGCACACAATCTTCCAAATACCTTGAAGTAAAGGTTAAGTTCAAATATGATTAGATACAAATAATGTCAAAGATTCACACACAATGTACATGAAATGGGAAAATAAGACAAGTTATCTTTATTAAGAAGCTTGAAAAACACTTACATAGGTTGCTTGATGCCCAAGCCAAATCCAGCTCCAAGTCTTCTCTCCTCTATCTATCTCTGCAAATCTCCTAATATCATAGGTTGGATGCCCCAAGTGGTTCCCCTATGGCTCATGGAAGGCCTCTCTTTTATAGCACTTGGAGGAGTTAACCATAAGGAGAGGAAGGTGGATCTAATGAGGGTTTAGTGGATCAGCCAAGCTAAACAGAGAGAGGAGGTTGGGATCGAATCAGGGATGGCAATCCCAAGGTAATCTCGCAGAAGGTACAGATCCAAATTCCAACGCCAAGGGCTAAATCAGGATTTTCACGCCCCTGACACTGAGCATAAAGCAAAATTTTGATGATTTTCATGAGATGAGGGTTATGCAAGGCAAAAAAGTGATATTTTCGCAGGCTGATAGGTATGCAGGGCAAGAAAATCAAGGTAAACAAGGGTCTAGAAGGTGACACGTCGCTTAGTAAGTTGTTTCTCGGTCATCAAGAGGTGAGTTTATCTCCAAGGTGTCCAGATGAGACCAAGGAGGGTGTTGACAACTCATAACATTCATTAGGGAGAAATGTCGCTAGGTCACATGGTGGAAAGATGCGACACTAGAGCTCGAAGTGTAACTTTGAGGTATAACAATGATTAATGACAACGACGACGTTGATGATGCTGCTTATGATGATGATGATGGTGATGATGATTAATGACAATGAAAATGTTAATCATGATGCTTATGATGATGATGATGATGATGATGATGACAACGATGATTACGATGATGATGATGACGACGATGTTGATGTTGTTGTTTTTTATGATGATGATGACGATGTGGTTCTCTAACCCATATAAACAAGGTAATTTTGGAAGATAAGAAAGAAAACAAGGTGGTTCTCTAACCCATATCATCCTTTGTCAAAGAAATTGCAAAGTTAACCACCCCTTTCAATTAACTTATAAGTATGGAAAGTCATGTTTTTGAAGTAGAATGAAGCTCTGGGGTAGATCATTATTCATGTCGACCGTCATGTCATTCATCATACCAAGGATAACAAATATGCAAAGGAAAGTTGGGATACATTCAAAACTCTCTTTGAAACGGTGAATACTAGTTAGGTAAACCAACTTGAAATTGAACTCTCCAGCCTATAAATAGATGACGTCAACGTGTTTGAGGAGTATATTGCAAGGTTTAAAATATAAAGGTTAACCTTATTCAAGTGGCAGAAATAAGATAATCAGATCCAAAACTTGTAAGTATTGTTCTGAATAATCTCTCTCTCGAGATCGAGCCCATCCAAAGGCCATCTCAAATACATAAATAAACAAATTAAAAAAACAATACAAAACCAAATTAAAAAAATAATACAAAAACAAATTAACAAATAAAAAACAACATTTTATATAAAATACAAACAATACAAAAAAACAAACAAAATAACATACATACCTTTCTACCTCTCACGCATTGACTTGCTTCATTGTAATCAGCCTCTCGTGCGTGCACCATTTGAGTTATGTCACCTCTAAGCATAGCATTCTGGGGCACATGTGGAACCATTGTTTTCGCCGAGCTATGAGCTATGAGTTGTGTTGTATTGTGGCAGTGCATCTTCCTCTCGCATGTGCACCCTTTGAGTTTTGTGTGCTACGAGCAAAGCTGTCCGAGACTTCTGTGAAACAATTCATTGAGTTGAGTTGTGAGTTGTAATCAAAGTTGGATTATGGTCATGTCTGTGCATCTTCAGCCTCTCATGCGTGCACCCATTGAGAAGAGGCAATGCCTCCCAAGTCTGTGAGTGAATCCCTAAATTTTATTATTGTATCTGTTTCTTTTCCCTTAAAAATCAATATCAATGGAAAATTGATTAATATTTAGGGCCCATCTCTCTCCTTTGTCCATAAATTCTTTGGGAGGGTTCCATTTCGTGCCATATATTATGGGGAATATATGAACTCTAGACCGGGGGCAGGAACCATAGGGCGAGTTCAATGTATTGGGTATCATGCCATGGACATGTCTGGATTTGGTAACATGCCATGGACATTTGCTAATTTAATTTTTGGATATGCATGGATACATGCGGTGCCCTTCGATGCAGCTTCGGATTAAAAAAAATGTTGCAATTTTCAAAAATTCTTATATCAGGTGCACATGATTGGATTCAAATAAATTCACAGATGTGAGGACAAAATATTTATTCATGCATTCGTGTAATTTTTATTTCCGCAGAAAAAAGCTTCGCAGTATGGGTAGGATGGATGTTGTAGCCTCCCTCATGTTTGTTTCATTCTTTATTAATTTCAAAGTGTAACACTTCAATGCGGGACGCTACAATCTACACTCTAGAGTCTAGCTTTTAACGGGCACAAATTCTGACCTAATTATACAGTTTTCTGGTGAAAAGTCAAAACCTAACTTGCACTTCATCTTGTCAGGACCACCTTATATGCAAACCTAAACAGAAACATTACTCATGCACTATCCCATAAGAGGTTTGCACCTAAAACGTTGCACCTGATACTTGATAGAACCTATGATTTTTCGTAAAAACATTGCTGGGTAGATGCCCCATACCATCATAGACATTGTTCGATCGTCCTTCCATTGTTTTGTGGTGATAAAAGGTAGGGACTGGATTATTCTGCATGAACATTTTCACTCCATTGTTATCCTACTCATTATGTGAACCTTATGTTTTTTCTGCAGTAGCATTATCCTGGAGAATAATATTTACAGGTAATGTTATGTCTTGCCATTCCTCCTGTTATCACTTAGAATGGCACCTTGGAGAAACCAGCCCAAAAAAGAGGTAGTGACAAGGAGCTATTACATTGTGTTGATTCGGGGTTGGCAATGTCAAATAAGAGGTAGTTACAAAGATATATTGCATATATTTGACCTTATTTGACCTTCAATATCTTTGGAAGGTCAAATAAGAGGTAAATACAAGGAGCTATTGCATGGATGCATGGATGATGGTATAGCGTTTATTTTCTTGCATGCAAATCCAGCAACCGTGGGTGTAACCTTTCCAAACTCGGCCTCCCTTCACCTATTAGACCATACCTTCGGGCTCCTCTTGGAGTCCTTCGCTGGACACCCTCATAACTTCGGAAAAAGCGAAAAAATAGTAAAAACCACTTGGTGAAAAGACTACGAGTCAAATCACTTTTGGAGGGCACAAAAAAAGGTTCCATGGGCATCATAGCTTCTATAAATGACCCCAACCTACACACAAAAAAATTTGGTGTATAGATTGATATGATGATGACTTAGGAGTCAAACCCTTTACCACTTATATAATAGATAAAGAAGGAGAAGTGATTATTTACTATGCCATCGATCTAGGCCTCAATTCAAACAATGTAGCACAATTTCAGGCATTAGTATGAGGTTTAAGAGTGGCACTTAGCCTTGACCTAGAGGGTGATTCCACAATAATAAATAGTGCAATTAGAAAAGGATCAACCCCTCAATGGTGTCAAAATGCCATTATTGAGGAGGCATGCAATCTTAAATCTCACTTAGGAAATACTTTGTTCATTCATTGTTTCAAGGAATGTAACAAGGTGGCTAAACATGTGCCAAATAAAGGAGTTGATGTCAATTTGCATTTGAGCATCATTCGATTGAAAGTGGAGATTATTATATTTTTCGATATGTCTAACCAAACTTCTCATAAGAGCACACCTTTGTTCGCCTAAGAGCACACAAAATATTTCCTTTAAATGATATATTTGGCCCAATAATGGGATGCATTAAACTAGATTTTGATGTTTGGTGTACTACGAAAGGGTCTTCTTACCAATGGCATCATTTAGCACCAAAATATAATGTCTTGGGCTATGAACGAGCTACTTATTAGATACATTGGATATTCATGAGGCCCTTGACCACAAGACAAAACCTTTGGATGGAATATTTGGCATATGAGTGGGACACATACTTGATTGCAATGCTTTTCACACTAGGGAGGGGTGTCACACACCCACCCTTGTCCCAATTCGAGGGAGGGAAAATGATGCCAAAATATGGGGCTTTGACATAAACTCATCCCATTCATTAGATTCATACAATTAAAATCAAGAGTGTGCATATGCAAATCAAACAAGTATGCACAGCGGAATTAAAACATCATACACACACAATTCATGCTCATCCAGCATATCAAAATAATCATCAAATTACACATTTCAGAAGTAAAACACATAGGCAGAGAAACACGTATCTTTATGGTGAAATGATCCCAAGCAACTAGCTATGTCGCTGCAACGTTCCACCCAACCACAGGCCAGTTGTGTTCATCAATTCTCTCAACACAACTGCCACCCCCGAGCTGGGCATGATTCTTACAAGGAAAAGGGGACATTCAGCTCATACACAGCCAGTTAAGCATTTCATTTGAGCCAATCCAGTCCATAGTTGGGTTTATCAGGATACATTTGAACCCTGGATGCTTGCTCAAGATCAAGCCAAAACAATGGATTTACCAACAGGATGGTCATGGGTTTTCCCCGAATCATTTCCAACCAAAAATGCACTGTGGGATGGGGAAAACATTCATAGGGAGGAAAACGGTTTCTCCCCAACTATCTAAGCATTTAATAGCCAAAACGGTCTCTATGGAACCCCAATTCAATTCCCCCTTCTACCCCACTGGTATACAACACAAAAACGCCCTTCTCCCAACTGAGAATGAAGGAAAACATAGGAAAACATGGCCGAAAAAAGTCCAGGTAGCTCCAAACTCGTGAGGGAGAGCAAATGGTTGATGGATAATGGCTTGGGGAGAAATTCATGGCTCTTTTCTTCCCAAGGGAGCCAAACACGATTTTCCATGCATGGTGGCTTACCCATACTCGAATTTGGACAGCCATACCTCCCATTCCCCAAGGCATTAACTACCTCAACCAACTCTTGGGAGAAATCAATGATTGGGTACAAAAGTCAACATGGGTAGTTGAGGGTTTGATGGGTTCTCTCATTGACACTTGGCTTGACTTGATTGGCTCAAAGTTTTGAATGTTTCCCTCCCAATTCCTTGTAAAATCATGCCCCCATCTCTTGTTGCATTGCATAGCTAGTTGTGGGTATTTTATTAAAATGCATATTTACATGATATTTGGAATTCCAATGTGCCTCGCTAGCACGTAAACCATATGCATCACTAAATTGATGGCGGGGCCTTGGCCTTGAGCTCCTCACCATGATTTTATAACAATATTACATCATTTACATTTGAATGCAATGGGGTCAAAATTGGGATATTACAATCCCCTCCCCCTTGGAATAACATCGTCCTCGGTGTTCCAACACTTAAGAATAAATAACCACTTTACACATGTCCAAAATTCACAAAATGTGGCAAGTCTGTCCTGCGTTTCATCTCTTTACTTTGAACTTTCGGGACCAAGTCCTTTGGCTTCCTCAAGCTGCTCCTGTTGGATTTGATCTTCCATTTCTGCAAGTGGACATTGCTCTACAGCGATCCCTTTCTTTTATTTACCTTCCAGCTGATCTACAAGTCTAGAATTTCATGGATGCCATCTTTCTTGTTGTCTTGGAAACTATTTGAGGAATATTTTCAGCCAAATCAAATAGCTTTTGTCCTGCTGCCATGATCAATGTGCACAACTGGCTCTCGCTTTTCTTACGAGCAACACTTGGCTAGCACTAGCTGCACTCAATGGCTTTCAATGTCTCACCTATGAGACTCATCATGGCAATTCCTGTTAGGACAAGCATAACACAATATTAAGAATTAGTCAATTATTTTCCCAATTGACTTAGAACATTCATGCTTTACTCATGAGACTTCCACACATTTCATGCTTTCCCACATACACATGAACTCATTCATGTTCATCCTTTCATAGGAAAATAACTATTTCAGCATTCACAATTCATTTCAAGCAATAAACACAATCAACTTCCAATCACAACATGCATTCAACAATCCTTTGTTTCTGAAATGCGTCAATCAAAAATGAAAGAGAAGAGTAAGAGTTCCCCCCTCTTAGTCTTGTTCCAATCTAGAGCCACACCACAACTCTGGTTTCGTGCTCCTTAGCCTCTTTCACTTCAATGTGAATGCTTGACTTGCCCTTTCTTGGCTATGACACTTAGTGTCTAGGGTCTGCCTAAGGATTTTCAACCATGGAACCCTTCCCCATTGTTGCTTACAGAACCTTTGGAGACTAGGACTGTGATGCACCTGCAACAATTAATTAATACGAATATGCAAAATAGCAGAAATGACAGAACTCATAATCACTTTTATATTGATCACAGGCCACTTCGAGGGGGAAACCTCCTATGAGCAAGATCAATACAAATAACTTCACGGTGCCTTCATAGGTCTCAACACACACTTATATACTAAGTCTAGGCGCCAATACTATGGGTCAAAACCATGGGCCGCTACAAACTATGGATCAACAATACTACGGGCGACTTACAAAGCATATGCGCCAACAACAATAACACAAACTATTGATCAACAATTACTACGGGACGACTTACAAAGCATATGTGTCCAACAACAACATACTAACAAAGTAAAGACATGGGTTCCTAACATCCCCTCCCCCTTAAAAAAATCTTTGTCCTCAAAGCTTTAGATGTGGAAATTGTTGTTGAATCTGAAGGAGTGGTTCCCATGTAGCATCCTCTGGTTGCATGCCGTGCCACTGAATTAAGACCTCTGTGATAGAGTGAGAACGAAGCTGACGTGTGCATCGATTGAGGATGGCCTCTGGCTCCAAAAGGATGGATCCTTCATTATCCAGTTCGGGTAAAATCGTTTTTCCACTAATGTTGGTGCCAAGAACTTTCTTCAGATAAGAGACATGAAAGACTAGATGAATGCGGGAAGAAGGAGGAAGTTCCAATTTATAAGCAACGGACCCAATCTTCTGAAGAATCCGATATGGCCCATAGAACTTTGGAGCGAGCTTATGACGCCCTTTGAGTTTCAAGGAGGATTGTTTGTATGGTTGGAGATGAAGAAAAACCATATCGCCGACTTGAAAAGTGCGCTCAGAATGGTGCTGATCAGCTTGTTGCTTCATGCGATTTCGTGCCATGTGAAGATTGTCCTGCAAAATGCGAAGAATCTGATCGCGGTTTCGAAGGACCGTGTCAACTTCCTGAACTGGTGAACTGGTGGGGGTGTATGGAAGAAGAGCTGGAGGTGCCTAACCATAGACTGCTTCATATGGGGTCATTTTAGAGGCAATGTGGTAAGAGGTATTGTACCACCATTCAGCGAGAGGAAGCCACTTTTCCCACTGATGTTGTTGTTCCGAGGTGAAGCAACGAAGATAAGTTTCCAATCATTTATTGATAATTTCAGTCTGACCATCTGTTTGTCGGTGATACCCTGAACTCATCTTCAGTTTGGTGCCAGTGTGGTGAAATAGTTCTGTCCAAAAATGACTGGTGAAAGTCGCATCACGATCCGAGACAATGGAAGAAGGGATTCCATGAAGACGAAAGATCTGGTCCAGGAAAATTTGAGCGACGGAGGAGGCTGTATAGGGATGGCCGAGAGCACAAAAATGACTATATTTGGAGAGGCGATCAACCACAACGAGAATCACTGTCTTCCCGCCAGATTTAGGGAGCCCTTCAATGAAATCCATAGAAATATCTATCCAAATCCGTGTAGGTATGGGCAAGGGTTCAAGCAATCCTGGAAGGAGTGTTGTTTCACCCTTATTGTGCTGGCAGGTATCACATGTGGCCACCATCTGTTGAATTGTCCTTTTCATGCCCTGCCAAAAGAAGTTACGTCGTGCTCGTTCATACGTTTTGAGGAACCCAGAGTGCCCTACCGATGGAGAAGCATGGAGTTCATAGAAGACAGCCTGTTGAAGATCTGTGCTCTGGGGAAGCACCAGACGACCCTTGTATCGCAGAGAAGCACCATCCCAAGAGTAATGTGGTACAGCAAAAGGGTTGTTGGTCAAGCGTTGGATAATTTGAGATAAGGAAGAGTCATTGACATAACCCTGTTGAACAGATTGCAACCAATTTGGAATAGGCATAGAAATAGCTGAAAGAGAACCTTGGGCATCAAATGTGCGAGAAAGAGCATTTGCCACAATATTGTCTTTACCCTTCTTGTCAGTGATCTCATAGTCATAACCCATGATTTTTCTAGCCCATTTTTGTTGTGCCGGGGAGGGGACACGCTGGTCCAAGAAATATTACAGACTCTGGTGATCAGTCTTGATGCAGAAATGATTCCCTAATAGGTATGGGCGCCACTTCTGTACTACATGCAAAATAGCCATCATTTCCTTCTCATAGGTAGAGGAAGCTAAATTCTTACCTGAAAGGGATTTGCTGGTGAACGCAATGGGGTGTTCATCTTGAAGGAGAACAGCACCAACTCCATTGCCGCAAGCATCACTCTCAATAGTGAAGGGCTTGGAAAAATCGGGCATAGCTAGCACAGGTGTAGTACACATAGCTTGTTTTAGTTTTTCAAATGCACACTGAGCAGCAGGTGTCCATGTAAAAGCATCCTTTTTCAATAGAGCAGTTAATGGAGCTGCAATCTTCCCATAATCCTTGACGAACTTACGGTAGTAGCCAGTCAACCCCAAAAAACCACGAAAGCTCTTGAGTGTCTGAGGATGCGGCCAATTGTTCATGGCATCAATTTTGGTAGGATCCACGCGAACCCCTTGTGCTAAGATAATGTGCCCGAGATACTCAACTTCCTTCTGTCCAAAAACACATTTAGACTGCTTGGCATGGAGATGATGGTCAGAGAAAAGTTGTATGACAAGATCCAGATGTTGGAGATGTTCATCCCATGTTTTACTGTAGATGAGGATATCATCAAAGAATACCAGAATGAATTTCCGCAATTAGGGTCGAAATATTTTATTCATTAAGGCCTGGAATGTGGAGGGAGCATTAGTGAGGCCAAAGGGCATGACCAAAAACTCATAATGGCCATCATGTGTGCGGAAAGCTATTTTAGGGATATCATCCTCATGAACCCGAATTTGATGATACCCAGAACAAAGATCCAACTTGGAGAAAAAGTGAGCCCCATGAAGCTCATCAACAACAGGAATTGGAAACTTATCCTTGATGGTGAGGCGATTAAGTGCTCGGAATTCAATGCAGAGGCGCCATGACCCATCTTTTTTGCGGACAAGAATAACTAGAGAAGAAAAGGAACTAGTGCTTGGGCGAATAATACCTTGCTTCAATAAGTCCCGAACGAGCATTTCAATCTCCATTTTTTGGTGAAATGGGTAGCGATAGGGCCTGATGTTGGGAGGAACGTTGCCAGGAAGGAGCTGAATACGATGGTCTTCTGGCATGGAAGGTGGCAATCCCACTGGTTCAGCAAAGACACTTGTATATCGATCCAGAATTTGTTGTAGATCCAAAGGAGTAGTGGAGACCGTTGATGGTTGCATCTAAATGGAATGGATCTGAGCGATGACACCATGTGAATTCTTCTTGAGGAGTTTTTCCATGCGATGTGAACTGATGATGCTGAGAGAACCTGGTTGTAATCTTTTCAATGTGTGTTTTTGTCCATTGAGGGAAAACTGCATCTAAAGTTCAACAAAATCCCATAAGATAGGGCCAAGTGTGCGTAGCCATTGAGCACCCAAAACCACATCGCATCCGCCTAAGGGCAAGGCAAACATGTCAGAGCGCAAAGTATAATCTCCCATAGAGATACGCACATTTTGACACTTCCCTTTGCAAGGTAAGGTGCCCCCATTGGAAACCATGACTTCAAAGTTGGAGCAAGGATGGATAAAATAATTAGCTTGTTTGGCGATCTGAGGGTCAATGAAATTATGAGTGCTACCAGAAACAATGAGTATTGTAAGAGGAAGCTTCTTGAAGTAACCCCTGACCCGCATTGTTTGGGGGGTGGTGATTCCAGCTAAAGCATGGAGAGATATCTCTGGCTGGTCATCCTGAGACGGAGGGTCAATAGGCGGTTCCTGAATGTCGACCGGAGCATCCAGTGTTTCTGGATCTTCGTCACCAATTTTAGAGGCAGGTGGAGACTCCACATCCAAGAGATAGAGCTTTTGCTGAACACATTTATGTCCCTGAGTGAATTTCTCATCACAATTATAGCAAAGCCCCTTTTCTCTGCGTGCTTGCATCTCTGTTTCAGACAAACGCTTGATAGGAGTCGGTCGAGGAGCCTGCGGTATAGGTGGTCGCTGAGAACCCATATTTCGGAAGGGAACAAAAGTGGGCTTGGAGCGTTGTTGGGCTGCAATCTTGTCTTCTGCCAACTTAGCCAACCCTAGGGCTTCCATCATTGTGGTGGGACAGAACATTTTGACCTCCGAGTGGATGGCATCCTTTAGACCACTAATAAAACAACTCCGGTAAAAGTCATCAGACAATCCTTCGGTGTGGTTGGCTAGGTTCTCAAATTCGGTTTGATACTCTCTCACAGTGCCAATTTGGCGAAGTTTAGTGAGGGCTCCGGTGAAGTCATCAAAAGCACTAGAACCAAATCGTTGCAAAAGGAGCTGGCAAAAGTCTGACCATTTGGGCTCTGGATGAGCCTTGATGTACCAATGGTACCATTGAAGAGCTTCCTATTCCAAGTGAAAGGATGCCAGAGGAACTTTGTTGACATCAAAATTATTATGCAGACTGAAATACTGTTCTGCATGATATATCCATCCAGTTGGATCAGTACCATTGAAGCGCGAAAAATCAAGCTTCGGACCACGGAAATTGCTGGAAGAAGAGAACCCATTGTCTGATGAAGACTCGGACTGCCGTTTGTTGTTCATAGCTGAATGTTCAAGATGGAGGCCGAGAAATTTTTCATCCAGATCCTGGAGTTTGGCTTGGATGGCTGCAAGTGCTTCTTCCATGGTTTTTGCTCCTACACGGGTGACAACCATAACCAGGAGTTTTTTTTTTTTTTTTACTGGGTAGGAAAACAAAAACAGAAACTGCTTCAGTAAGGGAAAATCTGGACTTGGGAAAAAATCTAATGGGTAATTGGGGTTTGACTAGATTTTGGACACTCTCGAAAGGACAAGAAGGCAAAAAAAGGGCGATTTCAGAAGCGGGGTGATAGAATGAGAAAATTTGGCAAAGAGGGACAAAGAAGCAGAGTTCAGATAGGAACTCTGTGGCAAAATTTGAAGGCGATTGGGTGAAATCTGAGGAAGTTATGGCAAACCCTAAAAATAGACAAATGTGGGCTTTCGGGATTTGGGAAGGGGAATTGGGGATAGGGTCCTCAGGAATGAAATATGCAGAATGGGATGACAGGGGTTCCCCAAAAATTTCAAGGGAAACAGAGTGAAAACAAGGGAGATATGGACAAAAAACTTTTTTTTTCTGTTTTTTTTTTTTCTAACTGGAGCAGCTACGGCTCGGAAGGAATCTGGAACAGCACTGAATGTATTGAAAACGACTGGATCTGGAACGGCTTGCAAAATGGAGCTGAAACGGCGCAGTAGTGATCGACAATAGTTCAGCTGAAAGTAGATATGGACCCCAGGTATGTGCGGCTTCCTAACAGTTCAGGGGTTTCACTCGGCCACCAATGTTGTCTGACGGCTTGCGTATTGGGGCAGTACCCCTCACTCCACGGCTCAGGTAAAACTGATAACCACTTTGCCACAAACGACAGCTCTTGGTTTACCTCACGGGTGGGAACTAGTCAATCAGGTAGGGGTCGTTGCCCTTTTCGCTGGCAGGTCCTCTCAATGGGCCAGCTACTTCGGGGTTCCTGTGGTACTCCTCACAATGAGTTTTAGGGCTTATGCCCAAGTACTTCCCACAATTAAGCGGATAGGGATTATTCCCAAATCCGAACCTGCAACAGATGCGAAAAAAAATTGGCAGAAATTTCACCCAGCGAGCCCAAGAAAGTGCTCTGATACCAGATGTGATGCACCTGCAACAATTAATTAATACGAATATGCGAAATAGCAGAAATGACAGAACTCAGAATCACTTTTATATTGATCATAGGCCACTTCGAGGGGGCAACCTCCTATGAGCAATCTCAATACAAATAACTTCACGGTGCCTTCATAGGTCTCAACACACACTTATATACTAAGTCTAGGCGCCAATACTATGGGTCAAAATCATGGACCGCTACAAACTATGGATCAACAATACTACGAGCGACTTACAAAGCATATGCACCAACAACAATAACACAAACTATTGATCAACAATTACTACGGGACGACTTACAAAGCATATGCGTCCAACAACAACATACTAACAAAGTAAAGACATGGGTTCCTAACAAGGACCCACACATGTCCACTAGCACCATCTTTCATTACTGCTCATAATAAGCTCTGTTTAGGACGGTAGCATGTCCACATGCATGCTTATGAGGCCTTTGTATTTCTTGCTTCCAGCAATACCTACACTCAAACATTGAATCAATCCACATGTTTAGTTTATTTTCATAGGGTTTATCTCCAAACGAGAATTTAAGAAATCATAACCAAATCATATACACACGTATATTCATATTAAATAAGCAAAAAGCTACAATATAACCAAATACTTATATGTATTGGATGTCTTCACTTTATTCCACGGGCTCCTTCTTTGCTTTACAAGCATTGGATTTCCTGTGGATACAATAACGAATGTTGGGCTAGCACGCAGGCTACTCCACAACCATTCGAATAGGCAATGCCAGGCCAGTACGTCGACTGGGTTTTATCAATTAATTAAGGAATGTTTGGCCAGCACGCCAGCTGCTCAACAACATCAAGTCGTTAATGATCCCACCAACTATTCTCTAAATTTATCGAGCATCAGTTACTCTCTGGATTTACCAATAATCTTAACGCCTAACCAGTTACTCTCTGGATTACCAAGAATTTTAGCGCCTAACCAGTTACTCTCTAGATTACCAAGAATTTTAGTGCCTAACCAGTTACTCTCTAGATTTCCAAGAATTTTAGCACCTAACAAGTTACTCTCTGGATTACCAAGAATTTTAGCGCCTAACCAGTTACTCTCTGGTTTTACCAAGAATTGTAGTTCTTTCAAGGTCCTTGCTTCCTGCAATGACCAAGGTTTCCAACAAAGAAACAATAGTGTATTAGCTTAGCTGCTAGAAGACTTATACCTGAAATCTTCATTATTCCAAACAAGAAATAAATGAAATGAATACTTATCTGTATTGTGCATTTCCTTTCTGGTCCACAGGGTCCTGCTTCGCTTTGCAAGCCTTGGGATCGCCTATGGACTTGGATGTTTGGCCAATTCGCATGTTGCTCCACAACATCAAGTATTTAATTCCCAACTAGTACACCTTCACGTTGACTGGATTTACCAAGCATTTGTGGTGCCCAACCAGTCCCATACCTGGTTGGCCCTCTCCATTGCCGATCCAGCACATCTGTCTAGGTCATCAGCCAATGGAAGGAAACTGCACCACCGACCATTATAGGTCAAGGCTCTACCACTCTGCCTTAGGCTTGCATCAGCCTTTCACACGTGTCACAACCCTCCATGCACATAACAATTCTTCATCCGCACAAGGATGGCACTCCTTCTCCCGGTTCCAACCAACGGTTCCCTTTAGGAACTCTATAGGTGACTTCCTTGACTGCAGGCCAACATGGCCCCACAATACCCACAACATCCAAGCAAATAATTCCAAACCAGTGCATTGACTGGGTTTATTAGGCATGCAACAACCCTTCATCAATGCCTCCATAACAACCATTCATTATGTTTTTTCCGTGTGCAACACCACATTGCATATGTTTTAGCTGACAACACAAGATGGATAAGCAACTCATCAGTATTGTTGCTCTAAAATTGAAGCATAATTCATAACATTCACTATCAAGTATTGAAACACCAGGAATGCGTACATTCCCTTAAGGTGTAGCCAATATTGACAACCCTATCATAACCCAGCACCAGAAAGGTGTGCACTCCCTTTCGGATGTGAGACATGTAGGCCCTAATCATACTCAAGCAGTCTGGAATAATGACGAAATAATAAAACATGCTCTGCATATTAAATCTAATAACCATACATGTATATTCTGAGTTAGGGTTACAAAATACGTATCCCTTTTCAAATGTATCTTTCCTTCATTTGCGAAGAATGGGGGCTCCCTTCTCTGAGTCAATGGTACTTCAGTTTGCCACCCCAATCCTTTCACATTCCATAACCCACACATGCCTTCTTAGCATAATTTTACGATCTCACTCACATGGTTTACCAACATGTAGTTCGGCTGAGACATTATCAACATTTACAATGGCGTTTCACCCAAAACCCATTTCCAAAGCATGGGATCCTTCCCATCTAGTTTGGCTTCTACAGGCCACCACACATGGTCTTCCTGCAATGTGTCTGTTAAATTTTGAGCATTAATTCACAATACTCTAGGATCTTTACTGAGAGAATAACATGTACAGTATATCAATGCATAACAATCATAATAAGCATGACAAGCATCACAAGAATCAAAAGCAAGAGAGATAAGAGACACAGAGTTTCCGTGGGGAAAACCCTAAGGTGAAAAACCCCACAACTTCCTCAGAGATAGAGAGAGCAATGGCTCAACCAAAGTACAACCAAAATACACTGAGATAGTCTCCTAGAAGTAGATGATCCTCCTCCTCACTAGTGCGCCACTTTCTGAGTGAGAGAAGTGTGAGATTCTAAGTGATCAAATAGAGATCTCCCGATCTCTATTTATACTTAACCTGTTTGCCCAGTTACACTATGGGGACGACTTGTCTAGCTAGGTACATCCACAATATAATATATATTTCAGGGCCGACCCCACACATGGTGGTCTAATAACCCATCGGCAAGTACACACACTTGCGACACTTGTCAATACACATGACGACACTTCCTTATAGAGGAATAACACATCTCTTATAAGGGTACAATAAATATATATGAAATACATGGATGAAACACATTCTGAAGTTACATATACATCAACACTCCCTCTTAACTAGGAAGGTATTTCTTGACACAGATCTGCTAGACAAGTCTTCTTCTCGGGATCATCGTCATCATCATCGTCACTGTTGCTACTATCTCAACCAATCTCTGACTCTACTCGTCATAGGAAGTTCTACAGAGCCAGTCCTTTTTCATACTGGATGTAGGCCCACCACCTGCAGGTCTTCATCATCACTGGCCATACTGTGGATTCCTCGGGACTTATTACGTGAGTCAATAAAACCTCGAAAGAGCATCCTAGGACTGATTACGAGCACACAGCTCAACCTATCGGATCTCCTAGGATCTTTTACATGCTACTGCACAACCTATCAACGGCCACAGAGTATCACGAAGCACAACCCAAATGCACACACACAGCACTTACACTCACCGGCATGGGAGGACCAACCTACCACCATCCGTGAAAGGCTCACAGCACTTACATCAACGACCATGGGAGAACACATCTGCCACCATGTCGAAAAGGCTCTGCACTTACATCAACGCACATGGGAGAACACATCTACCACCATGTCGGAAAGGCTCTACACTTACATCAACGCACATGGGAGAACACATCTACCACCATGTTGGAAAGGCTCTGCACTTACATCAACGCACATGGGAGAACACATCTACCACCATGTCGGAAAGGCTCTGCACTTACATCAACGCACATGGGAGAACAAATCTACCACCATGTCGGAAAGGCACTGTGCATCTGTGTCTTCAGAACTCATAACACATAATACAACCGATTATGTAATGTATCCACCTGATACATATGATCATCCTGATCATCATCACTGTACCATCCTGGTACATATCATCTGGAGCAACATCTTGAAGCTCGACATCATGATCATCCTGATCATGACAATGCATCTACCTGATGCATACCAAGTATCTACCTGATACATATCATCATACATGATCCACCTGATCATATAATGTATCCTCCTGATACATACACGGATACATGATCCACACAATGTATCCACCTGATATACATATCAACACACATGATCTACCTGATCATACATAGTATCTAGCTGATACATATACAGATACATAGTCCAAGCATCCAACATGATGCATATACAAAATACATACAAATGATCCAACTGATCATATCCAGCATCCAACATGATGCATACATATACATATAAATGATCCAACTGATCATATCCAGCATCCATCATGATGCATACATATACATATAAATGATCCAACTGATCATACAGAGCAGAAACTAGAACATCATCCTAATGTTCATCATCCAGCGCTTACATCCACAGCCATGCGAAGGATCCTCCTTCCAACATGCTTGGAATGGCTTCAGCAAATGTCTCCATCACTTCTTCCTCGAAGTGTCATCGATCTGAAGAACACCAAGCCTCTCTCTGAAGTACTCGAACTTCACTCTAGCTAATGGCTTCGTCAATACATCTACAATCTGCTCGTCCATCGCAACATACAGGAGCTTCACTACTCCTCTCTGCACCATATCCCTAATATAGTGATATTTGATCTCTATGTGTTTCGACCTGTCGTGAAACACTGGGTTCTCAGACAGCTTCACACAACTCTGGTTATCACAGAAGATACCAGTAGCATCCAATGGGAGATCAAATAACTCAAACATTAGCTTCTGAAGCCATACTGCCTCACAGCTAGCTGAACAGGCTGCAACATACTTTGCCTCAGCTGTACTCAGTGCTACACAGGACTGCTTCCTGCTAAACCAAGAGATCACACCTGATCCCATACTGAAGCAACACCCAGATGTGCTCTTCCTATCTACAGCACTGCCTGCCCAATCTGAATCAACATAACCCTGCAGGTTAAACTTTTGATTCGCTTCATACTTGAGCCCATAATCCACTGTACCCTTCAGGTACCTCAGAACATGCTTTTTAGCAATCAGATGAACACTCCTCGGATCTGTCAGGAACTAACTCAATGTGTTCACAGCAAATAAAATATCTGGTCTCATGTTCGTCAGGTACATCAAGGACCCAATCATCTGACGATACATAGAGATATCAGCTGGCTCAAATGAAGCATCACATATAAGCTTCAGGTTCGATGCCATAGGTGTGGCCATGTCCTTGCAATCCATCATACCGAATCTCTTCAGGATATCTACTGTGTACTTTCCTTGACCAAGAAAGATCCCACCTGCATTCTGCCACACCTCCATACCTAGGAAATAATGCATCATTCCCAAATCTTTCATATCGAACTCAACAGCAAGCTTCCTCTTAGTATATGTAATCAATCTGTCATCTCCTGTTACAAATAATTCATCCACGTACAGAAGTAGAATCACAGGATTCCCTTCCTCAACCTTGTAGTAAAGGTTGGAATCCGCTTTACTCTTGTTAAAGCCCAAACTAGATAGGAAATTGTCCATCCTACCATACCAATTTCTAGGACCTTGCTTCAATCCATACAAGGCTTTCTTCAATCTGCACACATATGACTCCCTATCATGTATTTCAAAACCGAGTGGCTGCTCCACATATACTTCCTCTTCAACTACACCATTCAAGAAGGCAGTCTTGACATCCATCTAGTGTATTTTCCATTTCATTGCTACAACCAGGGCAAGTACTGTTCTGATAGAATTATACCTGGCTACAGGTGCAAAAGTTTCTTCATAATCTATTCCCTCTTTCTGAGAGAATCCACGAGCTACGAATCTTGCCTTGTATTTCTCTAAACTGCCATTTGCAGCATGCTTGATTTTGTAGATCCATTTGGAAGTCACAACAGACTTCTCTTTAGGTATTGGGACAACATCCCAAACATCATTCTTCATTATTGATTGGTATTCCTCAACCATGGCATCCTTCCATTCTTTCTTTTCCGCTGCTTCCTCATAGCTGGAAGGTTCTTTGTTCATAATGTCACAGAGTAAAGCAACATAACTGGTATGTGATCGGGTTCTCTTCTTTGCTCTGTGTTCTTCTTTTGGAATGCCAAATATTTTTGCATCTTGAATGAGCTCTCTAGCCCATGCAGGTTTCCTCTTGTGAGAGTTATCCTCACGGGGTGGATTTACAGGTTCTTGCGGATCTTCAAACTCACGAACAACTTTTGGAATTGCTTCAGTCATGGCAGTGTCTTGAAATCTAGTTTCCTTGGGTTCTTCATAAACTTCGATAGGTGCCTTCCTTGATTTGATGAATGTTGAGTTTTCATCAAACGCTACATCCCTGCTGACATCAATCTTCTTGAACCCTGGAAAGTATATTCTGTAAGCCTTCGAGCTTTCACTGTAACCCACAAAGATACCCTTCTTTCCTAAAGGATCTAGCTTGGTCCTCTTTTCCTTTCGGACATGTGTGTATACTAGACAACCAAATATTCTGAAATGGCTGACTTCGGGTTTCTTACCAGAAAAGACCTCTTCTGGTGTCTTGTTGTCCAATATCTTGTGGGGTGTTATGTTCTGTACATATACAGTTTTTCTAGCTGCTTCTGCCCATAGATGCATAGGAAGATCCTGGTCATGGAGCATTGCCCTTGCTGCTTCCATGATTGTTCTGTTCTTTCTTTCTGCAACTCCATTTTGTTGTGGATTGTAAGGATCAGTCAACTCCCTCTTAATCCCTGAATCACTGCAAAGCTTCTTGAAATCACCTGAGGTGAATTCTCCACCATTGTCGGATCTGAATGTTTTGATCTTCTTGTCAGTTTGATTCTCCATCAAGGTTTTGAATTCCTTGAACTTTTCAAACACCTCATCTTTGTTCTTTAATAAGTAGACCCAAGTCTTCCTGGAGAAGTCATCTATGAAAGAGACATAGTAAACATATCCACTTAGAGAAATGGATGACATGGGACCACAAACATCTGAGTGGATGATTTCCAAGATGCTTTTTTCCTTGCTTTCACTGCTTGGGAAAGCCTTCTTAATGTTCTTACCTTTTGCACATCCTTTGCAAACACCTTCATGTTTGGTCTTGATTTCAGGAAGACCCTCTACAGCCTTGCTTGCAATTGGAAGTCCCCTATAGTGCATATGAGCAAGTATTCTATGCAAAAGTTCACTTGGCTCCATGGATTCATGCACCATGGCATGTTCAGGTTGTCCCTTTAATTTATACAAACCTCCCTCTTGCTCTCCAATCACTACTGCATCATCTATGGTCTTTCCCTTTGGACACATTAGGACTTGTCCATCCACAAATTCAACCCTCATACCTTTTGCATCCAATGCAGAGATGGAGAGTAAGTTCTTCTTGAGCCCAGGTACATAAAGGACTTCTTTCATCTTCAAAGATTTTCCAGAATCTAGGTTGTAGGAGGATTCACCACTTCCTTTGATTGGGTATTGATAATCATCCCCAAGTTTCACCTTATGGGGTGATTCATGTTCAGATAGGTTTACAAAAGATTCCTTAAACCCAGTCATGTGTTTGGAAGCCCCACTGTCAATTAACCAATCATTACAACCATGGGAGATAGTACCTGTGAGAGTAGAGATTAGAACATACTCTTCTTCACTTGATGAGTCATCATCACTATCATCACTTTCTGCCCTAGCCTTCTTCTTGGGTGGTTCATCATCTTCAGCAGCATGAGCATGATATCTTTTCCTACTGCCCTTCTTCTTCTTGATGTTGTTGTTTCTTTTGTTCTTGGGACATTCTGAAGCAAAATGACCTTTCTCATTACATGTGAAGCATCTGAGATCTTTCTTATCTTTATGTTGATGATAGTGTGAAGATTTATTGGCATGAGAGTGCTCTCTCTTTGACCTTCCTTTCTTGGTGTGTACTGTGAGAGCTTGATCTTCACTTCCCATCTTTTCTTCTCAGGCCACAAGCCTTGCTTCTTCTTGAGAACATTCTTCCCGCAATCTGTTGAAGGAGATCAACTTCTTCCTTGCACAAATTCCTTGAATAAAGGAATCCCATGACCTGGGTAGGCCATTTAGAGTGGTCATGACAACTTCACCATTCTCCACCATTTCATCTACCGCTTCCAGTTGTTCCTTAATCTGGGAGACCCTAGAAAAATAAGATTGAATGGTTTCTCCATTCTGAAACTTTACTCCTTTCAATTGGTTCCGCAGGGTCATCTTCCGATTTATGTTCTTCCCTTCAAATAGCTTGGTCAAAGAATCAAACATTTCTTTGGGTGTCTTTAGAGATGATACATGTGGGATAAGATGATCCTTGATAGAATCAGCAATGATTCTCTTTGCCTTGACCAAGTTCTTCTTATGCAATATCTTAGCCTCGTCATCCTCTGGGATAGGGATGTCTTCTTTTATGTATGAGTCCAACTCATTCTCTTCCAGGATTAACCCAATCCTATACTTCCAAGCTCGGAATTTATTAGCACCTTCAAGCTTATCCTCAAGCTTGGTGTGGTGAGACATCTTAAAGAGTACTTCAAATGGAAATAGAAAAGATTAAGGTCTTACCACTTGAAATGCTGAAAACTGGATCTGGACTCGAATTAGGGTTTGTTGGAAAAACCCTAAAAATTCAAAATGTGAATTTCAAATTTCTGAAAGGATAGAAAGATGTGCCTTGATGAGCTGATCATCCTGGTGTATTCAGAATTTGAGATCAGCAAAGTCTTATCCTTCAGATTTGCCTTTTTGTCCTCCTGGGTTCACGAGGGAGAGCCCTGAATTAGGGTTTGAGTTTCTCGGAGATTTACCTAGCCAAAAATCTAGATCCAAAGCTCTAAATTTCGATTTTTGCAAGGAGCTTCCAACTATGTCTTCAAATTTCAAAAATTCCTATTTTTGTGGAAACCCTAATTTTTAGGGCCAAATCTAAAAATGCTCAGAATTGAATTTTGATTGGACAGCTAGATTCTCCTTGATGAGTAGAGTCAATCTACTATACTGCTTTTCCAAAATCTATGGAGAGAAACCCAATAAACAAAAAACCCTTAGTTTCCGTCACTACACAATGTCTTCTTCTCAGGTTAGCTCTGATACCATGTTAAATTTTGAGCATTAATTCACAATACTCTAGGATCTTTACTGAGAGAATAACATGTACAGTACATCAATGCATAACAATCATAATAAGCATCACAAGAATCAAAAGCAAGAGAGACAAGAGACACAGAGTTTTCGTGGGGAAAACCCTAAGGTGAAAAACCCCACAACTTCCTCAGAGATAGAGAGAGAAATGGCTCAACCAAAATACACTGAGATAGTCTCCTAGAAGCAGATGATCCTCCTCCTCACTAGTGCGCCACTTTCTGAGTGAGAGAAGTGTGAGATTCCGAGTGATCAAATAGAGATCTCTCGATCTCTATTTATACTTAACCTGTTTGCCCAGTTACACTATGGGGCCGACTTGTCTAGCTAGGTACATCCACAATATAATATATATTTCAGGGCCGACCTCACACATGGTGGTCTAATAACCCATCGGCAAGTACACACACTTGCGACACTTGTCAATACACATGACGACACTTCCTTATAGAGGAATAACACATCTCTTATAAGGGTACAATAAATATATATGAAATACATGGATGAAATACATTCCGAAGTTACATATACATCAACAGTGTCATCCTGGCACTCGTATCAAATAGCCAAACAGTCAACAACATTTAACAATAAACTTCAAATGTGATTGTTCCATAACGAATCAATGTCATTGATAATTAAATTCAATATGAATTTGCAGTTCTGTCTACTATAGAAATTAATTTGCTTAGCAATGAGGCTATCCTCATATTGTTTGGCTCTCGTAAGTGGTATCACTCTGTCCATTATGGTTTCACCCTTGCTACCATACATGAACATCCACCTACAACATGTCCTCCTGACACAATTTTATATAAGCCAAACAATGATTAGCAATTATAAGCAAATTCTCAAATCTGAAATCTACAAATCTGTTTTCCTATAGAAATTAGATTTGCAACCATGAGATTATTCTCATAAACTTAAATCAAACAATTTTCAGATTTGTTTCATGCATAAGTTACAACCATGAGAACCTTCTCATAACCTTTGGATTCTGCACATGGTAGATCCCGGTCTTTACTATGGACTTATCCTCATTGCCATATGCAAGACTTTTCTACCTGAAAACTGAAACTTCAATCAGCCAAACACGTTGTGAGTATTTATTCATATAATCCTTTCATTGCCACAACAGTCATTGAAGTGATCTCAGAATTATAACACTCAATAATTCAAACACCTTCAGCTGTTAACATTTTAAATGCAATGAAATATATACATTTCTATATATGCATCATTATCACAATAAAATTGCAAGACACGGTCACACTATCCATGCAATTTAAATAAACTGTAAATACTCATTACTCCACATTCCATGCAATTCTGTCCTTCCAATAGAGTGCTCTGGTAGCCCATCACATGTCTACCTTCTTTAGCAGCTCATGAAATGGTCTCAAGATTAACAATAGTCCACCATTTCATCTATTATCTAACTGCATGGAAGCATATATATGTCACACCCATGCATACGCATGCACATTCACAACATTTACATAATCTTTTGATGTGCATTCACTCAATGCATAACCCTTCAATACAACCTTGCATTAATCCATGAATACTAGGCATTTCAACATATTATGGCCTAACCATGCCTATCGCATATGGCATACACTACAACAGGACCATAATTCATCACTTGCTTTGGTTGTTAAACTCACAACCAATATACACAAATGGTATGATATAATTTCATATGAATGCATTGAGGTTTCTAAGAAACTATAGGGTGTAAGTCTCCTGTCTTCACTTACCCACACCTCACCATACTTGGTAGGTTGACATTCACATTCAGGCACTCAATACCACATGCAAACCAAATCAACAGAGTTTAAACATAGTTGAAGGGATCTCACCAAATCCTCTTTCAACATTCATGCAATTAAGCACAAATAACCATTACCTGCATGGATGTTATTAACATCGATTGATGTTACTTGATCAGTTGGATTCTTACCAATGCTACACAGTCCTTTTTCCAACCTCGTGATCATATATTTGTTGCACCATCCTTTCCTCATAAGGTTGTTGGCCATGCAACAACATCATCCTCATCTTTGGCCATGCTTCAGTTTCCTTTGGTCCTATAACCAATGCGAACACAACTAATTATTAGCAACCACAATAATTATCTTAAGTGGCTCATTGCATATGTAAAACCTCACTATTTTACCAATATGCAATATCATATACACGTAAAAATATTTTCACATGCACTGTGCAATGTTTATTAATATGCCATCTAGTGCATATTCATCTCATCTATCCAATCTCTTGCATTTTCAATCATGCTTCTATGATCTGGCCCCTACAACATTAGTTGTCATCAACCATAGGAAACACCATTAGTGGGCTATCGCATGTGTAAATTCACTACCTTTACCCATATGCAACATCATGCTCATGCATAAGCAATTCACGTGCATTATGTAATGACTCTCTAATCATGCCCACTAATTCATATGCATTATTCTCTTGCATTTCCAACATCCCTATGCCATAATTTTCAGTATATAAAACTTAGGAAATATAAATATAATAGCAATGGAGGAGTTAAGGAATTCTCCCTTTTCAATTTCCCCTCATGACATGGAGTTCCTCCTCCACATCATAGTTGATCATTTTCTTGGCTTCCCTACCAAGAATACAAGCAATCATTAGCTATGATCTTCTCATGAATTAGCAATTCAATATATATACATACGTGTATAACATTCATTCTTGCTATTTTTCAAACATGCAATTCTTATGCTATAAACGGAAATAGTTTAAGGTGAGGGATTTCCCTCTTATCAACATCGCCTTGTTGCTCCCATTGCTCTTCCGCAATGCATATTACCGCCAATTACTCTTAATAAGGCCTCCATAACCTTCTATGCAATTCTTGCTTCTCATCCCAAGCATAGAGAATGCATTTCATGCTTTCAACGACTGTCTCCAGGCATTTTTCAACTTCCGGACACCTGAAAAACCCCCCAAAACTACTGAAATTCTCTGTTTCGGCGGACTTAAAATTTCTCCTCCGACCTGTTGCAGACCAACTCGCCGAGTTTCGCCGGTCGGCAGACTCATCTATCTTTTCCGACCTGTTGCGGAGCAACTCGTCGAGTTCTGTCGATCGGTAACTTGTCGATCTCCTCCATCCCATTTCGGACCAACTTGCCGAGTTCTGCCGCTATTTCAGACCAAATTGCTGAGTTCTGCCGCCATTTCGGACCAACTCGCCGATTTCTGCCGAAATTTCCTCTTTGACGCCGAAAAACACTTAGAAAAATTTTGAAATTTTTTTCTTCCTTTCACCGGTCACTTCCGCAACTTCGTCGACGCAACTCAGCAAAATTCACCGACCATGTCGGGTCCACTCAGCGAGTTTCACCGAAACGTATCGACTCAACTCCATGAGACTTGCCGAAACGCATCGGCACAACCAAACAAAAACACTTAGAAAATTTTTGAAAATTTGAAATTTTCTTAAGGATCAGTGTTGAGCAGGAGGAATACTTACCTATGCAACTGTGATAGGTAGCCCATGAAGGCCCAAATGTTGCAACCTTTGCTCTGATACCATTCTGTCACACACCCACCCTTGGACCCAATTCGAGGGAGGGAACATGATGCCAAAATCTGGGGCTTTGACATAAACTCAGCCCATTCATTAGATTCATACAATTAAAATCAAAAGTGTGCAGATGCAAATCAAACAAGTATGCACAGCGGAATTAAAACATCATACACACACAATTCATGCTCATCGTGCATATCAAAATAATCATCAAATTACACATTTCAGAAGTAAATCACATAGGAAGAGAAACACTTATCTTTATGGTGAAATGGTCCCAAGCAACTAGCGATGTCGCTGCAACGTTCCACCCAACCATAGGCCAGTTGTTTTCATCAATTCTCTCAACACAACTACCACCCCCGAGCTGGGCATGATTCTTACAAGGAAAAGGGGACATTCAGCTCATACACAACCAGTTAAGCATTTCATCTGAGCCAAGCCAGTCCATAGTTGGGTTTATTAGGCTACATTTGAACCCTGGATGCTTGCTCAAGCTCAAGCCAAAACAATGGATTTACCAACAAGATGGCCATGGGTTTTCCCCAAATCGTTTCCAACCAAAAACGCATGGTGGGATGGGGAAAAACATTCATAGGGAGGAAAACGGTTTCTCCCCAACTATCTAAGCATTTAACAGCCAAAACGTTCTCTATGGAACCCCAATTCAATTCCCCCTTTCTACCCCACGCCCTTCTCCCAACTGAGAATGAAGGAAAACATAGGAAAACATGGCCAAAAAACGCGCAGGTAGCTCCAAACTTGTGAGGGAGAGCAAATGGTTGATGGATAATGGCTTGGGGAAAAATTCATGGCTCTTTTCTTCCCAAGAAAGCCAAACACGATTTTCCATGCATGGTGGCTTGCCCATCGAATTTGGACAGCCATACCTCCCATTCCCCAAGGCATTAACTACCTCAACCAACTCTTGGGAAAAATCAATGATTGGGTACAAAAGTCAACATGGGTAGTTGAGGGTTTGATGGGTTCTCTCATTGACACTTGGCTTGACTTGATTGGCTCAAAGGTTTGAATTTTTCCCTCCCAATTCCTTGTAAAATCATGCCCCCATCTCTTGTTTCATTGCATAGCTAGCTGTGGGTAATTTATTAAAATGCATATTTACATGATATTTGGAATTCCAATGTGCCTGGCTAGCATGTAAACCATATGCATCACTAAATCAATGGAGGGGCCTTGGCCTTGAGCTGCTCACCATGATTTTATAACAATATTACATCATTTACATTTGAATGCAATGGGGTCAAAATCGGGATATTACAAGGGATCTTCTTTCCCAATACATACTTCATGGTTAATATCCATAGGCTGAGAATCTATATTCTTCTTAGAGGACATGGTATGGAGTCAATAACCAAGGGATTAGGTCCTACATGTTGCTTTTAGGGCTCATGGTTTATTAATAGGGGCCCATAACACAAGACATGCACTCTAGCATAAATATTTGTCCCACGAGTGGGATACAAACCCAATTGAAAGGTTTGTCACATGAAGAGTAGTCTCCTAACCCAAGACATTATTCAAGGCCAAAAATAAGCAATTTATATCCCAAATGTTGATTATATGACTTGTGGTTCATCCATAAATCCATAGATCATGACACATGCCCTAGGGAAGGAAATTTCCATTATTCACATATGGGATATATGTTAAGATTTAGGTCACCAAGGATGTTCCTCTTGGACTATGGTAAGCTTCAAATCTAAAAACTAGGGGTTTAAGATAACATCATTGTTTCTATGGCTGGTTGACAAACCCAAATATGAATGCAACACCAACTAGCCCCTCCTAATTATGCACCTAATTGTTTGCCCCATTTATGAATATTTTCCTATTATGCATCTTAGCAAAGGCAACCACAACTAGTTATTTGGCCATTTTGCCATAAGTATGAGAGTTGGGATGAGCAAAGTCTAACCAGATTATATTGACAAATGGTCATGACTAGACAACATGAGTATTTTCCCCATGGGATAGAGATAAGGACGGTGACACATAAATTTCATGACATGAATTTGCTCATCCAAAAACCCACAATCATGACATTAGTACTATATCTATTACAAAGGGTGAAGGAAACCATCATTACGTTAATAGAGCATATTGTTTTTCAGAGGTTATTCCTATTGTGTTAAATGGAGAAAATTGGGTTTGGAATACTTTATGATATGAACCTCACAATCTTCACTGACATGGTAATAAACTGTTCATTATATGCACTTACCTGTAGCATACACCTAGCAGAAAGCTATCAAGAAATACTAAACAAATCTGACTTATGCCTATATTGTTGAATTCAGGTTTTTGTTGTTGTTCCCAAAGGTAGGTTCTTGGATTTTTTGTTACAGTTCAATAAGGAGCCTTTGTATTTTGTCCTACAAGGCATGAAATTTATCATTGAAATGCCCATATAATATCTGATAAGAGTAGTTACTAGGTGACAACAGGGAGAGTTATTTAGTATTTTTTATTGCACTATTTTTGTCAATTTTTTTAACTTCCACCATAGGGTGTATGCTAAAAGCTTGGAAAATGTAAATCCCACCTAAATGTTTTCCTTTATTTTACTCTATATACTATATTTCAATATTTTTTAGTTAAGAGGGTATGATTGAGAAATCAATACATTTTCTAGCCATGTGGATGGATTTGTGGAATTATACTTCAAGAATTGACCTTACAAGGAGCTATTGCATATATTTGACCTTATTTGACCTTGCATCTCTTTGGCAGGTCAAATAAGAGGTAGTTACAAGGATCTATTGCATATAAGTTGTAGTTACATATATTTGACATTCCATCTCTTTGGCATGTCAAATAAGAGGTATTTACAAGGATCTATTGCATATAAGAGGTAGTTATAAGGAGATGTTGCATATATTTGACCTTATTTAACCTTCCATCTCTTTGGCAGGTCAAATAAGAGGTAGTCACAAGTATCTATTGCATGGATGCATGCATGCATGGTTACCCCACATTGTCATGATTTTATATAAAATTGGCATCCAATATGCTAGTTTAGATGCTATATTGCGCATACTCTAGATATCGGGTGTGCTTGACAGACTCAAACCTTAATTCTTTTCCAAATTGTGTGCCAACAATTATGGGCATTAATGTATGAGATTTGTTTGTTTAGCGTCAAACTCATTCCCATGGCCGATATACCTCATCACACATATACCTCATCATTACCACATGATCCGTGTGGACCCTTCTTCATACAGTGATGATGAACTTTCAGGTTATATGGAACATTTGTACATTTGAGAGAGAGATGACTGGATGTACCTTCCCCACCTTGGTTGATTTACTTTTGGTCCTTACACCTTGTTGTTTATTGGTCTTGTGGAACCTTGTCCTTGGCGCGTGGTTAGTAGGGTCATTTCGCCCATATTGAGTTGTTTGTACCACCCTTTAATGTTTTTGGTCCTTTGGGTACTATGGTTGTTTGTCCCCTAAATGACCCTAGTACCCCACTTATGATTTATGTTATTATTTATGAATCGGTTTTATTTTATTTGTTATTTTATTATTTTACTTTTAATTTTTATTTTTGATTTTTTATATTTTATTTTTATTTTTTATTTTTTATTTTTATTTTTTGTATTAAGTAGTTAAGACTTGTCCTGTCAAAAAAAATTGTTGGTGATCAGATCTATGTTTTTTTGTTAAGCTTTTACTTGCACTAAGACTTTTGTTGTAATCATTCTTTGTGCTTTATTTAACTTCTGTTATGAATGTAACAGTCTTTGTCTAACTACTGTTGCATACAACCTCTCTCTCTCTCTCTCTCTCTCTCTCTCTCTCTCTCTCTCTAGTTTTTACTTGCCCTTTAGTAGGGTCAGTGGCTTCCTAGTGTTGGCTGACCTATGAGAGTTACAATTTTGACTGAAATTAATATTTCTGAGTATCTAACAAGAAGATTCCACATTACGGTGTAAGTACACTAAACCTATATTATTTACTCATGTTAATGTTGATTAACTATTGTTAATAATTACATGTTACTGAAGATTACTTTAACACAATGAACCAACTGGTACTCTTAATGTGGAAAAGTCGAAAGAGATGAAAAATATGTTTTGTTACTATCGTACTATTTAGTTTCAGTACTTGTTTATTAGATGACATAAAAGAAAGGAGATTACATACCACTAGTCATATCTTAACACCCAAGGGTGTCTACCTTTATGGATTTTCTAATAATATGACATGACCCATGACATAATTTTCTCATGCAAGGGAATTAATTCACCTTAGAGCACCATATCATCATCCTCTTTTATAATTGGGATCACCTTATTCTTTTTTTATCCAAATATCAAATCATATTTCATTAGGTTATGACCACTTTTTTATATCCAAATCTCAAATCATATTGCATGATGATTTCAAACTGTGTCTCACATAGTTTAACAACACATAGGCTCAAAATTTTGATGATTCCTTCTTATACGAACTTGAGGCATTCACAAATTATTTTTGGCCATTTTTTCCAATTTTGAACATGCAAGACAGTTAAAGGAAAAATCCCTTACTAATCAACATATGCATTTTCAAGCTTGGTGGAGGCATTCTAACTATGTATGATGTTAGTGGAAAATGCATGCCTTAATTCCTTGTAATTTTCTAATATGAATTATGCATACCCAACAAGGTCCTATTTGAACTTTTTTCCCATGGTGCAGGTAGAACCAAACAGGTATTTTTCTGATCTTTCTTCCTCGAGCGATGGGATTTTAGTAATACTAGATGAAAGTGAGACATCCAGTATGTCTACAAGAGTTATATCAACTAGATTTCAAAATATCATAAGAAAATTTCATAGACGCATGGAATTTTTTCTCGTTGAAGGGGGGTCATGTTCCTATGATGATGAGACAATAGGAGACATCGAGGTGCCCTTCAGGTACAAACATCTAGTGAAACAATGGGTACCCAAGGATCTTCCTCAACTAAACACATATTTTTGTGTGAACGAGAGGATATATAAAATTGCACCATCGTCATTACATGGTTTGGGGTTGTTTTGCATGGATGGCATAAAGGTCGGTTACGGAAGATGTACATAATTGATGGAGTATGTTGGACCCTGTTACAACTACAAATATTGGATGCGCCTGGTCCAATATACATGAAGTATGTGCAGATATGGATTGTTAGAAAATTATTTACAATTGAAAGACAAAGATCAAAATAAAGGAGCAACGTTGTACATTGACGGAAGGCCAAAATCCACATGGAATATTGTGGGGTTTATAAACAGTACACAACCAGGGTCTACAATTAAGCAACCCAACTACATATTTGAGGGTCGTGAAGGAAACCATGCTTTGTATGTGCCATTAAATCAATAGTTGCAGGGGAAGAGTTGCTTATTAATTATAATTTGAATCGAGTAGATACAAACACGGTTACTATGGGAGTGGTACATCTAACAATTTACCCAACCTTTTATTAATGAATTTAACATATTATGTATTTTTCGTTAGTCTATTGTTATAATTTCGTTAAATTTTTCTATATTTATTTTGCAGGGTAGTGATCGGGGCATCTCCTCGGCAGCTGGTCAGAGGAGTACAACTTCCTCGAGGCAGCAGGTATACATCTTTGTAATAGTACAAATATAATATGGAAAATTAGTTTTTTTGATGTGTTTTTTCATGAGTATATTCATTTGGTTTAATATATAATGTTATTTTTATATTTGTTGCAGAGTGTTGATCGGGAAAACCACCTGGCTGTTGATCAGACGATAGTAGACTCGGGGAAACATGTATACCTTATTGTAATTGTACAATTTAAATATGTCAAAATGTTTTCTTATTATGTTGTTTCCGTGAGTATTTTGGTTTCGTTTGGATAATTTTTTCTATGTTTTTTATGAAGGGTGTTGTAAGGGGCACCTCCCTAGCAGTATATGATACCGGACATGCCTCGAGGCAGCAGGTATACATCGATGCAATTTTACAAATAATTTAAACAAAAAGTTTTTCTTGTTGTGTTTTTTCATGAGTATATTCGATTCATTTAGATAATGTTATCTATACTTGTTGCAGAGTGTTGATCAAGGAAACCTCTCGGCTGTTGGTCAGATGACAGCAGCCTCGAGGCAACGGGTATACCTATTTGTAATTGTACAATTTAAATACATCAACATGTTTTCTTATTAAGATTTTTCCATGAGTATTTTGGTTTCTTTTAGATGATTTTTTCTATGTTTTTTATGCAGGGTTCTGATCGGGGCACCTCCCTATTAGTAGATCGGGGCAGGTCCCCTATAACCATTGATTCGATGAGTACATGATCCTCGATGCAGCAGGTATAATTCATTGGAATTGTACAAATATAATATGGAGCATAATGTTTTTTTGTTATATCTTTTTCGTGTGTATATTGGTTTCATTCTGATAATGTTTTCTACTTCTTTTTTGCAAGGGGATGATTGGGGCAAGTCCCTATAAGCTTTGGATCAGACGACACCATCATCGAGGCATCAAGTAAACCTAATTGTAATTTTAGGAATCTATCATGGTCGATATGTTTTTTTAATATACTTTTTTCCTCGGTCTATTGCTTTCATGTCAGTGATGTTTTATATATTTTTGTTGCAGACCAATGACTCGGCGTATGAAACAACATCACAACAATCAATAGCTTTTGATGTGGATGAGTTGATGCGCCATGCTGAAATTGGTTCTTCTATAGACCCCGGTTAAGATGATAGATAAGACCTTGAGAAAAATTAATGAGGATATCCTTCGTCTGCTATTCATTCAGTCGCAGACATATAAGATTAGAGCCAAGGTTGATGTTTTGGTAAAGAGATCTCGTGCCTTAAAAGTAAGTTGCGGAATCTTGAATCATAATATAAATTCATTTAGAACTTTATAATTTTTACTTTTATATGATAGTGAACTTATAAAATATGGTTTGTATTTACAAGATTTTTTGCGACCACACACCAATGGTCAAGGCGGTGTCGGCCCCAGTAATGCTCGTGGAGAGTCGTCACATGAGAAAATGACTCCACGTACATCTCATGTGCCATTGTTTTCTATTGAACAGTCGGCAACGCGTTCTGTGACACCCCCGAGGCCAGCTGTGAGTGCACCTGCTAGTGATCGACGCACACCAAATCGTGCAGAAGAAGGGGTCGATGCAGAGCCTGCTAGTATTGATATTGTTGAAGCAGGATTTCTTGGATCCTCCCATGTCACTAGCACGGGTACAATACAGACAACATTTTTGGTGGACGAAGATCTCGTTCCAATAAATATAGAGAAGGTACCATGTAATTATACATTGTTAATGTTAGTGTTTATAATTTGATTGTAATATATCGATAAAACATTGTTTTTCAACTAATGATGGCATGATCGTTTTGCAGGAAATGATGTTTTTTATAAACATCTAAATGATTTGTACTTGGATATCTTCGGGCCCACCATCTGCACAAGGTGGGATAAACAAATTAAAAATTTAAAAGATGAGCTCACTAATCGGTTGGTTGGCCTGTTCGACAACGAGACCTTCAATCGAGTCGCGGTCCTAAAGAAGGCTAGACAACATATGAAGATTGTCTGGGACCAATATAGGGTTCACCTAGAAAGGAACCCTAGGTATGAGCACCCTTCAATGATTCCAGCAAGACAGTGGAAATCCCTAGTGGAAGATGGAAAGGAGAGGGCTCTGAGAAAAGAAGGAAAACTACCACCAGGCACAAGGAGGTATGCAATACTTTCCACAATGTAATTCTAAACCTTATTATTATTAATTTTTATATCGAATTTGGAACATCTAACGTATTTCAGCACTTGCATAGTTTGTCAGACACATCAAAGGCCACAAAGGAAAGACAAGAAAAAATTGGTCAACACAAGCTTGGGCCTGGTGGTTATTCGAATTTGGCGGCACGAATTGTAAGTATCGAAAAACCAATAATGCATCCAAATCATAAATTGCAAATTATTTTCATTTTATTGCATCGCAAAAGGTAAATTAATGACATTATGAAAATATGCAAACCGACCGATTCAAAGAAGTGTCCACTGAGGAAGACTTGAAGCTTGGCTTCCAACACGGATTTGGAGCTGTTATTGAACGCCGAAAAAGCTTGTCTATGCAAACACAGTCTTCTGGTGATCCATCTCGTGCACAGGTATATAAAATCTATATATTTTAATGAATATTTATTACTTGTGCAATATATTCGTTATAAATAATTGACATAAAATATTGACTCCGTTTTGAGAAGGAAAGCAATAATCCCCTTAATGTCGAGGATGGACAACAACCAATCGAAGATCATGCTTTGAATCCTGGAAATGAATTTATTCATATGCTACAATTTTATATATAGCATTGCATATGGTGAACTTAATTGTACTTCTCAATGTTTCAACTGCGGATCATGTGGAGGGTCACACTTTATAGGTTGAGCCTAGACAGGAATATGAAGAACATGATGTGGCCACAACAGGTAAAAAACCACCTTTGTAATGTTTTTTAAATGAAATACTTGTCATTATAATAACATAATATATCAATGTAACATTTTCACATTATTGCAGCAAATCCGGACCCCTTGCCACAAAATCCACGTCGCAAGTACTCTACTAGGCAGACAGCGCGGCAAGATGATGAAGCACCAAGAACTGAACAACAAGTTCCAGAAGATGAGCTTCTTGTTGATTTTGTAAAGAGAAAAAAAAATTAGAAAGAAGTGACTGAAGAAATATTGTGTAATTATTTTTTATAATATAATGTCATGCATGATTTTTTGGCTACTGAATGAATGAATGGTTTAATGAATGTTATCTTTTATTGAATGAATGGTAAATGTTTGTTTATGATGAAATATGCATGTTTTCATGTAATTTGTTTTTCAAGTACATGCATTGGGCATGGGGAATTGAGAGTGATGTGAGGGGGGGGAGGGGCCATAAGAGCTTCCACCTTCACGTGGTTGGCCCTATTCAGTAGAGAATATTAAATTATTCTCGAAACAAAGAAGAGATCAATGAATGGCTACGGTGGTGCCTTTCTACAACCCACTCGTGTGTCATCTAAATTTTGACAATTTCTTGGGGCTTGTTATGAAACTAAAGCATTTATCCTACTTTTCAAGCCTCTGACAAGGTAAGGAATTATTCATTTCTCACTTACTTATGACAGTTTGAGAAAAAGTAAAATCAAATGAAAGTAAGCACCAACTATATAAACATAAGCAAACAATTCTTACATAGTGATATTGCCACATAGAAGTCGTTGAAATCAAGTTCCACAAACCTATTTATGTTCAAGATCCATTTTCATTTGAAAGACATAGTGGATCCTACAGATCTTTGCACATCTTATCTCTTGCCCCACAATTGTCAGAATGTCCTTGTATATTCATGACAATGCTAGATCTCTTGTCAACCTGCAACCTTCCTTGGTGGTCTGCATCTCTGACTACCGACCATGATCTCTAGCCACACCAAAGGCTCTACAACAAGCTAGCACCAACACTATCAAGTCCAATTTTGTTATTTCACTAAGCATGCCTCACACAAGCTCTCTAAGCAAAGAGCTCCAAGTATCCTCTAGGGTTTCTTTGTCACATGCCCTAGGATATACGTCCATATCACAAAAGGACTCAAACATTAACACTTCAAGTATCCTCTAATTCCCCCCCCAAAACCCTAGTTCCTTCCTTGCTTGCATAAATATAGGTACAAAGACTCAAGACAAATGCATCTTCGAGATACAAATCATGTAATGAACTCCCAAGTGGCTTAAGGCAAGACTCAGGTTCAAAATCAAATAGGTAAGGCAATCAAGACATGGAATACTTATGATAGTTTGAGCAAGGGTAAAATCAAATGAAATTAAGCATCAACATCAAACAAATAAGAAACCAATTCTTACATAGCGATATTGTAAGATAAAATTCATTGAAATCAAGTTCTGCAATCCTATTTATAGGCATACTTGAACAAGAATATCACTAATCAATTCAATGTTTAACAATAAACCATGGGCATGTAGCTATGGATGAAAAAAGATAAGATTGATAAGATAATTTTATCAATGTCCATTGAATCAACACAATAGTAGGTCAATAAACTCTAGGGTTCCAGCTAGGACATAAACCCTAGTTGTGGGCATAAACCAATAGAGAAATGAGTAAGTAATTCCTACACTCTCTTGTATACCATGTTGAGGTTCGTAAGAGACCACAAGGATGAGATTGAACCAACCAACAAACCCTAATTCCTGTAATAAACAAGGAGAAAAACAATTTTAGGGTAGCACAACATTACAACCTAAGAAGTTTATTAGAGATGATTTATGGTTGCACTAGAGGGAGAATCCATAAGTGTGCTAGAGAGAAGATGCAAACCAATAACAAGAGAGTTTAGGGTGCTCATAGTCTAAATCACTTGTATTCAAGAGATTAGGAAGTTCGCATGAGGCATGGGTTCTTGCCCAATTTATGCCAAATGTAAAATTGTGTAATTCTAGGATTTGGGAGGGTTTTAGTTCTAGTTATGGTACATTTCTGGGTTTTAGTTCTAGTTATGGTACATTTCTAGAAAATTCATTGAGTGAACACCTTACTATACTTGTTGTATTACAATGCTAGAATGTAATCTTTGCATTTCTTATTTATAATGGAACTAGGATGAACAAAATTTATTACATCTGTTAGATTTCATCTAATTTTTTTCTATAAGCTAAGGCAATAAATGAATTGGTGATGTTTTTTAATTCGCGAGTTTGTTAGCAAAATAATGTAGTCTTTACAGTTTTGGAATATATGTTCTATCTCTTATCATCATTTTTCATGGTACTAATAATATTTGTAATATGATATAGTTGTGAGGGACCCTGCATGAGGTCTTTACATCCTAATAGAGAATCTGGAGAGGATTCCAACTATAAATCTCTAGGTTTAACAAAAGCGCAAGTAAGGGTAAGTTCAAGATGCCACCACTTCTTGTAAATGGGATGCTAGATTTTGAGCTTTTCCAATTCTTGTTATTATCTTGATTTCCCATGATTACTTGTATTTGGTGCAGGATATACAAAAATTCTACTGCCTAAGTTGTAAACATAAGAAGCATCGGTACAACTTGATAAAATGGTATGTTATTTAAAGTAACACGTTGTCTTATGGACATGAGTATATTCATGTGAACATATATAATATATATTGACATGGTGTATGGCAGGTCCCATATATAGCTTCATCCTTGGGGAGTGTCAAGCTTGGCACAAATGGTCATAAAGACCCGTTTGACTGGGTCACTATACAACTTACAAAACTTAATGGTCAACGTGATATTGTACAACTTTTGAAATCGACATCCCCTGCTCTACATGTATGACATATTGTAGTTGTCCATATTTTTCTATAATCATTGTCTTTGGAATATTTCATTGAAAATGCTATGGATACTAGGACAATTCATACTAGTGATGGTATTATATATAATTGTTAAATTAGAGCACATATTATTTTTCTTTTTTCATACTAGTTTCCTAGATATTATAGTTTTTATCGCTTGATTCTTAGATAATAGATCTTTCCTTCTTCTTCTTTTTTAACGAAAACGGTTAGTTTTTATTAGTTGGAGCACGGTTGGGCCATAGCCTAATCAACCTCCATTACATTTCCTTTAGTCCACTTGAATGAATAATACCAGTCCTTCTATTACAAAACAGATGGGTAACTTCCTTCCTACGGGATAGGAGACCAAATAGGAGCACTATCATTCTTTTCCAGCTCTGCTTGAGCTAAGCGACAGCCCATGTTGGCCTTTGCATCCGCTTCCTGATTTAGAATCCGGAGAATATGAAATAAAGAAGTAGATTTGAAATTTTACAGCAATCTACGGACCCTCTGCAAGATCTTGTTGAGCACCGAGTTATTAAAATTGTCTTCCGTGTTAAGGATTTTTATAATGATTTTCGAGTCTCCAAAAATTTGAATGTCTTGGCCAACATATCCATGAGCGAGCTGACAAGCTTTGAGCAAGCCTAATATTTCAGCCTGGTTATTAGTACTCTTCCTGAGCCCCCAACTGAAGGTGTCTTTACTTTGACCATGTGGACTGTAAATGATTCCACTCGCTCCTGCTGCTCCAGGATTACCTTTAGCTGCTCCATCAAAGAAAACCGTGACTTTACCTTGGTTCTGCCACCACAAATGAAATTCAGATCCAGTGCTCCACAGTCTCCACATTGGGTTGCTGTTAGGACGAGCATAGATCTTGTTCCGAGTTCGGTGCATAAGGGCTTCAAGCTAGCTAATCTCTTCCGAAAGCAGAAGATTAGATTGTTTAGGGGGACAATTTTCCAAATTTTCTACCAACAGAGCTTTAGCTTTAGCCACCACGATGGAAGGGGAGCACAAGTTATTTTGAAAAATTCCTTCATTTTGGGCTAACCAAACTTCCTAGCAGATGTATTTTGGGAGAGCATGTCAAATTTTGGACCAAAAAGTATTGCTCTTTATCGCATGGGGATATCGGTCTTTCCAGATGAAGAATAAATAAACAGTAGTTCTATGCGATGGAACAATAATGTTGAGCCTCTGCACATCCAGCTTCCAAACCTCCTGCGTGTAAGAAAAATCAATGAACAAGTGGTCAATTGACTCCTGATCCAAACAACAGAGAGGGCATCTGTGAGCCCCATTAATACCATGCTTAGAAAGATTCTCCCCTGTCAATAATCTACCATGCATGAGAGTCTAGCAAATTTTTTTTATCTTTGGGATGCTGTAGAAATCCCAAACGTGCTTCCACAATGCGTGAGTATGAATCTGGGCATTATGCATTTGGATGATAGCGTACCCATGAGCTGTTGTATATACACATGCAGAACCCCAACCCCATTTATCACGAGCTCTGAGGTGGACTGGGGCTAACCCAGAGAGCGCCACAGCAGGGATTTCTCTTGCTCTTGCATCCATTCTGGAGGTCGTGGATAGTGCCAAGCTTCCCAATTTCCACCAGGGTCCCAAATCGAGATATCTGCCAGCGTTTGGATGCCATGCTGAGATAGCCAAACTCGAAACTCAGAGAATTCTTCAACTTGCCTGAGCGGTGGATTCCCCATGATTTTTTCATCCCATAGCCTGATATTCTTCCCATTTCCAGGGATACGATATAGGTGGGCTTTGAAGAAATTCCAACTACGACTGCAGAGCTTCCAAATCGTGGTACCTTTGTTGTAGATTCTACCCTCCATACTATTTAGAGAGAGGCCATTTAGATCTTTTTTAGTGAGCACTTAACTAACGGGGTGGCTTTGATTTGAGAAGATCTTCCACAGAATTTTCCCTCCCAGAGCCAAATTATCCAATCCTAGATCTCTTATCTGAAGACCACCAACTGAGAAAGACCATTTCACAATATCCCAACTGACCAAATGAATTTTTTTTTATTCCCCTTACCTCCTTGCCACAGAAACTTACAAATTAGTTGAGACATCTGCTCGGTAATCATTTTAGGATCCAAAAGAAACGAATCCTGATATATGGGGAGGGATGAGATAACAGATTTAATGAGAGTTAGCTTTCCAGCGGTGGTGAGCCAATATCCACCCCAGGCAGCCAATTTAGTCTTGATTTTGCTGATTATTTCAAGCCATTGAGAAGCCTTTGCAATGCCCAGAGTTAAAGGCAGGCCTAAATAATTGATGGAGTCCCACTCAGCGTATCCCATAAATCCTAAGGAATGGGAAATCCGAAGGATGGTTGGATGATCTACCTTCCAACCATACACTGTACTTTTTCTCTTATTAACCAAAGCTCCAAAAACTCTGCAGAAGCTGTGAATAATAATATTGAAGGCCCTAGCAATTTTTAATGAGGCACCACCCAAAAGGAGGGAATCGTCAGCGAACAAGGCATGGTTTAAAGGTTCTAGCTCTTTCACCACATGGATACCTGGAACTGTCCCAGCTAGCTTCTCAACAGTCAATTTTCGTCTAAGAGAATCGACCATCAAAATATACAAGAAAGAGGACAGGGGACAGCCCTGCCTAATACCCCTCGTGCCTTGGAAATAATTAGTTGGCCTGCCATTAACCAGTGGGGTGATCCAAGGCTTTCTTATACACACTTTGATTAACCTGACAAAGTCAGTACTAAATCCAAAGGAAAGAAGAACTTGAAAAATAAAGGAGTGTCTTACCCGTTCGAAGGCATTAGCCATATCAAGCTTTATGAGCATCCCTTGCTCTTGCCGATGATAACTAGAGTGGATGGTTTCCTGCACTAGGATCACATTATCCATGATATGTCTTCCTTTGACAAACCCTCCTTGGCTGGGAGAGATAATTTTATCCAGCAGAGGCTTGATGCGGTTTGCCAGGAGTTTGGAAAGAATTTTATATGAAGCATTGCACAACGAAATTGGTCTAAATCAATTAAAGGTCCCAGGGTTTGTCTCCTTGGGGATTAAAGCTAAAAAGGTAGAGTTTGTACTGCCTCCAACCTTGGATTTATGGTGAAATCCTTTGATCATCCGTAATAAGTCAATCTTAATTATGTCCCAACAAATTCTATAGAAATGGATGGAGAACCCATCGGGCCCAGGGTCTTTGTCCGGCTCCATCGACCAGATTACATTGATGATCTCAGATTCGGTGAAAGGTTGCAAAAGACCAGCATTTTCCTCCTCATCAACCAGTCTTGGAATATTAGTAAGAAAATCTGAGAATTCTTGTTCAAAATCCATTCCTTCTTCTATCTAGAGCTGATGAAAATGAGAAGTTGCAGCCTCTTTAAGTTGATCTATTTCTTTGTGGAAAGACCCATCAGGAGTAGTAATTTCATCAACATAATTACGTGAGAGACGTGCTTTAAATTGCTTATGGAAGAAGTTTGTGTTTCTGTCGCCAGATTTGAGCCAGAGGCTTTTGGGATTTAAGCCTCCAATGCTCTTCCTCCTGCCTGTAAGAGCGAAATGTGTTAAGTTGGGTAGCTTGCTCATTCTGAATGTCAGAGACGGTAATATATTTACACTCCAACTCCATTTGCATGTCAATCGGCTGAATTGTGGATTGCTTTCTGCGACTAGAAGGAGAGGTTGAAGGCTTTTTTATCCACTGTTTCAAATCCAATTTAGTAGCTTTTAATTTCTGCTCCCAAACATAGCTGGGCGAGCCTATGACAGGAGTGGTCCAGACACTTAAGATGATGTTCATGAACCCTTCTCTGGCAGCCCAGAGTGGATTGAACTGGAAGGGGATGGGACCCAATCTTTCTTCATCCTCAAGCTGTAATACAATAGGCTTATGATCAGAAGTCAATTTTTCCAGAACTCTCGTAGAGATTATATTTTTCTCCATCAGAAAGGTACTTTGCAATAAGAATCTATCCAACCGGGCTGCAATGTGATGTCTCCCAACTCTGTTAATAGTCCAAGTGTAAAGCCCTTTCTTGGGCTTAAAGTCCATCAAGTCCCACTGCTATGTGATATCTTCCACCAATGGGAGAAAATAGTCTCTGCTGGTAATGCCTCCACGTTTCTCCTTGGGTTCAAAAACTAAATTGAAATCTCCAGCAAGAATTAAATTCTTGGGAGGGCACATCTCTAGAAAATCGGACAGATTGCCAGCATTCTTTCTTTTCAACATAGAGGACTGGAACATAGAGATTGACGAGATAAATGGTTAACTTACTAGTGACATGACAAAGCTCGATGAAGATCCAGTGCTACGTCTCGAAGGAGCTATTGAGGTGAAATTTGTTATCCTCCCAAAGAGTAGCCAACCCTCCGGAGGAGCCCCGTGCACTAACTGCTTTCCTGGCATTTATTTTCCATTTCGAATTGCTTATTTCCAGAAGGGATGCCCCCTCTATTTTAGTCTCTTGGAGCAAGAGGATCTCAGGGGTTTCAGATTTCAACAAATTATTTACCGCTTTGGCTTTCAAGGGATTCCCCAAGCCTCAGCAATCCCAAGAGACTAGACGCATTATTTACTAGTAGGTGAAGGAGAAGCTCCTCCCTTGGGAGGCCTATTTCTTGTATTTCTGCCTATGGACATCTCAATCGTAGACTGGCTACCTTTCATTTTTTGCCTTTCAGCTTCTTCAACCCTTGTTTCCCTATGAGATTTTCGTCCGACTCTTTTCGAGGGCTTCTCGAAGGTCTCGTCTTCCGAGGATCCTGAAATCTCCAGGGACTTCTTCCTTATCATTTCTGCATAGGAGAGAGGGCTAGCAACTCTTGTTGGGGATCCAGCTTGTAAAGATCCTATATCTTCCATAATTTTGACTTCAACATGTTTTGTGGTCGGCTGCTCCTCCTCATCCGCAACTAAAACTGGTTGATCTTTCGGGATACTAAGAGACTCAAAGGGGTTGGAATTTGACTCTGCTCTTGGGGGGGCTTTTCTCCCTTCACCATGGGACTATCCAAAGGGAGGGACTGCAGTCCCAGCAAGAGCTCCTTTTCCTTTAGTTCTGCTGATCTATTTAGTAGTTGTTGATTTCTGAACCGTAGCCCATTGCTCTCCCTTTGTTTTATCAGTCTTCCCCTCTCCTTTCTTTTTGCAGTACCTAGCAAAATGGCCATAACCATGGCAATACCGGCATTTGAATGGGAGTTGCTCGTATTCAAGCTCCTGTATGTATAAACAGTCTTCCACCGTGAGCTTTATAGCTTCAGGGAGACCCTCTTCCAAATCCACCTCTACACAAATTCGTGCATAGGTGTACTGATCTTTCCTCTCTGCACGATCTATGTCTTTTCCAAGCTTATTTCCAATGGCTTCTAATGATTTGGGATTCCAGCAGTGCAAGGGTAAGTGCGGAATCCAAACCCAAACCGGGACAGCCGAGGGCACATCTTGTGTAGGATCAAAATCCGGCGTCCATTTATTCAAGTACAATCCCTAAGGGCCCATAAAATAAGGTCCATTCCTAAATATCAAATTCCTGTCCTCTACATTATCAAAAACGAAGATAAAAAAACCCTTACCCACTAAAAAAATTCTGATGCCTTCTTGAATCAAAGATCTCCAGTTCATCTAGACCGTTGTCTACAGCTTTGGGTGATGGTCATAGGCCGGTGAACTATCCAATAAGTCCACATTCAGCAAGATTCAATGTGGATTTGCAAGGATCTTCAGCCGACAGAGCGACGATAGGGATGTTGGCCAGGTGTTTCACAAATTTCTGTTGCTGCTCGCTAGATGGACGTTTACCACATGCAGCTACCAACAGCTTGAACGCTATTATCTCAGGAGGAAGCAGGGTGGCCTCAGGGCCCCCCCTGGGAGCCATGGGACTGAACCAGCACACAGGTGAAGAATTCAAACCAGAAGACGCAGTTCGCTCCAAGAACTCACGCTGCTCGAAAAACGAGAAGTAAAGAGATTTAACTCAGATCTTTCCTTTTTGACAATAGCTTAGATATCATATTGCATTTTCACTCACACTTTGTATTAACAGATTGTACATTATTTTAGTCCCATGGACTTACTTCTATGGTCATTTATTGGGAGAGAAAAAGAGTTCGAAAGCACACAGCTCATGATCCACAGGACAACATAAACATATGCTCCTAATGTTAATAATTGTCTTTTTTTATTGTTTTGATTTCCATACTGATGACCACATCTCCTTTTTCACTAGTACTCCTATTGTTTCATAATATTCCCTTCTTATGTGATTATATTTTGACTAATATTGTCTTCGACTAGGTGACAAGGATTATTCCTCTAGATACAAGTAATCCATATGATGTGTTGGGATTGAATAGAGGTGCATCAGCTGAGAGCGTGAAGAAAAGGTAATTATTTTAACTTAATATCCTAAAGTATTTGGATATTAATTAGCATAGTATGTATGTATATTTGACTGAATCGGTATTCTAAACAATAATGCATTATATTTGTTTAGACTGTGAATTGTATAAATAAGGAAAGCAACATTAAATTTGGAAACAAGCAAGATTTCCTATAATGCAAGGAGTTCCTACAAAGCAGACCAAGTTTTTCACGAAGTTTATTTTTTTAAGATTTATAGATCACCAAATTGCTTTCCTTTCCAATTGGTGTCTTGGTCAAAATGCAATGGATCCTTTTTATTTCGCATTCATCGTTGGCTATGTCTAAGCTCGAATAATCACACACTAGCTCAATTCTTATGACATATTATGTAGTAGAATGCAGTTTCAAAACAATAATTGACCCAAGAATGGACCAAGGAACACATCATAAATTCAACAAGCTCGTAGTAGAAAGAAGTTTGATCCATAAAATTCTACCTTGCAAGGGAAATCTGTATTGGAAAAGTCCTATTTCGTAGTAAGAAGCATCTTGGCTTTCTGTTGAAGTAAATCCATCCTACGGATAGTTAGAATTACTACAAAGACCAATTTTTGTTGAAGTAAATTCGTCCTACAGATAGTTAGACTTACTACAAAGACCAAACCTAAATCCTATAAGTTCAATCTAGGACGGAATCAAAACAAATAGTAATCCATTTTCTTAGATCTAACACTTTATCATTAACTTCTGAACATTGGGAAGGGAGAGGATGACAAGACTCACCTCGAACCTGTTGGTTGTCCTTGCTCTAGCTTCAACTTGATCTCCAAGACTTGAACCTGTCTGAGTATAACAAGAAACAATACTTCCAAATGATATATGTCAAAGTTAAGATATACTTTACACAAAGCACATCATGCATTCACACATATGAAAGACATACATAAAGAAAATAGGCTAAGTTATATTGATGAGAACTCAAGAAGATCAAAATATAGTTACCCATGATGTCCAAGCAATAACTCTTCCTCTCAAGCTCCTCTCTATCTATCTCTGCAAATCCTATAGGACCATAGGTTCGATGCCTCAATTGCCCTCCCCTTGGCTCATGGATGGCCTCTTTCTTATAGGATGTGGGAGGCCAACCACTTGGAGAGGAAGGTGGATCTAGATGAGTGATTAGTGGATCAAGAGGTTGAGCCAGGATAAACGAGGAAGGTAAGCTAGGATCGAAAAGGAGTTTCAATCCCTAGAAAATATCCTGGAGGGTGAGATCCACAATCCAAGCCAAAGGTTAGTTGGAGGAATTTTCGCGCCCCTCAAACTAAGCATAGTGCAAAAATGTTGGGATTTTCGCACCCATGCAGGTATGCAGAACGCAAAAATAGGGAATTTCCGCGTCTTGCAATACCAGCAGGCCGTGAAAATAATGGTAAAAGGTGTCTAAGTGAGGTGGCAAGTGTCCAGGTGAGGTGGCATTTGACCAAGGCAAGGTGGATTTGTCTCCAAAGACTGTAGATGAGACTAAGGAGGGGACCAACAAGGTTCAACACTCATTAGGAGGTAGTGTCATAAAGTGTCGCATGATGTTATGACATGAGGATACGACACGAAGGTTCAAAGTGGGACTTTGAGGTATAACAATGATGTGTTGGGATTGAATAGAGGTGCATCAGCTAAGAGCGTGAAGAAAAGGTAATTATTTTAACTTATCCTAAAGTATTTGGATATTAATTAGCATAGTATTTATGTATATTTGAATGAATCAGTATTCTAAACAATAATGCATTATATTTGTTTAGATTGTGAATTGTATAAATAAGGAAAGCAACATTAAATTTGGAAACAAGCAAGATTTCCTATAATGCAAGGAGTTCCTACAAAGCAGACCAAGTTTTTCACGAAGTTTATTTTTTTAAGATTTATAGATCACCAAATTGCTTCCCTTTCCAATTGGTGTCTTGGTCAAAATGAAATGGATCCTTTTTTATTTCGCATTCATCGTTGGCTATGTCTAAGCTTGAATAATCATACACTAGCTCAATTCTTATGACATCTTATGTAGTAGAATGCAGTTTCAAAACAATAATTGACCCAAGAATGGACCAAGGAACACATCATAAATTGAACGAGCTCCTAGCATAGAAAGAAGCTTGATCCATAGAATTCTACCTTGCAAGGGACATCTGTATTGGAAAAGTCCTATTTCCTAGTAAGAAGCATCTTGCCTTTCAAAATTTATTTCAAATGTATTTAGTAAGAGAATTTAGTGCTTGGTCCAAGGCTTAGGCATTTCTTAATTGGGTTTTTCATGTAATTAACCAACTTGTTGCTTTGAAAGTTGGACATTGACCCCATAGGGATGGGGTTCATACCATAGGACCTCTTTAAGAGAAAAAGAAATTTATCACAACTATAAGTAGGATTATCAAAGGATGATTTATGTGCTTGTGAGAGTTTGTGTTTTTCCGTGCTTGTTTATCTTTCAATTTAAAGATCTAACTTAATTGGATTAAAGTGAAAACACTAAAAATAATCCACTTCACGTGCCCAGGATTGCGCTCTGTTTGCAACTCTTGAAGAAATAGCCTTGAAACAGTGACTCTTGAACAACCAATCATCCATAATATCATCAAACTTCCCTTCAAGCAAATTTTTCAAGCACTCTGAATTATCAGGCAAGCATTTCCCTAGTTACCTCTACAATATTTGGGGTAATACACCTCATTGTTCACAGTATTACTAAGCCTCCAAGTATATTCCAAGTCTTTCCTTCCTTCAATGTCATGGATGACACCCCTTTCTCCCTCCACCCCACACTTGCTTACCCTATAAGTAATTTATTAATAAAATGATTGAAATAAAATTAGCACGTAGAACCTACTTCCCCTACAAGTAATTTATTAATAAAATGATTGAAAGAAAATTAGCACCTAGAACCTTGTTTCAGTTTGTTGCATCAAATAACATCTAGCAAAAATTCGATGACAACAATTGCATGAAAGGGTTTACATTCAATGGTTTGTATGTACTGTCAAATGACATCTAGATTGGATAGGTAAGAATGGGTAACTAGGTTCATCGCTAATATAGATTATCATGAAATTCTGAAAAGCTAGTGGACTAAGGACAAATTATTTAGGGAAAGGAATAGAGGTGTTTATCCCATCTCACATCTCATATTTTCTTATATCTATGCAGTGGCACTAGTTAGCAGGTCATATGGTGAAAAAAAATTGTATAGTTCAAGAAGCATGGATCCCATTCATATATTAGGTAGCTAAAGTGGGCCAACTTTTTAAATTGGTTAAATATTTTATCTACCACCTTCAATGATGCTATATATAGGACAATAGATTATACTCCAGCTAATCCCGTGGTTTTTTATATGTTATATTTCATAGTGTATATTGTCTGTGTAGCTAATCACTTCCAAGGTATGGGTCGGCAATGACAACCATAAGTAAAACCCATTCATGTTTATTGCCAAGTCCCGTGGGAACACAAGTATATGATTGAGCTTATAGGGATATGTGCTAATTTTATCACTCCCCTATACACTTTGGTGTTCTACAAGCCAACTCCATATGTGATAGAGAAGGAAGTGCAAGTAATCAGTACAATGGATGATATGATGCATTCATACATTTATATTAAAATATATGGAGCATTAAAGACTCCACATTTTCTACCAAATTTCATCCCTATTAATCTTGTTATTATTAAGTTTTCCTATTAGACTTTTGTGCATGGACTTGCAACATTATTGATAAGAGATAAGAAAGCACCATGTCCTTCATTACATTGTCCATATGATCCTACAATATTTGTACCACCAAATAAATAGTAGCAGGAGAAAATACATTAACGACCTATCATTTGAATGAAGAAAGATTAGGAGGCAAGATCCCTTCGGCATGACTATGCATCACTATTGGTTTTTCAAGTACAATTGGCCCTGTCAAAAAGAAACTTGGATAGATGAAAAAAAAAATGAAAAGAGGGAGGTATTATGAAGATGGTATGAGGATAATGAGCATATATTAGTGGATTTAGTGGATGATTAGATAGACCTTGCTTTAGATGAAATTATACAACCTCTAATCTCAATTCCTTCAACTCCCCAAGGTGAAACTACTCATTCTTCAAGTTCTTCAGACCTAGACATTGATCATGAATGTGTTTCACAAGCCTATGAATTTACTAGCAAATTTGTTAAGAGATATATGAATCAGAATCAAACATGATTACTAGCTTGGTGAGATTAAGATGCCTTGAATTTAAGAGGTTGGTTGCATGACTTACGAGAACATTCATACATCATGTTGCCTTCAAATTGTGACACCTGGACAATTTCCTGTGTAGCAAAATCTACATAGAACTAGTTGTTTTTTTTAAATTCCCCATAGTGGTAGGATATCTAACGCCCCTTCCAACGATTCTGATGACCATGCCATACCACCGACGAAAAATGTCATCGGAATTTTTCTTTTTTTGTGGGTATATGCGTCGGATATTCCGACGACCATGCCATACCACCGATGGAAAATGTCGTCGAACTGTTTCATTTTTGTGGGTATATGCGTCGGATATTCCGACGACCATGACATACCACCGACGGAAAATGTCATTGGCTTGTTTCTTTTTTTGTGGGTATATGCGTCGGATATCCGACGGTCATGAGGTCAGATATTCGACCTTCTATAGTATAATTAGGGTCAGATATCTGACTGCCTTGTGGTCAGATATTGAACGTTCTAGAAAGAAACTATGGTCGGATATTCGACTGCCTTGTGGTCGAATATTAGACGTTCCAGAAAGAAACTATGGTCGGATATTCGACGTGTATATTAATATATTTGTGGTCGGATATCCAACAATGTCTGGTCGGATATCCGATGAGACCGTATTGATCTCGGATATCTGCCGAAGGTCAAACGACGTTTCAAGAAGCAGAGGCTTGTCGGATGGATGACAGCTTCATGTCGAAAATTGGACATATATGTCATCGGATTTTGGGTTCATATTTTCATGTGCCCGCTCATGTTGTACAATTTATTTTACTTTTTTACATGTTCCAAATTAATTTGGGTAGCTACAATTTATTTGTTGGCGATTTCAAATTATGGTTTTAAATTGTTTTGAACATAAAGAGGACAAAATGGTGGTGGATACGAGTTTAGATTTGATTTTATACAAGATTTGAAGGTCTCCATCAAATATAGTATGGATCCAAGAAGTCAAACATCATTAAATTTCATTTGGGATGTATTTTGGACATGTTGTTATAACCCATGTCTTCAAATTCGAATTTACTTTAAAAGGCATCATAATTTCAATGGTAGTTAGCAAAGATCTTGGAATTAGCTATGAGTTGGTTTTGAGATCCTAATTATTAGCAAATTGTTGAATCCAATTAAGGATATTTTGGATCTACATTTATTATTATTATTTTTATTTTAGTTTCAAGCAAAATAAATGTATAAAAGAGAGTTCCTTCTCCATTATATGGGAAGGACTCTTAGAGCACAAGTCCAATTTATGTTGGAATAGATTATTTTTCATGAGATGTTGTGTTGATATATATTGTAGTTGTATTATTTTTCTATGTAGTGCAATTTAATTTATTTTATGTTGTTGTAGATTTTAGTTTGTTGCTCTCTTCTTGGGGGAAAGAGCTCGCCCCCTGAGATTCGATCATTATGCAAAGTAGTACTCTTTTACTTATTTTGCATGTTTTCATTTATTTTCATAAGTATGATTTGTTTATTTCCGCAAGTGTGTTTTAATTTAAGTTATTTAATTCTATAAGTATGTTCAAATTTATAGATTAGTTTTTATCCAAGCTTGCCAACACCGAGAATTGTGATTCATGGAAAAATGAATTGTCTAATTCATTCATGATCAACATTCAAGTACATAATCATTTCCAAAAGTGATTAAGATCTCTTTGGATTTATGAAGTGTGGCATATTTCATTTTCGCAATGGCATTTCAATTCGTAGATTAATGATGCAATTTCCATTTATTAGAAGCATATTAGATAAACTAATGCAACATAAGCAATGTAGCCTTCATATACAGTGCACACCATCTCACAAGCATTTGGACCCCAGGTTTCCAATTAATGATTAAACTCTTTAATTATTAAGGTAGTTAATAATTGGCCCAACAGTAGGATCCATCAGTAGTGATAGCACATGGAAAAGCATCGGTCCTATGGAGTAGTAGAAATTGGAACCAAGCAATTTGTAGCAAGTAATGCATAAGTGGGAAATCAAAGTAGAAATGGAAAGATATGTATAAAACACAAAATTGATAAGGATTGGTAGGATATATAGTAATTGAAAAATTAGAGTGAGAACTAGAGGATCTATAGCATACTCTAATTGCTAAAGGACAAAATAATGATTGTGTAGCAAGCAATGAATCAACAATAAATTAATAAGGAAGGATGGATGTATGGAATTGCAACATATGAATGTTATGATGGAGGTTGGATATAAAGTCATGATGAATAGAAGAATGAGGAAGGAAAAATGATGGAAGGTGGATGAAGTAGTAAGAAATTGAAATGGAGACATGGTGAATGTAGATGGTGGTGTGGTTGTGGAAGGAGTGGTAGCACGAAAGATATCTAACAAGCTATACTTGAAATGGTTCTGCAATAAGTGAGAAGAGATGGTTGAAAGAGCATTAAAGAACTAAGGCTATAGCAACATAATTAGAACAACCTACAACAAAAGGAAAGTTAGAAAAACTATTTTCTTCTCTTTTTTAATTAGAACATGGAAAAGTGGATATGTTGTAGGTACATATGGCATGTCCACTATACTAAAAAATTCTATATCAGAATGAGTAGAAATGTCTCAAAGAAAGGAATCCTTTGATAATGGCTTCTAGTATAATAGCAAATGATTATCATTAGCCATGTGAGGTATTTGAGCTTCATCAATGGCATGCAACTTCACAAAACCATAATCATAAACAATGTCAATCTCATATGGTACCAACCAACAAGAGCAAATCTTTCCTTTGAAATATTTGAACCTAGAATCATAGAAAATGGCCCAATATCCTGCCCATAAATTCTTCTTCTTGATGAATTTATCATGCCAATTCACTTTTTTTTGTTGAACAATAGAGGTGTAGTGCAAGGCAACCTGACAAATTACAACAAGCTCATTAATTTGCTCCAAGCGGTGTTTCTAGGCTTCTGGACGATCCAATCCAAGTTACCTACAATGCAATTTTTAGTGTTTCTACTTGAAATTCAATAGGAAATACTACATGCTTACCATACACAAGCTCATAATCTGTCAAGATTATGGTGTTTCATCAGGTGTTCTGATAAGCCCAAAGAACTTCTGGAAGTCTTTTGGACCAATCCTTATGATGGATCTGCATAGTGTTGGTTATAATAGATTCCAACATTTTGTTGGTGACTTCTACTTAGCCATTAGAGTGTGGATAATATGATTTAGATGTCCTATGTTGAATCCATTATTGTTTGGTGATAGCTTGAATGAGTTTAGAATTAAATTGGATCAGTTGATCTATAACAATTTCACATGGTACACCATAGTGGACAAATATTTCCCCATAGAGAAAATAAGTTATTGCTTATTTTGTATCCCTTTAAAGTGCCTTGGCTTCAACCCATTTGGTGACATAATTAGTGAAGACTAGGATATGATATTGTTGTCTATATGGATGGTTTATAGGCCCCACAAAATATGGATCCCATACCTTAAAATGATCCACCATGAGTTGAGTCTAAAGTGGCATCACATTAGACTAAATAGGTTGTCCCATTCTTTGTTGGCTGTCACAAATTCTCACGTATTGCTTGGTATATTGAAAATTTGTAGGGAAATAGTAGCCTAGATGCAATACCTTATGTGTGATTCTTTTATCAACAAACTTCCCACCACAAGGTTCATCATGACAAGCTTTTGGGATGATATAAATCTCATCCTAGTGAACACAATGTTGAATAACAAGATCTGTCTCTATGCTAAAGAGGTATCCTTGAACCTAGGAATACATTGATATAACCCAATGGGGGTCATATATGCGGTTAAATGTATATAATATGCCCCTAAATTTAATCCCATATATGAACCCCTTGGGTCATATCATACATGGCACTTTGTTTGCTAATATTTTGTCTTTATTTTGGTGTGATATGTGTCAGAAGTTTTCCTACAGCCAAATAATTAGCAATATATGGAAACCATGGAGGATAGCATATAATGAAAACAAATTCTCATCAAGAAAAACACCTTTGATGGGAATGGCATCCCCATCATTAGTGAGCCTAGAAAGAAAGTCAATTACATATTCCTGCTCCCAGGCTTATCAAGGATGGTGATGTTAAAATCTCGCAACATAGTAATCACTTAGTCACTCTACCATTAGTAATCAGTTTATTCATCAAATAGTTAATAGCATAATTATTAGTATGTATAAAAATAGGATACCCAATAATATAGTGACAAAATTTATTAATAGCATACACTACCGCAAGAAATTCATTTTCAGTCACTACGTAATTCAGTTCTACAGGGGAAATATTTTTGATAATGAAGTAAATTTCATAAGGTGTTTGTCCTTCTTTCTCTCCAAGTACTACCCCAATAGTTGTTTTTGAAGCATCTGTGGATATGTGGAATGGCAGGGACCAATTTGGTCCTCTCAAGATTAGTGCTACAAAAAAGGTTTCTTTGAGAGCTTCAAAAGCAATTTGACATGGGTTAACCCAATAAAATTATTTATCTTCCTTAACCAAAGAAAATAAAAGATATTTTGTTTTAGTAAAATTTTCAATAAATCTGCAATAATATCCATCATGTCCCAAAAAACTGCAAACAAAGTTTTGAGTCTTAAGTGTAGGAAGCATAAATATTATGTCTATATTCATAGGATCCGAATTTATGACTGCAAGAGAAATATGATGACCAAGAACAATCCCCTCAATTAGTAACATGTGACATTTTTCATGTCACAAAGAGATTAGTTTCTTGACATCTTGTGCACTTTACCCAAATTAGGCAGAGTTGATACCATAGACAGTAAAATCATCCATATATACTTCTACATAATCATGTATCAAGTCATAAAATATACTAAGAACATCCCACTAAAAATTAATTGGTGCATTACAAATTCCAAAAGGAAATACTCGGTAGACAAAATTTCCCCATGGACAGGCGAAAGTAGCATTTTCTTGATCCTCGAGGGAAAACTAAATTTGGTTGTACCCATTGAACCCATCAAAGAAAGAGAAATACTTCTTATATGCCTATGTATCAAGGACTTGATTTATGAATGGTAGAGGAAAATGGTCGTTAAAGTGGCTTTGTTAAGTCCACAATAATTGATACAAACTTGCCACTTCCCATTTTGCTTAAGAACAATTACCAATGGTGATACCAATTAACTATCAGAAACAGGATAGACAGAATTTGCATTGATCAAGTTTTTGCATTCCTCCTTCACTATCTCTTATGGTTCAAGATTCATTTGGCATTAGGGTTTTTGAATAGGTCAGGATTCATCCTTTAAGTGAATATGGTGAGCACACAAGATATGATGGATTCCTATCATGTCAATGCATTCCCAAGCAAATGCACCACTATGTTCTTGCAACATCGAAATCAATTGATCTTTTTGTAAAGACTTTAACCCGAAGTTGATGTTCAATGTTTTTCCAGGGATAAGCTCTATAGGTTAATTGGAAGACTCTACTATGGCATAAAATGGATAAGGCATATAATCTAACTGTAAGGAGAGAGTAGCTATTGAAATTTTGTCTTGATTACTCCACTCCAAGATATAATTGAAAAATGTGAAGTATGGATGTTGGAATGAACTAAGATCTATGATAAGGTTGTTGATCATGTCATCCTCGGCCTCTTGTTTATATAAGATCAATTGGCCCAAGGAAAGTATCTACAAATAATTATCTTCATCACTATCATCATTCCCTACCTAAAGAGGTGTATCGTGAAGAATGTTAGGCTTGGAAAGTAGATATAAAGTCAGTTTCTTAGTGGAATTTCCCTATGAGATTGTCTTTTCTCCAAATCTATAGCCAATATAGGCACCACCAATGACCAACCATGGTCTACCTAGGATTAATGGATAACCCCAAAGGTTGGATCTTGGTTACAAAACCATAAAATCTATTGGATATTCTCGGGAATCCACATAAATTACAATATCTTCTAGGATACCTTTAGGTTTGACAGTGGATCGATCAACTAGATGGAGGACTATAGGGTTTTGTCATAAATTAGCTAATTTAAGTGTCTCTATATCTTCTTTAGTCATAACATTTATAGTAGTCCCTATATAAATCAAAGTGTTTGAAATATATATATTGTTAATGCATAGGCTTCCCATGATCCATATACTTGGTAGTAAAAAAAGCTTCTGAAGCATTAAATCTACTAGTTGGACAACAACACAAATGGTTTGAGAATCTTTCTTCTTCCTACCGGGCTTATTCAAGCATAATTCTCAAACAACCTTGGCATAAATGGAAACATCCTTGATTGCTTTGAATAAATGAATCTTGAAACACATTTTTCAACTCCCCTAGAAAGTCAAACTTAGGTTGGGAAAAGGGTTTGCCTAAACTTAACCTATCTGGATAGGGAAGAGATTGTGTAACCCCAAATTGATATTGTTCTAAAATTTCTAGAGAAAGAGTTTGTGGTGTTACTAATGAATAAGTAGCATATTAATTTTCAGCAAGAACTTTTCCTACCAAATCTTGAACTCCTTACACATCATTGTCTTTCATAATCAAAGAAGTTTGATTATTGTGAACTCTACCTAATCATCAATTATATCTTGGAAATCTATAGGGGAGAGGACATGAGTAAGAAATTTGGACAACTCAATGTTATAAGTAGATTGACTTGTTTTATATTTGGGTTAGCAGTTAGTTGGGTGAGTAACTATGGTATCAGTGGAGGGTTACTACTAGGAAATTGTGATTGATACTACGGTAATCGGTATTATTGTTGTGGAAATTATGGGGTGGCCTATTGCTACCGGGATCCAAAGGAAAACCCCTCAAAACTTGTGGCCATTGATATCCTTGGGTTGGCTAATGTGGCCATTGTTTCCATGGGATGGAGAGATACCAAAGTTGAGAAAGATATTTTATTTGTTGATTAGTCCAAAAATCATTATAAGGCTGAGAAGGATCTTCAACCATATATAGGGGGCGAGGTTGCCAAGGTCACTTTTGAGCAGTGAAACATATATGTTATGTTTCTTCATTAGTTCCTTGGTGCATAAAATTTAGTCCTAACAAAGAAGGACAATTGTTGGTGGCATGGTGCTACTCACAAATGTTACAAGATTCTACATTGTTTAATGGAAAATCCTTGAGGGGAAAATCCTTGCAATGTCTGAAATCACAATCTCAAAGAAATAAGTATATAATTCTTAAAATCATCCAACAAATTACCAATTTTAGCTCTTGTAACTCCTCCTCCAACCGATTTTTCGATTCTAGAAACAACATTTATATGACCCTTACCATGCTTTGCATTCCCTCGTGAGTATCATCTACATAGATTACAAATGTTTGTATAATATAATTGAGAAACATCCTCAGCTCCCATTAGATTTATCACATCAATGCAATCATCTCAAATTCCTCAAAGAAGAATAGTTCAAAGAGTGTCATGATCCAACTTATGCTAGTTTGATCTCTGTAAATTATACTGGAACCTCTCAACATAATCCTCCAAACTTTCATCTTCTTTTCATCTCGAATATTTCCTTTATTAAGTCTCTAACTTTACAATAATCTTGATATTTTTTTAAGAATGTTTGTCGCATCTCTTTCTATGTTCAAATACTATTTCCCCTAATTCCCATGAACTAGCAAAGTGGTGCCTCTTTAAGCGTGGTTGTAAATAGCTTACGGTTTTGGGTGTCGAAGCACATCAGAAGAGTAATCATAACTATGTCAAAGTAAACCAAAATCAAAGAGAAAAGTTTATGGTTTTTCACCAGACATGCTATGAAAGTTTGGAAAAGCAACGGGTGGAATGTTATTCATTTGAACTACTCCATCAGACTCTCAAATTGAAAATTCAAAAGTCACATGCTCTTCCTCATTTGATCCTTCTCCCTCTTTAGCAGCCAAATTGCTTAAGGGATTCCAATCACTTAGTTGTCCAAAAGTTACTGATTCTTTGGAAGGGAAGATTAATATGTCTCTTGAACTTAATTTTCTTGGTGTTCAAGAGTTTCTTGTCCACTATTCAAATCATCTATGTGCATAGTTTCTAAAGTAGGAAAGAAATAATGAAGAACCAACTTTTCAATTAACAATATTGGAATCAATTATTGTCTCTATAACATGTTGGGGTTGGATGTATTTTCTATTCTTCCTCCTCTCACCAGTCCTCCTACCACCGAGTTAGTATTTAGAGTGGTTCTTATTGCACCATGATGATATGCTATTGGATTTATGTCTCTATTCATGCATCTATATGATTCTAATCTGCATGCAAAACACTTCATATGGGATATTACAAGGAGGATTGTCGATTGTTCCTACGATGTAAATCCCCTTACCATGTGTTATATAATTTAGACAAAATAAAAAGTTCTTAAACCCTTGACACCTCCTCGGTAATGGTGCCAAAAATGACAGGCGTTCTATATACGTTATTAATTTCAATAAGGTTCTTGGTTTGCAAGTGCATTTAATTATCAACCCAAGGTTTGTATGCTTGCAAGGTATCATGCAAAGTATATTTAGGTCTTAATAAGTAATCATGATTCTGAATGTCATCATAATATCTTTACTCTACCCAGAAATCCAATTCTACTTCTAATAAAGTAAAGTTGAATTGAATTACATGAAAGCAAGAAATTTAACCATGAAAGCCAAGAACATACAATCACACTTTAATTCTCAGCTATAATATTGGTAGCACACATTTCCCTTGGTACATACAATGATTTGTAGCAAATGAATCATTAACAAAGCTGAAAATGGAACTGAGCACAAGTGTTGCAGCAACAGAACTAGAATGTCAACGACACTAAAAATTAAATAAATAGAAAAACAACGATACAACACCTACCTCTTCAAAGTGGGTCTTTCCTTCATAGGGAAAGGCACTGGAGGAACTTCAGCAGCTAGAATTTCAACTCACAGTAACACTTTTTAACTCAGGAATTCATACACATAATTGAGTGAAACATAATTGACTTTAGCTATTTATAAATTGGCAATACCACGGTGTATCAAGCATTCAAATACATAATAGAGTTAAATGTGTGTCCTCTATGAAGAGGTGGCATAGCCTTATATAGGCTTGAATATACAACTTCCTATTAAACATAATTAAAGACAACGTGCTCGAGAATAAAAAATTCTCAGTCCATTGTAAAAACAAAGTCTACGATATTAAAGGAGATAACATAACATAGATACCGAAATGGTTTGCTTATAAATTTTTGTGCTGCATCTTCAATGAGAATATAGACCTGAACAAGTTTTTGATGTTGGACATTAATTGAATAGAATATTCTTGTGCATGTGCTCCATTGTTGGTTTTGTGGTGGACCGTTCCATAATGACTACTCTAGTTCTATAGTGGCTTGTTGGAACTAATATATAGTAGCGGGTGCACAACAATTATAACTTGTGGTTCCGCACCAACATCATTCATAATGGTGGAGTGTATTAACTAAATCATCATCAAAATAACACATGTAGTGGATCCGCAACAATAATGACTTGAACCTATGGCGAGGATTTGCAATAATCATGAATTGTGAATCCGCAACAAAGGAAGATATGTTGACTGGAGTATTACGGATCTGTAGCAATTGATTCAGCAACAAAATATAATTCTTGTAGCATGCTCCTAGAGACATGTTCTATAGCATACCTCACCCTACGAGTTAGATACAAATTATAAAAAATTCTTCTAAAATGTTAAACAATTTTCAAATAAAATGCCATGAAAGGAGATAGAGGAGTACCATCGCGATAAATGCTAATATGGATGAGGATAAATGCTAAGAATAAAGGTGAATGGTAGTAAAAAGAGGTACATAAGTAAGGAAAAAGGTTCACAAAAAGAGGTACATAAGTAAGGAAAAAGGTTCACAAAAAGATGGAAAAAGCAAGCCCATCACCTAGAATAAACATGGACCCCAAGGAAGAAATTATAAATTATGGGGAGAATGATGCCCTGGATTCTCCATCCATATTTCGTACCCATGAGTAAATATTGAAAGTCTGACAATGTGCCAAAGCCTTTAGTATTGATAACAAAGTTGATTTGGAAACTAAGAATAGTTACGAGTCGGGGACAAGTGGAACCAAGCGGGTGGAGTGTCTCTCTTCGACGGTCCATACAATCCTAGAAGGTGCATGTTTGGAATCATGTGGTCCTTTATGTCAACCATTTGTTTCATCATCACCTCTAGAGTTGGGTTTTTAGTATGATTCCTTACCTTCCCCATTGAATCTCCCAAAAATTGGATCCTCTAAACATTCTCGATGAAATACAAAGTGTACTAGGGCGAAGGAAAAAATTAGGGGCGAAATTTAGCTCATGCGATATTTTTAGGGGTTTTTTTTCAAAAAAAAAAATCACCAATTTCCATTTTTTTCTAAATTGATTTTCCCAAATTCCACGGGGTAAAATTATTTTACTCTAACTATCGCCAAAAATGTCCACGAACTATATAAAATGCTTATAAATTTGAATATTTTAACAAAAATATTGCCAAACTTTTTATGGTTGGAAATTTAAGAATTAGTAAGATTCGCCAAGGTTTCTACACTTTAAGAAAATTATGGATCCTTAAAATTTTCCTTGATTAGGGTACGAGTGGGGAAGGTGAAAATGATTCTAGGTCATGATATTCATTTGGATTAATTGGAGGAATTAATAAAGGGAGGATTAGTAGGAAGATTCATATGTAAGGTGTTTAAGAATGATTCTAGTATAATGGTTAGAAGGAGGGTGGAAATTCCAATTAAGGTATATGCCAAGGTTTCATATTCTGGTTAAGGGTTAGATTTGTTTTGAGCTTTAGAGTGATAAATATGCATACTCTATTTTATCTCAAAATCAGTTGTGGGAGCCATCTAGACTGGTTCTAACGCGATGGTAACCAAGTTTCGATTTTGGAAGTGAGCCAATAGCAATCCAACACATCAAGGTACTGTTTCCTAGTCTCCCTCTGCAATTTTGGACTAAAGGGTTCTTAATGGCCATTTCCAACACTGTGGAAATTGATTGCTTTAGACAAATACCTATGGAACTATCCAGACAAAAGGAATTCTAGGTTTCTTATGGAACTAGATTTGAGGAAGGGTTTGCTGGTTGAACTCAAAAATGAATGGTGGTTAGTATCTTTCACTCAAATATCAAATTATTATAAATTTCCTTTTAAGTGCTCAACTTGTCATGAAGTAGGTCATATGTGGAGGGTTTGTCCAACAATAAAAGTTGGGTTCCAAAAAAGAGAGTCTAGGTGAAAAAATATCCAAGAGTTGGAAACTACTACTATTGACAAGAAGGAAGGTTTCAACGTGATGGAGGAGATTCCTAGTACCAAAAAAGTCAATAAGAATATTTCTTCATCTCAAATAGTTCGCACTCATTTGAATCAATGTGGGTCACAACCCTTGCAAGTTAGGTTATTCTCTCCTTATTTTTCACATATTTTTTTGACAGTGAGAAAGTTTGTGTTTGCTTCAAAAAAGCATGTAGATTTTAACAACCCATAAACCTTGGAAAAGGAACCCTTAAACCCTAGTTTTCACAAGGGATGTAAGGTTTTAAAAAATCCTTCATTCTCACCAAGGATTTCCTTAGAATCTCTTTCAAATAAGGAAGGAATTTTTGGTGAAGTTGAAATCACTAAGACTTGTAAAAAGAAGAAGTCTAGGGTTCCTTAGTCTTGCACCTACTACTTGCACCCTCAAAATATAACTAAGGTGGAAGACAATGGGGCTATTGAGGGATTTATATCCCTATCAACTAATAAACCATTGACATTAGGTAGAAATTCTAACATATCCAAACAAAAATTCGTAGACTCCAAATAATTGATGGAAGGAAAACAATTGACCATTAATAGGGTTCTTAGAGCAACCACAACAAAAAACCCCAAAAAGGTGACCTAATGATTATACTCTCCTTGAATGTGAGAGAGGTGGGGGTGACAATAAACAAATATACCTTGAGAGGATGATGTTGTATCATCAGCCAAATGTTATACTCTTTGAAGAAACAATGTGGTTGGTATTGAAAGCAATTTCTATTTTGTCTAAAATTCTAAAAAAATGAATTTGTGTTCCCTTGATGCCAATGGATTGTTAGGAGGTTTAGTGACAAGCTGGAGTCCAAGATTCAATGACTTATCTACCTATATCTTTACTATGGGAATCATTCTTGAAGGAAAAGAAAAGGATTTAGGTAAATTCATCGAAATTGTAAACATTTAAGGGCCTTAAGGGTAAGAAGGCCATTTGGGAAACAAATTAAGGATAATGAAACTTTAGTGGTGATATACTTGAGGAGGTTGAGAGATTTAGGTCATGTGTTGGTAGTTTTCATTCTTCAACCACCTTCCTATTCTTCTTCAAGTTGACAAGGAGGACAAAAAATCCCCCTGCTCCCTTAAAATTCAAATATGATTGATTAAACGAGGAGGAATTAATATTGCTTATCTCAAGAAATAGAAATTTTATGATCCATATTCAAGAGAGTCAACTATGTTTCAATTTACCACAAACCTTAAGCATTTTAAGAAACTATCATCATAGTGGAGGAAATAAGAAAAAGGATGAAAATCAAGCGGACCTTAAACAAGTTGAAGCACAAATTTATTCTTTCTTTGAAAACAATCTCTCAAGGGTTTTCAATGATGACAATAGTTTAGCTTTGAAGACTTTGGAGGATAGAAAGAAGGTCATGTTGGACAAATAAGAGGTGGAGTGGAGGCTCAAAAGCAGAGCTATCTAGTTAGAATATGAGGACAATGATATAATTTTTTCACAATTATTCTAGTTACAGAAAAAATGTAAATACCGTAACATATGAGAAATCAATAACCCAAATGGATCTAATGCAAGATATTTTGAAAATATAGAAAATGTGGGCAAGGCTTATCTCCAAAAAAAAATTAAAGAGATTGAAGTCTCAAACATAGCTGACGCTATGAAGGTGATAATTTTTTTCCTGATTTTATTTTATCAAAGCATGAATGAAGACTCATAAATGAAGTAACAAATGATAAATTAAAGGGTTTTTTGTTTTCGTCTAAGAAGGACAAGCACCCAGGTTGAGATGGTTATTTTGTGGAATTCTATAATTAGTTTTATGACACGTTAGAAAATGAGATCTTGAGGATGTTGAAGGAATCAAAAGAATCAACTAAAGTACTAGGGGCACTCAATTCCACGTCCACTTATTTAATACCAAAGAGGCAAATTCTAATGAGGATTTCAAACCTATCTCACTATGTAATCTTATATACAAGATAATTTTGAATATTAAATGAATCAGTCTCAAGGGAATATTGGCTAAGGTAATTTCAAATTGGCAATTTGGGTTTTTTGTCAACAAAATGATTCATGTTACTATGGATTATTCCTATGAATCTTTACCTACAATCAAATCAAACAAGCTTATATCAGTAGTAATGAACATTGACATAGTCAATGCCTATTGCAAGGTGAACTAGTTATACATTAGATTGGTATTGCTTCAAATGGGTAAGAATACTTTTATTTTAATTGGATTTTAGGATTTGTTACTTCAATTTTTTTGGTTGTTTTAATAAATGGGTCTCCATGTAGTTTTTTCAAAGCTTCAAGGGGGCTTAGACAAGGTCGTCCCTTGTCCCAATTTTGGTTTCTACTAGTGGTTGGTCTAATTAGATTATTATTGTGCCGAGAGGCGCATTTCTACAACCCGGGTTGAGGGGATGCGTCCATCTGTCCCAAATATTATAGCCGACATAAAATAAAGAAGTTAAAAAAATAGAAGTAAAAAAAATATAGTATAACCGATATGAAAGTAGAAACATAATATTATAGCCAACATAAACTAAGGAAGTAAAAAAAAAGATGTAAAAAAATACTATAGCTGACATAAACTAAAAAGTTAAAAAAAAAGATGTAAAAAAAATATTATAGCCGATGTAAAAACTAGAAACATAAGAAGTAAAAAAAAATTATTATAGCCGACATAAAAAGTAGAAACATAAGAAGTAAAAAAAATATTATAGTGGACATAAGAAGTAGAAACAAAAGAAGTAAAAAATATATATTATAGCCGACATAAGAAGTTGAAAAAATAGAAATAAAAATTAAGAATCAAAAGGTCACCTTGGTTCATAAGATTAATATATAAACGAATCTTTATTATAGTTGCTTCAGAGTTGAACCTAGCTTGACCCTCTCATCTCCTCTATCGGTGTCACTGGCTCCTCTCGGCTCCTCCATCACCGTTGTCTAACGGTTTTGCCTCGGTTCCTGAGCTTTAGTTCGTTTTGATTGTTGTGCAAATAACAGTGATCTAAGCTGCATTATGGAAGGTGTGATTATCGACCTTGTGGCTTGCCCTCACCTGCAACCAGGGCCCCTGCCACGATATCTTCTTGCCCCTCTTCGGATCCAGCTTGGCCACCGGCATTATGGCCTTGGAAGGAGGCCCTCCTCTCCCCTCCGACCTACCTTACTTCCTCAAGCTTATTGCGGCCCAGGGGAAAAATTCCCTCAATGCCTCACAACGTAAGTTCGTGAAGAAAATCGATGAAATCCCCACCATTGCACTACCAATACAGCAGACATGCAGAACAACTCTTAATATTTCGGATCGGGGACTGATAGGCCAATTTACAGGCCTATGGCCCTCCCTGAAATCCACTGAAATTTGGGTGCAAAAAAACTGGAGACCGCCGATAACTGAAGAAGTAAACTCATACTTCCTGGGGAAAGGATTCTTCGCATTCGTATTAAAAAACAAACAATATTGCGAGCTAATATTCAGGAACAAACCATATTTTGTGGGGCCACATGGGCTCTACATGAACAAATGGAACTCGGACTTCGATCCAACCCAATATATCCCATTCGTTGTCATGTGGGTCAGACTCCCGCATCTACCCCTCCATTGTTGGAATTCAGAATCATTAGAAGCCATCAGGAATACACTCAGAAAATATATAGACAAAACGAATCGAAAGGACCAGTACTCATGTGCAAGGATCTGCATTGAAGTAGATTTGGAACACGGACTCCCAGAAGTAATAAATCTCAAAGTGGCAGAGTGGTATCATATCCAAGAATTGGACTACAAACAAATACCCTTCAAATGCAGGTATTGCCATGAATATGGGAACTTCGCTCGGTCATGCAAGAAGAATCCCACAGATTTAGAGGCAAGAGGAGAAAAAGAGCATTGGACAACCACTCAAAACAGCACTAGAACGAGATCAAAAATATTATCAAAAGGACAAAGTTCTAAGAAAGCAGGACACCATCACCAAAAGTCAATTGACACCAATAGTAGGAGCAGATCCAAACTTCTTGAGACACCAAAAAATCAAGAAGCCATTGAAGCCCCAGAAGAAGGAGAAATCTCTTAGCAGCAAGAGATTCAACAAGCATCTTAGATCCAAGAAGATCCGAAAGATCTTCAGCCTCAAAACACCCCTAACCCCAAAAGGAACAAAATCACCTACATAGATGCTGTAAAAGCCAACCCTTCAACTTCCCCAACATCATCGGAAGAACCCACCGATAAATATTTCAGAAAGCTTGGACGAAAAACAAGCAAAGATCTAAGAGAAGAAGAAGCAAAACGTGAGAAAACCCAAGGATCCAAAGCAACTATCGATATGGCCTTCAACAGAAACACTCGATCCAGAATAGCAGGAAAGTAATTAGGAGAACCAGCGGGAGGAGGGCCCTCCAATACCTATAACGGCAGATAATGAAGCTGATCTCTTGGAACTACAGAGGTTTGGGCTGCCCCAGCAAAATAGAAGCAGTCAAAGATCTTCAAAAAATTGACATGTCCGACATCCTCTTACTCCAAGAGACCAAACTCGATGAAAAGGTCATCCTAGACATAGGAAAAGAAAAATGGAATAAAAACACCGGAGTTGTAGTAAGCACCAGAGGGGCCTCTGGTGGCCCAGCAACTCTTTGGTCTTCAGAAATTTTCCATCTGCACAACTCCTTCGCCACTCAACATTGGATCTACACCGACCTGACACACATCCAGATCAACAATCATATTGCACTCTTCAACATATATGTCCCCAATCTATACTCTGAAAAGAAAGACTGCATGAAGTTCCTCGAAGACTTCTTAGATGCATATGCCCCACATAATTTAGTCTTAGCCGGAGATATGAATATCACTCTATCCATGGCTGAAAAAAGAGGAGGCACCATCAGAAAGGATCTATTCAGACCACAAGTAGATGCCCTCATTCAGAAATGGGATCTACTCGATATTAAACCCAAGAGAGGGAAATATACCTGGTCCAACAAGCGCTTGGGAAAAGCAAATATAATGGTTATATTAGAAAAATTCCTTGTTCATAGCAGCCTTTTGACATACGGAAATACCATCATCTCAAAAATAATGGCAAATTTGGCTTTGAATCACAAGCCAATCCAGCTTCATTTTCAGAAAAACAAATATCTTGGTCCAATTCCCTTCAGATTCAATCCTCAGTGACTGGATCATACCAGTTTTTGGGACATATTGGACAACTCCTGGAAGACCCTTGTCATTGGCTCTCCTAGTTTCTTTTGGGAGAAAAAGCTCATCATAACTAAAAAGGCTCTAAAAATATGGGCTAGATATAATTGTCCCCCTCCAATGAATCTCAGGAAATCAGCAGTCGACGATTTGGAATCTGTCCAATTCCTACATGATGAACGCCCTATTGATAACACCGCGCTCCAACATGAAGTCAATCACCATATTAAAGCTTATCAAGCTTTCCACAATGAGGAGGATTTTTGGAGATTAAGTCATGAATTACTTGGCTCAAAGCTGGTGATAGGAACACCGCGTACTTCCATAAGCAAACCAAAAGCAGACAACAGATAAATTATATCTCATAAATCATAATTGAAGACGGCCTAACAGTCAAAGGGCATGAGAGTATCAAAATCACTGCGCAAAATCATTTCTCCAATCTGTACACTTAGATCGATGACGCCAAAAATGAAGGAGAGCAGATACTCTTCAAACACATCCCCAACAGTATCACATTGGAGGACAATGCTAATTTACTCAGGCCATTCACCGAGCAAGAAGTCCTCAACACCATCTGGTCTTTTGACCCTGACAAAGCTCCAGGGCCGAATGGTTATTCAATTCATTTCTACAAAGCATGTTGGCACTACATCAAAATCAATTTTATGAGAATGATCAAGAGATTCCACTCAAAAGAAAAAATTGGCGGATGCACCAACTCCACTTTCATTGCATTAATTCCATAAGAGATGAATCCATGCTCTTTCAGCAGATTTCGACCTATCTCCCTCTGTAACGCTTCATATAAGATAATTTCCAAATTGCTAGCTAACAGAATGAAGCCCCTCCTCAACAAAATCATTTCCGACAACCAGGGAGGATTCTTGGAAGGGAGACAAATCTTCGACAACGTCATCCTCGTACAAGAATCCATTCACTCCAACAATATCCGCAAAGAGAAAGGTATGCTAATCAAACTCGACATGGCCAATGCATTCGATCGCGTCAAGTACTCTTTCCTTTTTAAGGTCATGAAAAGCTTTGGATTCGGAAAAAAACTTCATTAATTGGATCTATGCATGTATAAAAGGGCCTTGGATCACCCCCCTGGTCAATGGTCACCCCACCAACTTCTTCCAATCCTCTCGTGGAATCTAACAAGGGTGTCCCTTGTCCCCCTTTCTTTATATCATTATGGCTTACTCCCTTAGCCAAAAACTGAACTCTGATCTCAATTTTTGCTCTCTTCCTGGCCTCAATCTCACCAATAATTCCATGCCTCTCAACCACACCCTCTTTGTTGATAACTCTCTCTTATTGGGAGGAGGCTCTTCCATCATTGCCCGGAACTTCAAACGAAACTTCACCTAGTATTGCAATGCCTCCAGAGGAAAAATCAACCTCCTCAAAAGCGTAGTCTACAACTGGAACTTGAGTAATGCTTCCGCAGCAAATATCGGAAACATCCTTGGAATAAAATTCCATAAGCAATGGGATAACTTCATTTACTTGGGTATCCCAATCACTCAAGGACATGCAAATTTTGGAATTTGGAACGAGACCATCACCAAAATCAAGTCTAAAATTAGAAATCGGGGAGGACAATGGCTCAACAAAGCAGGGAAAATGATTATAGTTAAGGTTGTGTTATTAGCTCTTCCAATTTACCATTCCTCCATCCTGATGGGCACCTAAAGGTGTGTCCGAACAGATCAGTAAGTTAATGAGAGAATTCCTTTGGACATGAGGAAAAAATAACAGCAACAGAATTCACTTAGTGAATTGGAGCACCACAAAGCTCCCAAAATCGTCGGGCGACCTTCAAATCGGATATCCCCTTCACACAAATTTGGCGTTGGGAGGTAAAATCTTGTGGTAAATCCTGCACAACAAGCAAAATCGTGTTAGTCAAACGCTCAGAAAGAAATATCTAAACGAAAATAGCTTAAGATGTGTGGACAGCAAACCCATGTCCAACGAATCCTTGACCTGCACACTGCGCAAAGTAGCCTGGGACTTATTCATAAAAGAGTTGTACTGGATACCTGGAAATGGAACAAAAATCAATATCTTCTCTGATAAAATAAAGGGGAACAGACCACTTCAAAATATCCAAGAGCTGCATGACCTTTCTCATTGGCTTGGATAGCAAGGCATCATCACACTGAACGACCTCAGTTGCTGGAACACCTCAGGCGCATGGCAGATCTGGAAGAATCTCTCATTACCATCCAACCTTGAATCATCCAGAACCATTCTAATTGAAAAGCTGAATGGTTTTTCCCCCACACACCTCCAAGATAGCGATGATCGAGGATGGGGTCCAAAAGGAGATTATTCCACAAAATTGGGTTTCATCGCTCTCCAAACCAATGCACCCCAAAATAAAAGTCTTTGGAATCTAGTTTGGAATCCCTTTGGACTCCCCAAAATTAATTTTTTCGTCTGGACTCTGGTACATCGGAAGACGCTCACCGGAGAAAATCTTGTCAAAAGAGGCTTCAACGGGCCACATTGGTGCCCTCTCTGCTGCAGAAATTCAGAAACACTAAATCACCTCTTCATGGACTGCCACTTCTCAAAATATATTTGGAACCTCATGCTTCATGAGCTTGATATAATCCCGTCGATCTTCAACACCACAACCTGCCTCTTCAAGAATTGGAAATCCATTTATCCCTCCCCCCTCTCCAAAAAGAAGCTCTGGCTCCAAATTTGGATCACCATCCCCAAATTCACCTGCTGGAAAATCTGGAATGCACGAAACCAAGCCATTTTCCAGGATATCAAATACTCCCCCACGCAATTTGTTGGACAAGCTAAAGGATTACTTATCGAATCCCTAAACATTTCCAAATTCAAGATGGACTCAAACCTCAGTGATAAAGAAGTATCCTGGATTGGAATGATTATCCCAAGCCCCAGGAATTTGAACTATCGACCTCATCAACGACCACCTTGGAAAATCAGATTCTCCGATTCCAACTTTTAGGAATGGAGAAACAAGCAAGCAATGGATAGTATTCATTTTGATGGTGCATCCAGGAGAAACCCTGGTGCAGCAGGAGCAGGTGGTGTCTTGCTAACCCCCGAAGGAACATCGAGAATCAGATTCATATGGGGCCTTGGCATATGCTCAAACAACTCTGTTGAGGCCCTTGCTCTTCTAAAATGGTGTCAAATTTCCAAAGAAAGAAAAATTGACAGACTTCAAGTGTTCAGGGACTCTCTCATTATCATCAAAGCTCTTAACACGAGTACCAATTTCAGCAATTTAGCACTTAAAAGAATTGTGAATCGAATCCAAGATATTACAAACACTTTTACTCAATTCAGATCTTTTCGTATCCTGCGAGACCTAAATCATGAAGCAGATGCAAAGGCCAAAGCTAGCACAAGTCTTGAATCGGGAAGGATTCATTTCTCCAATGATGAAGCTCGTCATCATCACATTCCATAATGTATCCCACCTACAACCCGATTAACACTCTTAAAAGAGTAGCAACGTCCTTGCATTTCCAAGATGTTAAATGCGTAGCACATAGCACAAGATTCAAAGGCACACAAGGTTCAACGCAGCTCTCTACGCAGCATAGAACACACTTCTTAACTTATCCATAGGGAATTAGGAAATGCTTACACGTAGAACATGAATCTTGAGCACGAAAGCATGTAAACAGAGCATTATTTCTGCATAGACACGAAGGCACAACATCCCTTGTTGTCAATGCTCATAGTGCTATGCATTAATTTCATGAAGGCACAGGATTCCTTGTTGTCATTGCTCACAGCTCTGCAATAAAAACGCAGCCACTGCATTAAAATCGCAACCATTGCTTCAGTGTTCAAAAAACATTGGAAGATTTATTTTGATTCACCATTATTCTTTTGAAGAATAAGCATTTCAATTCTCATTTTCATGTGCACTTAGCATGAAAATTCATCATTCTGTTAAAAATGTTCAATGTATCCAGCTAAGTTGGCTTTAGCCACAACTTACTCTTTTTCACCCTATTATTAATAATTTTACTCGTTTCAGTTAAAAAAATAAAGATTAATATATAAACCCATAATGAAATTGATATGACAAACATACAAAATTCTTGTTCTATAAGCTAAATTCGGGTCTGAGGAATTTCGGGTCTGCATGATTTAGACAAAAATCAGATATGCGGATTACAAATCATATTTGGAGAATAACAATCAGATTTGGTGAATAAAAAAGTTAATATGATTCTCACATCTGTAAGTTAAATTCAGTTGTTGTAAAAAAAATGCAGCCTTAATTTTTATTTCAACAACAAAAATGCAGTTGTAATTTGTTAAAATGCAGCCATAATAATAGTTAGATTTGATAACTAACTATAACTCCAAGCAAAAAGGGATTTGGACCTTGGTCTCTAGGTTAAACAAGCCCAATCACCTCACTACTTACCGATATACCACACACAAATGTTGTTAAAAAACACGAGATGCACATTCATTTGATTCGTTGCATTGATTTCAACAATGCATTGTTTTTTGGTTTTTACATGTATGCATTGAATTTATCAATTTAATAATAAAAAAATCTTGCATTAATTTCAACATTGTATTGTTTTTTGTTATTTGCATCTATACATTGAATTTATCAATTTTATAAAAGAAACTACTTTGCAATGATTTCAACAGATTAAAGTTTTGTGTTCTCTGTTTTAGGGTATATCGTGGATCCTCATGATAATAGTGCGAATAATTAAGATATTAACGATCAAAGAAGCAAAGTACGACAAAGGGATATAAGAGAAAGAGAAAAGAATCATCAGAATGTACAAAAGAACAGAGAAAACAAGATCATGAATGAAAGATATTACAAAGGCAGAAAGAATCATTAGAGCACATGGAAGAACGAAAAAAACAGGATCGTGAACGACATAGATTACAAAGGGATAATATGACTCCAGAACAAAGGGAAAACCATAGAATACAAGAAGCTGAAAACGCAAATACAAAAATATGGAAGAATTATCGACAACCACAACAGTTCAATACAAAAGTATGGAAGAATTATCAACAACCACAACAGTTCAAAGTGAACATGACCACAACAATTGAGAGTGAACTTCAAAGCATGAGAATAAGATTTGAAGAACATGTTATTGCACGTAAAAAAATTGTGCAAGGATTGATCAATTAGCTCAAGTTCATATGTTCCATGTGTGTGAAGAATCGTATGGTGGCATTCATGTGGTTAATACCAATACAGGACCGATGTGTATGATATGTAAAAAATAGGGCTCTTGTCATAAGTTTTCAACTCAAAATCATATGGACCCAAGAATGCAACCATGAGTACTTGTATATCTAACACAAGTTGAAGAGGTGTTGATAGCACGCCGCGTCAGTCCAATTTAGCAAGTCATGCATCCAATAGCTGGCCAATACAGGTATAGAAGACACACAATTAGCTTTCCTCGAGAAATACAAAGTATCGTCAATATACACAACATATTAAAGACCTTGACATAATGATCGTGGTACACAAAAAGGGACAACAAGGATTGAGCTACGATTTCACAGTTAGAAAGGAGAATGTATATAATGCATTGATGTATAAAGTTGAACATGGTCCATTTTATCATGATGTTCGAATTGATTTTCATGCACTTGATGAGTTGCCAGAAAATCCAATTGTTGTCTCGCAAATGATTAATACTGTTACACCACCATATTTTAACAAGGAAACATAAGTGGAAATGTTAGAAGGAATTACAGGGGTTGATGGGATGTTAGAAGGTTGTCAAACAACATATTTTGCAGCAAGGCCTCCAAATACACCGAGGGAAATTAAACTTATTCAAGCTTGGGAAAATAACCCTAATGGAGAGGATGAAAATTCAAATCCTAAATCGACGGATGTCATTAATTGGCCCATAATAGGTTCGTCTCCGATAAATGAGTACAACATTGAAGGATTGTTTGATATGGAATTTCAACATTGTTTCAAAAAGGACAAGCATATATTTTACATCCTCGGTTGCGTAAGGTGCATCTTCATGAGTATGCAAGACATATTAGATACAGTGACAACATATTTGGAAAACATCCTCGCTTTAGATATTTCTTACTTAATGTCATCATGAGACATTGAGCCCATGCTTCTTCTGTTGTTTTTTTTAAACAGAATATGCCAAAACTACCAAAAACGATCGATGACTTAGGAAAACATCTACATAATCTACCTACTTCTTGAATTGTTGATAAACTAATGCGATTTGGTACTGTACTATGAGGAACACATGCATATTGGAGCAAGTGTCGAGGAGAATTATCTGACATGATTCAACAAATAGGAAGTCCCACAATATTCTTCACATTGAGTGCAACAAATATGCAAAGGCCAAATTTGCGTAAATTGATGCCAGGTAAATCCCCTTAATATCCAACAGAAGCAAAGAAGTGGATACATAAAAATGTAATCGACAATCCTTGTATTGTATCTAATTACATGCATTTGAGGTATACAATGTTTCGAGAAGATATTTTCAGTCAATTTCATCATGTTACAGATTATTGGGCACGCTACGAATGGCAACATAGAGGATCTCCACACGTGCATGGTTTTTTGTGGTTAAAAGATGCTCCAAATATGGAAACTTTTAATTGGCAGGATCCTATTCAGGTCATATTTGTAATAGAATATTTTGATAAGATTGTACATGCATGGAACCCACGTAATTCACATCAAATAAATATTCAACAACTCATACAAGGTGGTGACAATAATCCTTACTTGAAGGATACATAACATATATTTCAAACTAATCCAGAGAAATATTACAAGGAACCTCTTAATAATGTTGAGCGTCACATAACATGCAATGAAAGAAGTTGCCTCTGAAAGAAGGGTAGAAGATTGTTATGTCGATATAAGGCCCTAGGGCAATTGTGTAACATATCAAAACTATACGTTGATGAAAATGGTGAAAAAAAATCTGAACCAAAACGAAATGATGACAGGTTAAATACACACAATCGTGAAACATTGATCATGTGGCATGCTAATATGGTTTGGAAACCTGTTCTTTCGAAGAATGTGGTCATTAATTACATAGTGAAATATGCAGCAAAAGCAGGAAACGTATCATAAACCTTCCATGATATGTTGATGTGTGTCTCTAATATTGAGAATCCACATGAGCTGGTAGTACGTGCATATAGACGTTTGTTGACAGAGACATAAGGGAACAATAAACATGTGCCCCTATGTATCTGTCATAGGTTTTCATCTCAAAATCATATGGACCCAGGAATGCAACCACAAGTACTTGCAGATCTAACATAGGTTGAAGAGATGTTTTTTTTTTTTTTTTTTTTTGACAAGAACATTTGGGAATTATATTAGTGCCGGTATTTTAGCAACCGAAAGCTATTACATAGAGTTTAAAGAGACCATACACCTCTGCAGTAGTTCAGCGAGCTTACTAGTTCGCTCAAAACATGGCAGGGCTCAACTACTCCCATATGCCAGACATTATTTAGCTATTACAAAAGAGAGAGGCGTATTGAGCAGCAGGATCAGTAATTATTTTTCCAACTTGTCTTTCAGATTGGAGACTTGAGCTTCCAGTGCAGCGATTCTGTGCCCAAAATTGCCATGGGAGTTCACCACGTCTTTGAAACCAGTGCGCGTCTCATCTTTGAAGTCTTCCATATGTTCAGATAGATCAGCCCTTAGCTGCATGATGTCTTTGTTCAGTAAATCCCAAGTTTTCTCTCCTGCTTTGGAGAGCGCCTCTAATTTCGCCTTCTGATCTTCATATTTTGCCCTCAACCGCCCAAGGGCATCTTCCAGGGCTCCGATACGCTCGTCTGCAGTGAGTCCGGAACTGGAGGAGCTTGCCATTTCGTGCAGGGGCGATCTATGAGCCACGATCCTAGCAGACGCAGAAGAATGGTACCTCAGCGGGCTTGAAACCAAAGTCTTTACCCCAGAGCTCGCGATGCAGCATGGAATGAGAACGAGACAGGGGAAGGTCTCTTTTAAGAGCAAGCAGGGAGACTCCCGAGGGCGCAAGGACCTGTTTCTTAGCTGGAGTGCAGGGAATCTCTGCAAACTCATGGGAAACGTGATTTGGGAAAGCCCATGAGCGTGCTGCGTGAAGATACAGGATCTCCTGCAGCTAGGGGATGTCACATCGCTGACACAAACCATTGATTTTTAGATTTCCTTGTGCTAGCTCGACCCCTTTATTGGCTTCCATGTCTGCTTGTCTATTGAGCTCACGAAGCACATGGAAAAATCTTATTTTTTGGAAGTGTTTGCTAACCTGGAGTATTCTTTGATAAATATGGCGGAGATGGACATTCGGAGGAGCTTTTTTAGTTATGAGGGCCTTGATTAGGATCCTGGAGTCTCCCAAGACTGTTAAATGGCGAATTCCTTGTTCACGCGCAATTTTTAGACCTTGCCAAAGGCTGCAGAATTCAGCAGTGTTATTAGTTTCATTTCCAAGTCCCCAGGAATAATTGATGCCAGAAATCCCTCTTGCTGATCTGATTATACCTCCGGCACCGGCTGGTCCTGGATTTCCCTTTGATGCTCCATCGAAGAACAGGCAAGTTTCATTAAGAGAGACTTCCCAACTTCTGAAGTCTGCTTCCTCCATCCTGATTTCCCAAGTCTCTGTCTGAGGGACGCCACCTGGGGAGCGGAGGGGAGGATTGGTCGTTAGCAGACATAACCAATTGACCTCCTCTTGCTGAAGATGAGACACGCAATTTAAGGAGTGGCAGTCCAAAGCTTCTTCTAGGATGGCTCTAGCTTTTACAGCAGTTTTCCAGGGAGGTGCTTCTTTACTTCGGAAGATTCTATTGTTTCTTTCAATCCACAGTTTCCAGCATATTGCTTTTGGGATCCAACCCCAAGCAGTTTGAAGCAGGTTCTTGTTATTCAACTTGAAAGGAGACAGAGACTTCCATGCGGAGAAGAGTTGTTGAACAGTTTGGGGCAGGTTTAGGGCCTTGTTAAGGCTCAAGGCGTGGATCCAAGCATCTTTAGCATAGGGACATTCCAGCATTATGTGGTCCATAGTTTCATCATTACTTTTGCAGAGGGGACAGCGGGTTGGGCCTTCCATTCCTTTTCTTCTGAGGTTATCACCAGTGAGAATACTCTTGTGGACTAATGACCAGCAGAAGATATCGATTTTAGGGATGAATGGTTTGGCCCAAATAAATTTCCAAACAGCAGGATTTGGGGCAGCATAGGGAATGGATTGGAGTTCATTGTAGCCTTCCGCCGAAGTGTACACTCCTGAGATTCCCCAACCCCTTTTATCTCTGGAATCCATTTTGGACGGGGACTTGCCTTGGAGGAGGACCAAAAGGGCATCAGCTTCATTGTTGAGAGCTGGGGGAATATGGCCTAATTCCCAACCAATCCAGTTATCGTTCTCCCAGACAGAGAGGTCCATTAGAGTGGTGGATCCTTTTCCAAGCAGCCAAGTTTTTATGTTGCTGATATTCGAATTAGTACCAATTGGGGGGCTCCCCAGAATGGAGTCTTCCCATATATTGATTGAGCTGCCATTTCCAGGGATCCAGTACAGCTTATTATTGAAATGGGGCAGAGCTTTTATGCATAACTTGTATATTGGCGAACCTTTACTAGGAGGAGGGTGCTTGTCCAGGCATCTCTTCCTTGGGCCAGGGAAGTACTTTCTGCGAAGGGCTTCTTTGCTCCAACTAGTTTTACCTGAGACCATTTGCCAGAGTAATTTAGCTCCCAGAGCTAGATTTTGAGTTGTTAAACTTCTTACCTGAAGGCCACCTTCATTCCGGGGCTTTTTTATCTTTTCCCAACTGACTAGGTGTATTTTGTTCCCATTCCCTTTTCCTCCTTCCCATATGAATTTCCTTAGCAACCCTTCAATCTTGTTGACTACAGAGAAGGGAGCAAGCAGAATGGAAGACTGGTAGATGGGCATGCTATTGAGGACAGATTTGATGAGAGTAGTTTTACCTGCGAGATTGAGCCAGCTGGCCCCCCATTTCTGGATTTTTCGCTTGATCTTGTCCACAATAGGGCACCAGTCTGCTGAAGTGATTTTGTTTTTACAAATGGGAATACCGAGATAAATGAAGTTATTCCAGTCTTTAGTGGATTCCATTCCCAACATCCTGCTGATGTCCCTTAGTTCCCTGGCAGTACAGTTCCAGCTGAATATTTTGCTTTTGTGGAGATTTATTTTGCTCCCCGAGACTTTTTTGTATACCTCGAGCTCTCTTTTAAATTGCTCCGATGAGTGGACAGACGCTCCTCCCAGCAGAAGGGTGTCATCAGCAAATTGGGCATGATTGATGTCCCTGACATTGTTCACAATTCTGAGTCCAGGAAGCACATGAATGTCTTGACTGAAGTTAAGCTGATAGCTGAGGATAGATGCCTGGATAGCATAAAGAAGGGGAGAAAGCGGGCAGCCCTGCCTTAATCCTCTTGAGGCTTTGAAGAAACGAGTTGGCCTTCCATTAACTAGAGGGGCAATCCAAGGGTCCCCCACACATCCTTTGATCCAGTTAATGAAGTTGGTGGAGAATCCAAATTTAGCCATAACAGCAAACAGGAAGTCATTTCTAACTCGGTCAAAGGCGTTAGCTAAGTCGAGTTTGATGACCATGCCTTTCTCTTTGCATTGGTTGCTTGAGTGGATAGCTTCTTGAACAAGAATGATGTTATCCAATATTTTCCTGCCTTTGATGAAACCTCCTTGATTCTCCGGGATGATCCGAGGGAGCAGTCTTTTCAGTCTGGTGGCAATGATCTTTGTAATTAGTTTGTAGCCCGTGTTGCAGAGGGAGATGGGCCTGAATCTGTTGAAGGAGTTGGCTCCTTTTTCTTTAGGGATCAAGGCCAGGAAGGAAGAATTCGTGCTGCCTCCTAGCTTGTTGGTTTTCTGGGAGTGCCTAACCATTTTGAGGAGATCATACTTGATGATAGTCCAACAGCAGGTGAAAAATCTAGTTGTAAAGCCATCCGGTCCCGGTGCACTATCAGATTTCATAGCAGCTAGAGCTTTCTTAACTTCATCCATGGTGATAGGGGCTGAAAGGGCGTTGTTTTCTCCCTCACTAATGGATTGGGGGATGAGATCAAAGGGATGGGAGTTGGTATCGAGAGGATCTTCAATGGGAGAAGTGAAGAGATCAGCAAAGGTTTCAACAGCTGCCTTCTTTATCTTATCTGCATCATGGATTACTTCTCCCTCAAACCGAATTTCATTGACTGCTTTGTAGTTCTTTCTTGCTTCAGCTTGTTTGTGAAAGAATCTGGTATTTTTGTCTCCGCTAAGAAGACAGAGGTTACGGGATTTTTGACGGTGGTATTCTTATTCAACCCTACACGCAGTGAAGAAGTTTTTTTGCAATGATTCTTCCTTGGAGAGATTCGAGTCAGATGCAGGGGAGGAGCCAGTTAAAGCTTGATGCGTTTCTAGCTCAGCTTGGGCTAGTTCTCTGTTGGAGGCAGGAGAGGGGAGAGTTTTGGCCCAGGCTTTAAGGGCAAATTTGAGTCTTTTAAGTTTGGATTCCCAGACAAATGAGGGCGAGCCTGAGAGGTGGGAGTTCCACGAGTCAGCTACAGTTTGAAGAAAGTCATCATGTTGAATCCAGAGTGGACTGAACCGAAAGGGGATAGGGCCAAGATTTTGATCGGTGGCTAGCTCAAGCAGAATCGGTCTATGGTCAGAGGTGTAGTGAGGAAGGATTTTGGAGGTAGCAATAAGACTCAAATCGAGGAAGGAAGAATGGACAAGGAAGCGGTCTAGCCTTGCTGCAACATGACCAGGCCCAATTCTTTTGTTTGTCCAAGTAAAGTTGCCATTGGTGGGTTTGATGTCAAGCAGATCCCATCCAGAAATGATGTCTTCTACCCATTCTCTTGAGGGGTCTCTAACCGGGTTTCCTCCTTTCTTTTCATTAGCTGCCAGAGTCACATTCAGATCTCCAGCTATAATAATGTTTTCTCTATTCTGTAATTGAAGAAAGGTTTCAAGAGTGTTCCAACATTCTTTTTTTTCCGCATGCAGAACAGGGACATAGAGATTAAAGAGACTTACCTTGTGGCCCGATTGCTTGTGGACCAGTTTTGTGAAGACCCAGTGAACTGTACGTTCTTCAGCTTCAATATCATAAAGGAAAGGATCCCAGAAGGTAGCAATTCCTCCTGAGGCACCTCTTGAATTGTTGCCAATCCCAACGCTTTTTTTCCAAAATCTTTTCTCGATTTGGAGGGCATTAATCTCCTCCATTTTTGTTTCCTGGATAAGCAGAATCTCGGGTCTATGTATTCGGATTAGATCTATCATTGCATCTTCTTTCAGGGTGGATCCAAGCCCTCTGCAATTCCAGGAAATATATTTCATTGACGATTATGGGGGGAGTTTTTGGCCTCTTTAGAGGCCTGAATTGTACCTTTTTTTGAGCGGGTGTTCATGATGCCTTTTAGAGTTTTTTGAGACTCTTCGAGGACTTCCAGGTAAGTAGCTTCTTCTCTTTGTTTCTTCTTGGTTTTCCTTCCTCTTGGGGTTTTGATCGGGAAGGAGTAGAGACCGCTGGATGTTTCTCCTTCGGTATCTTCTTCAGGATCTGAATCTTGCAGCAGGGTTTCTTCATTGATTTCCTTGGGCGATCTTTGATTATCAGCTTCTGCTCGAGGATTGGGTAGTTCACCAGGTTCTAGCAGATTTGCATTTAGGGCGTCATTATCTTCCCTGTTAGTGTGCTTGGCCGGCAGAGGCATATCGTTAGCTGTAGATTGCATCTTCTCGGAGAGGTTGGCCTCTTGACCTTCTTTAGGGCTTGAGATTATGATTGGATCTTCTTTTGTGGATTCGCTGGAGGGTTTGTTTGAGCTTGAGGGCTGATTTTGCATGTCCATGACGGTTTTTTCAGAATTCTTTGGTACTGCTTTGCCTTTCTTGACTTTTTGCCATCCTGTCTCATCTTCTGAGACCTGATTTTTCGGACAGTTTCTTTGAAAATGACCATGTTCATGACATTGTCGACATTTGAATGGGATCTGTTCGTAGTCGAGCTTTTGGTAGTATGTCCAATCCCCTATTTTGAGTTTAATAGCTTCGGGGAGGCCTGCCTCAAGATCGACCTCAACGCATATTCTGGCACATGAGTATTGGCCTTTGTTATCAGCTTTGTCGATGTATTTCCCTAAGGTGTTTCCAATTTTTTCAAGCGTAGGAGTGTTCCAGCAGTGGATAGGGAGGTTGGGGAGCCTCACCCAGACTGGAACTTCTGTCGGCACATCCGTTTCTGCGTTGAAGTCAGGCGTCCATCTATTGAGGTACAGTCCTTGAGGACCCATGAAGTATGGGCCATTTCTGAATATCAGATCTCGGTCTTCTTGAGCTATAAACTCAAAGATGAAGAAGCCACGACCTACAGGATAACAGGTGACACTGTGCTTTAGTTGGGGCCGCCAGTTCCTTTGAATCCAGTCGTCGGTGGTCTTGGTTGATGGCCAGAGCCCCATAAACTGTCCGACCAGGCCCCTATCAGCAAGAGCCAAAGCAACCTTGATAGGAACTTCACCAGGCAAATCGATTTCAGGGATTGATTCAAGCTTCTTGATGAATTTTGGAACGGCAGGAACTTTAGGTTTCGAGCCAGAGGGTCGTAGGAGCAGGTTGAAAGCATCAGAAGCGGAGGTAGGGGGAAGCCCTCCCCCAGATGCCGCCATAGCGACCGAGAGAGCCGAGCAGCGGCTGGAAGCAAGCTAGGGCATAGCAGACACCGTCGCGGCTAGGTCTATCAATTGAAGTTCGATAAAAGATGATATCCCATTGCTTCTAGGTTGAAGAGATGTTAATAGCGTGTGTCAGTCCAATTTTGTAATTCATGCATTCAATAGGTGCCCAATACTGTTGATGTATATGTAACTTCGGAATGTATTTCACATATATGTATATTGTATTCCTATAGAGATGTTATGATTCCTCTATACGGAAGTGGTTGTATTCCTATAGAGATGTTATTATTCCTCTATACGGAAGTGTCGTCATTTATATTGTAAGTGTCGTAACTTATACTTGATGGGTTATTAGACCACCTTGTTGGGGTCGGCCCTGTATAAGTCACGTGGGTCAAAGGGTTATTAGACCACCCTATTGGGGGTCGGCCATGTGGGTCAAAGGGTTATTAGACCACCCTAGTGGGGGTCGGCCTAGTCAGCATTATGTTAAGTGGTTAAGTTGAGGCCGACCTAGTTGAGTAAAGGTCAAGTCAAGTTAGTGTATAAATAGAGAGTGTGTCTCTCTCATTTTACACATTCTATTCTCTCACTCACACTTGGGAGAGTGGCGCACTTGTGGAGGAGGAGGCTCTGCTGCTAGGAGAAGACTATCTCTTGTATTCTGGTTGTATCATTGCTCTATCTATCTCTGAGGAAGTTATTGGGGTTTTTCACCTTTATGGTTTTCCCCAAGTAAACTCTGTGTCTCTTGTGTGCTTGCATTATTGTGTCCATGATTGATATGATGTAGATTTGCTGTACATGTTGTTCTCTCAGTTAAGATCCTAGATCAGATTGAAGTAAATTCTGGAAGTTTAACAAATACAAGTATAGAGGACACACAATTAGATTTCCTCAAGAAATACAAAGTGTCGTCAATATATTGCCAAGACATATTAAATACCTTGACATAACAATCATGGTATCCTAAAAGGGACAGTAGGGATCGGACTACAATTTCACAGTTAAAAAGGAGAATGTATATAATGCATTGATGTATAAAGTTGAACATGATCCATTTTATCATGATGTTCGAATTGATTTTTTTGCACTTGATGAGTTGCCAGAAACTCCAATTGATGTCTTGCAAATGATTAATATTGTTACAATACCATATTTGAACAAAGAAATAGAAATGGCAATATTAGAAGGAATTACAAGGGTTGATGAGATGTTAGAAGGTTGTTAAACAACATCTTTTGCATCCAGGCCTCCAAATGCATCGAGGGAAATTGAACTTATTTGAGCTTGGGAAAATAACCCTAATGGAGAGGATGAAAATCCAAATCCTGAATTGACAGATGTCATTAATTGGCCCATAATAGGTCTGTCTCTGATAAATGAGTATAACACTGAATGATTGTTTGATATGGCATTTCCAACATTGTTTCCTAAAGGATAGGCATATATTTTACATCCTCAGTTGCGTAAGGTGCATCTTCACGAGTATGCAAGACATCTTCTTAGATACCATGACAATAGATTTGGAAAACATCTTTGATTTGTATATTTATTGCTTAATGTCATCACGAGACATCGATCCCAGGATTCTTCTATGGTTTTTGTTAAACATAATATGTCAAAACTACCAAAAACGATCGATTACTTGTGAGAACATCTACATAATCTACCCGCTTCTCAAATTGTTGATAAACTAATGAGATTCGGTATTGTACTAAGAGGAACATGTGCATATTGGAGCAAGTGTCAAGGAGAATTATCTGACATGATTCAACAAATAGGAAGTCCCACAATATTCTTCACATTAAGTGCAACAGATATGCAATGGCCAGATTTGCATAAATTGATGCCAGCAAAATGCCCTGAAGATCCAACAGAAGCAAAGAAGTGGAGACATAAAAATGTAATTCACAATCCTCATATTGTATTGAATTACATGCATTTGAGGTATACAATGTTTTGAAAAGAGATTTTTAGTCAATGTCATCATGTTACAGATTATTGGTCACGCTATGAATGGCAGCATAGAGGATCTCCACACGTGCATGGTTTTTTGTGGTTAAAATATGCTCCAAATATGGAAACTTTGAATTGGCAGGATCCTGATCAGGTCATATTTGTAAGAGAATATTTTGATAAGATTGTACATGCATGGAACCCATGTAATACACATCAGATAAATATTCAACAACTCAAACAAGGTGGTGACAATAATCCTTGCTTGAAGGATATAGAACATATATTTCAAGTTAATCCAGAGAAATATTATGCAAATCTTCTTAATTATGTTGAGCATCACATAACATGCAATGAGAGAAGATGCCTCTGAAAGATAGGTAGAAGATTGTTATGTCGATATAAGTCCCCATGGAAATTGTGTAACATACCAAAATTATACGTTGATGAAATTGGTGAAAAAAATTCTGAAACAAAAAAAAAATGATGATAGGTTGAATACAGACAATCATGAAACATTGATAATGTGGTGTGCAAATGTGGGTTGGAAACTTGTTCTTTCGAAGTATGTGGTCATTAATTACATAGAAAAATATGCAGCAAAAGTTGAAAAGGGATCAGAAACCTTCCATGATATAGACGTCTGTTGACAGAGACATAGGGGCACAAGAAACATGCCATATGCTTCTGTAGCTTTCGCTTTCAGAATGTAGTCATCAATTTGTGGTTTTTAATGTTGGCATGAAAGTTTTCAAACATGTTCATGTTGATGTATATGTAACTTCGGAATGTATTTCATATATGTATATTGTACTCCTATAGAGATGGTATTATTCCTCTATACGAAAGTGTTTGTATTCCTATAGAGATGTTATTATTCCTCTATACGGAAGTGTCGTCATTTATATTGTAAGTGTCGTAACTTATACTTGATGGGTTATTAGACCACCTTGTTGGGGTCGACCATGTATAAGTCATGTGGGTCAAAGGGTTATTAGACCACCCTATTTGGGGTTGGCCATGTGGGTCAAAGGGTTATTAGACCACCCTAGTGGGGGTCGACCCAGTCAGCATTATGTTAAGTGGTTAAGTTGAGGCCGACCTAGTCAAGTAAAGGTCAAGTCAAGTTAGTGTATAAATAGAGAGTGCATCTCTCTCATTTTACACATTCTATTCACTCACTCACACTTGGGAGAGTGGTGCACTTGTGGAGGAGGAGGCTCTGCTACTAGGAGAAGACTATCTCTTGTATTCTGGTTGTATCATTGCTCTATCTATCTCTGAGGAAGTTATTGGGGTTTTTCACCTTTATGGTTTTCCCCAAGTAAACCCTGTGTCTCTTGTGTGCTTGCATTATTGTGTCCATGATTGATATGTTGTAGGTTTGTTGTACATGTTGTTCTCTCAGTTAAGATCCTAGATTAGATTGAAGTAAATTCTGAAAATTTAACAACCTACACACATGTCAAATGACACCCTTTCTCAAACATGTTTTCATATTAAATACAAGCAAGTACATGAATTCAAATTGTTTCAAGTAAAACAAACCTCATCCTAAATCACTTCATTAAACATATGAGAAATGACAAGTTTTTTTGGGGGGGGTGGGGGGGGTGAGAAAATGATCTTATTAATTTAGAAATGAATATTTACAATAGCAATTTACCTAATTTTGATCTTATGTGCTTCCTTCACAAACTCTCTTAATCCTCTATCCTTAGCCACACACTTCGATCCTTTGTTGATGGTGATATGAAATATCTTGTGCTACATGGAGGAATCAATCGACTAATTATTGAGTTCTCATTGAAAATCAAAGTGATCTGAAATTTCCTCTCGACAATGAATATGTGAGCTCCAAGATGCTTTCACTTTCTCTAAATTCTCTCAGCGCTTAGCCGCTTGATATCACTTTTCTCTATATCCATCTCTTACCCATGGATCTTCCATTTATAGGCCAAGGAGATGACAAGGTCGATTCCAAGAATGAATGCATGTCACACAAATGGTTGGAAGGTTCCAACAAAATCCACGTCAAGGGATCTACCCCCAAACCACAGGGCACCATTGATATGGAGATGGCAGTCTTCATCTGTTTCGTTCATTCTGACTAGGAGTACCTTATATTGATGTTCCTCTTATCAAGGGTGTAAAATATCCATATAACATATTTGGTGTTGGGAACAAAACAAATAATTGAGAAGGAATTTATTTTTATTCTAATGAAATTTGTAGCAAACCAAGGTTTAAGGGACTTGTATATTATGGGTGACTCCAAACTATTGATGGACTAGTGCAATGGAAAATGTCATATTTCCATTCTAACACTTGATCCTATAATTAATAGTCATGAAGGCTAAAATTATGTTTTATCACATCTCTTACACGCATATATTCAAAGAATTTAATAAAAATTCATATTCACTTTTGAAGGATTCTCTTTATTTGTAGAAAGGTACGCTAATATATCAAAATTTCAAGGGTATACAAGCCTCTTCAAAGGTTTATTTATTGATTATGTAATCTGAGAGCTAGGTAGGAAAGAGTATGTCTTTTGGAATTAGTGATCATGTCTTCATAAAGTAAGTTTAAAGACATTTAGTGGGATTTTTTCCTAGAAGGTATAGTTACTTGGAAGACAATATATAGCTAGAATATAGGAGAAACGACATGTCCATTTTTTGCAAAATATCTATGAGGCTTTCTTATGTATATTTCTTGGAAAAAATCAACTAATCAAACATGAAACCTAATTAATATAGTGACTTTCTCTCTCCTCTTCCTCTCTTCCCCTTCTACAATTTCATGGTTTTTCCCTAAAAATGAGTGGTGACTCCACTCATTCATTCTTCCTTGTGATGGACTAGTGCCTCACTCTAACCATCACGCTAAATCTTTGACTATTCTTATTCTTTTCTAACTTACCCTTCCAGCAAGCATCTTCACACGTGCATTTGTCAAACATCTCAATTTCCTTTGAAATTGGTGTTATCAATTTGCTAATGAACTTGGTCACTATCACTTACTTGTTTGTCACTCTTGGATGAATTATATAATGGCTTAATTCTTGTATGTAGGCATATATCTTATCATTGGACTTCTATTACAACCATTTACACTATATTTTTTGTTCCTTTCAATTGATGACATGATAGAATTTATCCTTGATATAGACTTACAATTCATCACAAGTCATGAATTGTGTGGTAAGGAGGGTCACTCTATACTCACAATAATTATCCCATCATATCAAATCTTATGTGTGCATGAGTATCTCTATGAAGGATAATTGTTGTCATCTACTAATTGTTGTATTTCATAAAGGAATTTGCATTGCCTTGGTTAATCATCAAGTCATAAGGAATCCATGTGACCATCACAAGGTGAGATGTCGATGTTGGTTTCCACCTTGAGAAAGAAACCTAATATCAATGACAAACTTCCTCCATTAGTACTCAATTTCAAGTTAAAATTACTTTTTAAGGATTTATGGTGAGTAGTAAGTTCCAATGTTGTAATAAAGGATATTGATTTTTATAGCAAAGGGTGATATCCATTAGTTATCTACCTATAGACCCAACCTTCAATTAATATTAGAAACTTTGAAATTGAGTCATTCAAAGCCGTTGTATTATTTTCCTCAATTATTTCTTGTCTAAGCGCATGTCCCTACACTATAAATTCTATAGGAACTCTGTGCAAAATGATGCCATAATACCAAACTTGATTTAAGCTTGTGCTGGAAAAATTAACACATAAAAAACAATTGAGTTGTACTTGACTTCCATACACAATCATTATATTATACCAATGCAAATATTTATGTAATTAGACAAGCAAAAATATTTCATACACCATCATATACAATTACTACAGTGATATGGAAAAATATTAACTTTCTACCTTCACTACATAAATAAGTCTACACAATAATGATATGAATCATTGAATCTCTACGACACTCTTACATATCTATCAACCACTCCCATGACTCCTTTGATAATAAGAAACCAAGGTACAAATAATACATTACTAGGGAATATGTAGTGTTTCACATCCCATTTGTTCATATTTAAAATTACATTAATGTAGAAATTAAGGACAAAGAGAAAGATGGCAATAATACATTATCATTGTTGAAATTCCACCTACAAGCATTTGTTGAGTTGTCCATCCATGTCAATGTACCTATCTCAAATTGTATTGTGTGCATTTATGACCAAAAGGATATGCCTAAGTAGTGTGAACAAAATTTATGTTAGTGAAACATGGTCGCACAATAGAATTATGAAACAAGACATAAGGACATTCCTAACACAATTGGATTAACCCTACAAGGCATGCCATGTTTAACAAACCACTTAAACACATGCTCATACTTAAAGAATATTCTTGCTAACCTTGTCTCTAATACAACTTCTCTAGTTGTTGAGTTTCTTTCTTGCATCACATTATGCAAAAAATAATAAAGTTTCATGTCAAGCATCATTTCCATGATATACAAATTACATATCATATGGTTGTCACCATTATTTGAAGCTTATAACACATATTGTTCCTATATTTTGCGAAAACATACAAGAACAAAAAAATCCAAACAACGTGCTAGAGTTTCATAGACTCACCTATCGACCTTGAAAAAAATGCCTTCCTCACTCCTTCATATCATCAACATGTTAGTGAAATCTTCTTAAGAGTGTAAAGGGAGTTTGGAACCTCTTCTCTTTTATATTATAAGTATTCCATCATTAAATGATAATTTATGTTCCACTTCAAAACACATGTTTTATATGTTCTATGCTTTAATTAATACCTTGACAACAATTCAAAATTTTGAAACTAAGACAAACCCATGGTTATTGAGATTGTGCATTAGTCTTATTAATATTCTTCATATGTAGTTGCGTCCCAATATGGATTGCCTAAAGTTTTTTCAAATGTCTTTGGATCATGATTCTTTGAAACTCGATCAAAAAGAGAAGTGGCATGCTCGAATTGAGAACATGTTCAACGTTGATCTCTGGGATCATTGGCAAGATCACCAACGTCTTCGCATGTTGAATGAACCCATAGAGGAAGTGGTTGTGTTGGTTCAACTAGAGGAAAATGAGCAGGCCGAGGTGGAATTTCATTCTCATTGTCATCATCAAAAGCCGGAGTAGGAACATTGTTAAGGAAGTTGGGAGTATAATATGGCACAAGCGTCGAAGATAGATCACAAGCCACAGATGGCACATACGCCAAATTAGGCTTCCAGACCGAGATATTTTCATCATATTTAACATCTCTTCTAATAATTATATCATGGGAATGTGGTTAAGTAAGTCTACAGGATTCGACATATTACAAATATCTGTAATACCCCAATTTTGGACTTTGAACCCCTATTATATTTTGCTAAGTATTGTTTTATTTTACTTAGTTGACATTACAAGTTTGAAGAGTTCATTTCTAATGACCATGTGGACCAACACATTAATGAGATGGGAGTCATAGTCCCCTATGGGTTGGAGGGAAAATTCCAATTAATATAATAATGAGAAATTATTATTGGAGAAAATGGCAAACCCTAAAGAAAATATTTGAGAGAATAATGAAATAGAAGAAATAACAAAATGAGAGAATACACACCTAAGAGAATAACAAGTGAAAACTCATTGAAACAATTAATTCTTAACATTATGATGATTTTATCACACAAGGGAAATGGGAGCGGGGAAGAATAAGAAACCAGAGCTAAATGAAGAGAAGTACATGGGGACAGTTTTGGAGAACAAAACTGGACCAGATTAAGAGAAATCATAACCAGTTGGGTATAGCTTGGACACTTGGTTGTGTGCAGGTAGGAGAACTACCCCAAGCTTGCAGGAGCATTGCATTTTACTTTGAATAGGTTGTGATTGACTGATTCTCTTAATGGATGAGTCTTAAAATCCCCTGGAGCATCCTATAGCTCAGGAGCACTGAGTTGGATGTTGGGTTGCATGCTGCCACAAAAAGTTCCTAAATAACTTGGGGAACAAGTTAAGGGTGATTTAAAATACATACTCTGAACCAAGGGGACTGTGAACTCAGCTTGGGGGTGACCTGGAAGCAAGGAGTTCTTGCTGGTCAAAGGCTGGTTGGTTTATGCTTGGTTCCACTGGTCATCAGAATACAGATAAGTTTATATGTTGTACTTGCATGATGAATTCTATGGAACAGTATTAGGATGTGTTTATGAATAACTCTAATTTATTGTTGAATGGCTTATTTATCAGATCTATTCAGTTGTATAATGTAATATTGATTTTATGAGCATGGATCTCAACTAGACTAATAGATCTCTGTAAAATGATACAGTTTATGATCAAATTGAAAGACTTGAAATATTTATAGTTTCGGTTGATGTGAGAATGAACACATTTCTGTTTGCAGTAGGGAGACATAAATATTTTCCACGTAATGTTTTATAAGTCCGAAGTAGATAATACAGAGTGAATATGGTTTATGTTCTATACGAGGGTTGTATTAAACATATTTAATATAATACATGTTTTTGTATTAAACATATCCCAGTATTTGACAGAGTTCATGTTCTCATTTTAAATGGTAGAAATGGGGCAGACATGTAAACCGTGAGGTTTACATGTCAAGCCCTTCTATTACTTAAATATTTTATGCTAGTGTTTAATTAAAAACTCAAAAGGGGCTTAATGTAATTATGTCCATTTCTTTTACATTTAAGCATAAACCCTATGAATGCTAAGATTTATATCTATAGTAATTCGAGTTTGCAGTTTCGACACAGTCTTATACTCAGTGAAATTGGTCGTGAATGACTTTTACTTCAGCATGGAATTTCCAAGTTAATTATTTCGCAACTGAAATGAACTACTTAATATTTTATTTCGGGTTGGATTCTCGATTTGAATCCCATTACTGGGTTAAACATTCATCATTAAATTCTGAATCCCATTTTATGCTTCCAATGTGGTTTATATTTTTATGATTGCCATTACCCTTGGCATTGGTCGAATCATGAGCTACTTGGTTTCTACACTGAGTCTTTGTATAATAACTAAAATCCTGTATTGATGCATTGTTTTCAGAATGTAAACATTATATGCGGATAAGGGTTTTACCCACGATTCCATAAATTATACCCAGTATGCATATTAATTGTTCTGTGCTGCATCATGGCTGGGAATGCGATTATATATATATAACTGGATCAGAATTACCGTTGTATGCTCACGATTCACACCGTAATCATTTAAACATTTAAGGTTGCATTTAACATCATGAAGACGATGCCATTTAAATAATGCAGTTACCATATTACTGTAAATATGTATATCTATGCGTACCTATATGCTCGAAGAGCGTTTAGAAAGTAAAACACATTCATACTAAACAACAAGTGTTGGGAAAGGAATAACCATTGCATGCATATTTTTTCATATCATATACAGCATTAAATGACCAGAAAGATCTCGGCAATTCATGGAAAAACGCATATCAAGCCGGGCTTCTTTTCTTTCAACCCTTACGAATTAAATTAACATTTGCATAAACAGCCAAGGCATAATCAAAATTATATAGTTTCCATTTAATATAGTTTGGAATAGTCTTATACAAAATCCCGACGCACCTATCTGAGACAGAGCGTCGTTGGAGCAGTGAAAGTCTACGCACGATTGGGAGTTACCTCCTTAAAACATCACTAACATTTAACCCAGTGTACAATTTTGCACTGTTATGTCAAAATATATGACTAATGTTGTGGAGATCATCTTCGCAGGGTAGGCATGATGCCTCTACAAACTTGGCCAATGGCCATGTTCATTTTAAAAACAACGAAAGCATGAAAAAAACCCTAGCCACCAGCCTAACCCTTGTTTTAAGTAACTCGCCCCCCACCAACGGGGTAAAACACACCCGACGTGGTTGGATTGGCGAGTTACCTAGAAAGTGAAGCAACCTCTCCCACAGTCGGAGACGGTTATAGGATTTCACCATGAGTGCGCCCCACCTCCACCATGTTATGGTTACCTGCATAACGAACTACACGAAGTTAAACCCAAGGTAAAAGAAAACTTGCAAGCAAAAGTATTAACCATACTGAACATGATGTAAACACGGTGAAAGTGGACATGTTACATGTAGGGGAGTGGAATCGCATCCCAGCTTCTCCTGTGCACACAGACAACAACAACGTTGGTTAGAATTGGCAAACAAATGCTTTACGAACAACCTGTCAACAATCTATTTAATTAAAGTATAAATACAGAGAAGCCAGGGGGTATTTACCTTCGCAAGCATGGCTAACGTCAGGAACCTTCATACGTGTGTTCTGTAACGCACCATGGTGTCGAAGCCATCACACTGTTTTTCTTAGCATCCACCTTCTGCGTAGAGCAGCAGCTCTCTGCGCGAAGCCTCAACACAACAACAATGAATACTGTCAAAGCTCAACCCCTATCAAATGTTGTTGCACCAGGAAGGGAAGGTATTGGTAACCACTGCAACTGGTGATCGAGGAATTAATGCCAAAACCGTAAAGTTGTTGGGCGTGAAGATCATCAAATCCAGATCAACGGCGTGGTTTGTTCCTGAATGCCCATAAACTAGTTAGGATCGAATCAACGGACCAGAGTAGCTAGATGATTTAATGGAGTCTGCAGAAGCGTACGTAGTACGCCTTGAACGTGGCATTATGGTTTCAGGGCATAGCTGTTTGTGGGAGCTTCATTAATGGAGTCGACCCACCTTTCACCACGTTGACGTGAATCGTAACGCAGCAAGTGTTGAACCATTCCACGCGGGCGAGATTTTGTGCATACTTGCCATCATGGCAACCCGAGCAGGGTTTAAAACGTAAGGTTTGGGTTGGTCAAGCCTACGTGGCATGAGCCACATCACCACTCAGGCCACCATTTGGAACGAGTAAACCGTGGACCAACCAACGTAACGTCATTATAATCCATGCATAACTTTAGTTTATATGGTATGTTTTTACATAGCCCCGGTTCACTATTTCGTGGCTAATGGCCACCCTTGGTTTATCCACGAGGAAGAGCGAATTCATTACACTAAGTTTTATACCTATAAAGTGTTAGGGTTAGCTCTTTAATAATTGTGGGGTCGACAACTCACTAGCGCCCGATTTTATTACACATTATTATGTTGGCTACATAAGCCAAGGCCCATAACGTTGGTTTATATATGTATAAATATAATTACATATTTATATTTATATATATTATATGTTGGGTTTATAACATCAAGTTCTCATGACTTGGTTAGTATGTATATAGTTATATGCATATAATGCATATTATTAATGCATTGCCTAGTATATTATTAATGTATTGCATATTATATTATTAAGGTATTGCATATTACTTCAAGCTCAAAAGTTGGTTGATATATATGTATGTATTTAATTTTATATATATATATTGTAATTAAAATCAAGTTCTTTAATGTTGGGTTTTGGACAATGCATTCACATGTAGAAGTATTCAAATGTTCCTATATTGAATTTAAGTGATAGGTGTAATGTATATATATACATATGTATGTTTCATGTTAGGTAGTATTTAATCTTGTTTACAATTCATATAGAGGTTAGAATGTAACATAGTCGTGACTTCAGGGGGCCTCTATTGCTTACGTATTTATTCAAGTGGAGTATATTATATAAGATGTGAGTATTGATGGTGCGTATAGTTTGTAAGACTATAGAACTTTAGTGAAAGTCATGACGGCTATTCTGTTGGGAGTTTTGATGTGCATACTCTTATACGGTTAAGCATAAGACATGTTTTTATTTGAAGTTCACATCTTGTGGCGTAGTATTAAAGCAGTAGTGTTCGGACATTAGACTCATACAAAAAAAAAAATAGTAAAGACGAGACATGACAATATCCAACAAATATGCACTTTTCACTTTTAGGCTATGGTGCTTTCTTGTTTTCATTAGGAATATGAGCATGTGCTTCACTATCAAACACACGGAAGAGAATGACATCTAGTGTAATGTTATTGCATGCTTCTTCATGTGTTATATATTTAAAGCTTTAGTGGGAGTGTGTTTAACTATGTAATTGGCACAATTAATAGCTTCAGCTCAATAATGAAGACTTAGTCCCTTAGCTTGGAGCATACAATTAGCCATTTATTCTAATGTGTGATTCTTTCTCTTAGCAACACCATTTTGTTATGGTGTATATGGAAGAATATGTTGCATTTGAATTCCCTGTGTAGTGTAGTAAGCAATAAATTCGTTGTTTACATATTCACCTCCATTATCTTTTCTTAAGTTGTGTATTTGATGTCCAGATTGTTTGTCTACAAGGGTCTTGTAGGATGAAACTTGTCGAAAACTTCACTCTTAAGTTTTAAGAAGTAAACCCAAGTGTGTCTGGAGAAGTCATCAATCAAATTTAAGAAATACTTGGAGCCAAATAAAGAAGCAAAAGGAAGCGGACCACACAAATCATTGTGAACAAGTTGCAAAGGGGTCGAGGCGTGCCAACAGACACATAATTTTTCAAAAATGCCCCAATGATGTTTGTCAAGAACACACCCTATACAAACACCATCTTTGCAAGATACAAGAGGAATACCAACCACCATTTTTTGATTACATAGTTGTTGTAATGAGCGATAGTTTAAATGACCAAATCATTCATGCCAAAGTTTGCTCAATTCATCGATATGAGCAATAGAAATTGAGGGAAACGGTGATGAACCAAAGTTATTGAATCTATACAACATATTAATCTCATCAACAATTCTAGTAGCTAGTACATGCTTAGTATCTTTGAAATCCTTGATTGTAACTTGGTGAGGTGTAAATGTCACAAACTTACCTTCACCAGAATGAGTGGTTTGATAGACTAACAACAAATTGCAGGAAATTCTTGGAACACGTAATACATCATTGAACTAACCATCATCTACCTGAACTATTCCAAATCTCACAAAAGTAATAGATCTATCATCATGAACAAATATTTGTATGGTGTTACATTCATTCATAGTAGAAAATATGGCTTTATCCTTATCCATATGATAATATGCTCCAAAATCAATGAGACACTCATTCAAAGAAGAGGAATAAGATGCATTGAAGGAAAAACTAGAAGCACAAAGTGCATGTCCATGAGTTGTATAGTTAGAAGATGAATCAAGGTTGATGTTATGTCGATTCATTGATGTCACCAAGGCCGCAATATTCTTGAGACACTTGGATTCCATATGACCATATTTCTCACAAAAATTGCAATGGCGCCCTGTCTTCTTATCTTTCGATTCGGTTTTCTTGTCACCATTGGAAGGATAAGTTGGCTGAGTGGGTTTGGGACCCTTGTTTTTATTATTATTGCAAGGATGTTGTTTCTTGGGATTCTTGTTTTTTTTTTCTTTTGTTGTGCCACTAAGGATTTGCTAGATGTATCACAATTGTTAATTACTCCAAGATGTATGGGATTATCTTGCTCTCTAATAAAGGAATTAAAAAAAGATTAAAGAGTGAGTTTTGTATAGTGAGCCCCTAGAGATTCTTTCATAGAGTAAAATTTAGATACAAAAACATAATGGACGGTACTAAGCTTGGAAAGAATATGAGCAATGCATTGCTTGTATTTCCTTTTTATGTTGCATTCTTCAACTAAAACTCTAAGGGTTTTGTACTCAGATAAATAGTATTGAATGCAAGAGAAATCACCTAGATTTAAAGTAACCAATTCATTTTCAAGTAGGTGACCTTGAATCTCATTGTGTTTACCAAACATAGTTTTTAATTTTTCCCAAGGCTTATCTGGTTCATCAATTCCTTGAAGGTGGAATCATAAATCAGTAGAAATTAGCATCTCGATCCATGGGGTTCATCACATTTATTGTCCCATTTTTTTCTTATCATCAACAATGGGTTCAATTTATTTTCCCAAGGTAATCTGGTAAAGTCCCCCTCTTCATAGGACATCCTCCATAAGTGATTTCCATGAGAAGTAGTTGGTACTGGTAAGCATAATATCACATGGAGTGTTCATATTAAAATACATAAATAATATGGATTTAAAAATAGAAACTAATGGTCTAGATGCAAAGATCTCAAAAAAATAAGCAATCTCAAAAAACGTAGCATCACTTAAATAAAATACATATAACTACTAAATGTACTAGAGCAATTGATTCCATTTCTGATTCCATTTCAGGAAGTCGAGGCCAATCGAGGCCAATATTTTTTATTGACTCCATACTCTTTGAATAAGTTCCATGTACACACAGTAAAACTTCTTTTACTATAATTTGTACATTGCATGGAAGGTCCACTAATTTCGTGAAAAAGATGTAATGTGGGGTCTATAAAAATGCAATTATATAGGGCCTAAGTGTACATTTGCGGCATGTGAATTTATGTTGTGCTAACGCATGGGCATCTTTCACAGATGATAGGAAAAGTTTTGTTTATGACTAACTTATTGAAGCTATCTGATTTTTTGAAATGTTGATGATGTACATTTTTAAAATTACATTGAAGCTAAGTGGTTATGAGGAACAAAGTACCTTTTCAAAATTACACGTCGTGTTGTTTCGTAGACAAAAACTTAAACCTCTATATGATTTGTAATAAAAAGAGGTGCCAACAATGGCAAAACTCTACAACAACCTCTATTTCTCTCTTGTTTGGCGTAAATCCAAATAGTAACTAAGACATTGAATTAAAAGATTCAAAAATGGATGAGTGAAAATAATTTATATTGTAATATGGAATTCATGAACTCTTCTAACATACATGCCAAAAATAAAATGATGGTTCACATGGAGGAGTGTTAAATCCATGAAAATAAAGTTAGCTTGTGTGAAGGAAACAACCTAGCAATATGTGCATATACAAATGTTGCACATGTAGGGGAAGACAAATTTCCATTACCGCATCTCACTCTGGTAGGTATGCAAATATTTCCAAGTCAAAAGCTACAAGGACTTCTTTTGTTGTATGACATTATTTAGCTATCATGTATATGTATCTACATGGCTAAGGTTCTTGAAGGGGTAATTATGCAACTAAGGTTTTGAGATACCAAATCTAATTGAATATGCCACTAAGATTCAAGTGTTAGAATATTGTTTGTATCCATGGGCTCAATGGGAGGTTCTTGATCCTTTGGAGGAGGGGAGCCATTGCTACCATTTTCATTTCTCGAGTTTAAACAAATGGTTGTGTTTGTGTTGGTGGCTATTGTCATCTTGGAAGGTGTTGGTATTTCCCTTTGATATTATAAGCCTACAAAACTTGTAAAAACATGCCACATTATATTTATTGCCCCGTATATAAAAATAAATAAAGTTAAACATCCATGATTAGGAGTGGATACATTTAAAGAAACAATTATTTATATAACATAGATTTCATCCCCTAAGAGACACACAACTTCTACACATTGTATATTTGGCATACAAACTCAAAATTGGGAAATTGAGGGCTCGTTAGAAAGATTATTTCAAGCACTACATAATACAACCACTCATTTTTTGAAAATTCATCAGAATCCCTTCGACATCATGTGCAGGGTTTAGCTCATGTGGAGCCTACCTAATGACCTATGAAAAGGCTAACATTGAAAGTTTGCAAACTATGCTTATTTTTTATGAAATTTAATTTGGTTAGACTAGACATGTATTTTTTTTATATATGGGAGGGTTTTAAAACTCAAAAATAAGATAGGAATGGAATTAATGTGATTTTGAATTCCAGGAAGTAGCTCGGTGGTAGAGTTTCACAATTAAAAAATTGTTGTTGTTGACCACCAAAACTGTAACACTCTTCTATTTTACTAGGTGTTAATTAATTTAGTTATCTAGTTAATTTTATTTAAACACCAATCTAGTTTCATAAGTTTTCAAGTGTAATTTCTTTTTGCATAATTTATAAGTTGCTAAGCACAATTCCTTTCATGTTCAACTTCTATTAGTCACTATAGCTTTCTTTCATATTCACTAATCTAACATATTCAGTTTTTGTCACTCACAGTATAGTATTCTTTCATATTCAACTAAATAAATTTCAACAACTTAATCATAGTAAGAAATAGTATATTGCCTCTAGAAACTATTTGATTTAACAATCCATTCTTTAGCAGTCTTCTCCACATAAGTATTGCCCAAATTGGGATTAATCCTACTAGCTAACTAGCAACTCAATTATGAGTTTTAAGAAACCTGTGGGATTCCTAGCCCTTTGTGCCCACAAGTCTAACAACAACAGCAATAGTAGTGAAAAAATCTCAAGGTTCTAGTTCAAGGTTCAATAATCCTACAACTTTTTTCCTTATCCGATAATAAGTCCCTCAAAGTTTGTATCCCTAACCATCTTCCAAGATCCCCTTTTATCAAGTTTCTCCATCACATTCCTAGACCTTCAAGAAGGGCCCTATGAAGGTCCAATATAATATAATAATAATTCACCTACTTATCATTAATGATTTGAAAACCCACTCAGTAAAGCAATTTCACATTTAATCCAATTCACACCTCATAAGTTACATATAGTTCAAAATACAATAAAACATGAATTCACCTATTTATCATTAATGATGCGACAACCCACTTAGCAAGGCAATTTTACATTTAATCCAATTCATATCTTGTAAGTTACAATCAATTCAAGATATAATAAAATATGAATTTATCATAAATAATATAATAGCCCACACAATAAGTTAATTCACATTGCATAAATTGCACATCTTATCTTTTATTGAAATGAAGTTAAATTCCAAATGAAATGCAGGTTCCCACTTTTAATAGATTAATATAACTAAATCCTAAATGAAAGTAAATAAATCTCAAATGAAGGTTAAACATATGCATGCAATTTCCCCCGGGGGTGTAGACCAAGTGGTGATAGAGTGTATTGTTAAGGCACTCCTTGCGACATTACGAGTTCAAGCCTCAGCTAGCCCATGCCCCATCTTGGGGGGTTGTGTGGGTGCACCTAGAGGTATAATGGTAATGAACAAGAATCGACCCCGTGTCACATAAGTACGAGCCATGCCCCAATTGTTGATTCCCCTAAAAAAAAAATCATAATCATACAATTAACCTCTTATGACACCTTCCATGCATCAAACATTTAACCATGCCATTTTAATAGCTAATATGTATAATGATTATAGTGTATGCATGTGAATATGATGAACTAAACGCAATGATGCTAACCTTGTGACACGGAAAAACCTAAATGAAAAGATGACTAGTCCTTGAGACGAGACTTGATGACACTATAGAACAAATTTGGGAACCTGCTCATTTGTTGCTCGCCTAGGGTTTTCAATTGATCAACTAGGGTTTCTATGGAACCTCCTCCTCCTCCTCCGGATCCTAGACCGGAGGAGCGACACCATCTCTTGGAGGATGGCTTCAGAAGAATAGTGGTAACTCAACCCTCCTCAAGCAAAACAGTTATTGCCTACGATTCGAAGTTTGTGAAGCGAGTCGCGGTCCCATAAGGCAAGCTATCTTCAACAACTTCTAAATACAAAGCCACAGTTCTAAATGAAAAAGGGTTAATTGGTCATTTTACTGGGTTATGGCCCTCTCTGTGAGCCATAGAAACTTGGCTAAATAAGAACTAGCGTCCATTGATTCAAGGCAAAGTCCAAAAAAAACTTATGCAAAAGAGGCCTTTTTGTTTTCCTTTTTTAAAAGAAGGAGGATCATGACTTAATTTTTAAAAATGGGTCATATTTTATGGGTCCAAGGGGCATGTATCTCAACAAATGGGATCATTCCTTTGATCCGGAGAAGGAAATTCCTTCCACTATTCATGTGTGGGTTAAGCTCCCTCACCTTCCGTTGCACTGTTGGAACAACGAGGACCTCAAAGCCATTGGGAATTCTTTAGGAAAATTCATAGACAAATCAGATCCAAAGCCCTCGATGTTTTCCTATGCAAGGATCTGCGTAGAGGTGGACTTAGAAAAGGATCTTCCTGAAGCGATAAACTTAACAATGGATGGCTGGAACCACCTTCAAACTATGGATCATGAAAAAATACCTTTCAAATGCAAAGTTTGTCATGAGTACAGGAATTTTGCAAGATTATGCCCAGAAAGGAAGCAGCAAGACATAGAAGAGGCCTCAGGAGAAGAATAGTTTCCAAGTTCTTTCTAATGAGGAAGATGAAGAAGAGAAGGAAATGCCAAAAGAAAAAATAGGTGAAGAAAACAAGGAACCAAAAGCAACAACAATATTGGTAGAAGTGGGGCAAGAGGATAACTATGTTCCAACTCTTCCCTCGCAAGCTTATATAAAGGTCATATCAGAGGCATTGCTTAGCTCAGGAGGATCAGTAACGAGATCCGGATCCAAGGCTCACCTGGAAGAAACTTCAGAAAGCAAAGAAGAAGAAGCAGAACTGCATACAAAGAAAGGAAGAAAGCCTAGTAAAACTTTAAGAGATTTGGAAGTATCTCGCGAAAAGGCGGTGGGCATGCAAGCCAGCTTAGATCAACATGTAAGAGTAATTTCATCAGGAAAGCAAATTCAAGGGACAATGGAGGAAAATCAGCACAAGATCACACTTCAAAATTAGAAGAAATAATGAAAATTGTCTCTTGGAATTGTAGAGGGTTAGGTGGAAAACAAAAATTAGAAGCAGTGGAGAGATTAAAGAAACTTGAATCTGCCTCAATCTTCATGCTCCAGGAGACAAAAATGCATGAAGAAGATAGCAAAGGGGTAATGAGTAGAATTTGGACAAATGGATAAGGTAAAGCAGTTAGTGCAATAGAAGCATCAAGTGGAAATTTAATTTGGTGGGATAAAAACCATTATAGTTTAAGATCATCCTCAAAAAATAAATATTGGCTATTTATGGAATTAGAAGATATAGTAAACAAGGAAGTAGTATGGGTGGGAAACATTTATGGACCTACCCTACCCAGGCTCAAGGAAGAATTTTGGAACACTTTAGATAATAAAAAAACGTGAAGGGAAGTTGCAAAGCCCCTGTATAATCACAAGGGATCTTAATGTTACTATTTCGGCCAAGGAGAGAAGAGGAGGGACCAAGGTCAAAGACCCTTACAGAGAGAAATTGGAATATCTCATAGCTGCTTGGAACTTGATTGAAATAAATACAAAAAAGGATAAATTTACTTGGAACAACAAGCGAGCGGGTCTGGGGCACATCGCAATGAGACTAGACAGATTCCTGGTAAGTTCTTCCTTCCTGAGCAAACCTTCTCTTCCTTAATAAAAAATTATGGCTTCTGTGGTCTCTGAACATAGACCTATAGCTCTCTATTTTACCATAATCAGTAATCTTGACCCTATCCCTTTAGATTCAACCCAGTATGGATGAAATCAGAGGGAATCCTCGATGTTATACAAGAAGCTTGGAACATTTTTGTAGTGGGATCCCCGAGTTACATATGGGAAACCAAACTAAGAAATGTCAAGCTAGCACTTAAGAAGTGGGCCACTGTAAACTATAAGGACGTAGGTGCGGAAAATAAAGAAGCTCAAGAGGAATTATACCAGCTGTAAGGAAAAATTGAAGCGTTTCCAGTGACAGAGGAAGTTTTGTTAAAGGAAAAAGAGTTGGATAGAAGAATCTAAGAATTGGCAAGAAAGGAGGAAGAGGAATGGCGTCTGCGATCTAGAAGCCTTTGGACAAAAGGAGGGGAGAAAAACACTTAGTTTTTTCACAACTAGTGTAAAGAGAGGCAGAGAAATAACATCATCTTAGAGTTAAATAAAGACGATGTGAGAAGATATCATACCAACAAGAAATAAAATCCTTCTTTGAAAATCTTTATAGTGAAGAGGAAGGAGATGATCATAGAGAAATGGAGTAGTTATGAGAAGATATTCCTTCCTTAGTTTATGAGGAAGAGAACTCTCTCTTGTGCCTTCCAATATATGAGGATGATGTCTTTAAGGTTGTTTGGTCTATACACCCTGACAAAGCGCCTAGGCCAGATGATTTCTCTATCAATTTATATAGAAAATACATAATCATAATGCTAAATTGGACGAGAAATCGGGATAAAATAGGAGATTCCACCAAATATTCTTGTATTGCTCTTGTCCCCAAAGAAAGGAATCCTCCCTCCATTAAAAGATTCATGTCGATCTCCCTTTGTAATTCATCCTACAAAATTCTCACCAAAATCGTGTCCAACAGGATAAAAAAAAAAGGTCATTCCAAAGCTCATATATGCCAATCAAGGAGGTTTCATCACTGGGAGACAGATCTATGACAACATCTTATTGGTCTAAGAGGAAATACATTCAAGCAAAAAAAGGAAAGAAGTTATAATGTCTATCAAGCTAGACCTAACCAATGCCTTTGATAGAGTTCAACATGAATTCATTTATTTGGTTCTCGGAAAGTTTGGTTTCTCCTCTTCCTTTATCAAATGGGTTAAAGAATGCATAAGTACGCCCTGGATATCTCCCCTGGTGAATGGCCCCCCACTGATTTCTTCAGCATAACTCACGGGCTTCGACAAGGTTGTCCCATGTCTCCTTTTCTTTATATTTTGGTTGTTGATTCTTTGAGTAGAAGACTTAACATGCTTTTATTGGAAGGAAATATCCGAGGCATTACAATAGAAAAAGGAGTTCATCCCTATGAATCATGCGCAATTCACAGATGAGATGTTCCTTATGGGGTGTGCTTCGGTACAAATAGATAGAAGGTTTAAAAATACATTAGATATTTTTTTTTCTGAATGCATCAAGAGGACAAGCTAATTCAGACAAAATCTATTTGTATGGATGGAACTGTAGCCCCAAGATACTAAACGATATATCTCAAGTCCTAGGATTCAAAGCACAGATGGAATGGACATCGTTCAAATATTTATGGGTGCCTATCTCTCTGAAAAAAATCAACTCTGCAATTTGGCATCCTATTGTTCAAAAAATAAAAGATAAGATGTAGTCTTGGGGAATGAGGTGGTTGAACCTAGCAGGGAAAGTAACTCTCATAATTTCAGTTTTGTCTTCATATCCTTTATATCTCATCACCTTGATTCTTTCCCCCAAGGGTGTCATGAATAATATTAGCCTTGAGATAGGGAAATTCCTTTGGCAGGGGGCAAGGACCTCCACACAAAAATTATACCTCGTGAAATGGAATATTGTTAAGGAACCCAAGGAAAAAGGAGGGCCTGGAGTAAGAGAACCAAAGCAAATGAATATAGCTATGGGTGCCAAATTGATATGGATAATGAAAATGAGGAAAAAAGAATGGTGGAATGAAGTCATACGGAATAAATATATAAGGAAACCTCGCTTGAGATGTTTAGATAATGGTTTGGAAGGTACATGGTCTCCAATCTGGGATCTTTGTAAATCCTCTGCTGGTCTAATAAGAGATTCTCTTCACTGGATCCCGAGAAATGGTAAAAGGATCAAAATATGTATTGAAAATATTCTCGGGTATCCCCCCTGGGAACAATCTTAGATCTTGAAGGTATTCACACATGGTTGCATGAGAACAGATGTATAAGCCTTGATGACATTTTAGTTTGGTTAAGCAATGGAGCTTGGAAAAGTTGGAAAATCATAAACCCCCCATCTCATATTCAATATGAACTTTTATCTTTCCTTACTCTCTTGTACAGGAAGGATCCCATTCATATAAGGGAGAAGGATCGTAGACATTGGGGTTCAAGTGGATATTACTTGGTCAAAGTTGGATACAAAAAACTAGAGGTTTTTTCTCACCAGACACCTTCAACCAGCTTGTGGACTAAGGTATGGAATCCATACTTCCTCCCGAAAATCAACTCCTTCTTTTGGTTGCTAATGAATAATAAACTTCTTACAGTTGATAACCTTCAAAATAGAAGGATTGAACGTCCCTCATGGTGTGTTGTATGTATGTCTTCTAAAGAAGACTCTAGTCATCTCTTCCTCACTTGTGATTTTTCCAAGAAGGTTTGGGAAAAAGTGTTGGGGAATCTATGTGTGAATCTATTTATGCCTGGACAAGTTCGGGAGCTAATAGGGAACTGGAAAAGAACTTATCCAAGCTCGATGCGAAAGAAACCAATCCTTCAAAGAATCTGGAATGCCCTCCCTAAGAATATATGTTGGCAAATCTAGAAAGAGAGGAACAAAGTGATTTTTGATGACAAGAGAGCGGACTTCAGTAGGGTAGCATACAGAGTTGTAAATTTACTAGCTGAAAGTATGACTTCTCATGGTATTTCTATCCCTAACACAGAACCTCTATCGTGTAGAGAGGCAAGCTAGGAAAAATATTTTCTTCAAGTGAGCTAACTTCAATCCAAAATGAATGAAAGGAAGTCCTCATAATGGGAAATCAGGAAAAGCAAAAAGGAATTCAAACTTTGGTGGAATAAGCAACAATGTTTCTATATGTTCTTTGATGGGGCTTCCAAAGTCAACCCAGGGGACGCAGGTGTAGAGGGATCATTTTTTATCCAGGAGGAAAAACAGTCAATTCCTTCGCATGGGGACTAGGAACAAAAAACAACAATGAAGTTGAATGGTTGTCTCTCCTCCTTGGCCTAGACTTAATCTTGACATTGGAAATCCCAAAACTAATGGTCTTTGGGGATTCTAAGCAGGTAATACATAAGATGATATATGGATATGAAACAAGAATGTCAAGATGTAGGAGGATTCATGAGCAAATAACCCATATCAATAAGCCGCCTTCCATTTCTTATTTCCACATATTGAGGGAGAACAATGGATTTGCGTATAAATTAGAAAATTAAGGAACTCAGAATACACAAGGAATTGTAATTTATGCAAATAGGGAAAGGGTGAGCAAATGTGTCCCATAAAAATCCCTTGCATAATGTTTTTAGTCCATAACAACTTGGAAGGTAAGTGTATCTCTAGGCTTGTGGGGTCGCTCCCCTTCTCTCCACGACAGGGGACACGTGGCTTGATGCATGAAGGGGACAAATCTTTCCTTCTTGAAAGGCCAAGCCCTTGAGGAGTAATTAAACATGCATTGGCAGTCTCCTCTACAATTAAGGAGCAAGCCCACACAAGTAGCTTTAAAAGTTTTCTAATGGAAGCAACGACGAATAAGAGGGATAGTGCATCGATCCCATTTCTCATTCAGCTAGTGGAGGTCACGGGGATGTTAGGGTATCACGAGAACAATTCAAAACAAAAGGAAATTTGCGAGCTTTTTCAAATTCTCCCCTTTTGGAACTCGATTTCAATAGACCATGGTCACTCTCAGGAGCACAGTAAGTTAATCTCGTCTCCTAAGACAAAGGTAATGGCGGGTTGGTCAAAGTTTTTTGCGTACATGAAAAAAAACATGGAAGACTTCATAAAGCATCTATGTAGGGTCTTCGAAGTAGTCTGTAAAGGAATGCATGAGACCTCAACGGTCGCATCGGACATTAGGTACATCTCGGAACAGTTAACTTGTCAGAATTGCAGAATAGAAGATTTGGAGAGGAACATGAGAGAGCTCATGGGAACAGTAGACATAATCAAGGAATAAATCCTAAAAATGGCTAGGATGAACCAGTGTAGCCACTGTCAAGAGTCTCCAATTGATGGGATTTGTTCGATGGAAGAAACATCAGTCCTGCAACCTATCTATGGCTTCTTGAGCAAGAAGGAATAGCATAATGGTTTTTTATCACAACGATTAAATGTTTTTTTGTGCTTTTTTGTGTCAGCAGTTTGTAAGGGTATATCCCTCCCATAATATGGCAAAAAATAGGAATCCTACCAGTAAATTTTGCAAGTTTAAGCAAGTTCATACTCTAGTTTTTCTTCCCAAGCAATAATAGATATCAGACTGCAATTTATTATGTATATGGATGGTTGTGCATAGCCCTTTTAATATAATTTCCATTTACAGTTCTTGTTAAAATAAATTAGTGTATGCATGTGAAGTATGTAAGTGTAGCTAGTGTATGCATGTGAAGTATGTAAGTGTAGCTAGTGTATGCATGTGAAGTATCTAAGTGTAGCTAGTGTATACATAACTCACTCTCATACCAACATGAACCATCACCACCTATAATGCATAATTCCTCTATGATCATAACCAAGCATGCAAGGCAGTAACTAAATAAACACAACATTAACCATCTTACTGACTAAGCCACACTAATCCAATGTGAATTAAACATTATACTAAGATTATACTCAATGTATTTGGTAATTGACTGAACCATGAAAGAAATCAAGCACATAACTTACGGTGACATATATAATACCAAAACAACATCCACACTTACTTTGAATCATCCTTCCTTCCCAATATACTTCCACCTTTCCATGTCCTATTCTTTCTTCTGTTGGAATATACTGGGCAATCAACTATATTTACGTAACCCCATATATAACCCATAAGCAAAAATGTTCATTACATCGATCTATCTTCCCTAGTAGGAAATCGGTAGTCACCATCACACATCTTGGGGAGTGTGGTTTAACATGACCCTCCCATGAATCTAAGTTCATGGGATAAACATTGGGTAATACCTTCACCCCTCCTAATGGAACTAGGGTCAACACCCTATAAATAATCATATTGTGTTGCTATTGTTGTTCTTAGAGTTATTGCAACGAATAACCATCTTGGACAACCATGTTTCCTATAAAAATCTACAATAGCCCACATATCATAGCCATGTATTGAACCAATAATTAAATCTTGAGTTAATGCTTCATTGTATTCTCTTTCGATGTTAATGACGATAGGGTCACATTAGTAGCACAAGTATCTAGCTATTACTTAGCCCCTCTAACATGTGGCTTAGTCTTATCAAAACATAAAATCATGCATAATCATTTATTGGTCAAAGTAACTACCAAGCTATCATTTAAAAATAAATGCAAACAAGTTAATTTATTCATCATGTACATGTCACCCATTTATTCATATAATCATATCTTAAGCTAGTATCCACGTACCCCATCCTTCCATTTAGATTTGCATGTTGGAAGTAAATCACACAATTCTATGTTGGGAAATGACAAAACACGTAATACATATAAGAAACAAGAACACACACAATGAAGAAGAAGGGTCTATTTTAGGAAATGATAAAATGCATAATATATGTAAGAAACAAGCACGCACACAATGAAGAAGAAGGTTTTTACCTTGGAAACCCAAACTAGGAAAACCAACAAAAATATATCTATTACCCTTGGCCACTCCATCCAAGGAACAACCTTCCATCGACAACCACTCCAGGCACCTTACAATGGAGTTAATCAATCCTTTAAGTAGGTTTCATCACATGCAATGCCATGGGATACCCAAAACCATGGGCATGGAAACGTCAAACAATAAACCATTTTTTTGACTCTTTAATCAAGTAAAGATTAACCTAATATTGTCATCATTAATAACATAAATAATCTATGTTGCACGAGTTTTCGGAACGTGGGAACGTTGGGAACTTATATACGGGTGTCGGATACGGTTAGAAGTTTCCCCTAAATTTATAGGAAATGGCGAGTTGGGAGCGGCAATAATATATATTAAAAAAATATAAAAAATAATATAATTTGTTAAACTAAAGTCTAAAACTAGTAATTTAATTTGTTAAACTAAAGTCTAAAACTAGTAATTTAATTTGTTAAACTAAAGTTAAACATTATTTTAAATTAATGATTAAAGTCTAATTTAATGATACTATTAGAATTTAAACATTATTTTAAATTAATGTCTAATTTAATGATACTAAAATTAAAAATAGTAATAAATTTATGTTTATACTATAGTAATAATGAGCTTCTACGAATTTTATTACCATAGTATAGTAATGTTTTAATAGTAATTTTAATTTAATGAGCTTCTACGATTTGAAAATGCCATACTGAAATGTAATTAGTTCATAATTTTTTACTGTTTTGTGTATGCCTATAGGAATGCCATACTGAAATGTAATTTACCCTTTCAGATTAACTTTATATATAGAACATTTACCATGTTGAACTATACCTCTGGTATCATATAATGTTTAAATAATCAGGTTAATTGATAGTATTTTAGTTCGGTGGTGATAGACGTTCTCTACTTTTGGCCTAGTAATATTGGTACCATTGTTTAAGTTGCGCAACTTCTAAAACTGATTTCCTATCTGAGTTACCTGCTGATGTAATCCAGCATCGAAAATTTGACTGTGTTAGAATTTACACGAAGTATAGTAGAATTGTGCCAAAGGTATGATTCTATAGTTTATAGTAATAAATTTATGTCTAATTTATGTTTATAGTAATAAAAATTACTATGGTAATAAAATTTAAAATTTAAAAATTAAAACATAAACTAAACAATTGAATTTCCGTTACCTGCCCGAGCCCCAGCCCCAGCCCGAGCTGTCACAGCCAACGGCGAACCACGCAGCCACGCAGGGGATGCCTGAGCTGTCACAGCCAACGGCCAACAACGAACCACGCAGGGGATGCCCGAGCAACAGTAGAGCAGAGCTGCGAACGGCCTTGGAAGAACGGCAATCTGTTTGACCGAGCAACTCCCTATTTATTATCTGTTTATCGCACGCAATATGAGTAGTTCTTCCAAGGGTAACCTGTTAGCCAATGCCATCTCTGATTGGGCAACTCGTTTGTTCAACTGATCAGAGGAGCGGTAAAGGTGTAGTTGAGCCAATATCTTCTTAAATGCGCTTAATGGGCATTGTCAGACTTCCACGATTAAAGAAAAGGCCAACGGGGGAATTCAGAATTTATGCGATGCACTTTCATCTGAGTCATATGAATATCTATTAGTTCTTACCGTTAACTCAGAATGGATAGATTCATTGCCTTGATCTCAGAGCTCTTCTTTCTTTGAATATAGGGTTATGCTTCTCAAGAGTTAACTCTTCTTGTCTTGGCCAATATCGATTTTGAAACCGGAAAGAAGGGTGTAGCTTGGACTACTATGACGAACGGCGAACCACGCAGGGGAACGGCTGGGAGTTCCTTGGAAAACCGGAGCGCGTGCAAGCTCCCGAAATGAGGAACGGCGGATTTGAAGTTCCCAAGCTCCCAAGATTTTATGTTCGAATCTCCCAAAAAGTTCCCAAGCTCCCGGAACCGTTCCCATGCATTTTGGAACGTTTCGTACCCGTTCCTAAGCTCCCTGGAACGCGGGAACTTCTGGAACGGGTTTCCTAAAGTGTGGGAACGGTTCCCGTGCAACGGAGTAAATAATAGACTTAAAACATAACTTCCACATATAGTTTGGTTCATAAATCCACAAATATAGTTTTCTCGATCGAGCTGAGCCCAACATAGAATAAGCAAATCAATACAAAATAGGTCATAATGTTATTTAGCTGTCAAGTCAAAATATGGGGCATTACATGCACCCACCCTTTGGGAAACTTTGTCCCATAGTTGTAGTAAAACAAGTGTGGGATAATCATGATGCATGGTTTTTGTATCCTCCCAAGCAGCAGATCCTCGGCTATACTTGTCCCAGTGGACCTTAATTTGGTCCACCAACGGGTGCCTGAGCTGTCAGACCATACAATCCAATATGTGTTATGGATCAACCATGACGGTTCTCTCTTCCGAAACCTGTAGTTCCTTCCAAATCAGCGTGTGGGATTCGTCAATTATATAATGTCTTAAAATAGATACATTGAAAACATCACGAGTTTTATGCAAATGTAGTGGCAGCACAAGGTGATAAGCAACTGGTCTAATTCATTCCAAAATTTCAAAGGGACTTGTAAATCAAGGTGACAACTTTGTACCCTTTCCAAACCAAATAATGATGTTATTAGGCCAAATACCAATAAAGACCACATCTCCAACATTACAACTTTGGTTAATTTTATGTACTTCAACATACCACTTCTATCTATCTCATGCTTCCTTTGATTGTTGTCTAATCTAAATTACTTGCTCTTCCATCCCCTGAACCAATTATGGTGGTATGATCACTCAATATTTTTACTTCTCCCAAATCTATGGTGCCTTGAATGACCTTCCATACAAATCTTGATAAGGTGGCATTCTGTCGTTTTATTACTTTGCACAAGATTCTAGTCTCATATACCCTAAGTTCTATTACGAACAATTTTCATTCAACATTCGCATGATTCCATGTTTTTTCCGACCAATTATAATTTTTGTGGTCTTATTTAGCCTTTTATCAAGGTGATGCACAATTCCAAGGCGATTTTTTAATGTTTGATGTCTTGTGTTTGAAGTTAATTACAGATATTTACCAAACCATTGAAATAATGCTAACACCATTTCCTAATTTTTAATGCCACCCACGAAGGTTATGCACTCCTATTCTTCAACTATTGGCATGATGGACATGTGTGGTTATTGCATGTTGTCCATGTGTGCATGCTTTGGTAGTTTCACCACCACATCCTTCCTAGCCATCCTCAAATTCGAAGGAAAGGCCAGTTATATTGCTTCCAGACATAATTCCAAATTTAATTGTTTTAGATGGAGATTTCACACCATTAGCGAGGAAAGAAGTAAGGCCTTTTTTCTACCCACATGAAACACCATGGGCATAGGCAGAGTCTAAGGATTATTTAGCAACACAGTAGACAGACACAATTACAGTTAATTACTTTCTACCAGATGTATTGACTAAATTGTTGATGTTACTTTAAGTGTTGGTGCTCTTACCTTTGTTGTAGCTAGTGACTAAACTGCTTCTTCTATTTATGGTATTGAAACTTGATCAACATCTGCTTCATCGACGACTATATTTGTTGGTTCAAAAAGTGTTATTATTGGAGTTGTAACTGTTGCTACTGAGTTTGTCTTGTTTGGCCTCATATTGGTTCAGGAACTGCTATTACTGGAGCTGCAACTATTGCTACTGGGTTTGTCTTGTTTGGCCTCATTTCACCTTAGCATTACTGTAGCATTATTTCACCTTAGCATTCTTGTAGCATTGGTTTACTTTACATTTTTATTTATTTTCCAAATTTTCTGATGAAACTTCTTCAACATGGATTTTAGTGTCTCCTAACTTTCTCGATACCCTGTAGATATTCTTGACAACTTATATATACGTGGATTCCAGTGGCTTCAAAAGACTATCCACCGCCTTCATCAGAATCCGAGAAATACATCTATGAATCATTCATTCGTGTGTGGAAGGTATGGTAAATCCCTTAATAGATTTGGACACTGAATTGGAAGGAATTTGATGAAATCTCGAGATGTCAATCCAAAAGGAACATGGACATTGGCATTACTTTATGGATCCAAAAGGAATAGGGATATCCCATCAATAGTATCTTTGCTAACGGCTACCATGAGCACTCCCTCAGTTATTCTCACTTCATCCACAACAATCATTAGATTTTTCAGATTCACTTCTTTACCCTATTCATTAAAGGCAAAAGTCGATATTTTAGCTTGACATCCTCCTACTGGTCATATCTTCCGATATGAAATCTTCCAATCTCGGGGCATTCGAAGATTGTAACAAAAATCCTAATTCTTAGAAGACATCAGCATTAAAGAAACGTGGATCCTAGCCCCTTCAAAACATAGTTGATTGTCTTAACTATAGTGACAAGAGCGCCTAACCCAAACCTAGATCATGTGTGGAGCAGATGAACAACAGTTCATCTACTTGCATATATGAACAATAATTGTAACATTGTGCACATTATAGGAAGCAATCAATGTTTTTACTTATCTATGATACAATTGTTCAATAGTTTCCCAATGGGAGGATATTACCCATAAAGTGCGCGATTACACATGTATTCCTCCTACGATACAACCTTTTTGGCATTCTTTGAATTGGTTTGGAATATCTATGCCACATAACTAATTGAAGCTATTGGATGGGATCGATTAGATGCATCATATAATGCTCTCTTATAGACCAAACAAATGCAAACTGAGTTCATACTAGCTTTCAAAGCAAGCTATGTCCATTGCCATTGTCAGACTATGTGAATGATCTACCTCCCAAGAATGAATCGAAGAGATTATTACAGTTCATGTTTCATCTCTGATGTTTTTCCTATTTTTTTGCTTGAGCTAGATCTAGTTGAAGACCAAAGCACGAGGAAGAGGATGTCCAGTGAAATGTGTCCAGAAAAATCTTGCAAAGGGACACTTGGTTGCAGTAACATCTTGCTACGTATAGCCATGCATCAACATCCAAATCTTATGGAACGTGGCGTTCCATATTTCTGTAAAGTTAACAAGTGGCTTAATTTTTTATCAAATTGTGATTTTTGTTTTATCTAGTTTTATCTCATATTATAAACATTTGTTCTTGCCTTTGCTAACTGAGTGGGATTAGCAATAAGTTGGTTCACTAGTGGTGGGATTGAATTTCTCCCTATTATGTCAACTCGACTATTGGTTATTTTGTTTGATTCCTCTCAAGATATAATCAAGTATATATGTCCAATTGTAAATTTCATTTCTATGTTGACTAGAAATACAACGGTGTTCTAAAATAATACACTATCGATGTTGAGCCAAATCAAGAGACAAATAGCGGGCTCAAGAATCAATACATCTATGAACATAACCAAAATAGTAAGCATGCATATGCAGATATCTGTTGTGACAGCCTACTCCAGCCTATTCTCCCATTAAGATGACAACTCTCTAAAGGAAAATGAGCCCGTCATCGAGAATGCACGGTCTGAGTTGAAATGTTGATGCTCAATTCAATATAAGCATACATCCATTGTCTACTATAAATAGGCATCCATCCAAGCTCATAAGTTAAGTTCTCTCAAGCCTGCACTGATCCAAGCTCTCTCTTGCTCAAAACCAAGAACTAGCCACATGATTCTCCATTGACTCAGCACCATGACTTAGCACCAAAACTTGACATATGACTCTCGACTTAACATGACTTAGCACCAGAATTCCACACATAACTAATAATAACTTTAAACACAATTTTAAAACTATAGACATGATTGTCTAAACACACAGGGCAATGACTTGCTACTCTACAACTCCCCTTGTTTTAATTTTGTTGCATATATGGGATCCAATGGGAAATATAGTAATTCCAAAGATATCTTACCACACGATGTTAGTCTTGTATCTCCCTTTCCATATTTAGGCCCACTTAGAAAATATCTCTTAGCACTATTTCCAAAGAAGTTTACCTATTAATGCTACATTAAACAATTCACTTCTTCAAAGGCCCAAACCTCCTTGACCTTTTGGGGTGAATATATTTTTTATAATCTATTGATGACCATTTTTCATCCAATTGTGGGTTATTCCCATATTTGTTTTGGTATCCTTTTCACATGTTTCATTACTTTTCGTGGTGACGTTCAGACTAAAAAAAGAAGATCGGGAGTGCTTACATAACTAATTTGAGTAAAGTAGTATTTTCAACTAACTATATGCATTGAAAAGTCCACTCTCATAGTTTTTCACATAAATTTTTATCCAAGGAAAACCTCATAGAATCTTCCCCCTCTTCCTCAAAATGTTTAAAATGAGGGAAACTTGACCACCAACCAACAAGCATCTAGTAACCCAACCAGACTCAATCGAACTCAAACCTCAATTGGAATAGAAATGAAGATCACATGATAAACTCTACCCCAAAACAAGGCATATTTCAAACCAATTAAGCTAACCTATCGAACTTAAGTTTTTCACTAATCTTCACCAAAGGTTCCTCCCAATTTTTTTCCCTTCCATCATAGCAACTAGTGGAACACCTAGATATTTGCTTCGTAGTGAGGGCCTCGTAATGCTTAGTAGCCTACTAATACGTCCATGAACTATAATGGGGTGTTAAAAGAAAATATATTGGATTTGTAATACCCTACTTTTGAACCCTATAATATATTGGATCGGATTATGCATAAATTGTTAATGCATGGTTACAACTATGAGAGTCAGGCCATGTGAGCTTAAAAGATGATCCTACATGTAAATGATGTAAATATGCTAATATGGATTCCTGGTGCACATATCAAGGCAAATGCCCAATTAGTGAATAGTTGGGCATGTATGATCTAAATATAGTTCTATGGACTGTGTGGTAGGCTTGCCACAATGAACATGAGCCATGTAAATTTGAATGTTATAATATAATATACAATTGTCCGAGATAGATGTGGAGAGCACAAGAGGGGCTATGATTGCACCAGAGGGGAAGAGAAAAGGGGCTTGTGGGAAAATAAATCATCTAGTGCCAAGTGTCAACCTTACATCTCATGTATTTTCCACCATTTGTTTTTAATAAACATATCCACCTTCAATATCTGCCTGCATTGACTTATTGAACCAATCATTAAGTGCATGGAGAGGTTGGTGGGAGGGAGTTTGACAATGTAGTTATGGAAACATGGCCTACATACAATCATCATGGGAAGTTTAGGAGTACTTCATTCTTCCTATCATAAGAACTTGCAAACATAATTCCCTTGCCTCTCTCATATTTTTCAATTATACATAATTATATCATTATCATGTTCATACAAGACACTTCGCATGCTACATTCTCCTTGCTGTGATCATACAATCTAAATTAACCAAAACAACACTTTGAAATGGTAACTTGTAGACCTTGGATGAGAAATTGATGCTTACAGGAGAGTATAGAATTTTTCCAGGTTAGGAATCCCTCACCCATCATGTAATTTCTACCCATTGGATGCTTGAGAGCCAAGTATTATTCTTGCGGGTAATTCCCATAAAACATTCAATAGATTGGCCTCATTTTACCCACAACAAACAACATTGGAGGTTAGAACATCCCCAAGGGATTGTTGAATAGATAAAGGGAAGATTTTCCTTGTGTTGCGTGGGCCAATGGAAGAGAGTCATGGATGTTGATGGTTGTGTGAGATGCCTATTATGCTTTGTAATAAGTAGATTGGAAATTGATGTTATTTTCTTATATGGAAATTTATATAATCACATGTTGTTTGTGTTATGATTAATTATGAAGATGGGAAATAAGATGTCATGAAATATGTTAATACATGCTTGTTTAAATTATAATGTATTCTATTAATTTACACAATGCATGCATTTTATTTAATTTGGGTCCTCCATTGGAGATTTTCACTATTGGTATTGTGGAGATAAGGCATACAGGGGCTAAAATTTGAAAGCATAGTTTAGTGGTTATTTGTACCATAGTTGGGAAGGTTGGGTTGGGACACAACATGATTTATCCTCATTGATCCAGGGTTAGTGCTAGAATAATTTAAGTGGTTGTTGGAAAGGTTTAGCCTCCCAAGTCGCAGATTCTCACCCAAACACTATGTCATTTACACATTGCAAATGTGATAGTGGATGTTCTACCTATTACACTAGTTTGATGTATTTATATCATTTTGTTGCTTGATGGCATTTATTACCCTGCACAGTCCTTCAACCACTTTTAAAGAATCAACATGGGGACAAAGGGTTTCCTTGATTGATTCACCTGTTGTGTTGAAAGGTAGAAAATAGGGCGTGTTGAAAGGGAGTAAATGGGGTGACACTTAGTAAAATAAAGTAAAAAGCTAAGGAAATGTAGTCACAAATCCATTGGATCCACAAGTCATAGAACCAAAATCTCTTTGAAGTTGACTTTCAAAGGCCCAGTTAGCATGTCATAAGCCTCGTACCTGTCTAATTTCATTTACATAGCACCTTTTTATGTTCTTGCATTGAGTGTATTGACTCTTCATCGATAATGATTCCATCTTAAATTTGTGTGCCCATAACAAAACTACTATTATGTTGTGATATTATTTTGAAGATGATCTTTTTGAGTTTATTGGCCATTAATTTTAAAAGTATTTTACAACCTATTTTTTCCAAGGAGAACCTTGCTAGGGAACCAAAGGGATGCTACCCCACATTCATGAATGGCATCCCTAGTAAACACATTGGCATAGTAGTGTGCCTAACCCAAGGGAAATCAATTATAAGTTAAGTTAATCCAAATCTCTAATCTTGTGATTGTCCCATCTCGGGATGTCATATTTATCTGTGGATTTAATAACCATGATTTTGGTAATTCAAACCATGGTTGATGTTTTATGTCCCTATGTAGTTATCCTTGCCATAAATCTGAGAGATTCCATATTTGAAAAATATTGAGGTTAGAAGATAAAGTTCATTGCTCCTAAGTTACCCATAATTGATGACCACAACTCCCTCCGAAGATCTCCTAGCTCATGTCCTCCGGATGGCCAAAGATCTAATTAATGGGGAAAGTTGATTCCATGCATCTCCTCATAAAAGTGTTAAACTTCCATTTTTTATCTCCCAAAAGTTTTCAACGATCATCCCTTTCCCTCTTTTCATCATGTTCCATAGATGGGACCCATTGGGAAATGTAGCAATTTGAGGGATGTCTTGCCACATGATGTTAGTCACGAACTCTTCTTTCCACATTTCAACCCACTTAGCAAATATTTCCTAGTGTCATTTCCAAATAAGTTTCCCAATTAATGTTGTGTTAATGAATTTACTTCTTTGAAGGTTCAAATCTCCTTGGCCTTTTGAAGTGCATGTATGCTTTATAGTCTATAAATTATGATTTCATCCAATTTTGGGCTATCCCATATTTGTTTTTGGTATCTTTTCGCCTATTTCATTACTTTTGGTGGTCGTGGTAAGACTGAAAATAAGAAGGTTAAGAAGGTTGGGAGTACCTATGAAACTAATTTGAGTAAAGCAATCTTTTCAACTATTGATAAACATAAAAAGTCCACTTTTGTAGTTTTTATTGTCTTAGGAAATCCTCACGGGTTTTTCTCCCCCTCTTCCTTGAAATGTTTGGATGGAACCCAATTCAATTTCCAACCACACTAGTATATGGTAAACCAATGAGACTTAGACAGATTCTAAACTCAAATAGACTAGAAGCAAAGACCTCACAACAAACTTGGCCTTGAGACAATGCATTCAAATCAATTAAGCTAACCTATTGAGCTTGATAATTTTTCTTATATTGGCCAAAGATTCCTCCCTCCCCCTCCCTTCCATGAGTGGAAACTAGGGGAACATTTAGATATTTGCTCAGCATTGAGGGTCTTGTAAAGCTTAGTATCTTGCTAACATATCCATTAATTGTTGACGAGTTATTACAAGAAAAGGGCTTGGATTACCTATTAGTTGTATTGCATGCTAATAATGATAAGAGTCGAGCCATGCAAGTTAAATAAATGAATTCATACATAAATGATGTAAACATGCTAGTATGGATTCCTAGTGTATAACTTAAGGCCAATGCTCGACTAGTGAATGGCTAGGCATGTATTATGTTAGTACAATTCTATGGAATATGCAGTAGGCTTACCATAATGAACTCAAGCTACACTAATATTAATGCTGGAGTATAATATATTCTTATGAATCTACCTAGGGGGTAATGGGGAGGCCCGAAGGGCCCATTAGAATAAAAGTGGAGGCCATTCCATGTAAGTGGGCTAGGTCCACTAATTGTTATTGTTAAATAAGGCCCACTAAATTAGTAAATAAATGCAATGGGACCTCATTAAAGAAGGTCTAGTAGGTTAGGAGGCTAATATTGTATGGTGATTCTATAAATAAGGATGGAATCCTCCTTATGTGATGTGAAGAAGAATTATTGTATATTGAGCTTAGCTCATTAGGAGGAAGCCCCCTCGAAGAGGTAATCGAATAGGGTTGGTTCATCCCATCAAAAGAAATATTTCCATGTTAATAAAGATATGAGGTTATTACATATCTATTGTATTGATTCATATTGTTGATATCTTTTGTGAATGATCTAATTTTAAAATCGGCAGATAACAATTGGTATCAGACGAGTATCACCAAGAAAGATATGCCTAGTATGCTTTAGAGGTTGATTGCGAAGAATGGTTATATAAATAGTTGTAATTTTTGGGATGACACCTGTTTCCATAACATTTTTGACAACTCTCCTCTCCCATGTGAAGGGAAACTCATGGTAGATGGTCTGCAACAGGTGGTGCCTCCCAAATTCCAGTATGCTTCTTTTGCAGATCCATCATTTTCCTACTCTCTAGAGGATTCAATTACTTTGGTTGGATATGCTTATCTCGATCCACAATTCGTGGTACTTTAGTTTCAGAGCTCTGGTGCCAACTACAACACATGGAGATTAGCCTCAAGTTTTTAGCCGAGTCCCTTTTAGTACTTCACATTGGCCATTAGCACTAATACTTGGGATTTAGGCTTATACGAGAGTTTGTTGGACTACATCAGTAGGGTGGCTCACATTGGTCCATGGGACCCTAGTTCCTACTTCAGCGTGGCAGTCAACACTCGCCCATGGGACCCTAGACAAGGTATCGGGGACGATGCCTTCCTAAGGAGGGTGGGGTGTTATGACCCTACCTAGGGAGTAATGGGGGGGGGCCAAAGGTCCCATTAGAGTAGAAGAGGAGGCCATTCAATGTAAAGTGGATTGGGTCCACTATATTGTTATTATTAAATAAGGCCACTAAGTTAGTAAATAAATGTAATGGGACCTCATTAGAGAAGGTCCACTAGGTTACGAGGTTGATATTATATGGTGATTATATAAATAAGGATGGAGTCTTGCTTATGTGATGTAAATAGTTACTATTGTATGTTGAGCTTAGCTCATTAGGAGGAAGCCCCCTCGAAGAGGCAAGTGAACAAGGTTTGTTCATCCCATCGAAATAATCATTTCCATATTAATAAAGACATGAGCTTATTGCATATCTCCTGTATTAGTTCATATTGTTGATATATATTGTGGATGATTTGTGGACCATTATATTGGTACTTAACATATATAATGGTCCACGATGGTTGTAGAGAACACGAGAGGAGCTATGATTCCACTAGAGGGGAGGAGAAAAGGGGCTTATGAGAAAGTAAATCCTGTATTGCTAAGTATCAGCCTTAGTTCTCATATCTTTTCCATCGTCTACCTTGAATGGAGCCATCCATCTCCATTGACTTATTTATCATTAAATGAATGTAGAGGTTCGTGGGGTGAGTATGATCACATAGCTATGGAAGTGTGGAACGAGTACAATCATTGTGTGAACTACAAGGGTACTTCATTCCTCCCATCACAATTGATGCCAACCATAATTCCCTCGCCTCACTAATTTTTGTCAATTAGTCATAATTCTATCATTCTCATGTTCATGTGGGAGTCTTCTCATGCTACACGATCCTCCTTGTCAACAACCATCCAATTTGAAATTAACCAAAACAACATCACAAAAGAGTAAGTTATAGACTTTGGATGAGAAATGGATGGATGTAGGAGTGTATAGAGATTGAACAAATTAGGAATCCCTCACCAACCGTGTAGTTGTTGATTTTGGATGCTCAAGAGACGAATACTATTCCCTTAGGAAATTTCCATAAAGAGTTCATTAGATTAGGTTCATTTTTCCCACAATGAGCATTGGAGAGTGTTACCTGGCAGACTAGCAGGGCTAGTTCCCGATAAGCAAAAATAAGAAAAGTGATCCAATGTCACCTCGATCACAGTTCTAACTTATTTGGAGTGTCGAAACCTCCAAGGAGAAGTACCCTTGTAATAACCTGTAGGACACTGATGCAACCAAATACTATGTTCTCTATGCAAATATTAGTTAGACCAGTGCCTAAATGGGGTCAATAGATGAAAATGAAGAAAATATAACACTTTATCATCCAATGCCAGTGGGTGCAAAGTTATGTAAGTGTATGATCAAAAGAATAATCAATTACGCTATGATTCACCAAAGAACATTCACCCACTTGTATTAAATCAATAACAATATTTCAAAAGATCATAACAATCCACCAATGAGATGCAAGAGTTCCCAACACAAGGGTCATTCGTCAATACAAATATGTATCATCAATTAAGTGTAAACTAGTCCAGTAGTTGTTGCAAATATCCATGTTTAAACAATGCCAAATATAATTCAACGTCATTTAGCATTTAATAGGCATCATTCCTCAATAACCATCATAAGACAAATATAATTCAAACCAATGTAATTTTCAGACCTCTAGTAAATGCACTTGACATAATATAACAACAGGGTGTTAATGCATCAATCCAATTCTTTAAACAAACTCAGATATACCTCATCCACACAGAGTTAAAGGAATTGGTTCTTAGCATAAGTTTTGCAATGATATTCAACATAAGGAATATGAGAAAACATAGAATTTAACTAGCAATTTATCTTACAAAAGAAGTACTGGATGAAACAACCACTTCCATATCTCTATGTCAATAGACAGTGCAACAAAGTTAACATAATAGTCTTTGCAATTTAGGTTTACCACAAGATTTCTCCACCATTCATTATCATAACCATTTGAACAATTTGCACCAATAAAACCAAATTTTCAGACAATGAAGGTAAGAGATCAGACCTTTGATGATACAACAACAGAATTGGAAATTGGCAAAGGTGTGAGAACTTTATATTAAATTATATTGTAAGCTTTAGACCACAATGACTGAGTTAACAACAAATATGTTTTGTTTGTACAAAAAAGGGGAGCATGGGATTAACACAGGTTCTACAATTTTATTGCAAAGCTGTGTTAACTGTGAAAGGAGAACTCGGATGGGAAGAGGAAGCAAAGAAGAAGGGCAACGAAAGGATGTGAAGGGAAAGGAGGAAGGAAGGGGGCTACGGGTAGAGAAGGGAGGTGACAAAAGAAGAGGTTGGGGGTAGGAGGAGGTAGAGAGAGGGATGGAGGAAAGAATAAGGAGGAAGGAACATCTAGGGTAAAGGAAAAGGCTGGCAGCGAAGGCAAGGAAGGGAGTGCGAGTAGGGTAAGGAGGTGGAACGAAGGCAGCAGAAGAGGAAGGGATGGGTAGCGAGGAAGAAAGGAAAGGCCGAGTTGTGGAAGAGGGAGGCCGAGGAGGGAGAGCGAGGTCCGAGTAGGAAAGAGGGAAGGCCGAGGGTATGAAAGTGGAGAGTGAGGGAAGGCGATTTGGAATAAGGGCAGAGCGAAGGTGTGGGAGGAAGGATGAAGGGCTGATAAGGCCTAAACAAGTCTGCAACAAGGTCTTTAGGGTAGAAAAACAGGGTTTAAAGTTAGTTTTTTAGGGTTTTAGAAGTTTGTTTTTATAAAAATAAAATATGCTAAGAAAAGCCTAATTAACCAAAGAATTAAATAACTGATCTAGCACGAAACTATAAACTAATAATTACAACGGAAACAAATTAGAAAATTAGGTTAAAATATGTACAACAACCTAGGGTTTGCATGAGAAATTCACCCTAACCCTAGGCATCAAGGAGGATAGCCTCCCCTTGATATGGTACTTGCCAAGTTTGGAAAACTAGGGATTCCTCAACAACTACAAGGGTTGGTTGATGATACCCTAGCTAAGACAAACTTTGGAGACCTAAAACTCAAGTTGACAATACTAGGGTAACTAAAGGATGAAAATGACTTATGCTAGGGAAAAATGCAACATCAATGGCTACCATTCAACCTTAGACAAGCACACATCCAACATTTAACAAAGAAATATCAAGAGAAGAGACTTGGATACCTCCTTGTGCATGTGCTAATCAAACAACTCTTAGCATTACCTTAGCAAAGAAACAAGAGCAAAGGATTAAAAGATTTATCCCCCCCCCAAACTAGCAAGCATATCCATCCTCAAGAGGTGCGCATCACTCCATTGAGTCCAAGAAGGGTAAAAATCAGAAAAATTTGTGTAATCCCATAAGTTGATATGTTAAAATGAAGTGAGGGAAAGTTTATTTATACCTTTTCACACTCACTTTACAAAAATAAATAAAAGCACGCCGACATGCCTTTTTAAATGTCAATTTGAAATTATAAAATGTCAACTTAAAATTAAAACAACAATAATATAAAATAATCAAAACTGTGGGTAATTTGGGGTGTTTTCCCCTGTCTTTACCCACATATGACTAAAATGACTAAAAATGAACAATTCAGCCTGTTCTGAAGGCCAGACTACGGAGGGGGGTGTCGTCATTCCCCAGCTAACCCCAACATAGGTAAATATCCCTCAACGCCCCCCCCCCCTCCCCGCCCACCTTATCAAGCATCACAGTCAAGCATCAAGGATGACGTCATCATCTGAAGGAGGTCCCAGAGAGAGGGCGCTGGTGAACTGGAGGGCCAGGAGGGTGCTGGAGGTGACTTGGAGGAGGAAGAGATGCCTCAGTGCTAAAAGATCTGTCACCGGAATGCTAAATTAGGGTTGGGGTCATGTGACCCAGTGATCCACCCATAGAAGCCCCAGAAACCAATCTCATGGCTTCAAGCCCTTTCATGAGGCAGTTATCGATGCCACTAAGCCACAATACTTCCAAGGGAGAAACCATAGGGTCTGGCCATAACCCCTACTCAAAAAAAGCTGGCTACACACCCTTCCTGGCGAGAAAAATGACCCCCTCTCCCTAGGGCACCTATGCAGGTGCACTGGTACTGGTACCATCATAACAGAGAGAATAACATATTCAAGGGATTGCTGAGCAAAGAAATGGAATATTTTCCTTATGTTGTGTGGGCTAGTAGGAAAGAGTGCCATGGCTACTGATGGTTGGATGAGATGCTTAGAATGCTTTGTAATAACTAATTTTAAAAACAATGTTATTTTATGCTATGGAATTCTATATAATCACATGTTGTGTGTATTGATTAATCACGAACATGGGAAATTAGATGCCATTAAATATGTTAATCCATGTATGTTAAAATTATGATGCATTTTATTAATTTGCACAATGCATGTATTTTATTTTATTTTGTTTCCCCCTTGGAGACATTCTTTGTTGGTATCATGGAGTTATGGCCCACGAGGGTCAAAATTTGAAAGACTAGTTTAGTTGCTTTTTGTCCCATGGTTGGGAATGTTGGGTAGGGATGCCATGTGATTTGTCCTCATTAATATGAGCTCAATGTTAGGAAAATTTCGAGTGCTTATTGGATAGATTGAGTTTCCCAAATTGTGGTTTCTCCCATAAATTATGCCATTTACACATTGTAAATATGACAATGGACATTCTACCTCTTGTGCTAGTTTGATGCCTTTATATCATTTTGTTGCTCGAAGGCATTCAACACCCTGTGTAGTCCTTCTATGATTTTGAAATGATTGATATGGGGATGAAGGGTTGCTTTACTTGATTCATTTTTTGGGTTGAAAGGGACTAGCTTGAGTGCCATTTAGTAAAATCGAGTAAAAACCAAGGAAATGTAGGTTCACATCTGTTGGATCTAGAATTCGTCCAACCGAATGCTATTTGAAGTTGACTTATAAAGGCCCAATTAGTATACCACAAGCCTTAAACTTGTCTAATGTCACTAGCATACCATAGTTGTTATGTTCTTCCACTAAGTGTATTAACTCTCCATTGGTAATGGTCCTATCTAAATTTGTGTGCATATAACAAAGCTACTATTCTTTAGTGATATTATTTTGGAGATGATCTTTTTTCTTTAGTGATATTATTTTGGAGATGATTTTTTTTCTTTAGTGATATTATTTTGGAGATGATTTTTTTTCTTTAGTGATATATTTTGGAGATGATCTTTTTGAGTTTATTGGCTATTACTTTTGAAAGCATTTTATAGTCATTCATTTTTTGTTAAAGAAAAATTGTCAAGGAAACCAAAGGAATGCTTCTCCATGTTCTATAACATTCATAGTAACTTTATTAAAATTAACAAAATATCCAACAACATTTACAACAAGAGATGAAAAAAATGATAAATAAGTTTTATGTGACTGACATTATCTGGTAAGGTCCCAATTTGGGATAATAAGATAAAAACGTTTGGTTGTGGTATGGGCCGGTGTCCTCTTTGTAATGAAGAATAAAAAAATATAAATCATGTCTTTGTTTCTAGCCCATACATGGTTAGTATGTGGAACCATGTTTCGCATGTAAAAGGCATACTCTTTATATGGAATGGTATTGGTCTGTAGGAAGCTCTACATGCATGGGTGAATAATGTAGCTTCCTTTGATTACATGGCTCTTCCAGCTCTCATGATATGGGGGGTATGCTCTCATGATATGGGGGGTATGGATGGCCAAGAATAAGATCACTTTTTCAAGATATACATACCTCCCCACAGGTATATGTAGCTAAATGTTTGGCAATCTTTGATCATTTTCCTTAGACTATTGGTCCTTCGAAGCAGAGAAGGGTTATTGAGGAGATTATAGACAAAATTAGTTGCTGGGCCTATTTCGATGGTGCCTCCCAAGGTAGGCCTGACATGGGGAGAGTTGGGGGGCATTTGTTCATATCTGATACTCATTGGTACAAGTTTGTAGCTGGTATTGGGAGGAGTACCAATGACCATACCGAATTGATGGCTCTTAAGTTAGTTATGCTTTTGGCTGTCTCAAAAGGAATTTTGAAGCTCTAAATATTTGGGGACCATGAAAAGGCCTCGAAAGAACATCATGCTGAAGCCTTTTATATGAAGAACTCATTAGAATATGAAGCTTATTTCATGACATATCATATCAACACACATACACGGAAAGGAATACGTCACTATACCAACTTTCAAAGATGGGCCTACAGGTTGGTGAAGGAATATGACATGTGTGAGAAGGAGCTGATGACACTATTACAAAACTAGACCCGAGACCACATCCTTGTTAATCCAATTTTAACCTATAAACAATGTAATTTATTTATTAATAGAATAAATTACGACTTATTTTCGATGGAAAAAAAGATGTGATCCCCTTCAATGATCAAATTTGAAGGGCTAGTCTTAATTTAAATTTGAAGGGTATATATTTGTGCACACTTCGAGGATGAAAAGCTTTATAAAATTTTGCTTTTCAATTGACAATAATAAATTATTCATGCACTTCAGTAAAAAATATGTTAAATAAAATATTACATTTCAAATCAATTTTCAATTATAAATTGATTTGAAATATAACATTTTAATTTATTATATTTACTAAAACATTGAATACAGAGTTTCTGGGCATCACTGGAAACCAACCTTGTAATAGAATATTTGGAGACTAATTTAGTTTTATTGCCTCTTTATAACATAATTTAGTTTTTGACAAACAATTCGATTTTGATAACATAAATTTGCTGAATCGTTGATATACCATGCTATGGATTTCAAGATACTATGATTGATCTCTAGCTTTCTACTTTGTGAAATCTGCACACAAATTACCTTCAAAATAATTAGAGTTTAAGCCATTTGACCAACTTACTGTAGGCCATACATATTTATAATTGGATTGTGAGGAACTAGACATCAAGACACTAGACTAATCCTTCAAATTTGATCACTGAACTAATTGGAATTGTAAGGAACTAGACTAAGCCTTCAAATTTGATCACTGAACATCACTTTTGCACATGAACGTGAATTTGAAGAGCAATCTAAATCCACAAGTAATCAAGGTTGGATAAGCAGCTGTAAAAAAATAAATAATTACCCAAGCTAAGATTGACTCAAAGATATGTAGCTACAGAGACTTCAAGGTTTGCCAAGTCTTGAAGTATACTATCGCCAACAATTCAAGAATGAAGAACAAGGGACCTCCAGATCAAAAATAACATCAGCAGGTCATTATTTAAGTTTAAATTCACATGAAATAATGACAAGTGTTCTCACAATGCAAGCATAATGGTTCCAAATTCACTAATATAGTAATATATGAGAGATCATCTCTTTGCATGGATTATTTGAAGAGCAATCTAAATCCACAAGTAATCAAGGCTTGATAAGCAACTGCAGATAAATAAATAATTACCCAAACTAAGATTGACTCAAAGATATGTAGCTACAGAGACTTCAAGGTTTGCCAAGTCTTGAAGTATACTATCACCAACAATTCAAAAATGAAGAACAACAAGGAACCTCCAGATCAGAAATAACATCAGCAGTCATTATTTAAGTTTAAAATCACATAAAATAATCACAAGTGTTCTCACAATGCAAGCATAAAGGTTCCAAATTCACTAGTATAGTAATATTTTTACTATGCTTTTGTATTCTAACAAAAAATAATAAAGATGAAGAGCAAACACACATATATGCATGTACAAGCAGAAGCATAAAATTTACCCAAGCAATAGAACTATATCAAGTATTTTGAGTATTAAGGTATGAAATCTAGTTCTATGAATATTTGAAAGAATATAATATTTTCATAATTAATAGAAACAGAAATACAAGTCTAAAATATTTTCGTAATTAATAGAAACATAAATACAAGTCTAAAATATTTTCATAATTAATAGAAACAGAAATACAAGTCTAAAAAACTGCTGAAGAGAGCATAAAAAGGGACCAAAAGAAGAGGAATCTCATCACTCAACCTATGGAAAAAAGGTAAGGTGTTTTAAGTGATGTTCTCCTCTGTCATAAAAAACTGAAATGATCATATGGAGTATGCAAAGTTTGTGAATAAAAAATTGGATTTTTTAATTCTATATAAACTTTGTGGATAAACCCAGGCATAAATTGTAACTAGCACAAGGGCATAAATGGCAATTATTAGTGTCTCTTTTTCACCACAAAAGTCACAAAATGCTTCATTGTAAATTAAAACAATGAAGCATCAATGTTTGGCCCAAAAATATGCTTCACTGTCAATTAAAACAATGTGGACCAAGCATGTCTGTGTAGTGTGGAGTTGGCCCATCAGATCTCTACATGAAACAATTATTTGACATAATTATATCAAACAATTATTTGAAGAAGATGACATTCCAGAATCCACAATCCTTGAAAATAGTTGCTTGAAAACACAGTATTAATTCTTTAAATATAAAAAATACACAATTTAAGAAGTTTTTAAATTGTATTCATTTTTTCAAAATGAAATAATACATTCTATTGCACAACAATATGTTGGAGCATTTTTACTCATCATATTCCTATATCCCCAAGTCACGCATTAAAACCAACAACTCCCAAAAGACTAAGAAGGTGAGATTTGGAACTATACATTTGTCCCAAAAACTTTCAAAAAGTAACTACCATATCTCCATATTTTTCATTACAAAAACTTCAAATAAATGAGTGGTTCTTCCAGGTGTTTTCTGGTGTTCTGAACTTCTGACTGAAACTTACATTCACATTCTTCAAAATTACCAGATCTTATCCCCATATTTTTCATTACAAAAACTTCATATAAATGAGTGGTTCTTTTTTCTAGTGTTCTAACTGAAACTTACATTCACATTCTTCAAAATTACCAGATCTTATCTCCATATTTTTCATTACAAAAACTTCAAATAAATTAGTGGTTCTTCCAAGTGTTTTCTGGTGTTCTGATTGAAACTTACATTCACATTCTTCAAAATTACCAGATCTTAGATCATTAGATATATGAATAGGTTATCCTAGTGGAAGAGGCTTTCTAGTTTTCATTTGTTTCCATACATCATAAATAGCAGTCCAGTCTACCTCATTTAGAGCTTGAGGTGCACTAAGAGAGAGAAACATTAACATATCCAATGTTTCTAGAGAAAGTCTTGATCTGTCATCATTTTTTATCCGGCTTAGTTTTGAAAATCCTCTTTCACATACTGCCGTGCTAGCTGGAATAACAAGAATAACTTGCCATAGACGCATCAAACATGGAAATCCTTCAAACCATTCATGCTCACCTCCACATAGATCCCATGCTCCAAACATCTGCTTTTTTGGGTATGATCTATAAACAGTACAAATAAATTCGTCCATTTCACCAAAACATTTAACACTATCCACAATGGGTGAGGCCCCAACACTAAATTTCTCACATAAACATGTTATCCATCTTCTTGTTTGAGAGTCCCTATCATCCATATCCTCGTAATAATTACGAGGACTAAAAAACTTAGCAGCATTAAATATTGGTAAATCTGTGAACCTTGCATTGAGAGAGTCAATCACCTTCATTACAAATTTTTTTCCCAACAAAATGCAATCATCTAGTGTCCCTGATCTTTGTGACTTTGGCAAACCCTCAAACCTCAATGCATGTACATGTACCATACCTGTGCAATCTGTAAAATAAATAGTTCCTTGTTGTGTTTGACTTAAAAAAGATGATGTGTGTATTGCACCTGCCCCAAATATGCCTCTTAGAAATCGCTTATGAAGCAAGCTAATAGTGATATCCAAAGTAGTTCCAATAGATGTAATATCAACATGATCTTCTTGGAACTTTTGATTCAGCTTATTTAACTCAATAAGCACATCTGCAAGTAAATGTATGCAAAATTGCACTTGAAATATTGTGGCCACCTCATACATTTTTTTTCCCCCAACTCCCAGTTCCTTAACAATGCAGGCATGAGTTTAACAAGTCTTTCCATGACTTTGCCTCTAGACAACCACCTAATGTGATGAATTTGTAACACTTATAACCTTGTGATTTGAAATGAATCCATGGGTTCTTTTAATTCTCCATGTCTTTTAGCAGATTTCCCGAGCCATGAATAAACCTTGTTTGCAAACTTATCAATAGCTTGCAACTCTGGAAAAAAAGACGAAGCATCATTTGCTGCTAGTGCTTCTCGATGAGCTATGCAGTGGATATCCAATAAATGAGGAGCATGTCGACGAAGCTTAGTAGATAAACCTTCACGAATGCCCCTCATGGATGAGGCCCCATCGGATCCAAATCCAACTAACTTTAATAAGGATAGATCCATTTCTGCTAAAAGAGACGTCACAGCATCATACATAGACTGTGATGTTCCATCTTTAATTTGAAGCAACTTTATGAATTTTGTAACACATTGACCTCTTCCTTCATTTGTCAAATATGAAATATAAATGATCAAATGTTGCACCATAGTCCGATCAGTACTTTCATCAACTGAAATTGAGTAAAATGGGCTGTTGGAAATCTCATCTTTTAACTTTTTCCAATATACATCCTTAGCAGCTTGTAAAAACTCCTTTCCAGATGTTGTGTTTGTATATGAAGAGTAATCATCTATTAGAGGCATGTGAGGAGTGTTTTTATACCTATTCAAGTCACATATGGACTTATATACTTCTAAAGGTAAGTCGTTTATGGCGACAAAATACATGTTTTCTATCACTGATATAATTCTCTCCTTCTCAGCATCTACCATTAGCTCTACATGTTTGGTAATTGGAAGAGTGTTCCGTTTGCTTTCCCCTTCTAAAAGTTGCAAAGCAAATTTATGAGCCTCTGATTTTGCATGGATGTTTAGACCACTAACTTGAAGAGTCATACTTCCTTCTTTAGCAAATGGAGTTTCCCTTTTAAATTTTGCACACCACAAACACTTTATCCTTTGAACACCATTACAATCATTTACAGCATAAGCCCAAGGAAATTTAGTTTTCCATTTGGACTTGAATGCTCTTTTGGCCCTCTTTGATGGTTGTTCCTCTTCAAGAGGTTCTGCACTATCTGATTCATGGCCTTCAAGTGGATGATCATAAACTTCATTTTCAAAGTGGCATGGTCGATTAGAGTGTTGAGGGATGCCAAATGCATCAGCAAGTGAAAGTTGTTTTTTATCTTTCTTAGGACGACCAAGACGTGACATTTCTCAATTTATCCCTGTATTCAATCAATTAAATAAATAAATATAAAAACACAAATTAATGATATACTAAATTACTAATCACTAATGTGAAATAAAAACAAACACTTCCTATTACAACACCAAGCCAATAATACAGCCATATCAAGCTCTTACCAAAATGAAAATGGATACACAGTTGGCAAAGGAGCCACATGCCAAAAACAAACACTTCCTATTACAACACCAAGCCAATAATACAGCCATATTAAGCTCTTGCCAAAATGAAAATGGATACACAGTTGGCAAAGGAGCCACATGCCAAACAAGCTAACAATTAGGTGGTTCATTAATAGTAATTAATATATGGAGATTTTATTCCAAATAAATAACAAGAAAGTATATCTACCTATATAAAATAGGTAAAACTGCCAGAAACTAAAAAATAGATGACTTTTTGCAGTTTGCTTTGAAAAATTAGCATTGGAATTTTTTTGGCATAATTGGGTAACGGGTTATCAGTTATTAGTTATTAGAATAATAAAAATTGGGTTATACATCATTTTTGCTGTGCGAAAATTTACACTTTCCCAAAACAGTTTCAAATTTACTTCTAGATCTTGATTCCCAATTTCCCATGTGTCTAGAAAATTGTGATTACTTAAAAATCAATAACTTATTGTGCAATGCTGCAGTGTTATGTACCTAGAGCAGGTTGATGAGAAGGGATATATAGCAGCTTGCAATCTTTAACCACTGGAATAGGAGGAAATTCCCATATGGAAGGAAATAACCAAGGCAAAAGTACATGAGATGGTGGAAAGATAGACAGTTGAACGTTAAAATTCAGTTTGTCCAAGAATCAGAAATTTGCCTGTTTACCATGCAACTGATAGAGGTAGAAGCTATAGATGCAGAAGATGTTTAGACTTGCTGAGAGATGAAGAATAAACAGAACACAAATCAAACTCTATAATTATTATATATAACCGCTTTTATAATGTGTACAAGAAACCTGGAAACAATGGACATTAAGCCCTATCAGGACCCTCTAAAGGAGGACAGGACCTTACTGCCTGACTGAAGGAACATTTTCGATAAGGACAGGACCTGACTGCCTGCCTGAAGGAACATTTTCAATAAGTTAATTATTTGGGCAAATATATGTGGAAAAAAATATGTAAAGCAAGAGAAAACAATAAAATAAGAACATGAAAATAACTTTTCAAATCCCGTCGGAAAGTTCAAAGCATTTACAAATACAATGTAAATACTAAAGACGGATCTCCTTGACTCTCACACGAAATGCCCAAAATGAAAAGCATATAAAACAAACATATATTTTTCTCTTTTCATAGCCCAGGCGGAGAAACAAAAAATTGGTTTCAACAAGCTGTCAAGAGTAAAGATCCTAAAGGTTTTTTGTTTTAGGATTTTTATTTTGAGTTGAGGGAGCTCAAGGTTCAAACACAACCCCATTTTATTATGCATCCATATTCGCACGGTGGCTTGGTGGCTTGGGACTCTGGCAGCCCATGGATATCTACTTAAAAGCTATTTATGAGGAAGTTGACAAGTTGACTAGGCATTTTCAATATTTTTTTTCAGCATGTGTATAAAGAAGGAAACCTGTCTAAAATTGGTTTGCAATTTGGTGATAGTATATGACAAAAATGGGAATGCAAGTGCAACAATGATAACATCACTGAATATGATCCGGGACCTCTGCCATATTGAATTAGAAGGCTACAGTTTTCTCAGTTTAATATTTATTTTGCCCATTATCATACTAGATTTTGGATAAAAAGTGCATATTGAATATCATTCTGAGTGTTTTTAAGTCTTTCCTGAACCATATAAAATGTGCTTTCTTAATATAAGGAACAGAACATATTCTGCACAACAGGTGATCTCTTCAGTAATAAACTTACAAAACCCTAACCCTACTGGATTAGTACAATTAGTGCTTCATAACACTACTGAAATGAAGTAACAGGTAGTTGTTACGATTCCCTGGACTGACTAAAATTATCACATTTTTCAATAAACACCCCATTTGGGACGTTGCAGGAGGGGCAAACCCATCTCAAACTCTCCAGATAAAGAGGGCAGGGTAACCCAAAATCAGCTGGATCCTTGTAATTTAAGCGTGGTGCAAACAGCTTCATACCATGACTGTAGGTATATCCTGCCAAAACTCCACAGAAAAGACCCACAATAACTGCTCTCTCAGGAAAAAGAAAGGGCACAACAAAGCCCTCCATCCAACCCACATCATTCAGGCCTCCATGGAGCTGACCATCCAGCTCATTCACAAGGACCTTCAGGGAGAGAACCACAACAGAAAATCCAACTTGGGCATTCCCAGCAGGATATACATACTCTGAAATCGATGCTATAATGGCGAATCGCCAATGTCACATACCCCAATTTTATTAAAATAATGTAATTATTTTTAAATATTCCTGAGAACATTATGTTAAATTAAATGCTAAGTAGAAATGGATGACTCAGCAGAGTCTCCAAAAAAGGAATGTAAATTCTGAATAATTATTATTAATAAATAAATTATGGAGACAACAGCATGGGAGAGCTGTTAAAAGAGGTTACTGGTCTAACTGGTGGATGGAATTAGGTGGAAGGACAAAAGACAAGTGGCAGCATCCTCAAACACTTCCTGAGTTGCAGGTGGCAACTTCCCTATATTTTGGGGTCATGATTCCCCAAGAAAGTGGAATCTGAGCAGGTGGCTCATTAATGACAGTTAGCCCAACTAAGACCTAGGCAATCTTTTAAATACTACTCAATGAACTGAGCTGGGGGTTCAGCAATTGTTCTAGAGGGAGAATACATTCAGGTGAATGCTATTCAGGAGTCCCATTGAGGAAGTGGGAAAATAGTAAGGAAGTGTTTTGAGCAGGAAGTTGCAGTAACTTGGTTCCAGTATAGCTGTTTTGGCTGAGGGAATTATTGACCGTACTTAGATTCCGGCCAGTTAGACCAGAGCAAGCTCGGGGGTCCTGAGAAGTGCTGTCTGGGCACTCTCCAGGAATTGGTAGGGAGGAACAGCCTCCCATTGCTGTTATTGTCTACCATAGTTACAGGTTCTGTCACTCTTCCTGTTGTTGGTTTAATTTAGTTTCATATGAGATATTCTAGCACAGCTATGTTTTGACTGTTTTCAACTTCAGTAAATCAGTCTCTGTACTTTCTTTAGTATAAATTTCAGAATGCAGATGTTGTAGAAAATTTCTATTTGTATTTAAATGGAGTATTTATCTTATACAGAACCTAGTTGTTACTGTTACAGTTAACAATACCATGTTTATGCATATTCTAGAATTTCTGTTATTTGTTAAATAATAGACATAAATGTTAAATAGTAGATATTCCAGATTTATAGCTATTAACAATCATAAGAACAAACCTAGATAAATCTTAGTTTTACTTCGAGCTATTTTCCTGTTAGAGTAAGCTACCTGTATATATATATATATATTGCACATTTCAGTTAACTTTAGTTTCATGTTATTCTTTTATCGAGTAACAGATAAACAACACTCATCTTAAGGTATAGTTCTTACTCAGAACATGTTGACAGCTGTTGATTAACTGAAGGGGCAACTGTGATAATATTTCATTGTTACCAGCTTCCATATCATATTAAACATTTACACAGTAGTCAAGTACAAACACTAGTAGCTGTAGATTATTATTTTTCTTCTATCTAGTTTTAGAACACAGTAGTCATGTCATTATAATAGAAATAACAGAATTGTTTTTAAACAAATCAAACATATTATTACAACAGAGAAACAGTCGACGAACGCAACCATCATTGGCTGTTACAAACCATCCTAATTAACACACAGTAATAATATTTAATCATTTTACATGTCTCTCTTGGAGTTTTCTCAAAAACCTATACGGCCGTAGTCATACAATAACTCTACAACAGACTTATGGTATCTTATTACATAGTTCTAGGTTTATATTATTCTACTCACAGTGCTGTTTAATAACAATACAAGAATCGAAAATAAACATTGTTACAATTCATTCCCGGTCGCTATCTGGTTAACAAACTCCATGTATATAGGTTGAACACAAAACAGAACCCCCATTTCGCCAGAACAACCCTATGATTATAACTATTACAGGCACAGTCGCTAAACTTTCACCATGTTCTATTTTAACTTTTCCAATAGAATAAAAACGCAGAGAGATAATTTATGGTTTCATTTATAAACAGAGTTATCATCCATTGCACGCACTGAAGAATACATCTATCCATACATTCCAAACACATTCTAATAATTTAACAAAACATAAACACGACCATACCAGGCCCAGTATATATTAAGTATAAATATCATATGGCGAGGTTAAAAACCCCATGCTCAGCCATTACAAAGTACAACAACCGAAACCCTGGCCTCATAAGTCTTGGCCGTGAATGGCCTTCCATAAACTTAACAGGGTTTCAAACCCCAATTCATTTCAAACAAAACAACTTCATACTTATGACTGCACCTACAAACATCAGGTCGATAATGACCTCAACACACAGGAGTTGCCCTCCGAGACACAACCCTAACCACTAAAACCAGCAAAGGAAGAGACAGCCGTGGATAACCAGGCTTACCCGGAGGAGCCTGCGTGGGTGACAAAGCCCTGTACACCATCAAGAGCCGCGTGACCTGTTAAATAACAAATGCCGAGGGTTTTAGTCACCACTTTGAATGCAGAGAATAGAATTAGAAACGTAAATATACTTAATGATTATAAAAAAATAAAGACTGTAAACAAAAAAGAGAACTGTGATTTATCTTACCGAGACATGGAGGAAGTTAACAGTGGACCATCGGTAGCTACAAGCTGAACAAACAGAGAAGCCCCATCATCTTCATCAGATGGGTGAGCAAAAGAAACTATCATAACATTCTTGACAGCCGAGACAAGGTAACAGCTCCCAACGAAACCCTCACGCTGGGATTGAACCAGTCAAGAAGCAAACCCAAAGCCCAATGGCATCAACCCTCTCATAACCTACAGACATTACCGAAACCCTATCTCATACCCACACCAGCACAGTGACGAACTGTAAATAGCTGGGACTTAACTTATAAAGAGCAACGAGACCACGAAGCAATAAAACTATAGCAGACGCTATCACCAGAGCCGAGGAAATACCCTATTGCCGAATGGAACCTCAAGGCCATAACCACCACACTCTGCACATTGTTACAGTGCCTTCATTACAAAACTCAGACAGGGAGGGTTTCATCCTCAGGACCCGAGCCCGAAGGCAACTACAATAACCTGTAGGGTTTTGATAGCAGCTTATATATCGCCCATTGCATGGAGGAGATTCAACCACGTAGCACACAAATACATCAACGTAATATGGGTCGAGATTATATAGTCCAAATTGCAATCCAAATCATTATACACCGATTCCAAATCATGTCATATATAAGTCAAACGTATAAGATAACAAATGATATATAATCATTTGGCATATAGTGCATGCCTTGCAATTGAATCGTCGAGAATCCCAAGCATTGGGAATGTAAAATCACTACAATGATATAAATAAGAGTTAGTCAACATCACATATGGATTATTCCATAACTTAATAGGGTGGATAATACTTTAACATATTTTAGTTATAAATCTTATCCATGGTAAGGAAAAAACATTAGGACTATGACAAAATCAAGTTGATGCACATTTACAATGAAACCAGGGCATAGGTTAATGTCATTAGCATATCACTTTACACAAGATGTTGGTCAACTTCAACCCTAGAGTTTTCTCTATGGCCTAGTATGATAAATACAACCATAACACTATATAGAATATAAAGTTTGCCAATGTATGGAATATTATGATTATTGCACAATCATTATATATATAAATTAATACCAAGCCATAGATTAATGCCATGGGCATATTACATTTTTATGTTCATATAAGTATCAAGGTAGTCAACCTTCAAATGAAAATGCCTCGTTATTTAATACTTGAAATGTTACCAAGTCTTTAAGACAATAAATACATTGCCATTATATACTATCATCAGAATTGCTATCAATACTATTGTTAACAGTAACAATATGAAAAATAAACCTCTATTATTAAGATGTTGAAATAGAGCTTCATCTACAGGTTTACATCGTAAAGATAGTTAAAATCAAAGCACCGTCAAGTAACATAAGTTAAACTCTAAGTGGACATTGGACTTCGATGCATAGGATCATAGTGAAACAACGCTAGAGGCGTCACCTTCTCAACTCGCATTATCAATGCATGAACAAAACAGTAGTCACCGGTATTAAGTTGACAACAGGTCACATGATGCAAAGACACTGTTACAGCCAAAAATTCTGATATCACAAATGTTTCATTTTAGTTACAACAGTAACATAGCATAATAATCATAAAAACATAATTATAACTGAGACAATGTAAATCTTCGTAACACTTGACGATACTAGCTGAATAAGAAATATCATGACGATCATTAAGTTTTGAAGTATAGGGAGTATTGATGCTCACCAAGTTTAACATACAGTGATCCTTACTTCACTGGCGCACCTGAGAAACAAAAGACGACATATGCATTAGCTCGTAAGCTAAGTAAGCCAGTCAACTACGACTAGCTCTTCCCTTGCGGTTCAAAACAAAACAGTCATTAATTACAATCACCGAAATCAAAGTTTTAATAAAACAGAGTCTTTAAACAGTTTATGTTAGTTGTTTAAATCAAAACAATATCAGAAATACTACCTAATTAACATTTATTGTTACGAATAAAAAAATTTTAAATTTTTCAGAAATAACGGGTTCTGACATGTGGTATCAGAGCCAGGTTCAGACACTAGGCCTGGATGTGACTCCACTAAACTTCCGCAAACAGCGATCATAAAAGAAGATTTTGTTTTATTTATAAAATACTAACATATATTTCGGTTTAATGTACAGTACAGAAAAATTCTCTTTTCTGAATTTTTCAGACAGATATGGAAAAACTGGGAGAATATGCTGAGGAGGAATCTCCCAATGCTGGGACAAGACAGATGTCAAAAGAACTTGAGGCAGAAGAAGAAATTGCTCACACCACTGAGCTGATGCAGACTATAAGAGGATTAAAGACAGAAATGGAAACGGTTAAGAAGGATAATGAAAGAATTCTAAAGACTCAGGAACAGCTAAATCAGCTATTGATAGAAAAATTTCAAACTGACGGAAGGAGCAAACCAGCTGACTCAGAAGAAGTTAATCATCCAAGAGGGTCAAAAAGGACAAAACCAACTAAATCTGACAGCAGTTCCTCATCTGAAGAAAGAAAGGGACAACCCAGTTATCACACTAGCAGTGACAGCAGTGAAGCTGAGATGCACAACCGAAGGAAAAAGTACAGGCCTTATGAAGAGATTTCCGGGGAGTTTAAGAAGATAAAGCCCCCAACTTTCAATGGAGAAACTGAAACTGGAGAAGAGGCAGAATCTTGGTTATCCGGGATGAGAAAATATTTTCAGATCTATAACTACTCAAATCAGCTAAAGGCAAGAATGGCCATCTACAACCTCTCGGGAAAGGCGGACATATGGTGGCAAGACCTGAAAAGGGTCAAAGGGATCAAAGAAAGAGAAGTTAATTGGAGTACCTTTAAAAGGTATTTCAAGAAGAAATTCCTGTCCGAGCAGTATTATGAAGAAAGGGCTAAAGAATTTTATGAACTAAAACTCGGATCTATGACGATGAAGGACTTAAACAGTAAATTTTTAAGTCTGTTGCGTTATGTACCGTATTTTGTCGAAGAGAAACCAAAAATACAGCGGTTTCTTAGTTGCCTGCCTTATCATATCAAGGACAGAATTGAATATGACAACCCCAAAACACTGGAAGAAGCTATGCGCAAGGCAAACTTCTGTTACGAACAGAATAAAAAGAAAGAAGGGATAGCCAGTTGGAAAGCCAAAAAGAACAGCAATCTGATCGAGTACAAGAAAAAGGAATTTGTTCCCCATAAAAATTTCAAGAATGGCAAAAACGGGAACCACTTTAATAGTAAAAGTTTCCAAGGAAACAAAAATGGAGCTGTCAGCCATTCAAACAATTACAAAAACAGCAAAGAGACTCCTAATAACCATGGAAACTACATCAAAAATTTTGAGCGAAAAGAACCTGTCAAGTGCTGGGAATGTAATGGGCCACATTATGCTTCAGTCTGCCCAAACAGAAAGAAACAAGTCAGCAATATTCATACTGTTCAAGACGAAATGACAGTTGGAGATTTTGCAGGAACTATGCCCCGAATCAATGCAGCGTTGGAAAACCGCCAGGCTGACTACCAAACTTCCATGGTGGAAGTAGGAGGTATGATTAACAAAACCCCAGTTACTATATTAATAGATCCCGGTGCTAGTCTTAGTTATATTTCACCTCAGCTAGTAGAAAAATGTAATTTGACTGTTGAAAGGTTTGATAATTCTTGGTCTGTACAATTAGCTACTGGGGCTAAGAAGAAAGTAAACTGCTATGTAAAAGAATGCATCTTAAACATGACTGATTTTAGAACTACAGTTAAACTGAACGTTTTACCACTTGGCTCATATGACATACTTATCGGAATGGACTGGTTGGAACAACATAGGGTCGTTTTAAACTGTTTTGACAAAACTTTTAGGTGTATAAACAGTAGTGGACAGCCTGTAACTGTTAGGGGTATTCCTAGGAAAAACAGTAGTTAGGCAAATTTCTGCATTACAACTTAAAAGAGCAGTCAGGAAAGGATGCAAGACCTATGCTGTAACTATTACAGACGAGACAGATAAATTTGAAAACAACCAGAAAACAGTAGAGAACATTCCTGTCGTCAATGAATTTATTGACGTTTTTCCTGAGGAAATTCCAGAATTGCCTCCCAAGAGAGAGCTTGACTTTACCATTGAGCTGGTACCAGGTGCTGTTCCCAGTTCAAAAGCCCCGTATCGTATGAATATCTTGGAGCTTAACGAGTTGAAAACTCAGTTGAAGGAGTTAATAGATAAGAACTATATCCGACCCAGTGTATCCCCTTGGGGAGCACCAGTGATTTTCGTTAAGAAGAAGGACGGAACTATGCGACTTTGTATAGATTATCGTCAACTAAACAAGATGACGATCAAAAACAGGTATCCGTTACCTCGTATTGATGATCTGTTTGATCAACTACGTGGCGCTACGGTATTCTCTAAGATCGATCTGAGATCGGGTTATCATCAGGTAAGAATTAAAGAAGAAGACATTTTCAAAACAGCCTTTAGAACCAGGTATGGACATTACGAATTTGTCGTAATGCCATTTGGACTTACTAATGCCCCAGCGGTTTTCATGTGCTTAATGAACAACATAATGCACAAGTACTTAGATAAATTTGTGGTTGTATTTATCGACGACATTTTAGTCTATTCTAAGAGCGAGGAGGAGCACAAGGAACACTTACGTATCGTTTTACAAGAACTAAGAGAACAACAACTTTTTGCGAAATTTAGCAAATGTGACTTCTTCAAAGATGAAATCCAGTACTTAGGACATGTAGTCACTAAGGAAGGGATTTCAGTGGATCCCGAAAAGATTCGGGCGATTGAAGAATGGCCAGTACCTAAAGATGTGACGGACGTTAGATCTTTCATGGGAATTACCGGTTACTACCGGAGGTTTATTGAAGGCTTTTCAAAAATAGCCAACCCAATCACTTCTTTGCAGAAGAAAGGCAAGAAGTTTGATTGGAATGCGAAATGTGAAGAAAGTTTCAAGAAACTTAAGACTTTATTGACAACTGCACCTATTCTTAGAATAGCGGACCCAAATAAAGATTTCATAGTTTGTACCGACGCTTGTAATGATGGCTTAGGCGGAGTGCTGACTCAAGAAGGACATGTCATTGCTTACGAATCTAGGAAGCTGAAAATCCATGAAAAGAATTATGCCACTTATGACCTAGAATTAGCTGCTGTAATTCATGCTTTAAAGATGTGGCGACACCACCTAATAGGAAGAAAATTTACCTTACTAACAGATAATAAAGGTCTGAAATACCTTTTAGACCAGCCAAATCTAAATGCAAGACAAGCCAGGTGGCTGGCATTCCTAAGTGAATACGATTTTGAAATCCAACACATAAAAGGGAAGGAGAATAAGGTGGCTGATGCCTTGAGTAGGAATGCAAAACTGAATTTTATATCAGCTAGCAGCACTTATACCTCTGATTTAAATGAACAGCTGGCTGAAGGGATAAAATTAGACGAAAATTATCAACATTTACAAATTACAGCCCAAGAACAGCCCACAGAAAGTTTGATAAAAGGGTATAGTTTAAACGAAAACGGATTTTTGCTGTTTAAAAGACAGGCTGTATATCCCTAATGCACCTACAGTTAAGCTGTTAATTTTAGACGAAATACATAAAACCCCTTACTCCGGGCACCCTGGCTATCAAAAGACTATCACTATGTTGAGAAAAGAATATTTTTGGCCTAACATGAAATCTGAAACTGCTGAATATTTAGCTAAATGTTTGGACTGCCAACAAGTAAAAACAGAACACCAACATCCAGCTGGATTGCTGCAACCTTTACCTATTCCTAGCTGGAAATGGGAAATAATCAGCCTGGATTTCATTACGGGTTTACCCAAAAATCAACATCAGAATGATTCAATTATGGTAGTGGTAGACAAATTAAGTAAATCAGCACATTTTATTCCTGTTAAAACCACATACAAGGCTGCAAACATAGCAGATATCTTTCTAAAACAGATTTTTCGGTTACACGGTATTCCAAAGGTTATTATATCAGACAGGGATCCTAAATTTACAGGAAATTTTTGGAGATCCTTGTTCAAAGGATTAAACACCACTTTAAATTTCAGCACCTCTTTCCATCCTCAGACTGACGGACAAACGGAAAGAGTTAATCAAATATTAGAAGATCTGTTAAGGATGTATGTTAAAGATCAACCAGGTAAGTGGGAGGATTATTTACACTTAGCCGAATTTGCATACAATAACAGCTATCAATCATCAGCTAAGTTTAGTCCTTTTGAGATTTTGTATGGACGAAAATGCAACACTCCTATCTCTTGGAGTAATCCAGTAGATAGATTAGTGTTAGGACCTGATTTATTGAAAGAAATGGAACAGATTGTGAAACAAGTGCAGGAAAACTTGAAGATTGCCCAGGATCGGCAAAAGAGTCAAGCAGATTTGAAAAGAACTCCTAAAGAGTTCCAGGTAGGTGAACATGTGTTCATCAAGGTAAGACCAAAGAAAAGCTCCCTAAGATTAGGAAGTTGTGCAAAATTAGCACCACGTTACTGTGGTCCATTTGAAATTTTAGCCAGAATTGGTCAAGTTGCTTATCAGTTAGCATTACCGCCAAATTTAAAAGTACACAATGTTTTTCATATCTCTGTTTTGAAAAAGTATATTCATGATGCTACTCATGTTATTGATTGGAACATTGTACAGGTAGAACCAGAAGGGGAAGTTCTGGTAGAACCGGATTGTATCCTCGGGAGGAGGGAAATTACTCTACGGAACCGGATAATTGGACAAGTGAAGGTGCAATGGAAGCACCTTAGTCCTGAAGAATCTACCTGGGAGCTGGAAAGTAAGATGCGGGAAGCATATCCCCATCTATTCCAGCAGGTAGCTGAAGAAGAAGAATAAGTAACATCGAGGACGATGTTACATTTTAAGGGGGTGTGTATGTCACATACCCCAATTTTATTAAAATAATGTAATTATTTTTAAATATTCCTGAGAACATTATGTTAAATTAAATGCTAAGTAGAAATGGATGACTCAGCAGAGTCTCCAAAAAAGGAATGTAAATTCTGAATAATTATTATTAATAAATAAATTATGGAGACAACAGCATGGGAGAGCTGTTAAAAGAGGTTACTGGTCTAACTGGTGGATGGAATTAGGTGGAAGGACAAAAGACAAGTGGCAGCATCCTCAAACACTTCCTGAGTTGCAGGTGGCAACTTCCCTATATTTTGGGGTCATGATTCCCCAAGAAAGTGGAATCTGAGCAGGTGGCTCATTAATGACAGTTAGCCCAACTAAGACCTAGGCAATCTTTTAAATACTACTCAATGAACTGAGCTGGGGGTTCAGCAATTGTTCTAGAGGGAGAATACATTCAGGTGAATGCTATTCAGGAGTCCCATTGAGGAAGTGGGAAAATAGTAAGGAAGTGTTTTGAGCAGGAAGTTGCAGTAACTTGGTTCCAGTATAGCTGTTTTGGCTGAGGGAATTATTGACCGTACTTAGATTCCGGCCAGTTAGACCAGAGCAAGCTCGGGGGTCCTGAGAAGTGCTGTCTGGGCACTCTCCAGGAATTGGTAGGGAGGAACAGCCTCCCATTGCTGTTATTGTCTACCATAGTTACAGGTTCTGTCACTCTTCCTGTTGTTGGTTTAATTTAGTTTCATATGAGATATTCTAGCACAGCTATGTTTTGACTGTTTTCAACTTCAGTAAATCAGTCTCTGTACTTTCTTTAGTATAAATTTCAGAATGCAGATGTTGTAGAAAATTTCTATTTGTATTTAAATGGAGTATTTATCTTATACAGAACCTAGTTGTTACTGTTACAGTTAACAATACCATGTTTATGCATATTCTAGAATTTCTGTTATTTGTTAAATAATAGACATAAATGTTAAATAGTAGATATTCCAGATTTATAGCTATTAACAATCATAAGAACAAACCTAGATAAATCTTAGTTTTACTTCGAGCTATTTTCCTGTTAGAGTAAGCTACCTGTATATATATATATATATTGCACATTTCAGTTAACTTTAGTTTCATGTTATTCTTTTATCGAGTAACAGATAAACAACACTCATCTTAAGGTATAGTTCTTACTCAGAACATGTTGACAGCTGTTGATTAACTGAAGGGGCAACTGTGATAATATTTCATTGTTACCAGCTTCCATATCATATTAAACATTTACACAGTAGTCAAGTACAAACACTAGTAGCTGTAGATTATTATTTTTCTTCTATCTAGTTTTAGAACACAGTAGTCATGTCATTATAATAGAAATAACAGAATTGTTTTTAAACAAATCAAACATATTATTACAACAGAGAAACAGTCGACGAACGCAACCATCATTGGCTGTTACAAACCATCCTAATTAACACACAGTAATAATATTTAATCATTTTACATGTCTCTCTTGGAGTTTTCTCAAAAACCTATACGGCCGTAGTCATACAATAACTCTACAACAGACTTATGGTATCTTATTACATAGTTCTAGGTTTATATTATTCTACTCACAGTGCTGTTTAATAACAATACAAGAATCGAAAATAAACATTGTTACAATTCATTCCCGGTCGCTATCTGGTTAACAAACTCCATGTATATAGGTTGAACACAAAACAGAACCCCCATTTCGCCAGAACAACCCTATGATTATAACTATTACAGGCACAGTCGCTAAACTTTCACCATGTTCTATTTTAACTTTTCCAATAGAATAAAAACGCAGAGAGATAATTTATGGTTTCATTTATAAACAGAGTTATCATCCATTGCACGCACTGAAGAATACATCTATCCATACATTCCAAACACATTCTAATAATTTAACAAAACATAAACACGACCATACCAGGCCCAGTATATATTAAGTATAAATATCATATGGCGAGGTTAAAAACCCCATGCTCAGCCATTACAAAGTACAACAACCGAAACCCTGGCCTCATAAGTCTTGGCCGTGAATGGCCTTCCATAAACTTAACAGGGTTTCAAACCCCAATTCATTTCAAACAAAACAACTTCATACTTATGACTGCACCTACAAACATCAGGTCGATAATGACCTCAACACACAGGAGTTGCCCTCCGAGACACAACCCTAACCACTAAAACCAGCAAAGGAAGAGACAGCCGTGGATAACCAGGCTTACTCGGAGGAGCCTGCGTGGGTGACAAAGCCCTGTACACCATCAAGAGCCGCGTGACCTGTTAAATAACAAATGCCGAGGGTTTTAGTCACCACTTTGAATGCAGAGAATAGAATTAGAAACGTAAATATACTTAATGATTATAAAAAAATAAAGACTGTAAACAAAAAAGAGAACTGTGATTTATCTTACCGAGACATGGAGGAAGTTAACAGTGGACCATCGGTAGCTACAAGCTGAACAAACAGAGAAGCCCCATCATCTTCATCAGATGGGTGAGCAAAAGAAACTATCATAACATTCTTGACAGCCGAGACAAGGTAACAGCTCCCAACGAAACCCTCACGCTGGGATTGAACCAGTCAAGAAGCAAACCCAAAGCCCAATGGCATCAACCCTCTCATAACCTACAGACATTACCGAAACCCTATCTCATACCCACACCAGCACAGTGACGAACTGTAAATAGCTGGGACTTAACTTATAAAGAGCAACGAGACCACGAAGCAATAAAACTATAGCAGACGCTATCACCAGAGCCGAGGAAATACCCTATTGCCGAATGGAACCTCAAGGCCATAACCACCACACTCTGCACATTGTTACAGTGCCTTCATTACAAAACTCAGACAGGGAGGGTTTCATCCTCAGGACCCGAGCCCGAAGGCAACTACAATAACCTGTAGGGTTTTGATAGCAGCTTATATATCGCCCATTGCATGGAGGAGATTCAACCACGTAGCACACAAATACATCAACGTAATATGGGTCGAGATTATATAGTCCAAATTGCAATCCAAATCATTATACACCGATTCCAAATCATGTCATATATAAGTCAAACGTATAAGATAACAAATGATATATAATCATTTGGCATATAGTGCATGCCTTGCAATTGAATCGTCGAGAATCCCAAGCATTGGGAATGTAAAATCACTACAATGATATAAATAAGAGTTAGTCAACATCACATATGGATTATTCCATAACTTAATAGGGTGGATAATACTTTAACATATTTTAGTTATAAATCTTATCCATGGTAAGGAAAAAACATTAGGACTATGACAAAATCAAGTTGATGCACATTTACAATGAAACCAGGGCATAGGTTAATGTCATTAGCATATCACTTTACACAAGATGTTGGTCAACTTCAACCCTAGAGTTTTCTCTATGGCCTAGTATGATAAATACAACCATAACACTATATAGAATATAAAGTTTGCCAATGTATGGAATATTATGATTATTGCACAATCATTATATATATAAATTAATACCAAGCCATAGATTAATGCCATGGGCATATTACATTTTTATGTTCATATAAGTATCAAGGTAGTCAACCTTCAAATGAAAATGCCTCGTTATTTAATACTTGAAATGTTACCAAGTCTTTAAGACAATAAATACATTGCCATTATATACTATCATCAGAATTGCTATCAATACTATTGTTAACAGTAACAATATGAAAAATAAACCTCTATTATTAAGATGTTGAAATAGAGCTTCATCTACAGGTTTACATTGTAAAGATAGTTAAAATCAAAGCACCGTCAAGTAACATAAGTTAAACTCTAAGTGGACATTGGACTTCGATGCATAGGATCATAGTGAAACAACGCTAGAGGCGTCACCTTCTCAACTCGCATTATCAATGCATGAACAAAACAGTAGTCACCGGTATTAAGTTGACAACAGGTCACATGATGCAAAGACACTGTTACAGCCAAAAATTCTGATATCACAAATGTTTCATTTTAGTTACAACAGTAACATAGCATAATAATCATAAAAACATAATTATAACTGAGACAATGTAAATCTTCGTAACACTTGACGATACTAGCTGAATAAGAAATATCATGACGATCATTAAGTTTTGAAGTATAGGGAGTATTGATGCTCACCAAGTTTAACATACAGTGATCCTTACTTCACTGGCGCACCTGAGAAACAAAAGACGACATATGCATTAGCTCGTAAGCTAAGTAAGCCAGTCAACTACGACTAGCTCTTCCCTTGCGGTTCAAAACAAAACAGTCATTAATTACAATCACCGAAATCAAAGTTTTAATAAAACAGAGTCTTTAAACAGTTTATGTTAGTTGTTTAAATCAAAACAATATCAGAAATACTACCTAATTAACATTTATTGTTACGAATAAAAAAATTTTAAATTTTTCAGAAATAACGGGTTCTGACAGCCAATGAGAGAATGGGACAAAAATACAAGGACAAGAGCTGTGAATCCAGTCACCCCAGGTCCCCAACTACGCCTCTATTACAACACTGTTGGAGAAGCTATACCTCAATACAGTACAGATAGGATTGTGAAAAGTTGAAAACCTATTCGAAATCGAGACAGTACACACCGTGCCAATACAGAGTCACAGACAATGGGATTCAGGATCCATCTTGGTCTTTTATGCCAGGGACTAACTTCAAGTTGTTTACAGTCTATGCAGTCACAGCTTGGAGACGAACTAGAAAAGTTGGAGCTTGAACTGAAACAGCTTCGAGAGGTGTACAGTCGAGCATGTGATGAAGCAATCAGCGCACACAACGTGGGTTTCTTTCTTATATTTTCTCTCAATTGGGCTGTTTCTGCAGTTTGATAGATGCATGCTCAAAATTTTGAATGCTGATGACAGGCCAGAGAGATGCATGTTCAGAGAGTTGAAGAGCTAAAGAAATTGGAAGCAGCAAAGGCAAGAGAAGAATTTGCAGGAGTAATAGTTGCAGAAGAGAGAGCAACGCATGATGCAGACATGAAGGAGGCAGAAGCACCAGCGAAAATGGCAGAAATTGAGGAACAACAAAGGAGACTTGCCGACTTCATAGCCATGACTAAATCAAAGAGTAAACATGTTGACGGTGTGCTACCTTTGGCTGGTCAAGGATTTAAGCAATATTCCATAGAAGAAGTTGAGGCAGCAACAGATTTCTTCTCAGAATCAAATAAGATAGGGGAGGGATCATATGGGTCTGTCTACAAGTGCACATTAGATTACACCCTAGTGGCCGTCAAGGCTCTTCACCCAGATTCAACCCAAGGGTGGAAGCAATTTCAACAAGAGGTGAAATTCAGAGCTACTTTCAGGAATTTATACTTCCTGACTTCATAGAGCCTAGACATTATTATTCCTTAGTTGAGAAATGCAACATTTTACAAAAGTACCTGAAACATATTTACAACATTTTTAATTTTGATCATGCAATTTAAATTCGGAGAATGATGAAATCCTTCAATTGATATGCACCTGGGGAAATTTGGGAAAATAACCACATGAAGAAACTAACCTCCCAAAATTATCTATGAACTACTATGAGGAACTTCAACCTCGTATATATTGTGATTTCTACAGCAAAGTTAGATTCTATACTATTACAATGGACCACGGGTTTAATCTTATTGGGTTGTTTTGCAGGTTGAAATTCTTGGCCGTATACAACATCCCCATATAGTTTTGCTGCTTGGAGCTTGTCCAGAAGTTGGATTATGGGAATTGGAAATGGAATAAGGAAACATACCTTGAAAGAAAGTGCCAGCAAAAGACTGCAGCAGCCACAGGTGACAGAACTTTGTCTTCAGAAAGCCAAACGACCACCAGAGTCCGGAGTTCGGACACCAACACCTGTCAACAACGCGGCCTCTCTCCTCTGCGTTCACTGCAGCCACATCCAGCGAGATGAGAACCAGAACCTTAAAACACCACCGGAATTTGGAAATGAATTGCGTTCACTGCAGCCACATCCAGCGAGATGAGAACCAGAACCTTAAAATACCACCGGAATTTGGAAATGAATTGGGGCTTGCTTTCAAACCAAGGTCCTCTTTCAAACCAGCGCAGATTCACGACGGTTCTCCCAGACTCCCAGTCCCAAACTCTCCACTCCCAGTCCCACTTGCCCAAATTTGAATGACATACATTGAATTTGGTATTTGGCCCGTGGCCGCGGCCCGCGACTGGACTCTGGGAATTGGGAATCATAAATTTTCTCAACCACTTTCTGAACCGAAATTAAATGCGGAATTATACAACTATAAATTTTAGCTGCAGCCTGCATGGATGATGGATGTAATTTGTAAAGTGGATTTGTTAAATATCAACTCTCGAGGCTCCAGCCTCTAAGTTTCCAAATTCCAACCCCACTAAATAATCAATCTCACTAATCAATTAATTAATCGAGAGTTGGGGAGTGGGGACCGGGGTCACTGCCGGGGACTACACTCTTGGAGTCTTCGAGCGAGAGTCGGTGCTGGACTGCCGGTGCCCTGGCCCCCCATACCCGTGTTGTAAAAATTTTGATGGGCAATTTTAAACATAGCACTTCTAATGAAATTTTGAAATAATTATTACATTTATTTGTAAAACTTCAAAATTAAAAATCTTCTTTTTTTTGACGTCCATTTTTTTTACAACACTTCTGGGACGTGCTGAGAGCCCTTTGACATGCTATGACATGTTCAATTTTGATCCCTGATCCCCTTTATCTATTTTATAATTATTATTACATATAATCATTAAAGGAACACTAATTTTCAACCATAAAAACGAAATCTTTAATTGACTCAATTCATTATTAGTGAACTTAATATACATAACAATCACGAACATGGTAAATCCTTGAAACGTGGCATATTATTTTTAATTTTTAATTTGTTGAGAATTTAAAATCCCGCACACTACGCGACTAATTCTCGCGGTTACACTCCCGCCAAATCCCGAAATATTTTGTAGTTGCTCAAAATTAAACTCCCTCCTTCCCGCCTCTGCCTCTACCTCTGTTTTTCCCTCCTTCGTCTACTTCAAACCCCCTAATCTCGTCTCCACTGCATTCCATTTCATTTTATGCTTCCACTCCCATCTTTTCTTCATCCCACGTCCCCAGATCGAATCGCACCGCTGCCGATCGGTCGCTGTTCCTGCTCCATTCTGCGCAGGGTTGTAGGGAACAAAGAGCTATGGAGAAGCAAATGATTACCCCGGGCGCCCTGGAGGCTATGATTGCAAATCCTTCGCCCTCGGAGCCGTCTGATATAGTCGTGCAGATCGTGGATCTCAAGCCCGTAGGGAGCAGCAACACCAGATTCACGTAAACATCTTTTCACATCTGTTACCGTTTAATATTTTGTTTTTCATCAGGGCTTGTATTTTGTTTCCAGGCAATTTTTGTACCAAGAGTTGTCCCTGGCCATGGCCGCTGTCTTTAAGATGCCGTACTTTACTGTTCGTTTTGAGTTTATATAAGCTTGATATGTTTGGGGTACAGATTTGTCGCAAACGATGGAAAGATGAAGCTCAAGGCAATGCTTCCAACGAGTATGGCTGGCGAAGTTAACTCTGGGAAGCTACAAAACCTAGGGCTCCTTCGTATTGTCGAGTACACTTGCAACTGCATTCAGAATCAGCCACAGAGGTACCCTTTCACATTGACTGCATCTCCTCTATGCTTTATTTTTTTTAGTTTTCATATTTCTTGTATTTAATTTTCTTTTTTTTCTTCAAATTGGCCAGCATCTCTTCGTTTAATTTATATAACCTGAGTTGGGATCTTATTCCTCCCTAATCTACTAACCAAAAAAGCTTCATTTACAGTTTGTATTTTTCTTTTATAAAATTTAATAACGAGAGTCGGATGTTACAGATAACATCTTCCTCTTTATTATCCACCTTTCATTCAAAATATACTTTTTATTCAAATAAATATCCATGATCTTGGACTGCTAATTTTGATGTTTTTAATGGGATTCTAGAATTTATATTATTAACACCTCCGTACAAGTTTACGCTAGATTCGTTGACCTGGGCTCTTGTCCAGCTGCACTGGACATTTAATTGTTTTTACTGTATGTTAATGTCGTTTGGTTTATAACAAAAATGCCTCTATTTCCATTTACAGGGTACTAATAGTCATAAAGTGTGAGGTGGTTTCACCCGCGCTTGATGCTGAAATCAGTGAAATAAAAGTGAAACAAGAAGGGAAACAGGTGGATATAAAACCTGAAGTTAAAGCTAAGGCATCTGATGGAACTGTTTCAAAGTCTGCTGCACAGATTGTGCATGAGCAACATGGAAAGTATGTATATTGCTGTGCGCCCTCTTTCTGTGTTTGCTGCGTGTTGTTTTTTCATCTGCTATTCAATTCTCTGCCACTGAAGTATATATTCAATTATTCATCTAGATTTCTTCATGTTTGAAAATGACCAATGCTACATTTTAGATATGTAATTTTTAAGTCTTCACTTGTAAGAACGCTTTATTTCTCTTCAATCAAAATAGGTCTAATGCCTCGTTTTTATTGCAAATTCCCCTATTTTATTATTTGGAATTTGTTCAAAATATCCCTATTATTAATGGGTTGATGTGGCTGTTTATTGGGCTGTTATAGTACTTCTGGTGAGATGTTTTCTTTGTCTAACTGGTGCCGCTATTGGTAAGCTGTCCGGTTCCACCCTGCATCATGTGCACATCTCCATTTTCGGGGTAGGGGATTGGTTGCCACGAGGGACATGGGCCGGGTCTAAGGTTGATTTCTGATACTCTGCATCGATCTTCACTATACTCTGCATCAATCTTCACTAGGTCTAGCCTGGGCCTAGCTAGCATCTGTTTGATCCCCAGATTGTGACTGGTTGCTGGTTTGGCCAGTCTGCTTGTTAGTTTCCCCTTCTAAATGCAATTTAAATTACTTTCATTTTTCCACTTGTCATTTATCTCAATTTCTGTTTAATGTGCTTGAGGGTTTTACCAATCAGTTACTATTTTTGTTTGCAATGCTTTACAGACCCCATCCTGTGATTTTCCCAATTTTTTTGATAGTTTATAAATTTTGTTCAACGTTGGCCAACTTTGCAGTACCATGTATATGTATTCCTAATGTGTATGGTTAATATCTCTGTACCATGGTGGCTATGTTTGGGCTTGTTTGAGCTCGTTGTCTCTTGTTTTACTGTTATCATCTGTCTCTAGCCTATTATGCTGAAGCTGCTTGCTTTGCATTACTCTTGTGTGTTTTCTTTCTATGTGTATGCTTTAGGGCTCCTAACTCGCAGAGCTGAGGCAAAATGAGAGTTGCAGCATGCTGTTTTGTTTCTTTAGTTATAATATTCATTTAGTTGTAATATTCATTGCTATGCATTAGTTCTATGTTTAGCTTAGCTTGTGTATTGTATTCTTCAATGTGACGGCATTTTTAATTGTATTTAAGAGTATTCAATAAAACGATACAGGGGAAGTTAGATTTATGTTAGTTTTTTATTTGCTTGCAGTGCTGCACCTGCTGCACGATTGGGAATGTCACGCAGGGTTTACCCCTTAGTTTCTCTCAATCCCTATCAAGGGAACTGGACTATTAAGGTCCGAGTCACCAACAAGGGACCTTTGCGCACATTCCGTAATGCCAGGGGTGAAGGCAGTGTTTTCAATGTGGAACTCACTGATGAAGATGTAAGGCTGTTGATTGCTTTTTATCCACTTTTAATTCAAAATCTTCAGATATCTAACCATTCCAAATTTAATTTGTGTGCTAGCATAATGAAGGAAGATGGGTCAAGGATGTTCCATGTATCTTGGTTTCCACTTGATTATTTTTTTTCCTTTGCTTCAGGGCACTCAAATTCAGGCAACTATGTTTAAGGAAGCTGCAGATAAGTTCTGGAATAAGTTTGAATTGGGCAAGGTCTATTATATCTCGAAAGGAACTCTTCGAGTGGCAAATAAACAATTCAAAACAGTAGCAAATGATTACGAGATGACATTGCATGCAAATTCAGAAGTTGAAGAAGCAGTCGAGGAAGGAATCAATATCCCAGAATACAAGCATAACTTTATCAAAGTGGATGAGCTTGGTCCATATGTCAATTCAAGGGATCTGGTTGGTGAGTACCCTTTGGCTTAAACAATAAATGTCTTAGTTTTTTTAACTGGACATTTCACATTCATGTCTATCTTCCATCACTTGTTTGAATTTTCTGGTGTAAATTTTTGCAGATGTCATTGGAGTTGTTCAGAGTGTATCACCAGTTCTAAGCATCAGGCGGAAAAGCAACAATGAAGAGATCCCCAAGCGTGACATTACAATTGCAGATGAAAGGTGAGGTTTACTACTATTTTCTCCGTTGGTTATGCTTCACAAAAATTGCAAGAATTTAAAAAAGGGTTTGTTAATCATGTGGCTTTGGAGAGAGAATTAGAGTAGTGGTCAAGATGAGTAATGAATATTGCATCTCACAGCTAAGGTATTTGTTATCAGTTTTGTATTATTTTTCTTCTCACATTATTACTGTAAATACTTAAGCTCAAATTTCTGAAAAAATAACCTGTTATCAGTGTTGTAGTAAAGTCCCCTACCAGGGAACTTGTTTTTTTTTTGATGGGTTATTTGAATGCAACTGCAGCAAAAAGACAGTGATAGTGAGTCTTTGGAATGATCTGGCAAGGAAAGAAGGACAAGAGTTGCTTGACAATGTTGATAATGGACCTATAGTAGCAGTCAGGGCAGCCAGGGTCAGTGATTACTCAGGTATGTCATGCCTTACCTAGTTGGTTTTTTGCAGCAATAGTACTTGTGAGTGTCTTTAGGATGCTACTATAGCCTACTAATACAATGATTTTTATTGGCTTTTGCAGGAGTTTCTTTATCTACTACAGGTAGAAGTACTGTAATGATAAATCCAGATCTCCCAGTTGCTCAAAAGCTTCGTTCTTGGTAAAGCATTCATAACCATTTTGAACCTTGTACATCCTTTTGTATTTTGCTATCGTCTGCTTAATAAACACTTCCATGTAATCCTTTATACTCTATTGCTTTGTAGGTATGACACAGATGGAAAGAGCTCATCTATGGCATCTGTTGGATCCACCCTTCCTGGTGGAACTCCAAGGGCTGGTTCCAGATCCTTGTATTCTGAACGTGCATTCCTTTCTCAAATCATTGAGCCTTCTGTAGGTGAAGGAAAGGTTTGTATTATTCTATTGCCCCAAGATCTATTTTAGGTACTTTTTGGGATATAATGTTGCTCATTTTTGTTTAATTGCTTTGCTTTTGCTTTTGTCCAGCCAGCCTACTTCAATGTCAGAGTATACATCAGCTTTATTAAGCCTGATCAAACAATGTGGTACCGTGCTTGCAAGACTTGCAATCGTAAAGTAACTGAAGAGATTGGCTCAGGTTATTGGTGTGAAGGTTGTCAGAAGCACGAAACTGAATGCAGCCTAAGGTATCCTTACACTTGGATTGCTATATATGCTTTACTAGTGTTAAAGCACATGAGAACCAGACTTTAACATAATTTGTCTATCTCTAATGTTCATTTGTTCTGATTTGAATGTAAAATGGCAGCATTCAAACAGGCAGGTGAAGTTGGGGTTGATGAATTGTCTTTAATCTAGAGCAATAATAGTTGGCTCAGTTCTGTACATTTTTAGTGCAGGGCACTGTCAGGTGTAGAGACAAAAAATGTCTAGGTATAAAATTCGACAATTAGTTTAGAGATTGATAATGGCGAGACTTGCCTATCTATTCTTGAAAAGAATGGCTTAAGTTTTTTCCGGTGATTTCATGACTTTGCCATCAGACAAGCTTATATCCCATACTTATTGACCCTGCGTTCTTTTGTTTTTGTTTTTGTTTTAGTTGAATTGATCTTTAACATAGACAACCACCTCTTCAAGTGGAGTAATTGAGGTTATAATCTTGGATTAATAAATTATATACGAGCTCTTTCCTTGTGCTCTAAAGATTCTCAAAGTCCATGCTGTTTCAATAATTTTTTCCTTTTCACATTTTTATGTGCTGTAGGTATATTATGGTGGTCAAGGCGTCCGATTCAAGCGGTGAAGCCTGGCTTTCTGTTTTCAGTGACCAAGCAGAGCAAATCCTTCAGCACACGGCAGATGAACTTGCAGCTATTAGATCTGAGGTATGGCACTAATATAATGTCAACTTATAATCAAATTTTCAGTTAAAATGTGTTCTCTCTGAAAGCCTAACAATGAGCGGTATTTGTGTTTCACAGGAAGCGGATCAGAAGGCATTCCAGATAGAGCTTAAGAAGGCGATGTGGGTTCCTCATATCTTTCGTGTCAGTGTTGCACAGACAGAGTACATGAATGAGATGAGGCAACGTATTACAGTTCGTTCATGTAGCCCAGTAGATTGGAGCGGTGAATGCAAGTATTTGTTAGAAGAAATCTCAAAGATCAAAACCCAAGCTTAGAGTTAGTGATTTTTTTTTGAGTGCGTGGCAACATGTAAGCCCAGTCGGATTAGTTGCTGTTGATGCAACTCATTAGAAAAATCAGATGCGCACCTTTGATTACTGCAGCTTCTATTCCTTTTATTAAAGGGCTCCTACAAGGCAAAAGTGGATCAGAAGTCAGGCAGGTACTGAAGCCAACTAATGCGAAAGCTCATCATCCTATACCTTGCTGCATGCTTGTAATATTATATATGAATTGCTGTTTTGCTCCAGCGGGAGTCGGTTGTGTTAAGAGGCATTCCTTCCAATAAAATGGAAGGTGTGCTTTATTTACCTTCCATTTTTTTCCAATGTGCTCAGTAGGCCAGTTAAGTCTCAATGCCCAAAACGATAAATATAGTATAAATATATGGTTATCAGATACGAATGGTTCCTTGTTATTAGATCTTGGGTCTTTCCAAATGTGCCTGGATTGTGAAACATCGTTTTTAGTTTCTTCGATGTTTGAAAGAATCTTACATAGGATTTCTTGATTTGTGTCTCTAAATGGACTTGGACTTGGGTTGTGAAGCATTTTTTTTGGTTGTAAAGTATTATTATTATTATTATTTTTAATTTTATTTTAAAAGGATCTTGCATACTGATGTTATAAGATTTATTGATTTGTGTCTCCAAATGGATTTGGACTGAAGCACCATCTTTAATCTTTTCACTTTTGAAAAAATCTTACAGGGACTCCTTGATATTTGTTTCCAAATGGCACTGGAATGTGAGGCATAATTTTTAGTTTACAGTTAAAAGGCTCTTTGAATGTATAACATATTGCATTTGTCTACTAAAAAGATATTGTCCCTGTAATAATGAGAATATACCTGTTCATTTAGGTGTAAGATAACTGTGCTCAAAACAATTCTGGTTTTGTGTAAAAATTCCAATCAAAATTGTAAAATTCATTTTTTCTCTCATCATTCCATGATAATCTGAGTTTTGCTTATGGCTGGTCTTTGCTCCCAAGGGGTTTTGGCATATTGATGAGAAGAATGTCTTTAAAAGATTGTTAAATTGTGTTTTCTAATTTGTTTTAAATCTTTTTGAAGTTTCTATTCTATATATGATTTATTTGGTCTATATGTTTCAATTTTTATTTTTTACATTGAGGGTAATGAGGTGCTTTATAGCCCAGTATGGGGAAGATGTCATAATGTCTATGAAAATGATGTCTGCTTAAACAAAAAATTATTTTGATTTCATCTTAAACTTGTATATGATGCACCAAGAGATCAAATATTTTGAAGGTTTAATTTTTTTTAGTATGTAAAAAATTTAGATAACAAAATTTACATTTCAAGAAATTAGATTCCAATTGGTGCTTGATAGATTTGGGTTTAAGATGGATCTATACTGGTAATAAGAGAGTAATATTTTTTTTGAAAATGTTATAACTAAGCTTTATAAATAGAGTAATACAAAATGAAATGTCAGCTTAGGTTTGAACACCAACATTTGCACCACATACAAAATAGTTTCAAAATTGATTTAAAATTTTCACCAAGGATTTCTTGGTGTTTTTTTTTTCCTTGGAAAAAATTATAATTTTATTTCAATGATGAACAAAATTACATTCTATAAATGCATATGCATTCATAAAAACACCTACATGGCACAGCACATAATCCAGGACTAGGCCAGAAAGCTTGAGATAGAAAACAAAAAATAAACAATACTGAATAGTGAGATCGTGATTTGTAGAAATCCTCTATTTTCCCTTTCTTCCCCTTTGATTTCACTTCAGCTTCAGCACCAAGGTTGCTTGGTGTTTCTACAAGTATATAATTAATAAAAGACATTTAAAATAAAAACTGTTTTGCAAAACACAGCAACTGAAATTAATGAAAAATGTGTTTTGTGTTCTTTTGGGTTGGTATTTTTTGTTGCAATTCTGGGTTATCCGACTCCATGTTTTTAAATGGTTGATAGATTGTATCTTTGGTATCCTCTAAAGTCTGGCCTAGAGATTTGGTGATTTGGAGTTGTAGATTGAGAGCCTTTGACAATGTTGTCAATTGTAGTTTTGAGATACAAACATTTGACTTCAAATGCTTGAATTTGCCATTTCTATTGTAATATCCATTATTTTATGGTTTTGAGAGTTGTATTGATGTTCATGATTGTGTATTAAAATTGCCAATGAGAGAGCTGAAGGATCCTTTGAACATCATAAATATTTTGTTGACATTTCTTATGGTTCAATGGCATGTTGAGAAATCCATTGAGATTTGGAATGCCTTTAAGCTGCCAATGAAATAAGATAAAAGATATAAACTGTGGTAGATTGATTTGAACAAGTCGGCTCTTGTAGCTACCTATTAGAAGGAAGCATAAAAAGATTGTAAGGTTTTGAATATAAACAAACTCCAAATACTTTTTAGCAAGCCTAATTAGCTTGACAAGAGGAGGGAAGATGTTTCATTAAATGTTCTTTTTTATCATAATAATTGTGGAATGATAGACCATTGAAGGAGGAATAGAGCAACCAACTAGGGCCAAAAAAAAAAACCAGGTTGACCATCGAAAAATTGCTACTTCATTGATTAAATACTTGTGCAAATGCCAAAGTGTACTACACCTTTGTTCAACAAGTAGTTGATTGAGCCATAGAGCAATTTGATAGGTTGACCTATTGGAGAGCCTTGTTTCAGCTATCCCATGCTTAGAAGGATTGAGCAACCATACCTGTCACATTGTTGGAGAATGAGATTGAGCAACAATTCTATGCTCCATTACCTCACTTGCAACCTTAAGACTAACATACTTGGGTTTAAATTGGTGACCTAGGAATGGATGGCACGTGTGATGCTTGTTTGAGCTTGCCCTCAACCTAACTTGCCACAATCAACAACCTTGAATTCCTTGCAATGTGGCAAGGAGGGTGCTTTGCCCAATAAATTGATTAGAGTTGTGGATTCCATTGATTAATACTTAGAAATTGGGAAGTATGGGGGCCTTCCCATTTTTTTTTTCCAAATATCCCTCTCCTAGTTGCATTGTTTGATTGGCTTGTACATTTTTCTTGATGATTGAGCTCTCTTAAAGTGTGATAAATCTTGATGTTTTGAATTGAGAAGCTTTACTTTGATTATGAAAATTGATTGAGCTAGGGAATTATCTATTGACAGTTTTGTTTGTTCACAAGCTTTATAAGAATTGTTGAATCCCCCATAACCACCAAGGACCTACATTGATAGAATCAATGCATACTCTTCTTGAAGAACACAAGCTTCAAATTGATTATTGGTGGTTATTCCAAGACCCAAGCATAGCTTATTTCAAGTTTTTTTGGGATCGAGAATGGTCCTCTCGTGCTTGCTGCCCTACATACCTCAAACTTTGAATAAAAAGACTATTTTAACTCTTGTCATCAAAGGTTCTTTTTTTTTAAAGAAACAAGAAAAGGGATTATATTATATAAAAAGAGGAATTTACATATGCCCCCAGGGCTGCAAAAAAGGCCAAGAGTCCAAAAAATAAAGTTTCAATTGTCTCTAGAGCTATAGAGACTTCCATTTGCTCAACAATTTTACACATTTTAACAAAATTTGGTCTCCTACTTTTGATTGTGTAAACTCTTATAAATTGTCCTACCAAGATTATACCAAAAAACATCTTCTAGTGACCTAAAACAAAAGGAGAGATAAAAGAATTCATTCTTGAGCATTTGCTTCTTCGACTTTTGGTTCATGGTTCTAGGGGTAGAGTCCATTAACATCTTATTTCAATTGATTGAATTGACTCTTGTGATCATCAACATTCATGCTAATGTTCTGAATATTTCGATGCAACTTCACCAAATTTCCATTGACCTTGTCTAGCTTTGCGCTTAGAACTTGTTCCATTTCTGCCACAGTCCTCTTCAACTCTTCCACCTCACCAGTGCGAACACGATATTTGGTCTCAACATCCTCCAAGCGTGTTTCGAAATGTGTCAAATCCAAGCTTGCCTGCTTTGATTCCTCCAAGCAGGCCTTAGCCACTTCAAAAATACATCGGCTAATCTTTTGGAGGTCCATCATTCCTTCTTTGAGTGCATTAATCTCCTGGGTAACATAATTCAATTGAGAGTCTTCCTCAGGGTGACTCAAGTTCGAGCCTTTCTTCCTCATATAGCCTTTCTCTGCCATCTCAATGTCCTTAGTAACCAGAGAGTTCTCGTTGCATGCAATGTTCTCAATACGTAGCAAATGAGGAAAGAGCACCTGAATCTCCCATATATCCTCCCTTGCCATTAACGACAGTGGGAACGCCATCATTTTGCTGCAGCTTTCGCACCCACTTCTCATTTGCTCAGCACGACATGGAATGTGCGAAGTTAATGGGGGATAGAAGAGTCTAGATACATCCGTGCTAGTGATAAACTTCGGCCTTCCATCTGTTGAGCCGCATAACTGGCAACAACCTCTGTCTTTATGGTGCATTCTCTTGGGCATTGAAGGCATTAAAGAGGGCTTCAAAAATTGCAACACCATTTGAATATGGTGTGATGTTTGTTAATGGATAGCTCCCCCTCCTTAGGCCTAGCTCCGATGTTGGCCAAAAGATCTGCCGCCAAAAGATCCGCCTTGGGGTTTAACCCTCTTCTTATATGATAAAAATTTATGCAGAATAGGTTAGGATAAAAATGGATAATTCTTTTTTGAATGCTATTTGTTGTTGCTTTCCTAAGTATCAGGCGAGTCACCTTAAACAATGAAGTCCTCTACTTGAAGTTCATAAATGCACTCTATTCCTTGAGGCAGAGCCATCCATTCTGCATAATTATTCGTTTGCTTGCCCAGACCCAAGCATAAGTTCTAATAATGTTTCCACCTGGATCAAAGATGACTTCGCCCACATCTACCTCCCTTGCTTGTCATCAAAGGTTCTATGAATGTAGAACATATTGTATTTGTCTACAAGAGAGATAAGGTTCTTGTAACGAAGGGATATACATATTCATTTAGATGTATGATAATGGTTGCAACCATATTTTATTGGGTAAGAATTCCATTTAAAATTTGGTAAAAAATTCAAATTGTCATAATTTTTGCTTATAGTAAACTTGTGTTGTAGGAATTTTTGTATTTTTAAAATGACTAAGATCTTAAGTTTTTATTTTTTGGAATGTAGTGGATTGATTAAAATTGTCATTGAAAATTTGTTGGAAGTTTCCTAAATTTGTTTTAAAATGTCCTTTATCAAGCTACTATTCATGTATGCTTTATTATGCTCACATGCTTCAAACTTTGAATAAGGAATTTTGTATTTAATTTGTATTATGGTCAAAGGTTCCTCAAATGTAGAGCATATTGTGTTTTTCTACAAGAAAGGTAAAGTCCTTATAATAATGGGAATATTTAGGTGTTTAATATTGTGTTGCATTAAGATTTAACAAACAATTGTGAATCTTCCCACATGTTGTGAGTACACATTTTGTTTACATTGGTAGCAAAATTAAAAGAAAATAGAAGGTAAATGCTATTTAGTTGTAACATTGTCAACCATGAATTTAGATAAACCAGAAGTACATCCAAAACACCCCCTTTGTAATCTACTAGCTCAAGCTCCTTTACCAAGCGCATGTCTCACAATGTAAGGACTGTGCCATGTAGGATTAAACTTGCTTGCCCCCAAGACACTTTTATTTTGGTCATAAACTAGAACTAGATCTTATTCGGAGGAAATTTGAGGATAGACAAACTTACCATATTGAGCCTTAACATGTTTTATAACGCTCATTAAATTTTCAAAGTTTGCATCTTTACAACGCTCATCAAATTTTCAAAGTAAATAAAACATTCTTCCTTGAAAGTTGTTAAGCAAAAGCGTCACAATTATTTTTAATGAAGAAATCTCATGCAAATCAATAAGATATCCTCCACTCCATGGACCAACTAGAATAGAGTAAATCTTGTAGTCATCTTACATGAGGTTTGGTATGCCCAAAGTGTTGGGAAGAGCACTAGGTGCCAATTAGTTTTACTCTTGTTCATCAAATTTTCAAAGTAAATAAAACATTCTTCCTTGAAAGTTGTTAAGCAAAAGCTTCACAATTATTTTTAATGAAGAAATCTCATGCTCAATCGATAAGATATCCTCCACTCCATGGACCAACTAGAATAGAGTAAATCTTGTAGTCATCTTACATGAGGTTTGGTATGCCCAAACTGTTGGGAAGAGCGCTAGGTGCCAATTAGTTTTACTCTTATTGATAGTTCTCTAGAGAATGGTTTTCAAAACCTTATTAATGACTTATACTTATCCATTTGCTCGAGTATAGTAAGGGGAAGAATGTTCTTGTTTGAACTTAGATTTGGTTGTTAATTTTATAATCATTTTATTTTAAAAATGAGTGCCATGGTTAGTGGTAATTTCTTTAGGCACACCAAACCTACTGATGATGTAATTGAATATGAATAGGGTTCTTATTCCGCTATTGTTAGTGAGGGCAAGCACAACTTTGATCCACTTAGTACAATAGTTTATGGCTATGATAATGTACTTATGGTCTTTCATTGAAGTTGAATGACATGTAAAATCAAACCCCATTTTGCAAAGGGGCCAATGTGATGATATGAAATAAAGGAGTAGGGTGCGTGTGCACTTTTTTGCTAAAGCCATGGCAAGCATTACAAATCCCAACTTCAACACAATATTTGAAAATGGAAGGCCATAAATGTCTTGAACGTAATACCTACTAAGTTGTCAACCCAAAGAGGTGACAATCACATGCTCCACTATGACAATCATTAAGTATCTTCTCTACTTCCTTGTGAGTCAAGCATTGACAATGAAAAAGGTCAACTCCCCAATGACACTATGTGTTGCTAATAATGAGGTAGCTCTTTGCATGATGGCGAATGTGTTCATGTTCATCACAAGGGAAATGTGAAGGGAACCTTTGGGCCTAGAGATATACTAGGATGTCTTTGTACCAAGGGTTACTGGAGTCAATGAGGAACATAAGTTCATTGGTAATGACTTGGTTTCAACTTGATGCTAACTATTTTATGAGTCAAGCATTGACATTGAAAGAGGTCAACTTCCAATGACGCTACATGTTGGTAATAATGAGGTAGCTCTTTGCATGATGGTGAATGTGCCAATGTTCATCACAAGGGAAATGTGAAGGGAACCTTTGGGCCTAGATATATACTAGGATGTCTTTGTACCAAGGGTTACTAGAGTCAATGAGGAACATAAGTTCATTGGGTATTGACTCAATTTCAATTTGATCCTAACTATCTTATGGTAACTTTGACATCGACTGGGTGAATGCTAAGGATTTTTTTTTTGATTTAGGAGATGCACAAATTCTAATTCAAAGTTTTATAGGATAACAATCCATTTGGAATACTTGCCCTTGTCTATTTGTTAGGTCAAGATATGTTGCTTTGGATTGGTATTCGCTACTATTGTTGAACGTTGAAGAAGTATGTAACGACGAAGTCATTGCATGGCATGAATTGTTTCTAAAGCCAACTTTTCAACATGAGAATATCATAATTATGGTTTTGACAAGGCCTTTGCTCAAATAATACAACACATGATATTGATGGGAATAATCTTCTTAAACCAAAACCATACCAATGGTTGATAATTTCAAATGCTGCAAGATATAATAGGAAGTCTTGATTGTATTCTAGTGGATTCAACAATGGGATGGACATCAAAGCTTTTTTCAAGGCGTCAAATAATTGTTCCACAAAATCACCCCATATAAATGGAACCCCTTTCTTGAAAAGGTGCATGAATCCTTTCATAATCTCAACATAATTGGCGATGATTCAACACAAGAAATTTGCTTTTCCTTGAAGACTTTGTAGTTGGTGGATATTGTGTAGGGGAAGTAATTGAACTATCACTTCCACTTTAAATGGGTCAACCAAGATCTTTAACTTGGACACTATGAAACCGAGCAATCATTCAAATCACAAGCCACCTTTATTGGCACTTTTATATTCCTCATCAAATCACAAGCCACCTTTATTGGCACTTTTATATTCCTCATCACTATGGACTTACACCTAGAATTTTACTTGATTTTGACATTATGTGCTATTTTTATGGCCAAAATAATATTTTGGTTGCATAATCTTTTTCTATTTTTTTGAAATTGTTGATGTGGCATGGTTGATGTGGTGGTTGTTACAAAAAATGAACACACAAAGAAACCAAGAACACTAAGAGAGAACTAAAAGAGAAATGCTTTTTCTATATTCAAATGAAGAGAACGAGCTTCTCTTTAAAACAATGACAGGACATAAACCCTAATTGTACAAATCCTAAAATGACATGTGTAATTTAATACAACAATTAAACACAAAGTAATTTTAAGTCACAATATGCCTAAGTCTATAGTTTAGATGACCTTTATATAGTAACACCCTCTTTTAATGGTCAAATTGGAAAATACACCAAGTTTGTCCTTGAATTTTACAAATTTTTTTGTACCCAAAGACTTGGTGAGAAGTGGGTGAGAATGTCTACAATTTGATCCTCTACATGACAGTGTTGTAGCTCAACTTTTCCATCTTATACAAGCTATTGGTTGAAGTGACAATGAACATTAATATGTTTGGCACACTCATTGAAGATTGGATTCTTTGCCAGCCCAAGATCTCCCTAATTATCATAGTACAATAGGGTAGGCTTGTTTTGTGGGATCTTCATATCGACAAGCATATGCTTGAGCCAAATTGCTTCACATGCCCCTTTCACTAATGTGTGATATTTTGCGTCGATTGAAGAAAGGGAAATAACGTGCTAGAAAGATCCAATGTACTTCTCCATAATCCATATATTTATACCTATTATCCTATATATTAAATTTCCAACAAATATACTTATTCTCCATTTCGATTTTGGAATTAAAAGTTATAGCGCTCAAAAGTTACCATTTTTCCTAATTTTCAGCATTTCTTTCATTGTCACAATTAATGTCAAAGGCCAACTTCCTCCACCTGTGAAACAAAATATAACAAGGACCAGAAAGGATTTTGTATTGGGCACAGATAATATTTCTAATTTTGAACAATTGGAATCCTTCAACTTGGTGATTCAACACTTAACCAATTTTTATATAATTTTGGAATTGTCAACTTGCCCCTTTTCACCTTTATAGATAGAATTTTTGGCTAAAACTCCTATCTTCCAAACAAAACAAAGTTGAAATATCTTCACTGGAACAAATTTGTCCATATTTTTGAGGATATCAAATGTTGAGTTAGCAAATCATTATTGTTTTGATGTCTTAGGTCACTTTTCCTCCATTTATAGTTTAATAACACTAAAAAGTCTCATATAATAGTGGATTTTGACATATTTCTTCAACTCTGCTCCAAACCCCTTGGAATTTATCCAAATCCTCTATTGGATTTCATCATGCTTACTTTTATTCAACATTCTCCAAATTTCATACTTAAATGAGCTCTTGTTAGTGAGTATCCTCTTGTTCTTTGAAAATCACTAATTGCCATTTTCTATAATGTTGGAGATGAATCCGTAGACCACCATCATTGGCACTTTTATAGTCCTTATCACTATGTATTTTCACCTAAATTTTTACTTGACTCTAACGTTATGTACTCTTGTTATGGTCAAAACAAGGTTTTGGTTCTAGAAATTTTCTTCTACTAACATGTAATTGTTGATGTTGCATGACATGTGGATGCTAATGTGGCATGGTTGATATGGTAGTTATCATGAAAACCAAACAAACAAGAAAACTGAAAACACAAAGATAAAACTTGAATAGAGAAATGATTCTTCTATAAATAAACGAAGAGAATAATCTTCTCTTTATAGTAACGAGATGACATAAACCCTAAATACTTGAACCTAAATTGCACAAACCCTAAGTGTCTTATGTGTACTTTAATGCAACAATTAAATATTAAATAACCTAAATTCCCCAAGTGACTGTATTAATATGCCAAAGTCTAAATTTTAGATGACCTTTATATTTAACACCCTCCCCTAACTGTTCAACTGGAAAATACATCAAGTTTGTCTTTGAATTTTACAAAATTTTTTGGACCCAAAGACTTGGCTATCCAAAGAATTTTACAAAGGTATAAAGGTCTTTGGGTGAAGTCTTTGGATATAAGAATGCAGGCTCAAAATTTATGTGAATGATGAAGTTTTGAGTTTTGACTGACAACTCAGGTATGATGTTTGTACAACCTCCATATGCGGGGGGGATTTTGAGCACAAGTCTCCAACAACTCCCAACCATGAAGCTATTCTAGGCTTGGTCAAAGCTTAAGGATTTTATGAAATTAAAAGCCCAGGTTCTATTCTAGAATAAGGGTATAGTTATATACTAATCAAAAGAATCATATCATGAAATGTTAAGACCATTGACAAAATATTGACAACATACACTTCATTAATTAAAATAGAAAAGACTCGAAAATCATAATCTATTGCAAAACTAGTCATCTCTGATCAATATGAAAATAAAGACCACATACAGGCCTGCAAATATTTATATCAAATACTGACCCCTGCCTCAGCCCTCTCGGCTGGAACTCTTCACCCGCCTGTCACCTATCAAATATTACAATATATAGAATTTTATTTTATTTATGAGCTCGAAAACCTCCTGGATGAGCTCGATTACAAAAAATTCCGTTCCTAAAAATAACAATAAGATGAGCTGGAACAGCTTGATATTCCGAGATTTTAGGAGCTAATTTGATTCTAGGAAATAAATCTGAAATCGTTGTAGATGCTCGTGGATGTGTTTGAGTCTATAACAGGCTCTGGGACTCAACGTAGAAGCTTCTGGAACCAACCTGAATAAGATCACAAAATACTCTGTATCGTGTATTCAATGCTAAAATGATGCCAAAGATATCGATGAAATTCTTGGAAACTACTTGCTTCGACGCCTTTGACATTTGGAAACTCAAAGTTTCAACCAATTGTTATGAAAATCGAAAATTTCATGCCCTGTAAGATTCCCTTCCATGTGGCTTGGTTTGCACTTCACGCTTGGCTTTGATTCCTGGAAATCTGGGATTGCGAATTTTACTTGACCAAAAGTATCAATTTGAAATGTGCTCTGACACCTATTTTGAATACCGCATCTCCATTTATTCATGGTAAACATTTAGCACAATACTATCAAATTCAAAAGCATCTGATGAAAAACTTATTAGTATCTGCTATGGTGATAACTCCATGAGCATTTTCAAAAAATTGCTGAATTAGTTTCCTCTGTCTTGATTTTCCTTCTCTAAATTTATTCATCCCGATAAACTTGAACCAATGCTGCACCTTTGTATGCAAATAACCCAAGAATTGCTGGACCAAGCTGGAAGTCGCAAGATTCACCAAAGTAATGTTTTGATAAAGCCCAGAAACCAAATATTTGCAGCTAGGATTACCAAGCGAGGAGAGGAAAGAGCTAAAGCACTTCCTCTCACAGTTTTTTCAAATGCATCCCTTAGATCATCACTGGGGATGCCAATCTTCTTGATTTCCTTGCGAGTAAAGACTTCTACCAACTTCTCCTTGGATATATTATCTGGTGATAAAGAAGTTGAAGATACTAGCAGCTGGCAACAACCCTCCCTGCGCAACCTGGGGAAAGAGAATAAAGAAGCAGTAACCACAGCAAGCTGCTGCAATACCAGCTGTAATAAGCAAAAGCTCCCTTTTCATACTCCAGAAACCCCATATAAACAATGCCTTCAACGCAATTTGACAATTTCATCTTTTGACAATTTTACAATAAGATCCATAAAATAAACGTAGGTTTTATGTGGAAATGTTTGCCGAGCACTGAGAACAAGATCGTGGGCACCTTCCATGGATGACTCCTCTAATTTCTCAACATATTAATGTATAAATTCTCAAGTACTCCGGATGAAAAGAATTTCAACTCTGTGTGAAACTTCTTACAATCTTCATCAACGTTTTAACAAGGCAAGAACATCTTCAAACAATCTTTATAAATGCTATCAGAAAGGCAGAAGACAAATTTAACTCTCCTCGAGACAATAGCCATTTGGTGACTTGGGTGTTTGTCATATGATGGTCGCAGCATTCATGACGTTGCTTGGATATGCTTCAGCATCATTTGTTATTTATTTTGCTGTATATTGATTGAACAATTGAGATTGGGAACAATGAACTTTAACTAAAACATAACAGGATCCCTATCAACCCAAAGAAAGCAGATTTCACCTTTTGTTGAAACTCGGTTTTGGGCATATAATCTTCTTATGACACATGGTTGAAATTTCAAGGACGGATGATTTCAAAAGATTGGAATTCCTCATTACTTAAATGCTGCCAGGATCTGAAATTTTATGGGATAAATCTGGAGATAACATCTGGCCTTATCTGGGGATGGTTTGCTCCTTGCGAGCTAGCAAGAACTTGCAGACCTGTGCCTTATGCATTGGGCAATACGATCAACTCTTCAATCAACCCCTGAAAACTTCTGAAATCTGCCACCACTTATTCAAATAAAATAATTGTAAACCTGCTAAAAATCTAATCACTTTGAACACTGCAAAAGTAAATGCTCATGAACAAGCTTATTTATCCACACATCTACTCTACTCTTGGAGAGATCAAGCTGATCATGTGTAGCTCCATTTCCAATGAAACCAAGTTAAAAACTGAATTAGCAATTGAAATCCTGGAACATGCTTTTGTAAAATAAAGATTGAAGAGCTGATATGCAATTCATCATGGATCTGAAGCTCATATTTGCAGCTGAACAAAACTAAATGGCTGGAATTGATAAAAACTTCGAGATAAGCAGCTACTGGATCATAAAAAACCATGTTTTGATCAGATATCCCTGTTTCTTCTTGAAGATAAGCAAGCTGTCTATGGACAAACTCTGACCTCACTATCTCCATAAAACCATCTTCTTCACAATGATTTGAAAACCAGTTTCCACTTTCTAAGATATGCTGATTTAATTCCTCATTCAAAGCCACGCACATATCTTCAAAAATGCTTGAAACAACAACAATAATACTAACATCTTGAGAAATCTTTTCTGTCTCAAATGCTTTTAAAATCTTCTTCAAAAAATCAATTTTATTTTCTTCACTATAAATGTTATCAGAATCTAAAAAAGAAGACAAATCTTTGTCCCATTCATCAACAGAAGACATACTCATCCATTCTCGAAAACCTTGAAGAAAAACATGAATCGATGTAATTATCTACAGAATATCAATGAGAGTTTGATGCTGGCAAATAAGAGGCTTCGTGAAGATCTTGGACAGAAGGATGCAGACTATCACAAATTGTCAGTCATAGCTAAGGAGACCCTACAGAAGAAAAGAGCTTTGCACAAGGAGTGGAAACAGATGAAGACTCAATTGGATGAGCTGCAGGGACGAGAGCACAATGTTGACACCGAGTATATCAGGTTACAAAGGAGATCAAAAGTCCTAGATGACTTGGCGGTTCTTGCTGAGTCATCTAGGAGCATATAATCGTCTTTCTATAATTTAGTGATAAGATTGCATAGTTGGCAAATTGTTCTAGTTATTTTACTTTTGCTAAGGATTCGAAAGACAAAAATGTAAAACTCTGTTCCATTTTTTGAGGAGTTAGATCCATTAGAATAGGATCTATCAACTATTCTTTTTTGAAGCAATTTTTGTATATATAGGACAGACATGAAATAGAAAAAGGTTGGAACTTGACAACATGATCGAAGTTCAATTTTAGAGGCTTTTTACAGGCATGTATAAATTTCCTTATGTTTATAAAATGCATAAATGACTGTTTATGAATTAAGATATGATCTTTGAGCCAATCTTGTTCAATTTATGAAGTATATGCTTTTAGTATTCTGTCTGCACATGGTCTAAATTTCGTGTGATGATTCTTCTAAAACAACATACAACTATGCCCCTACCATGAAACAATGTCTGAGCTTTTATTTTCATAGTTTATGATCACAGTCAATTTTCTGCTTCTATTCATATATTGAAGTTTTATATTATATTTGTGTTTTGTTTTTAATCCTTCTACCTAATTCATGTTTTCAACTACCACCAGAAAACATAAAAATTATTCTGTAGATGCCCCATTCCTACTATCCAAGATTACCTTAAGCTTGAACCCTTGTAGTCTAGGTTCAACTTTAGGGATAACATCTTTTGGCGCCGTTGCCGGGGACGGAGAAACGAAAGTATATCTTCCCTGGCTGTAGACATTTTTATAGCTGGTTTTGAAAGGTGACAGAATCAGTACATTTGTTTACAGACTACATTCACTTGACAGTCAGAAAGTTACAGTGGCTTCAAAGCCGATTGGTATAAGAGGGAATCCTTCATCTCCTTTACATGAAGGAGTTTTTGATCCATAAAAGATTATCAGGGAGGCTAGAAGGAAGTTAAATATTCCATCATTCAGTAACCCTCAGTTTTCCACTAATGATACAGATCTAAGATCTTCCTCTTCAAACCCTGTGAACAACCAAGAAGAAAATAAATTGGATTTATCAGTTAACATTCCTGAAGTTGATGAATTAAATCCAACACAGGTTGGTGATTTTAATGTGTATTCAAATCCTCTTTCTTTAGAGCATAAACATATTCCTGAGGAAGTTTTTACCTTGAAATATTTGATAGAACCTGAAATACCCCTTACGAGTAGGCTTTTCATTGGCCAGTTGAAAATTGAAGTACCTTCCCCTCCACATACCAAACCACCATCTCCACAGATTCAGCCAGTTGTTCCACAGATTTTCCATTCATTAAATATGGTTGGCCAACCCCCTGATATGATGGACCGCATGGTAGCAGCTAGATATGCTCCATTAGTCATGCATCGACCCCTGAACCCTTTGCTTGGTGGTGACTATTATAAATATTTGCCTAGGTTTGATGGCCAAGGTGGGAGAACCGCTGAAGAACATTGGGATAAGTTTTGTAGTTATGCTGATAACTACAACATTGAAGCTAGAGATGTTTGGATGAGAATGTTCGTTCAGAGTCTAGTTGGAGAAGTTAGAAAATGGTTCAGGGAGTTACCAGAGAATTCTATTGATGGTTTGGAGGAGTTACATCATGTGTTTATTAGACAATGGGGAGACACAAAGGATTTTCTCTACTATTACACATAATTCACAGCATTGAAGAGAAAGCTTGATGAAGCAGTTGCAGATTTTTCCAAAAGGTTTAATAAAATGTATAACAAGATTCCCATAGAAATTAAACCTACAGAACCTGCAACAAAGTTAACTTATGCCAATGCTTTTGATCATCAGTTTTCCTTGTGGTTAAGGGAGAGAAAAGCAGTGTCTCTGATGAATGTGCAGGATGCAGCCTTAGAGGTTGAATCTAACATTTTAGCATCCAAAAAACTTAAAGAAGAAGATGAAGCTCAAAATATGGATCGGAAGGGAAAAAAGGAGATGATGCCTTCTTCTTCTTTTACAAAAACTTTAGATAGAAAATATGATGAAATGCACAAAACCATAAAAGATTTTTCTGCAAAAATTGAGAGAATGGAAATGGAAAAGAAAAATCAGAATAGGCCTGCCTATGATAATGATAACATAAACCAAAATCAATTTAGGCGCCCTTATCCTCCCAGATTCATGCCCAAAGAGAGAAGGAACAATGACATTGAAAGGGAGAAGAGAGAGAATGAAGATCAAAAGGTACAACCACCTTTTCATAACAACTTAATAAGGGAGGATGATCCTTATGAAACAACATTAGAAGAGATTGAAGAGTCATACCATGATATTAATCAGCTGGATGATGTATATGCTTCTAAATTTATAACTAGGGATGATTACTATGCTGCAACAGAGATTAATTATGAAGAAGGAAGTGTTAATGAGCAACAATCTGGAATTTGTCAGCAACAACAGCAACAAAAATCACATGGACTTAGGTCTGGGGTAAAACAAGCTGCACCATTCAAAAAGAAGGTGAAATTTGTGCCCACTAAAGTAGCATTGCCTTCTACAGAACAACAAGAACCACAAAAAGATAAAAACAACCCTGTTAAATTAGCAGAAGGAGGTAATATGCTTGGTTTTGATTTGGAGCATGAGATAAATAAAATCAAGGTCACCATCCCTTTAACTGAATTGATAAGGAGCAGATCTTATAGAGAACCTACCATGAAAATCTTGAACTCATCACCTGTTCATGCCTCGGAAGATGTGATAAACTTGCAAGAGAAAGATCCCACCATTATCATTGGTTCGAAAGCTTCTGACCAGTCAGAAATAAAATCCTGTTATCCCCCACCTTTCTATATTACACTTACCATACATGACCAGATGTTGCATAATTGTCTTTTGGATTCAGGTGCTTCGCACAATCTTATGCCAAAAGAGGTTATGGAAGCCTTACGAATATCTGTCACAAAACCCTATCATGACTTATATGCTTTTGATTCCCGAGCTATCAAATGTTTAGGAGTCATAAAAGACCTTGTAGTCAACCTTACCCAGCTGCCTATGAAAAGTGTTCTCATGGATGTTGCAGTGACTGATATTTCTCCTAAGTTTGGCATGTTGCTGTCAAGATCATGGGCTAAAAAGATAGGTGGCACTCTCCAAATGGATCTATCATATGCTTCAATTCCTATATTTGGAGGTGAATATAGAAGGTTATACAGAGAGGTGCAATTGGAATTCCTGGTAAGTGATGATAGAAATCCTACGAATCATCCTATTTATACAATACAAGAGGATATGGGTTCATGCATGTTACAGGTAAATGATGATGCTGCAGGGGTTTTGCAAGTTAGGAAAGACAATTCAATTCAGTGTGACATAGAAGAAAAGGAAGGCATTTGGCAGATGTATTTTGATGGGTCATCAAATAAGGATGGAGTAAGGGCTGGTGTGTTGTTGATTTCTCCTGGAGGAGAGATGATTTCATTAATGTATAAATTAGAATTTCAAACCACAAACAATACTGTTGAGTATGAGGAACTAATCCTTGGATTGAGGGCTGCAAAAGATATGAATATTCAAAGTCTTGCAGTGTTTGGCGACTCCGAATTGGTAATTCAGCAAGTGAAGAGTATTTATCAGGTAAAGCAGTCATTTTTGAAAGTTTACAGAAATGAAGTGTGGGACATGATAGATAATTTTTTTCTGTGCTTTTAATATAACATATATTCCAAGAGATTGTAATCAGATTGCAGATTCACTGGCATTAGCAGCAACATATTTCAGAATTCCTAAATTGACACACCTAAAGTATCCCATTGATGTGAGGTATAGGCCAGCAGTCCCAGATGATATTAAACATTGGAGGGTGTTCCAAGACGAGCAGGAAATAAAAGAATTTTTAGAATGAACTGAAGAATTTGCAGATGACCAGGTTGACTTAGATGAAGATGTAAATCTGGCTGAAATTTCTACTCATGCAAAACAGTCAATCGCTGATAAAAAAATTCTGGATTTAAAAAGCAATTTTATCCCGAAGGGACTAGTTCCATTGGAGAGGTTGTTTTCAAAAAATGATACACTGTTAAAGAATAATTTGCAGTCCACTGAAGACGATGTCATCAGCTGTAATATTGGGTTTGTAGCAGAACCGAGGATGGTTAAGATATCTAAGAAATTATCAGAAAAGGAGAGAAACAGATACATCATTTTGTTGAAGGCATTCATAGATATTTTTGCATGGTCATATGAGGATCTTAAAACCTATGACACTAATGTTATTCAGCATAAGATCCCATTAAAGCCTAATACAAAGCCTTTTAAACAAAAGCTGAGAAGGCTTAATCCAACACTTTTACTAGTCATTGAAAAAGAGGTGAAGAAATTACTGGATGCCAAGATCATTGTTCCTCTTAGATAATCTTCTTGGGTAGCTAATCTTGGTCCAGTACGCAAGAAAAATGGAGAAATAAGGTTATGTGTAGATTTTCGAAATTTAAACAAATCATGTCTTAAAGATAACTATTCATTGCCTAAGATAGATCAGATTTTGTAGAGAGTAGTAGGTGCAAAAAGAATTTCAATGATTGATGGTTTCTCTGGTTATAACCAGATTGCGGTTCAGCCGAAAGATACAGAGAAAACAACTTTTACAACCCCCTGGGGTACATTCATGTATGACAAAATGCCTTTTGGGCTAATGAATGTGGGTGCCACGTTTTAAAGAGCAATGGACATAGCATTTGTAGGTGAGAATGAAAATTTTGTGGTCATTTATCAAGATGATATCACTGTCTTTTCCAGATCTGATGAAGAGCATTTGAAACATCTGAAGCAAACTTTTATGAAATACAGACGATTTGGGCTGTCATTGAACCCAAAAAAGTCTCACTTTGCTATGACAGAAGGTAAGTTATTGGGTCACATAGTTTCTGCAGATGGGATTAAAATAGACCCAGAAAGAGTGAAAGCTATTTTAAAGATTGCTATTCCTAGAAATAAAAAAGAAATTTAGTCTTTTATAGGAAAAATCAATTTTTTGAGGTGTTTTATCCCTAATTTTGCTGAAACTATTAAGTATATTACTGATATGCTTAGGAAGGATAGGGAGGTAAGATGGTCTAAGCAAGCTAAACAGTCATTTGAGAAAATTAAGCAGGCACTGGTAGAAGCACATGTGTTAGTAGCCCCTGATTACACTAGAGATTTTGCCATTTTTTCATTTGCATCAGAAGAAACAATTGTTGCTGTGTTGTTGCAGAGAAACTTTGATGTATTAGAACAACCCATCTCATTCTTTAGCAATACATTAAGGGATTCAGAGTTGAAATACACTAGTATGGAGAAACAGGCCTATACTTTGGTTAAGGCACTTAAATTTTTCAGAATTTATGTACTCCATTCTAAAGTTTTAGCTTATGTTCCTAATTCAGCTGTAAAAGACATTTTGGTACAGCCTGATAGCGAAGGAAAGAGAGGCAGGTGGATTGCAAAGGTGATGGAATACGAAGTGGCAATTAAGCCTACAAAATTGGCAAAGGGACAAGGTTTAGCTAAGCTTCTCTCTGAGTCAAATTGTCAGATATTGGATCTATATATGATGGCAGAAAATTCAGAACAGGGTGAAAAACTAGTTTACAGCAGGTATTTTGACTGTCCTTGGTATGATGAAATTGTTTATTATTTGTTAAATCTGCACTGTTCCATAGAGTTGAGTAAAAATGAATGCGGATCTATAAAATTGAAAGCTCTCAAGTATGTGTTGATTGATCAAGTATTGTACTGGAAAGACCCCGGTGGAATACTTTTGAGATGTTTGGATAAAACATAAGCAAATGTTGTTATTGAGGAATTGCATGCTGGTATATGTGGTGGACATGAATACTGGAAGGCAACGGCCTTCAAAATACTAAGAGCAGGGTATTACTGGCCCACTCTTTTCTCAGATGTGTATCAACAGATTAGGGCATGTGAAAAATGCCAAAAATTTGATGGCAAACATCAGCTACAGTCCTTACCCTTGAAACCTATATCAGTAGAGGCTCCATTTCAACAATGGGGTTTAGATTTTATTGGCGAAATTCATCCTCCATCTAGTGGCCAACATAGGTGGATCTTAACCGCAACAGATTTCTTCACAAAGTGGGTAGAAGCAATTCCAACTAGAAAAGCAACAGATCAGGTAATCATTAATTTCCTACAAGAAAATATTCTTACTCGATTTGGATGCCCTAGAAAACTCATTACTGATAATGCTCCTACGTTTAAATCCAAAAAAATGATAAAATTTGCTGAAGAAAATGGTATTTCCTTGAGACAATCTACACCATATTACCCCCAAGGCAATGGATTGGCAGAATCTAGCAATAAAAACATTGTGACAAGCATTAAGAAAATGTTATCAGAAAACAAGAAGAATTGGGATTCTAAGTTAAGGTTTGCTTTGTGGGCAGACATAGTTACAATAAAGAAGTCAATTGGAACTACCCCATTTCAAATAGTATATGGAATTGAAGTAGTATTCCCTATTCAGTTAATGTCTCCAGTGATTAAGTTTGTGTAGGAATTTGAAGAAGAACCAGAAGTGAAGAAGAGAAGAACATTTCAGATAATTCAGTTATAGCAGGAGAGGGAAGCTCTCATGGACAAAGCTGAAATACACAGAAATAGGATGAAAGAAAGCTTTGATAAAAAGGTAAAAAAGAATGTGCTTTCAGTGGGTGATAAAGTCTTAAGATGGGATGCCAGATATGAAGATAAAGGAAAGCATGGCAAGTTCGATGCTTTGTGGTTTGGACCATTCATAGTGGTGAAAATTTTGGGAAACAATACTTTTGTCCTACAAACTCTGGGTGGTAATGAGATTCCAGGTCCAGTTAATGGACACTTTTTAAAGCTATTTCATACTTGATTGAGATGACAGATTTCTTGTATATATCAGTTCAAATAAATTTCAGTAGACTCCAGCCCAATAAAACAGATTACAGAAGGCACAGGTCACATGTTCTTAAGGTCTCATAGGGAAGACCTTATCCCCAGATGGAGCCTGATGTTATTCCTAGGGTTGTTCCATAGATTTACACAGCCCTTACCTTATTTTCTTTATGTTTTCCCATTTGTCTAGCCTATGCATTCCCTTATTTCTTAAAGTTTTATTTCTACCATTTGTCATATTTCATAATTAAATAAGGATTTGGCTCTTGTTCATATTTATATTCAAAATAAAGTTTGTTTTCTTGCATTAACAAACATTAAAAATGCTTGGGAAATTTTAAATTTCATAAATTAGATTTAAATGTCAAAGTGATAGCATTTTCCATAATTTCGAATTTGAAAATGTGGGTCAGTTTTGTAAATTGTGATATTATGATTAAAACAGGGGTTTGGAATCATAATTATAATTTGCATTTGTTATAATATGATATCAATTATGGAAATACATGGTATGTGTACTCTTGTAAGGCGTGGCAGCATGTTATGTATGACACTTAACAAATGAACAAAGTACATAGCTTGTGTAGGAATGAATGCATTCTCCAAATTTCGCATTAGCAAGATCAATGGCCAAAACATTGTGGTTTTGGGAATGAATCCCGCAGGATAGGGTTTTCAGTACCTCTTCATTTTGAATCCAACTAAATTTTCTCACAGTTACAGGAGAGGGTTTTGAAGTTATAAGTGGTTTTCAGCATTGAATGTTTAGTTGCTGTAGCAGGGTACAATGGATGAAACTTCCACGCAGAGCCCGAAGAAAAAACCGGGAGGACTCATATGCAGAACTGAACCCAATAACATTGAGTGGATTTCCCAGTTTCCTTTGTCAACCAGGTTGATGAAAAATGCTGGGTGGTTTGTCTTTTGTGAAAGGTTGCAGGGCTACAATCTTCAGGCGACGAAAGCATTTATAAAAAATTATAAGGATGGAGTGGTCGATTTCAAAGATTTCAAGGTTGTGGTTAATGAACAGGTTGTTGCAGAGGTCACGAGGGTCATTGTTGAAGGCGAACAATGGTTTAAACAACAAGATTTTTAGGGATATTACAGCGAGTTCTTGTTACCAGGGTTTGAAAGTTTAAACTGGAACAATGGTGTGCACATAAGTAGGATAAAACCTAACTGGCAAATTCCACTGGAGGTAATTCAAAATTACATTACATGTGATGGTCGATTTGATAAGGTTTTAAGATGCCATGGTAGGTTATTAATGCATCTATAGGGAAGCAAGAAGTTGAATCTTCCATATTATTTGTGGAGGAGTTTGCATAAAATGGTTTTGTCAATTCAAAAATGGCCAAAGCATACAGACCGTTCTATCTTTCACCAAGGGCTTATTAAACTATTGATTTTGCATCATTTGAAACAAATGGGCAGAGATTGGGACCAGTTCATCCGTGAACAAGGGTTTGAGATTAATAAGAAGAGGAAACCCTTTAAGAAGAAGGGTAATGAAAGCAAATCACCGGATGAGCAAGTACATGCTGAAAATTTTGGGGAAAAACAAGATGTTGTGCAAACCTCATTGAATATTGCTGAAGATAAACCAATAAAAAGTATAAGTGCAGAGAATGTGGACTTAGGGCCGAGGACCAGAGCCAGAACTAAAATGGCCACAGAATCTATATTATTCAAGAAACCTGCTCAGGGAAATGAAATAGTCCCTGATATTGATTCATATAATGAGATAGATAAAGAAATTGATATGTTTGTTTCTGAGAATGAGGGTTTTGTAGATATGCAAGCCGACATAGGGCATATACTTGAAGTATTTTATAGAAAATAAACAGTCTTAGGATGAAACGCGGGCATCAAGCTCTAAAGGCATGTCAAAAGAAAAGGTTGAAATAAGTACAGAAGACATAGAGATGGTTCCTGAAATAGACCAGATTAAGAAGACCTTGCAATCATACAAGAATCAATGTAATTATCTACAGAATATCAATGAGAGTTTGATGCTGGAAAATAAGAGGCTTCGTGAAGATCTTGGACAGAAGGATGCGGACTATCACAAATTGTCAGTCATAGCTAAGGAGACCCTACAGAAGAAAAGAGCTTTGCACAAGGAACGGAAACAGATGAAGACTCAACTGGATGAGTTGCAGGGACGAGAGCACAATGCTGACACCGAGTATATGAGGTTACAAAGGAGATCAAAAGTCCTAGATGACTTGGCGGTTCTTGCTAAGTCATTTAGGAGCATATAATTGTCTTTCTATAATTTAGTGATAAGATTGCATAGCTAGCAAATTGTTCTAGTTATTTTACTTTTGCTAAGGATTCGAAAGACAAAAATGTAAAACTCTGTTCCATTTTTTGAGGAGTTAGATCCATTAGAATAGGATCTATCAACTATTCTTTTTTGAAGCAATTTTTGTATATATAGGACAGACATGAAATAGAAAAAAGGTTGGAACTTGAAAGCATGATCGAAGTTCAATTTTAGAGGCTTTTTACAGGCATGTATAAATTTCCTTATGTTTATAAAATGCAGAAATGATTGTTTATGAATTAAGATATGATCTTTGAGCCAATCCTGTTCAATTTATGAAGTATATGCTTTTAGTATTATGTCTGCACATGGTCTAAATTTTGTGTGATGATTCTTCTAAAACAACATACAACTATGCCCCTATCATGAAACAATGTCTGAGCTCTTATTTTCATAGTTTATGATCACAGTCAATTTTTTGCTTCTATTCATATATTGGAGTTTTATATTATACTTGTGTTTTTGTTTTTAATCCTTCTACCTAATTCATGTTTTCAACTACCACTAGAAAAACATAAAAATTATTCTGTAGATGCCCCATTCCTACTATCCAAGATTACCTTAAGCTTGAACCCTTGTAGTCTAGGTTCAACTTTAGGGATAACACAACAAAATGATAGTGTTAGTGTGGAAGGAGAGGATCCTAAGAACAAACCAAAGTGGAGGCACAATACCATTGGAGATGTTCATCTAGATGACATGAGGGTAGAAGGAAGACTAAGAAGATGTAAGAAATATGATACATTCAATTATGCTTTGATGGCTAACTTTCAAGACTTATATGAACCTCATAAATATGATGAGGCCAAAGGAAGAGTGGAATGGGAGAAGACCTGCAAGCCAAACATTAGACTCTTATGAAAAATCCAATAAGGGTTCTTATAGGTATACCTATAGGGAAGAAACCCATTGGTTGCAAATGGATGTACAAAGTCAAATGTAAAGCATATGGGGAACTTGACCAACATAAGCAAAGACTAGTTGCAAAGGGATTCAAATAGAAAGACATAATTGATTATGAAGAGATCTTTGCTCCTAGGGTAAAGATGAACACAATCCATTTAGTAATATCCATGGTAGTACAATATGGCTAGAAACTATGTTGGATGGATGTGAAGAGTGCCTTTCTCCATGGATATTTGGAGGAATAAGTATACACATACTAGCCATAGGGTTTTCAAGTTTCGGGAAAAGAACATTTGGTTTGTTGACTTAATAAATCTCTCTATGGCTTGGTTTGTTGACATCAAAATTGAGAGGTATTTGGGTGAATAAGGTTTCCAAAAAAGTCCTTTAGATCCCAATAATCATGTCAAAAGCATTGGAGATGACGATAATTATTTTGGTGTTATATGTAGATGATGTCACCATCATAGGTAGCAAGAAAAGGGAAATATCACAAGTAAAATCTAATTTATCTGTGGATTTTGACATGACTGACTTAGGCCTCCTACATGATTGCTTAGGTGTATAAATTGGCAAACAAATAAAAATATTTTTGTTTCACAAACAAAAGATGCCAAACAATTTGTTAGACATAATCAATATGGTAGATTTCAAAACATCATCTACAACTATGGGAAAAGGGTTGAAACTTTTAGCCAAGATTGATTCTAAGGAAGTTAATGAATTCGCCTACAAGAAAATAGTGTGAAGTTTGATCTATATTATTTCCATTGGATTTGACTTGGTTTTTACAGTCAACTAAATCCCCTTATTCACGACTGCTCCAAAGGTAGCACATTGGACAACAACAAAAAGAGTGTTACAATATCTTAAAGAAACGTTAGATTTTGGTATTCTATATGCTAGTCATATCAAACCTGAGTTGCATGGTTATACAAATTCATATTGGGTAGAATCAATAAATGATAGGAAATCCACATCAATCTATGTATTTAGCCTTGGTACTAGAAGAGTTACATGGACCAACAAGAATAAACATGTTGTTCCCCTTTCTTTAATTGAAGCATAATATCAAGTGTCAAAGAAATGGGCATGTAAACCAGTTGGCTCAAACAAATTCTTGCAGATATGAATATCCAACAAAAAATTCCTACCTTATTGTACTATGATAATCAAGGAATTCTTAGGCTAGGAAAGAATCCAATCTTCAATGAATATACCAAACATATTGATGTTCATTATCACTCCATCTGACAGTTTGTAGAGGATGGAACAATTAAGCTACGATATTTTCATATAGAGGACCAAATTGTAGACATTCTCATTAAGTCTTTGGGTCCAGAAGAATTTGTAAATTTCAAAGACAAACTTGATGTATTTTCTAGTTTAACCATTAAGGGAGGGTGTTACAATATAGATGTCAGTTAGACTATAGACATAGGAGTATTGATACAATCACTTGGTGAATTTAGGTTATTTTATGTTTAATTTTTGTATTAAAGTAAACGTAAGTCATTTACGGTTTGTGCAATTAGGGTTCAAGTATTTAGGGTTTATGTCATCTCATTAATATAAATAGAAGATTCTTCTCTTAATTTAAATACATAGGAATAATTTCTCTTTGTGTTCTTGGTTCTTTGTGTTTATTTTTTGTAATAACTACCATATTAACCATGCCACATTAGCATCCACATGTCAATGGCAATTAGTAGTTTTCAAAGAACAAGAGGATACTCATTAACATGAGCTCAGTTAAGTATGAAATTTGGACAATGTTGAATAAGAGTAGGAATGGGGAAATCCAATAGAGGATTTGAAAAATTTCAAGGGGTTTGGAGAACTTTGTTTTGTTTGGTAGGTAGGAGTTTTAGCCAAAATTTTGTCTAGAAAAGTGAAAAAAAGGGACAAGTTGAGAATTCCAAAATTATATAGAAATTGTCTATAGTTTTGGAACACCAAGTTGAAGGATTCCAATTGTTCAAAATTAGAAGTATTATCTATGCCCAATACAAAATCCTTCCTAGTTCTTGTTGTATTTTTTTCTACAGGTGGAGGAAGTTGGCCTTTGAAGTTAATTGTGATGGTGAGAGAAATGTTGAAAATTAGGAAAAAAATGATAACTTAAGATGCCTAAATTTGTAAAATTCTTATATCCAAATAATTTTACAATTTTTTCCAGACCTGTCTATGAACCCAAATTCCATTTTGTTTCTCTTTTGAGATGATTTACTCATGGTTCTCATCCAGACCATGTTTCCTTTTTGATCTTCTTATGCAATAACTTTGTCAAATATGTTGGAAACCTAATATGTAGGGATTATGGTTCCTCTTGTAAATTAATTTAGTTATTAGATAAACAAGGGGAGCTGCTGAGCAGCAAGTGTAATACCCCCATTTTGACCCTTAGGATATATTGGCTGTTAATGTAAACATTGTACATATGTGATGTATAATTCCTAGCGTGGAGCTCAAGGCCAAGGCCCCGCTAGTGAATGCTCAGATTTAAGAGGCAAGTATTTGACATTGTGTGATCCATGTGCTAGTAAGCCATGGAAATTGTAAAATGATGTAAATATCATGTAATAAAAATACTAAGGGACTGTATATGGATGAAGATAAATGAGGGGGAACTATGCATCCACTAGGGAGAGGTGAGGGGGGTGTGGGATTAGACCATAGATTTCCAAATGGTACCTTTAGAACTCCTTTGAACTTTCTTGCTGACATTTATTCTGCTGCAGGAAGTGGGTTAAGAAACTATCCATGATGTCGATGGAGTGTGGGAAATCCTGAAATTTCGGAAGGCAGGGTATGGGAATCTGTTTTCCTTGACCCACAAGCCACTCTACCTCCTGGGAATTTGTATTCCCTGATCCCCATTCCATTATGGATGAGAAACTGGAGTTTTGGGAGCAACGTAGAGAGCCGAGTGGTGGAGAGAAGAAAGAAATCGCTATTTGGGAGAGAGCCACGATTTGCAGTGCCTAATCGCTCATAAATCAACATGGGAAGTGAAACCCGTTGGGGAATCCATAGGCTTGAACCTTGGTCTAATTTGGAGAGTGTTAGATGCCCAGGAACCCATAGAGAAACCCAGATTTGGTAGCCCAAAATCGTGGACGCGGGACAAGTCCTTTCGGCCGTAACCCAGAGGAGATCCAAACGTGGATGACAACACAAAAGAGAGAGCAGAGGTTGGAGACGCTTGATAAACCCAATGAAGATGGTTTTATTGAGTGGGAGATGTATGTAGCTCTTTGCTGAGCTCACTGGATTATCTTCCTCCTCCCTTGTCTCTTGGCATGCTAGATAAATCCAATTGCATGTTGGCTTAGCCTATTTGTTACTGTGAAACCAAGATTGTGAGTAAACCTGGGTAGTTCCTTCTTAATGGATACATAGCCCCAGCTCAGGGGTGGTCTCTGACTGCTAAAATACCATAGGCTGAGAATATACCTATGGTTGGCTTGGAACGTTGCAGTCCATAGCTAGTTTTCTTGGTGGTTTCAATTAAAGATAAGTGTTCTCTATGCTTTTAATCATGTTCATTATGTGTTCTGCAATGTTTACTTATTGATTGTATTGTGGAAGCTAAATGGTGTATGCTAGATGATAAATTCAGTGAATTTCATGAGAAGGGGATTAATCCCCTGTATGATGTTTTATTCCCCTTTGTTTATCGGTGTATAGGTCTGCATACTTGAGTTACTTACCATGCCCCTGTGATTATGCCATTTCTATATACAAGAATGATCGTCTGTTATGTCAGAATGCATGGATTGATCCAGTTGATTCATGGAACCGAATACATGTATTTATGTTGTTATTATGCCTATGATGCAATCTAGTAAATTTATTCCGAGTGTGTGTTAATGGGGTTTAACTCAGTTGTGTTCATTTGAGCATGAAATACATCTATGTGTTTTATTTATATGTAGTTTTGTTCATTGTGGAATATGAATAAGTTTGGTTGAGGCCTTGTATGTGCAGAGGGTCCAGTTAGGGATTTGGGGAGGAAATAGACACCCCCTCTGGTGTTCATGCTCCCCCCTGTGGATCAGATGAAGGAAAGGGCCATGACTGAGTTGCATATGAACCCTTATAGAGTAGTAAGGAGGAATGGAGGAATCTTGGGGCCACATTTTAGGTTGGAATAAGGATAGTATTAGAGTCATTGGATGCGACAAAGGATCATGCAATTTCAAAGGGTTCGTCGAGAGCTTTCCAACGGTACCGAGTTTTCCCAAAATGGACTTAGGATGAGAAATTTATGAGCCATAGAAGTTGTGTAGTTGGACTTCCGACTTTCCGAACCCGCAATGCCGATTACAGATTGAGGAAGTCGGAAGGGTGATTCTATGGAGTTATGCGTGGTGGTTCCGACTTCTAACTCCCGCAACGTGGATTGCAGATTACGGAAGTCGGAAGAGTAAATTTTCCGGAGTTGTGAAATGGTGGTTCCGACTTCCGACTTCCGCAAGGCGGATTGCGGATTGCGGAAGTCAGAGAGGTAATTTTTCCAGATTGGTGAATTTGGAGTTCCGAATTCCGATCTCCGCACTGCGGATTGCGGAATTCAGAGGCACATTTCTTCGACGTTGTGTAATTGGAGTTTCGACTTTCCGAATCCAGCATTATGGAATTCGGGGAGGGGTTCTTCAATGCGGTGTAATTGGTATTCCGACAACGAAAGTTACTAAACTGAATAATTCTTACTTCGAATGAAGATTCTTTACCCAACTTTACCCAATTAATAAAATGTTTATGTTGCTCTAGCTATTGGATTTATCTTCTTGCTCTCTCTAAAGCTCCGGTCCAACTATTGATCTACATATTCTGTGTTTGCTAGATCTGCTTTCGTAGCTTCTGTAACTCCTTTAGGTGCTGTTCCAACTCGCTATTGATTAGGTTATCCAACCGTAAGGGAGGAGGTTGTTTCGCTTTCCGACATTCATTTAACCATTGCTTGCCTAATCGACTTTACTCTGCCATGAAAAAAAAAGAAAGTAATTCGATAGTTAAGCTTTTATATAACCTGCCTCTAAGCTTGCAAGTTCTGATCTTAGCTCCGATCGCCCTACTTCCGATTTCCGATTTGCGGATTGTGGATTGCAGAATTGTGGAACGAAGCCATTGCGACTGTGTGAAAAGGTAAAGTTGTGGATACGTTAAAACAAAAAAATTATCTGCTTGTTACCCCATCACTCTAAAGGGTATCGAGGGTATCGGGGACGCGACATAGTGGTATCAGATCCCAAGCTTGGGCCAAAGTATGAGTTACAGGGAGGTAACCAGAATTTGAGTGAGTTCCAAGGGCATACCATGTGCCTTGAAGGATTCCATATGGAATTGGAATTGAACATATTGAAATGTTGATAAAGAGGGAAATCTCTCACCTTAAACTATTTCTGTTTATAACATCAGAATTGCATGCCTGGAAAGTAGAAAGTATAAAGGTTATACATATGTCTATGTATTGAATTGATTTTTGGTGAGAATATCATAGCTAATAACCCATTTTTTGCTTGGTAGAGAAGCCATGAAATTGAGTTAGCTATGACGTGGAAGAGAAATTCCATATTATGATGAGGAATTGGAGAGGGAGAATTCCTCAACTCTTCTCTTGTTGTCATATTTACATTTTCTGAGTTATATATATATGATATTATGGCATATGGATGTTGAAAATTTAAGGGATTAGATAGATGAAATGTGTATGCGTAGTAGGCATATTAAGAGATAATGCATACTGCATGTAAATTTATGCATTCTTGCATATGGTATTGCATATTGATAAAAGTTGTTAATGAGCACATTGCATTTCAATTTGAATGCACACCTAACAAGGATGCACATCCACTAAAGGGACTGTGGGAAAAGCTTATGTTGCATGCCTGTGATTCTTGCAATGTTGCACAATGTCATGGAGAAAATATTTTGGGATGCCTTGCTTACACTTTGCTTGAGAAATGATGGAAGTGCTTTTTCTGGTGGTTCTTCATTTTATCAAGATGATATCCTAGATACCATGGTCAACATAACATATCCAAGTTTGTTGGAAACCACAACAAAAGGACCAAGATAATAGAAGCATGGTTGAGGATGTTGATGACGATATTGCATATGACTAGCAGCCTGTGGAGAAAGGATGGAGCACAAATCCATGATCAAGAGGATGGTGGAGGAACTGTGTATACCTTGGTAAGAGGACAAACTGATCATGTAACAATAGTGTGTTGATGGCAGCCATCTAGGTAATGTTTATTATGCTAATTGTGTAAGTGTTGAGAAAGGATGGGTTAGAATCCTTTAACCATGTTTTAAATCACCATAAAATGGTATGCATGTAATAGTGAATACATTTATGTGAATGACATCCCACAGGTTATGGTGAGGTATGTGGTAGTAAGGGAAATGAACATTAAACCATGTAACTGTTTAAAATTTTGAATGGATCCATAAGAAATAAGAGAATGCCATGTGTGAAGCCATGTGGATGTTGGGTTGTGAATCCTGCAGTGCTCAACAAGTAGCCCATGAACTCCCTATCGGTGTTAATTTGAGATGAAATATATTTGCCAACAACCAAGGAGCCGAGAGGACTCCTGATGTGTTGTGGATGGATGAAGAAGAAGGCACCCAGATAATTAAACAAGTGATTGGGGAGATGGTTGGGTATAGTGTTGAAGCATTGGCTAGGATGCCCAACTTACCATGGCAGGACACATGTATTGGCACAAAGATGTTTAGAAAAATGGTAGAGTGCATTGGGTGAATGTACATTAATATATTATGTAAATCTTGTTGATTATGCATGCATATGTGTGGGTACATATATGCTAATATGCATTGTGTGGATGCATGGATATGGTGTACATTTCATTGAAATTAGATAATAGATGAAATGGTAGAAATGTTGAAAATTCTAAGAACCTTTCATGAGCTGCTATGGAGGTTGTGAAATGATTGCATGAGGAGGGTAGTCATGTTTGATGGGTATCGGGATGCTCTGTTGGGAGGATAGAGTTGCATGAAATGATATGGTTGTGTAATCATGGATGATGAAAGTTTTATTTGACTTCATGTATATATGATGTGAATGTATCTTGCAACTTACTGTGATAAGGATGCACATAAAAGTAGATATATCTCATTGTATTTGAGAAAATAACAACTGATAGCGTTTGAATTATTGAGTAATATAATTATGGGATCACTTCAGTGACTGTTGTGCCAATGAAATGATTATGTGCATGGATACTCACCCAGTGTTTGGCTGATTGAATTTCAGATTGGATATTTTTCTAATGGATGTTTGGATGATTTAGAATGGTGTCAAGAGAACATGTTGTAGGTGGATGTCTATGCTATGGGAGAAATCCTAAACCATAATGGACAGAGTGATACCACTTATAAGAGCCAAACAATATGAGGAGGGCCTCATGGTTGAATAAACCAAAATTCTATAGTGAACAGAATTGTAAATTCAGATTTGAACTTGATTATTAATATTGCTGACTAGTTGGCTATTTGAGAAGTGTGTCAGGCAGACACATTGAAAGAAGAGAAGATACATCTGCAAAACGATAATCATTTTGTGACCCTTGTTAAAAATATGCATGTTTGATTATTAGAATTAATGTCTAGGGCATGCTTTTATTTCAGTTTGCTTGAGTGTGCATGTTTTATTTCAGACTGCTTGAGTGTGATTAGGGCCTACATGACTTGCATCAGGAAGGGGTGCACACCTTTCGGGTGATGTGTGGTGTTATGGTTGTCAACATTGACTACACCCTAAAGGAATGGATGCAATCTTGGTGTTTTAATATTAGAAAGTGAATTTGTATGAAGTATGTTACAATTTTATATCAACAAGACTGACGAGCTTACCTACCCATCTTGTGTTGTCAAGTATTGCACATACAATTGGTGATGCATGATAAGGAGCAAAGTGAAGTGGGTGCCGAGACTGGAAGGAGCACGAGGAGATGTCTATGGCTCCATATTGGAGCCTTGAACTGGAAACGGTCATGGTGCAGTTTCCTTCCACTGGCCTGTTGACCTAGACGAAAGTGCTGGCTTGGAAATGGAGAGGGAAAACCAGGTATGGGACTGGTTTGACACCGTAAATGCTTGGTAAATCCAGTCGGTGCACTGGTTGAGCATTGAATGTTTTGGAGTAGCCTGCATGCTGGCCAAACATTCCTTAAACGCCTGGTAAATCCATTCGGTGCACTGGTTTGGCGTTGAATGTTGTGGAGCAGCCTGTGTGCTGCCCCAACATTCTTTATGGTATCCACATGTGATCCAAGGATTGTACAGCAAAGAAGGAGCCCGTGGGGTAATGTGAAGACGTCCAATACATATAAGTATTTGGTTATCTTGCAGATTTGTGCTTATTTAATATGAATATATGTGTGTATATGATTTTTAAGTTCTTGTTTAGAGATAAACCCTATGAAAATGAAATTGACATGTGAATTGACTCAATGTTTGAGTGTAGGTATTGCTGGAAGCAAGAACCTTGAATGAATCCTAAGGATGCACGTGGACATGTGACTGTCCTAGAGAGATTAGTATGAGAGTCAATGCAAGTGGTGCTAGTGGACTTGTGTGGGTCCTAGCAGCCAAAGGTTCTATAGGAAACCATGGGGAGGGGTTCCCTGGATGAGAAGTCTTAGACATACCTTAGACACTAAATGTCATCGCTAAAACAAGGAAAGGCGAGTCAAGCATTCACATTTGAAGTGAAACAGACCAAGGAGCATAGAACCACAGTTGTGGTGGGACTCCAGATTGGAACAAGATTAAGAGGGGGAAACTCTTACTCTTCTCTTTCGCTTTTGGTTGATGCATCCTAGAAACAGAAAATGGTTGAATACATGTTATGGTTGAAAGTTGACTGTGTTTATTTTTCTTGAAATAAATTGTGAATGTTGAATTAGTTAATTCTCTGTGAAAGGATGAACATGAATGGGTTCATTTGTATGTTGGAAAATCATGAAAAGTGTGGAAGTCTCATGGATAAAGCATGAAATTTCCATGTCACTTGGGTAAGTAATTGAATGAAATTAACGATTATGTTATGCATGGCCTAACAAGAATTGCAATGATGAATTTCACAGGTGAAAATTAAATCAATTGGTTGCAGCTGTTACATGACAAGTGTTGCTAGTAAGAAAAGTGTGGACAGCTGTGCACATTGACCATGGAAACAAACCAAAAGCTATTGGACTTGGCTGAAAATCTTCTTCAAACAATTGCCTAGACCCAAGAAAATCTTGGGGAGATGCTCAAGCTACAAAAGTAGCAGAATGAGATGAACCACAAGGTTTTACAGGATTCTATTTGTCTGCAAAATGAGGTAAAGGGAATTATTGAAGTTATCAACAGTGGAAGGGACATCATGTCAAAGAAGAGGCAATCACTCAATCAACCCATTAAGAAATGCTCAAGGCTGGAAGACTCGAGGGTAATGGAGCAGGTAAAGAAAAAGAAACCACTAAAATGTTGGGAATGTGGCGGAAATCATTGCCTCCATAACTTCCCAACAAAGGACAACAAGAAGAATTGTAGCCATAAAGTTTCCAGACTTGTGGATCAACTGGAAGGTAAGGAAAAGGAAAGGATTGTTGTGGAGCTGGAAGGTCAAAGCCAGTAGGAGCATCCTGTAGAAACCAAGGAGTTGGTCCTGGAAGCTAAAAGTAAAATATGAAATGCAAGACAGACCTACCACATTTTTGTGAATTTTGGACATGTGTAAATTTTGTAGGTATTCCTAATTATTGGAACACCGAGGACAATGTTATTCTAAGGGGGAGGGAAATGCAATACCCCCATTTTGACCCTTAGGATATATTGGTTGTTAATGTAAACATTATACATATGTGATGTATAATTCCCAGTGTGGAGCTCAAGGCCAAGGCCCCGCTAGTGAATGCTCAGATTTAAGAGGCAAGTATTTGACATTGTGTGATCCATGTGCTATTAAGCCATGGAAATTGTAAAATGATGTAAATACCATGTAATAAAAATACTAAGGGACTGGCTATGGATGCAACTAAATGAGGGGGAACTATGTATCCACTAGGGATAGGTGAGGGGGTTGCGGGATTAGACCATAGACTGCCAAATGTCACCTTTAGAACCCCTTTGACCTTTCTTGCTGACATTTAATTCTACTGCAGGAAGTGGGTGAAGAAACTGTTCATGAGGTCGATGGAGTGTGGGAAATCCTGAAATTTCGGATGGCAGGGTATGGGAACCTGTTTTCCTTGACCCACAAGCCACTCTATCTCCTGGGAATTCGTATTCCCTGATCCCCATTCCATTAGGGATGAGAGACTAGAGTTTTGGGATCAACGGAGAGAGCCCAGCGGTGGAGAGAAGAAAGAAATCACGATTTGAGAGAGAGCCACGATTTGCAGTGCCTTTGTTGATGTATATGTAACTTCGGAATGTATTTTACCCATGTCTATTGTATTCCTATAGAGATGTTATTATTCCTCTATACGGAAGTATTTGTATTCCTATAGAGATGTTATTATTCCTCTATACGAAAGTGTCGTCATTTATATTGTAAGTGTCGTAACTTATACTTGATGGGTTATTAGACCACCTTGATGGGGTCGGCCCTATATGAGTCATGTGGGTAAAAGGGTTATTACACCACCAAGTGTGGGGTCGGCCTGGATTAAGTTAACCATGGGTTATTAGGCTAAGCTAGACAAGTCGGCCCCATTAGTTTATTGGGAAGGATCGGACAAGTATAAATAGAGATCGAGAGATCTCTATTTGATCACTCATTACTCACACTTCTCTCATTCGAAAAGTGGTGCACTTGTGAGGAGGAGGATCTGCTGCTAGGAGAAGACTATCTCTTGTACTTTGGTTGTATCATTTCTCTTTCTATCTCTGAAGAAGTTGCGGGGTTTTTCACCTTCTTGGTTTTCCCCGGTGAAACTATGTGTCTCCTGTGTGCTTGCATTATTATGTCCATGATTGATATGTTGTACATGTTATTCTCTTAGTTAAGATCTTAGATCAGATTGAAAATTCTGAAAAACTAACATGGTATCAGAGCTAGCCTTAAAGAAGGCATGGTATGGCATGTATGATGCTTGTTGCACTTGCGATGTTAGGGCTTGATATCGCAACACTTTCTCTATAAATACATTTAAGCAAGGTTTCAGGATCTAAAACTCTTACAGGTTGAAGATAAGATCCTCATGTACCTTATGTCCGAAGCACAACTTCTAACTCATTGTACTTTGTGTTTTATGATCTGTATAATCTAGGGTTTCTGCCTCTTCCAAATCTGAGTCATAAACAGGTGACCTAGGAAAAAAGGTCTTAACTTGGGCTAGGAAGATCCAAATGAAATTTCGTAAAATGTGACAGGTAGGGAACAAACTTCAATTTCACAGATCGAAGGTTTATAGGCCGAAAGTGAACCAGTGACACGTGGCACTCCGTACAAGTTCGCTCTCCTGTTTTATCCCATAAATAGGTCATGTTGCGACACTTGGCATAACTCTCTCTCAGAAAATCCAATTGAGGTAAGACCTGTGGGGTTGGAAAGATGACAGGTTGGTATACCATAGGTAGAAGTTTCAGACCCTGTGGATTCGTAATTTCGGAGTTACACCAGAAACAATCAGGTGCATATTTTTGTGAAAACAGAATTAGATTTTGAGCACCTTCATTCATGGCTCCGGGAATTAGGGTTTCGGAGAAAGTTGGTATTTTTGTAATAGGAGACCACGGCTGAATGCTACTCATCAACATCGAAATTTAGAGACCAATATAAAATTTTTTGGTTGGGTAGAAGGCTGGGCTTGATCAAACCCTAGTTCGGGACTTTGATCGAAAAAGTGAAAAATTAGGGCTTCTGCAAAAGTTGGAATTTTTGAAGTCTGTGACCACGGCTGGAAGCTCCTCAGAAAAATCAAAGTTTAGATCTTTGGATCGAACCTTTTGGTTGGGAAAAAGGGTGGGCTTTGTCAAACCCTAGTTCGGGATCCTGTCTAGAAGAGCCGGAAGTTTCAAAGGCAATTTTGAGGGGTGAAACTTTGCAGTTTTCAAATTCTGAGTATACCAGCTTGATCAGCTCATCAAGGCGCATCCTTCTATCCTTTCAGAAGTTTGAAATTCAAAGTTTGAATTTTTAGGCTTTCTATGACAAACCCTAATCCAGCTCGAGATCCAGTTTCTACAAATCAAGTGGATTGTGTTAATCCTAGAAGAGAATCGTTTGGTCACCTGCATAAGTGAAGAAGTTCCTGTTTTAGAGGGAGATGAGGCTAAGACCTTACATAAGAAGATTACAAGAAATCTTGATAGGTATGACTTATCCAGGTATGTTTCGAGATCTGTTCATGATTAAGTTTATGGTATGTTTGTTTTCACTAAGGTTAGTACAATCTTGATTAACTTTAGACTTGTCGTATCACCTTAATAAAATTATGAATGCAGATATTCATTGATTAGGGTTTTGACACTCATGATTGTACTAATGCCTTGTGGTGTTATATGAGGTTGATGTTGTCCGCTAACATGAAAGGTACATCAAAGAAAGACAAATCATGTTCTAGTTCAAGAACATATGACCATGGATACATGAAGACACAGATTCATTCATGATCATGGATCACATAGAAGATCTACTTACGAGGTATGTATAATTTGGTTCTATAATGGTTAACTTATGAGATATGTAGGTTACTAAGCACAAGTCATTGAAGAACAAAAAAACATCATGTGGGTATGTTAGACATAGCTAGCGAACATGCTAATCCAGGTATGTTTTTCCTATATCAAGTTAAAATCCTACCTTGTGTTAGGATATCTTATATAAGTATACTTGGCATGATTGATTATGATTATTCATGAAGTTATAGGTTTGAGTAATCATGGGTTTAGGCATATTATGTTTCTTACTTTAATTGATGATATGACTAACTAGAAGAGTCCTATATAAACCTTGAATACTAATGTTTATTATATGTGTTTAAAATGATCATGACTATACATGTTTAAGATTATTGTGTTTTGATAGTATTGAGATTATACTAATGAATGTATGATTATGTATGAGATCTCGAGGGTAACACAATGATGATACTAGTAAGCATGCATAGTGATCGAGGATGGATATAAGTTCAAGGAAAGGTAATCCAGGAAGCAAAGATCAAGATGGAGCACACTCCAGTAGTTTTTGCAAGGATGCAGACATTAAGAGGGATTTGACCACTTCTCACAATCCACATTAGAATGGAGTTGCAGAAAGGAAGCAAAGACTGAGAGGGAGTCAACCCAACAAACAAACAAAGATAAGTATTTGAATTGTCATTTCTCGTGTTTAAATAACATTGATCAATGATGTATTATGTTCCTAGACTTAGATTGTGTATTATGCATATTAGAATAATTGCATTAATGAACAGTATACTACTAATATGCATATGTAATGGGTAAGTGGCCTATGACACTGTACAACATTCCATTGCTACTTATCTAGAATGAAACCTCTTTGCTGACATGTTGGGAGTAGTGCAAACTCTTAACAATGTTCTGGTAGAGATTGGAAGGCATCTAGAAAGTTACAGGATATGGATGAATGTTGTATTGAAGCATTGGCTAAAATAATTGCATGACTGTATGAAATATTTCTTTATGTGTAAGAATTTGTTCTGGAAACTATGAGAAGTTTCTAATCATGCAATTTAACTTGTTTTGTACGAAAGATCGTATACGAGCACCTACAAAAGAAGGACTACAACATTTGTTTCAGCAACAAAGTTATCTATTGAAGATATTGAATATATTGAAGTTCCCAGGATTCGGGAAGAATGCCATGATCGAGGAGTACCAGTCGATCATGAAGAATGATGTTTGGGATGCAGTCCCAAGCCCTGAAGGGAAGTCTGTTGTGACTTCCAAATGGATCTATAAGATCAAGTATGTTGCAGGTGGCAGCATAGAGACTTTTTCTCCTATAGCTAGATCCACTTCCATGAGATCAGTACTTTCTCTGGCTGCAGTGATGAAATGGAAGATACACCAGATGGATGTCAAGACAACTTTCTTGAATGGTGTAGTCGAAGAGGAAGTGTATGTGGAGCAGCCAATTGGGTTTGAGACACATGACAGAGAGTCATATGTGTGCATGTTGAAGAAAGCCTTATATGTCTTGAAGCAAGCTCCTAGGACTTGGTATGGTAGGACGGACAACTTTCTATCCAGTTTGGGCTTTACCAAGAGTAAAGCAGATTCCAACCTTTACTACAAGGTTAAGGAAGGCAATCCAGTGATACTACTTTTGTATGTGGATTATTTGTTTGTTACAGGTGAGGATGGGTTGATTCCCGACACCAAGAGGAAGCTTGGTGCCGAGTTCGAGATGAAGAACTTGGAGATGATGCACTACTTTCTAGGCATGGAGGTGTGGCAGAGTGTAGATGGAATCTTCCTTGGACAAGGGAAGTATGCAGTAGAGATCCTGAAGAGGTTCGGGATGATGGACTGCAAGGACATGGCCACACCTATGGCATCGAACCTGAAGCTTCTGTGTGATGCTTCATCTGATCCAGTTGATGTCACTGTGTATCATCAGATGATTGGGTCCTTGATGTACCTGACGAACACGAGACCAAATATTTGCTTTGTGATGAACACATTGAGCCAGTTCCTGACGGATCCGAGAAGTGTTCACCTGGTTGCTGTAAAGCATATTCTGAGGTACCTGAAGGGTACGGTTGATTATGGGCTCAAGTATGATGTGATTCAAAAGTTTAACCTATAAGGTTATGTTGATTTAGATTGGGTAGGAAGTGTTGTAGATAGGAAGAGCACATCTGGGTGTCGCTTCAGTATGGGATCAGGTGTGATCTCTTGGTTTAGAAGGAAGCAGTCCTGTGTAGCACTGAGTATATCTAAAGCATAGTATGTTGTAGCTTGTTCGGCTAGTTGTGAGGCAGTATGGTTCCAGAAGCTACTGTCTGAGTTATTTGATCTCCCATTGGAGGCTATTGGTATCTTTTGTGACAACCAGAGTTGTGTGAAGCTGTCTGAGAACCCGGTGTTCCACGACAGGTCAAAGCACATAGAGATCAAATATCACTATATCAGGGATATGGTGCAGAGAGGAGCAGTGAAGCTCCTGTATGTTGCGATGGATGAGCAGGTTACAGATGTGCTGACAAAGCCACTAGCCAGAGTGAAGTTCGAGTACTTTAGAGAGAGTTTTGGTGTTATTCGGATTGATGACACTTCGAGGAAGAAGTGATGGACATGTTTGCTGAAGCCATTCCAAGCATGGAGAGAGGAGGATCCTTCTCATGGCTATGGATGTAAGCGATGGATGATGAGCATCAGTACGATGCTCCAGTTACTGCTATGTATATGCATCATGTTGGATGCGTGTTATGATCCGTTGGATCATGTATATGTATATGCATCATGTTGGATGCTGGATATGATCAGTTAGATCATGCATATGTATACGCATCATGTTGGATACTGGATATGATCAGTTAGATCATGTATATGTATGTGCATCATGTTGGATGCTTGATATGATCAGTTGGATCATGTATATGTATCTGTGAATGTATCAGGTGGATACGTTGTATGATCAGGTGGATCATGTACATTGATATGTATCAGGTATGATCAGGTGGATCATATATTTGTATATGTATCAGGTGGATATATTGTATGATCAAGTAGATCATGTATGATGATATGTATCAGGAAGATACTGTGTATGCATCAGGTGGATGCATTATATGATCAGGATGATCATGGATGACGAGCTTCAGGATGTTGCTTCAGATATCATGCATCAGGACGATGCAGTGATGACGATCAGGATGATCATGTGTACATCAGGATGATGTATGGTGAGTATCAGGTTGATACTCTGTGGCCGTGGATAGGTTGTGCAGATGAGCATATAACTAGACCTGGTAGATCTGGACAGAATGAAAAAGGCCTTAGATTCTCTTTCGAGGCATTGCTATGGGAGGACATATAAGTAGACCTGGGAGATCTGGACAGGATGAAAAAGGCCTTAGATGCTCTTTCGAGGCATTTTCCTTTGGCATGTAAGTAGACCTGGGAGATCTGGACAGGATGAAAAAGGCCTCAGATGCTCTTTAGAGATCTTTCTTGGAAAGACACTCTTTTAAGGTTTTGTGGTGGGGGTCACATGTAATAAGTCTTGGAGATTTGGACAGGATGAAAAAGGCCTCAGATGCTCTTTAGAGATCTTGCTTGGCAAGACACTCTTTTAAGGTTTTGTGACAGTCACATGTAAAAGATCATGGGAGATCCTACAGGTAGAGCTGTGTGCTCGTAACAGCCTGGGATGCTCTTGCGAGGTTTTGTGACGCACGTAATAAGTCCCGAGGATTCCATAGTATGGCCAGTGATGATGAAGACTTGCAGGTGGTGGTCCTACATCCAGTATGAAAAAGGACTGGCTCTGTAGAACTTCCTATGATGAGTATATTTAGAGATTGATTGAGATAGCAACAATAGTGATGATGACGATGATTCGAGGACGATGATTCTCTAATGATGATCCAGAGAAGAAGACTTGTGCTAGCAGATCTGTGTCGAGAAATACCTTCCTAGTTAAGAGGGAGTGTTGATGTTTATGTAGCTTCGGAATGTATTTTACCCATGTGTATTGTATTCCTATAGAGATGTTATTATTCCTCTATACAGAAGTGTTTGTATTCCTATAGAGATGTTATTATTCCTCTATACGGAAGTCTCGTCATTTATATTGTAAGTGCCGTAACTTATACTTGATGGGTTATTAGACCACCTTGATGGGGTCGGCCCTGTATGAGTCATGCGGGTAAAAGGGTTAGTGTGGGGTCGGCCTGGATTAAGTTAACCATGGGTTATTAGGCTAAGCTAGACAAGTCGGCCTCATTAGTTTATTGGGCAGGATAGGACAAATATAAATAGAGATCGGGAGATCTCTATTTGATCACTCATTACTCACACTTCTCTCATTTGGAAAGTGGCGCACTTGTGAGGAGGAGGATCTGCTGCTAGGAGAAGACTATCTCTTGTACTTTGGTTGTATCATTGCTCTTTCTATCTTTGAGGAAGTTGCGGGGTTTTTCACCTTCTTGGTTTTCCCCGGTAAAACTCTGTGTCTCTTGTGTGCTTGCATTATTATGTCCATGATTGATATGCTGTAGATATGTTGTACATGTTATTCTCTCAGTTAAGATCTTAGATCAGATTGAGAATTCTGAAAAACTAATAGCCTTGATCGCTCAAAAATCGGCGTGGGAAGTGAAACCCGTTGGGGAATCCATGGGCTTGAACCTTGGCGTAATTTGGAGAGTGTTAGATGCCCCAGAACCCATAGAGAAACCCATATATGGTATCCCGAAATCACAGACGCGGAACAGAGCCTTTCGGCCATAACCTGGAGTAGATCCAAGTGTGGATGACAGTGCGGAAGAGAGAGTAGAGGTTGGAGCCACTTGATAAAATCGGTGAAGACGGTTTGATTGAGTGGGAGATGTATATAGCTCTGTGCTGAGATCACTAGCTTAGCTTCCTTCTCCCTTGTCTCTTGGCATTCTTGATAATTCCAACTAAGTGTTGGCTTAGCCTGTTTGTTACTGTGAAACCAAGACTGTGAGTAAAATTGGGTAGTTCCTCCTTAGTGGATACATAGCCCTAGCTCGGGGTTTGTCTTTGAGTGATGAAATACTACAAGCCAGGAAAAGACCTATGGTTGGGTTGGAACGTTGCAACCCATATCCAATTTGCTTGGTGGTTTCAATTAAAGATAAGTGTTCTTTGTGCTTTTAATCATGCTCATTCTGTGCTGTGCAATGTTTAATTATTGACTGTATTGTGGAAGCTAAATGATGTATGATAGATGATAAATTCTGTGCATTGCATGAGAAGGGAATTAATCTCCTGTATGATGTTTTATTCCCCTGTGTTTATTGGTGTATAAATCTGCACACTTGAGTTACTTACCATGCCCCTATGATTATTCCATTTCTATATACATGAATGATTTTCTGTTATGTCAGAATGCATGGATTGATCCAGCTGATTGATGGAACTGAATACCTATATTTATGTTGTTATTATGCCTATGATGCACTCTAGTAAATGTATAATTCTGAGTGTGTGTTAATGGGTTTTAAATCAGCTGTGTTCATTTGAGCATGCAAATACATCTATGTGTTTTATTTATATGTAGTTTTGTTCATTGAGGAATAGGGATATGTTTGGTTGAGGCCCTGGATGTGAATAGAGTTCATTTAGGGATTTAGGGAAGAAATATACACCCCCCCGTGGTGTTCATGCTTCCCCCTGCGGATTAGAAGAAGGAAAGGGCCATGACTGAGTTGCATACTGAGCCCTTACAAAGTAGTAAGGAGGAATGGAGGAAGTTTGGGGACACATTTTACGTTGGATGAAGGATAGATTCAGAGTCATAATATGTGGAAGAGGATCATGCAATTTCATAGGGTTCTCCGAGATCTTTCCAACGGTACCGAGTTTTCCCAAAATGGACTTGGGATGAGAAAGTTATGAGCCAGAGAAGTTGTGTAATTGAACTTCTGAATTTTCGAACCCGCAATGCGGATTGCGGAAGTCAGAAGGGTGATTCTATGGAGTTATGCGTGGTGGTTCCGACTTTCGATTCCCGTAACGCGGATTTCAGATTGCATAAGTCAGAAGAGTAAATTTTCCGTAGTTGTGAAATGGTGGTACCGACTTCCAACTTCCGCAAGGTGGATTGCGGAAGTCAGAGAGGTAATTTTTCCGGATTGGTGATTTTGGAGTTCCGAATTTCGATCTCCGCAATGCGGATTGCAGATTGCGGAAGTTGGAGGCGCATTTATTTGACGTCGTTTAATTAGAGTTCCGAATTTCTAAGTTCTGCATTGCAGATTGCGGATTGCGGAATCCGGGGAGGGGTTCTTCAACCCAGTGTAATTGGTGTTCCGACTTCTGATTTGCGGATTGCAGATTGCTGAATTGTGGACCGAAGCCATTGCGGCTATGTGAAAAGGTAGAGTTGCAGATAAGTTAAAAGAATAAATTATCTGCTTGTTCCCCCATCACTCTAAACGACACCGAGGCGATCAGGGATGCAACAACAAGTCCCTGCCAAAATGATTGAGCGAGCTGGTAACACTGTGTTTTGATCAATTTTCGGACAATGATATAGAAGCTCATGTGCTTGCATCTATGTTTGAGCTATTCAGGAAGTGACATAGATAACATAGAAGCTCGGGTGTTTAAAATACATAATAGTATATGTATAGTAGGAGTAGCGAAAAAGATATCTATTTTATTAACTAATAATTGAACGATTATGGGAGAAAGGTAGGTAGCCACACAAAGAATCAATAATATAAATAGAATAGGCGAGTTCGTATAAGCTTGCTCTAGAGAGATGGGTTTATGACATGCTTGGGTTGAGTCAAGATTTTCTTTACTGAGGAGGCCCCTCATTTAGAATGGTGAGCCTAGATAAGAAATGAGCCCTCCAACTCTCTAGTATCCCATCTTGGTTGGTTATAACTAAAAGGAATTTTGTATACAAATGAGCTATACAACTTTCTAGCATCCCATCTCAATTGCTTATAACTAAAAGCAATTTTGTACACATAATGGATTGTTTTGTTACAAAATGGATTTTTTTTTAACAACAAATGAATTCGAGAATAGATTGTGTTTTTCTAACGTTTATCACTCGAATATATATAGCCCTTTTTCTGCATTTTGACAATGAGAATACAAAAACAAGTATAGGAATTATTTGACCAACTTCCGTGTACCCCTTTGGAGCATACTCTTTGCACTTCCGATGAAATGGTTAAAAATGGAAACCGATGACTTCTAGTGGATGCAATATGAGATGTAGATTGTGCATGAGTGGGTGTGAATTTGAACGTGTTGAGGGAGACGACGGATCCGGGTGTGAATTTGAACGTGTTGAGGGAGACGACGGATCCTCTCCCCATTTTTAGAGGTTGCTGTATATGTCTATGATTCCATAAGAGTCCTTTTCAATTCACCGGAATGATTAAAATCCAAAATCCTCAAACCGCTCATCCTGTCGAGATGCAGGTGAAGAAATATGCTATGGAGTCAGAATAAGCAGGGTAGAAATTGAATACATGGTAACTAGTGATATTTATATTGAAAGCATAAATGCTAATCGATATTCCAATAGTATTACATGTGTGAAAAATTATACTACTATGGGCATTGATTTACGAGAGTTGCTTTACCTTTTAGATGAAAAACTAAAACCTGTTGTTGACTAAGAAAATAAATATTTTGTCAAGTGGAAATCGTATTTTAAGAAATATTTGCAGAGTAGTCAAAAGTTTTCTTCAAAAAATAAGTATTTGTTTTTAAAGAATCAAAGAAGAATTTTAGTTGGAGAGAAGCAAATCAACCATGTATGTTGAATGCCAAAATAACCATGAAGTTCATAAATGCGTTGGTGGGAAATGCTTTATAATTTAGCTATAAAAGGGCATCGACCCCAACACCATCTATGGTAGTTCTTCCAGTTGATCCAGCCCAACCACACACCACAAATCCTCTATAGTGGGAAACACATTGGAAAATCCAAAGTTGGAACCCAATTCTATGAGATTCAAGCAATGTTACATTTGGGAGAACGAATAGCTTTCAGACCGAAGTTGGCTCGAGGTTAGAGCCGAAGTGCAAAGGAATGTTCTGATTGCTTATGCATGAAGGGGTGCCTATTGACTATTCTTTGTCTAAATGATGTAACATTATTATATGAAACAATAAAAGATAAATAATGAAATATATGAAACATTTTAGTAATGAAAAATGTATTTTCATTATATTATCAAGTAATGAAATCTCTGATACATTCTGTCATAAGAAAAAAAGAGTTGATGGTAATTGAAAGTATTTGTAACTGACATTTGAGAATTATTTATCTATGGAAAGTGAGACTGTAACTTTAACAAATAGTTCTAAAAATATGAAACATAACATGGTAAAATTGACCCTAAAGAAAACAATGAAACAATTATATATTTCCATTTACTTTCTCACTAAGACACTCAGTTATTTATTCCCTTAGGTAAACCATTGAGTTATTTACCCCCTTTGGGCCAGGAACCTTTCAGGTAGGTATTCAATCAGACTATTGGGAAGAAGAAATTTCATTTATATCAATTTAGAATTTCAGAGCACTTCCGAGTGATCTTATAGACAACCTATGAAACCTGAAAGAAGGAATTGTACATCGGTTCCTGTAGATGAATGCATCCTGAAGATTATCTACCTAGCAACAAATGTATGAAATCAAAGGAAACATGGTAATACTGCATGGTTCTCAGAGTTTTGAGGTCCTAAGTTTATGTTCATTAAGGAATCACCCATAGGGAGAACATTTTCATCTATAAAGTAAGGAGAATGTATTGAATGAATTAACCCAAGGGCCTCATTCCTCATTCCTATATAAAAGAAGGCATTAAGAGTAACCTCTATGTAAAAGGCAATGTCCTATGAAACCATCAAGGGAAACACTATCTTAAAATTTTGGAGACACACTACATCAGTCGCGACTTTATGTATGTTTGTGCATTTCCTTGTCATTGTAAGTTGGAGGATAAATTTGATCATCTTTTTAAAAGAAATATACAATTGCAGTGTACCTATGGATATTAGCTTGTCCTAAAAAACCTGTGACAAAAAGTCAAATGTCATTTCCAAATTCAGAATGATATATTATGTTTTTGAAGTACATATCAATAGTTGTAAGTTGTAACTACATAAATAACTAAATATGCATTCATTGGTATGTGAAGCAGCCTCAACTAATAAGACTGCAATGCTTTTTAAAACCTTGAGACAAATTTTCCAATTATTATTACAGAACTTCATTGTGAGGGGTGAAGATAGTCGAAGTGGTGACTCATGAGAAGAGATAGATATATGGATCATGACCATTTGATCTGACCCAACCCTTGTGGCTCAGGATTTATCTGGAGTTTAAATAACATTGGGAAAAATAACATTTTAGGATGACTCATGGAACATACCGGTTCTATTCTCTACTTGAGTTTGTAAAATCCCTCATTGGAGAAAGCCACCCGAAATGTGCCACCAACATTAACTAAGTCTGGAATGAGATCGAGTGCACCACCTCCATTGAATGGAGCAACATATACTACCTGTAACATGAAAAATATTTTTTATTTTCCGATAACTTTTTTTTCTACAACATGAAACTTGGCTGCCACAATTTTTTAAACTAACAGACAAAATAAAAAATGCTAATGCCCATGTCATGAGTAGAAACAATGCACTTTAATGGCACAGTTCTTTTACTAAATGCAGATTACTAGCCAAATCAATCCAAGCAACAATTGTAACATGAATGCTCTGTTAGGATATTTAGACACTTAGGAGTTAGTTAAGATCAACTTGTGTAATATATCCGTTAGGGATAGTGTGTTTCTTTAGTATGCATTAGTATGCATTTGTAAATACTTAATCCGACGGTCACGATATGTTTCCGACATAGAGTGATCCGACGGCTCAACTTCTCTTAGATCAAACCTAACCTTGATCCGTGGCTTAACACCCAATTGGTCCATGATCTCTATTTAAAGAGCATGGAGGGTCATTGTTTAGTTGATCGATTATGAGAAGCTCATTTGTAACTTTATTTCTTTGCATAATAAATTGTCCCGTAGAAGCTATTTGGCCGGGGCCGTGGAGTGTTTCCCTCAAGAGGGTTTAAACCACGTCAAAACATCGGTGTGTTGATCTGTGATCTGTTTGTATGAAGTGGTTGCTCCTGGTGTTCGGTCCTTTGGTAGTACCCTGTGTACCTGAACATGGTATCAGAGCTTTTATGAAGTGCTGCTTCCGGTTATGATCTAGATCTTGAACTGCTGTTGCCGAAACTCGAAAGGGTTTCTAGTTCTGGTATTTTTGTGCATTTATAGGCTGTGGGAGGTGTTCCATTGCGTCCGGAGCATCGTTTCCATTGGGAAATAGTTTTCGTTTGATCGAAAACGGTTCCCGGTTGCTTCAGAAACGCGTATTTCATCAAATCTGAAGGTATAATGTTACAGTGACGCATTTTTTTATTTCGTTTTTTGAAAAGAAAAAATCTCATATTCCATCTTTTTTTTACTGTTAGATTTTTTTTTGGTTCGGATTGTTGCTTTCCCGTCTGCGTATGCTCTTTGCCGTACACCTTGAGCGATCTCGGCAAATCAGAAACAGAAAGGGAAAGGGTTTTTCTCGGCTGCGTATGCTCTTTGCCGTGCACCTTGCGCGATCTCGGCAAATCACAAACAGAGAGAAAACGTAGAATTTCCGGGCAAGCTAACAAGATCTAAATCCACAAGTGTGGAAAAGTTTTTTTTGTTTCGTTTTGTGGTCTGTTTTGCAGGAAAAAGGGCAAGCACGCAAACCGAGTAAGAAGAGTAAAAAAAAGAAAAAGAAAGCCCCCTTCCTCATTCCCATATTTTACATACCTTTTAATCTAGCTCACTTGGTTCAAAATTGCTTTATTCCTTAATAGGTCTTGAGGTCTTAGGAAGTTACTTTTAAAAGGAAAAGTGCATGCAATTTCTATTTTCAAGTTACTTTATTGTAAAAGTGCATCTCACTTAAATAATAAAAAATAAAAATACAAGTGAGTCACTTAAGTTTTTTTTTGTTGCACTATTTAAAAGTAATATCATTGTAAAAGTGAAATCACTTATTTTACAAAAGTGGTTCACTTAAAACAACTTTCTTGTAAAGTGATTGTCAAAAGGTTCATCTTGGGAAGAGGGGGGTTCTTTTTTTTGCTGGACATTCTCTAGCTGCCACGTCACTATTGGGGACATCTTCAACAGTTTCTTTGTTCAAGCATAACTTCATCATACAGAGTCATTTTTCAGTGCCGTTTTTTTTGAAACCGCCTATTTTTTCGAGCTCTTCACATCCAGACTATTGGTTTCTACTTTTACAGCCATTAATTTACAAATATGGCCGCCCATTGTGATATTTTACTTAACAGTTCCAACTATTTCTCATGGAAATCTCGTATGGAGGATGTTCTACGAAGTAGGGGACTTTTCAGAATTACCACAGGGAAAGAAAAATAACCCACTGATGATGATAAGAAAATAAAATGGGAAAATAGATGTGATGAAGCTCGTGGATTGATTGGGATGTCAATCTCTACTGATTTGCGATTCCACATATCTGGAATTGATGAACCTAATACTGCTTGGGACAAGTTGGAAACTGTGTTTGGTAAACACAATGAAATTCGATGTCACCAACTCGAAAATGAGTTGATTTATTTAAATCCAAGTGACTTTTCATGCATTCAAAATTATCTATCTAAGTACAAAACTCTTAAACTCTTATGTGCAGAATGTAAGATTGAGAGGGAAGACAAACAGTGCATTTATCATATTCTTTCCAAACTTGGACCTGCATATTCTGTTTTTGTATCTACATTTTACTCCATGAAAGCATCATTGAATGCAGCTAGCTATCAAGAGCCTAGTCTTGAATCCTTTTGTGATTCCTTGATTAGGGAACAAGATAAACTCATTCATCTTGGAATAATCAACAATGCCGATACATCTGGGAAAGCCTTATTGTCCCAACAGAAAGAAAAGTCCAAGCCTCCCAAGAAACAAAATTTTCGCAATAATAAGTCAAACAAGGGTCCAAAACCCTCTCAGTCAACTCCTTCTTTAAAAAATGACAAAGGATCCAAGCCAAAAGGCAAGAAGACTGAGCATCATTGCAACTATTGCGGGAAAGATAATCATGATGAATCTAAGTGTTTCAAGAAGATGGCAGCCTTGGAAGCAGCAATGAAGAAGCACCACATCAGCCTAGATTCGTCTTCAGAATCTACCTCTCATGGACATGCACTTTGTGCTTCTGGTTATTCTTATAATGCATCTTCTTCTTCTACTTCAAATGAATGGCTCATTGATTTTGGAGCATCTTATCATATGGCTAAGGATCAAGCCATCTTTTCTACTATGCATGAATGTAACACCAAACAAATATTTGTTGGTGATGATATATCTCTAAGTGTTGTAGGAGATGGAACAGTTCCAGTAGATAATGGTCATTTTAGTGATGTACTATGTGTTCCAAGAATTTCCTGCAATTTGTTATCAGTCTATCAGATCACTCATTCTGGTGAAGGTAAAACTGTGACCTTTACACCTCACCAAGTTGTAATCAAGGATTTTAAAGATCCTCAACAGGTCCTAGCTACCGGAATTGTTGATGATATTACCAGGTTGTACAAGTTTAAAAACTTTGGGTCATCACCTTTCCCTTCAGTTTTTGTTGTTCATAGTGATAACTTGAGCAAACTTTGGCATGAGCGATTTGATCACTTAAATTATCGCTCATTGCAACAACTATGTAAAGAAAATATGGTGACAGGTCTTCCGATGGTATCTTGCAGAGATGGTGTTTGTTCCAGTTGTGTACTCGGAAAACATCATCGGGACAGTTTTTACAAACGTGCCTCTTGGCACGCCTCGGTTCCCTTGGAGCTTGTGCATAGTGACTTGTGTGGTCCTCTTCCATCTGCTTCCTTTTCTGGTTTCAAATATTTCTTAACTTTCATGGATGATTACACCAGACGCACTTGGGTTTATTTCATAAAACTTAAGAGCGAAGTATTTAACATGTTCTTGGCCTACAAGGCCCTTGTTGAAAAATAATCTGGTCATCAAATTATTAAGTTAAGATCTGACAATGGAGGAGAATATGTTAACAAACAGTTCACTACTTTCTGCACTGAACAAGGCATCCAACAACAACACACTGTTCCATATACACCACAACAAAATGGTGTAGCTGAGCGGAAGAACTGCACTTTAAAAGAAATGGCTAATTGTATGATCCAATCTAAGGGACTAAGTCTTCAATTTTGGGCTGAAGCCATAAATTGTGCAAATTACATAGTTAATCACACCCCCACTCAAGCATTACAAGGTATAACACTGGAAGAAGCATGGAGTAAAATTAAACCTGACGTAAGTCACTTTCGTGTGTTTGGTAGTGAAGCATGGGCTCACATTCCGGATGAAAAACGGAAAGCATTGCAGCCTAAAAGTGAAAAGTGCATATTTGTTGGATATTCTGAAGATGTAAAAGGTTATAGAATTCTTCAACCACATTCTCATGCTATAATCATTAGAAGAGATGTTAAATTTGATGAAAATCTCTTGGCCTGCGAGCCTAACTCGGCGATTGTGCCATCTTTGGCCTGCGAACTTGATTCGGCGTTTGTGCCTTCTTCTTCTTCTTCTTCCAACTTCCTTGACAGGTTTCCAACTCCAGTTTCTGATGATGACAGTGAGGATGAAAATACACCTCCGCCTGCTCATGTTCTTCCAGTTGCACCAGCACAAGTGCTTCCTCGATGGGTCCGTTCAACATGTGAAGCAGCTGGTGATCTTGCCGGTGATCCTAGAGATCAACGTCGAACACGTTCTCAGTTTCAACGAGTCTCTTCTCTTTTGGCTCAAGTTTCCGAGAATCATGATCCAGAGACTTTTGCAGAAGCTTCAGGGAATCCAGATTGGGATGCAGCCATGGATGAAGAATATTGTTCCTTAACGGCGAACGATACTTGGGATCTTGTACCTCTTCCAAAAGGAAGAAAACTTGTCAGATGTAAATGGGTCTACAGAACTAAGTATGCATCAGATGGAAGTGTTGAAAGACTTAAGGCAAGGTTAGTTGCCAAAGGTTTTTCCCAAGTTGAAGGGATTGACTACAATGAAACCTTTGCTCCTGTCGCAAAAATGAACTCCATCCGCCTTTTTCTTTCCCTTGCAGCCTTACACAATTGGGAAGTCCATCAAATGGATGTCAAGTCTGCCTTCTTACATGGTGATTTACAGGAGGAAATTTACATGGAACAACCTCCTGGATATGTTCAGAATAACTCTAGCCTTGTCTGCCGCCTTAAGAAATCCTTATATGGCCTTAAGCAAGCTCCTAGAGCTTGGTATGCCAAAATGGATAACTTTCTCATTGACACTGGTTTTTCTAGATGCCATTCTGACCCCAATGTCTATACCAAGAAAGTAGGAAACCATCTCATCATACTTGTTCTATATGTTGATGACCTTATTCTTACTGGTAGTGACCCTAAGCTTATAACCCATGTGAAATCCAGTCTTAAACAAAATTTTGAAATGTCAGACTTAGGACGTTTGCATTATTTTCTTGGTCTCCAAGTCCTGCAAACCAAAGAAGGAATCTTTCTTTCTCAGTCTAAGTATGCTTGTGACCTTCTTCGTCGCTTTCACATGGAAGATTGTACACCAGCCCCTTCTCCCTTCCAGTCTGGAGTCAAACTTTCTGCCACTTGTACCTCACCTGAAGTCGATGCCACCTTGTATCGTCAGCTTGTTGGTAGTCTCCTATACTTGACTCATTCCCGTCCTGACCTTTCCTTTGCCGTTGGTCGAGTTGCCTGTTATATGCAGACACCTCATGAAAGTCACTGGAAAGCAGCTAAAAGAATACTTCGATATATTCGAGGTACAGTTCAGTTTGGGATTCATTACAGTACAGGGGGGAAACCTTTGTTGGTTGGTTTCACTGATTCAGATTGGGCCGGCGATCCTGATGATCGAAAGTCTACTGCAGGTTATGTTTTCAGTCTGGGATCTGGACCTATTACTTGGGCTTGTAAGAAACAACAAGCTCTTGCTCTTTCTTCAGCAGAGGCAGAATATCGAGCAGCAGTTAATGCCAGTCAGTAAGCTTTATGGCTTCGACAAATCCTTTCAGAGTTTGGATTTGAGCAGCAGCAGCCTACTCCACTTTGGTGCGACAATCAAAGTGCCATCAAGCTTGCCAAAGATCCAGTTCTACATCAACGCATCAAACACATTGAGCTACATATGCACTTCATCAGAAATCTTGTTCATGATCGTGTTCTTGAAGTGCTCTTTTGCCCTACAGATGATCAAGTTGCAGACATCTTCACCAAGTCTCTTACAGAAGCGAAGTTTTCTAAACTTCGATCTATGTTAGGAGTTCAGGAACTTGTCATTAAGGGGGGATAGGCTCTAATGCCTCCTTCCTTCTCCTAATAGTGTCACTTTTGTAAATCCTTCAATCCTATCCCAAGTTGTTCTTAAGGGGGGATGTTAGGATATTTAGACACTTAGGAGTTAGTTAAGATCAACTTGTGTAATATATCCGTTAGGGATAGTGTGTTTCTTTAGTATGCATTAGTATGCATTTGTAAATACTTAATCCGACGGTCACAATATGTTTCCGACATAGAGTGATCCGACGGCTCAACTTCTCTTAGATCAAACCTAACCTTGATCCGTGGCTTAACACCCGATTGGTCCATGATCTCTATTTAAAGAGCATGGAGGGTCATTGTTTAGTTTATCGATTATGAGAAGCTCATTTGTAACTTTCTTTCTTTGCATAATAAATTGTCCCGTAGAAGCTATTTGGCCGAGGCCGTGGAGTGTTTCCCTCAAGAGGGTTTAAACCACGTCAAAACATCGGTGTATTGATCTGTGATCTGTTTGTGTGAAGTGGTTGCTCTTGGTGTTCGGTCCTTTGGTAGTACCCTGTGTACCCGAACATGCTCCATGCAATTCTATTGTGAGCAATCTTCCTTTTGAAGGGTTCAATGTAACAAATTTATCATTAATGAAAACCATTACCTATTGTACATTCTGAAACTTGTTGAGCTTTATTTGTGATTAGTTGTGTTGTGTAAGAGGCAGAGTACTTGGGGGACATCCTCCTTTCCACCACAGCCATAATAACACATATTCAAGAAATCCAGAAAGAAAGAAAGAGGCTTTCCCCAATGCATGAGCCTGGCTTTATAGCTGGTAAAATATCCCTAATGGACTTGGTCTTAGCATGTGGTGAATTCTACTACGCGAACCCAGCCTCTTCGTAGAGAGAAGGGGCATAGAAATAAGGAAACCTACACAGAAAAATCTATTGTGCTATGAACAAAGCATTATGAACTCTGATAACTCGGCTATGAACCCTGAATCATTTTTGGGATATGAACCCTGAGGAGAGACCATATGTCTGAAGACAATGCAACGCTAGACGCACGCATAGGAGAGATGGTACGAGAGGAGCTACCCAGATATGTCCCAATATAATGCATCACTACACACACATAGAAGAGAGATTGTGTCAAAGGAGATACGTGGAGCATGGAAAATTTTCTTTTCATTTTGAAGACAACATGTAAAAGTGCGAATGCCACACTTAAAAATGCAAATGCAAGGTGAATGAAAACATAATTAATCACCTGAAATTGCATCTATAATTTGGCCTCGCCTCGGTTTGATGCTAAATAACCGAGGCTAAATAAGGCTTCCGAGGATTTGATTGGCCCTACAACAAATGCAGGGTAGAAACTTAGGATAACACGCTTGGGAATAAGTTCCAGAAGTAACAATTTTTCGCACAACTGTTTCAAGAGTCCCTGCTGCTTGGAAGCAACAAGGACTAATAATAACATGAAGAGTCATGTACCTTTGGTATGTGAAATACCAAGTTTTAATTGTCCTCTTGTATAAATAAGGAATTCTCTTTCAATACAAATGTTTCATCATTGGAGTTATTCCAGTTACTGTCATGTCATAAATCTAGTGTGCATATTCTCTATCCTCAGTTTGCCACCTCTCCCCTTAGACCTGCAAGCTTGTTGTAGTCGAGGGGGTTTCATTGTTACCAATGATACATATAATATAAGCAAGTAAACACAAAGATATAGATACAATAGAAAAGAGATGGAGAGGAAGCACAAGCCTTTATATTATTCAACAAGATACACATAATAGTTACATGTATGAACATATCAACTTAACTCCATGAGTCGGATCACCAGCCTATATATATGTTTTGATAGCAATTACATACAGTTCAACTGACCGACCCGACATGTATTGGTTGACTCAGACCGTCGACATGTTTTACAAGTAGTCGGGCGGAGGACCTAGTCGATAGGCCGACTTAGGCTCCTCCAACATCTCCCCCACCACAAAATATTTCTTCGTCCCGAAGAAATGAGGAGATGATGTCTCAACTGTAAGTCGTGCATTGTGCTGCTACGACTTCAGGAGTCTGGAGCTGGCAGATGCTTGCTGGCTTATGCAGAATTAAACGATGGCCTCGACAAAAAATGATAGTTGATCCTGAAAATCCTCCCAAGTTTGCAAGGCGCGTTGAATGCTGATGGAGAGAGTTGTGAGGCTTGACAGGCTCTCCATCTTTTCCTGTGTAGAGTTATCTTGGAGGTTGATCAGATCGTGTCCAAAGAGTTTTATCTTGTTTTTAGTGGTGGAAAGAGGGCGTTGGAGGTGTGGACAGATCTTCTCAAATTTTAATAGACTGATACAAGCTTGGATGATCCATTGCTCTTCTGCTTTTTACAACTTTTATAGCTTCCTGTTTTCCATGACAAGTTGTTCTTCGATGGTTGCAACGAGTGTTTCATCGGCAGTTTGTCGCTCCTGGTGAAGTGTGTCGATCAGTTCTTTTGTCCTTTAAATTTTTCAAAAATTTCACCATAATGCATATACCAATTACATAAAACTTCTGTTATTGTCGTGGATTCTCTGGTATAATGCACGAGCAAAGTGTGGGTTTTTGTAAAAGATGTGTATTGATTTGTCATTAAAATGGATGTCTCGGCAGCTTGATCTCATTGGTTCTTGGCCAATTGTTCTCTTAGTGTCGACACGACATTTTCTGGTATTGTACGCCTTATCGAGTGGATTTGTTGGATCAGAATTCGACGGTAATGGGACAACTTGCTGATCCAGGTCCTCACACTTAGCCAAAAATGTAGCTTGTTCTGCCTGTAGTTGCTGCAACTGCTCGCGGGATTCAAGTCTTCTGTGTCGTTGCTCTCTGTGGACTGCATCTGTCAAGAGGTATAGTTCTTCTTCCTTGGAATCTTGAGGATCGTATGTGGCAATCGGTCCGAACTGATCCAAGTGTACTGATAGTCGAGTTTCCTACTGGATATACTGTAAGTGTTGTTGCTGCCTCTGCTTGTATTTTTCTTGTCGTTTCTTTTATTTCCTCTGTTTCCACTTTCTTTTCTCTCTTTCCTTGGCGGCGACTTCTTGCTGGTGATCTGCTCCTTTTTGCTAATCTGTATCTGTTTGCTGGGTGGCAGATTCTGTTTGTTTTTCTGCGTCTGTATGCTGGGCGGCGGCTTCTGATTGTTTATCTGTGGCTGTCTGGTGGTCGGTGGCTTGTTCTGCTACTGTTTCTTGTTCTGTTTGTTCTTGCGCTGCTGTTTCCTAGTCAGCTTGTTCTTGTGCTGTTGCTATGTCTTCTGTTGAATGTACTGCTGTATTTGTACTAGTACCGTCAGCAGGGGTGAGGGATGGAAAAATGGGATTGACTAGGGCCGAGGGTGAAATGGTTGACGGTGAAGATGGGACTGCTTCTGCTGGTGGTGAAGGAGGGGAGTCAGGGCTGCCTAATGGAACTTGAATTCCTTGGGGTAAATAAAATTCAGGGGCAAGTGTTTCGATTGTCTCATCGACCAGGTCAAGAATTTCTGGGGAATCAACTATGGGTTGAGGTGGAGTAGGATGTTCCATAGTTGGTTCAACTTAGAAAGGTGTGAAAGATGAGGTTTCACATGCAAAAATTTTGCTTGTCGGATTAGGATTTTTGTCTAGTCGGGTTTGGAAATATTCAAAAAATTAGGGTTCTAGGTGAGCTGGTTGGACGGGGTTGTCGAGCGGGGCTGAGACAGTCTGGTGAATTTTTTTGGCGATGACATGTTTCTTTGTAATTAATGTTCACCAATGAGGGAAGAGTGAGGGGAGCTGACTAATAAACTCATTCAATTAGTTATCAGATTGGATCTTAGATCTCAATGGATGGGGAAGTTGTTGTACAAAGTCAGGGATGCATGGTTGGGGTGGAGGGGCGATGGAAGCTGGAGGGGTCGGAATAATTTATTCTTCCATGACAACAATCAGAGATGGTAGAGGTGGAATTTGTGTGAGGTCGACATGGGGCTTGACCACATGATTGCTTTTCTTGTGTGGGTGTGGTGTCGAATCCTGAAGATTTTCATCTTACAAAAATATCTTAAACTCTTATTCGATCGGTATTTTGTTTCTAGCAACATCTACTAGGATCTGTGTAGAACAGTTGTAGAGTTACACATTCTCTTCTTCTGTTGGCTCTTAAATGACAAGCTTACGCTTCCCTTTTTCTTGTGCTTTAGTATTCTTGTTTTGCCGGGCTTGGAATATCTCGTCGGCTAGTCGAAAGATATTCTCTTTGGTAAGGGCATATCCTGGACATGGACTATCCGACTGGGTGCTTTCCTCTGACTTTTGTGCTGTTTCGGGAGGATCCTGATGTGTCGTCATCGTAATCCCTAAGGGATTCATCTCGATAATCAGCTCGTCCTGGAGGGTAAATGTGTTTAGGTGAAGTCGAATTTCGTAGTCTTCTTCCTTTTCGGAATCCATCAAGGGTTAGACTATTGTCATGTCGACTCTTTGTGCTTGTGGAGGAATTTCGATACTTGTGTTTGATTATTTATTGAGTTCCGTAAATACCTGCTCGACCAAGGGATAGAAGTCCAGTGCTTTTGCTGCTCCTGCCGCTCCTTCTAAGTGCCAAACCAACGTGTGATCGAGGTCCAACTAAATGTCCGCGGTCAGTGGTAGACTTCGTTGGATATTTTGTGGTACTCGCCATCTGGTTGTTTGAACTTTAAGGTTCTGGAACTAGTTGTCAATCCAAATCTGGGATGTTGTTTCCCCAAGCTGACATCCTCCCTAAGTGAAGCAACACAAATTTTTGATCAGTAGGCCTTTTGGTTCTATAAAATATTTGTTTCCTATTGGTCGGATATGTGCCATAGCGATCCAAATTAGAAGTGACGGGTACCGAATGCTCGACCCCTCTTCTTAGCATTTGTAGCATATAGTCCTTAAGATGTCGACTAAATGGTCTGCCCAGTTGTATACTTTGCCTTGTGATGCAAAATTTTGAACAACTTCGAACATGTCGAGTTTGAGGTCAGACCCTCGACCAGAGCTTGTTAGTCTAGTCGACACAATTAGTGCTGCTATCTTATGTGTGCCATAGATTATCTGATTTACCATCAACCCTCTGGAATTCTTTCCTCCAGGGGTGATAGTGAATTCCTTGAACAAGGATGGATTTGATCGCATGGGCACTATGTCGCCCTTGTTTGAAAGACCTGTGATATGATTGATGAGTTCACCATTTATTTCGACAGGTGTGTCGAAATAGAGCTTGCCGTTATGATATCTGCTTGCTATGAACTGAGCAATTATGTCTTTTAACCCGATGAAGTTGTCTACTAATGGTGCATGCATGTACTGCAGAATCGTACTGGTCCGTAGTCTTTGTGCTTAATCCCGCCATTTACCGTTTGATGCTTTCCCCCAGTCAAGAATGTCATTCCAGATCCTCTTCCATTGTTTTTCCGAGACCTTAGCGTTCCAGATGAGCTGCAGTCGGGTCTCCAATGGTGTGTGGGATTTTTCTAGTTGTCGAAATTTGGTTGCTGTGGATTTGGTCATCGCCTGAGATTTCTTGGGTGCCATTGCTGTTGCAGGGTTCTCAAGTTCAGAGGTTTGTTCGAATGGTTCAGGTGGCTCTGCGTTTTGGAGTTCAATCTCTTGGAAAAATAGTAACCAAGAGTCCTCAAGCCCAGTATTTATAGCGGGGAAAGCCTGCACGGGGGAGCGTGGAGTAGGTAGTAGCATTGATTGCAGGTTTGGAGAGGAAGTTAATTTTGATTGACAACTTGTCGGGTCCACGTTTGGTGCACTTCGACTTTTCTTCTCTACGTGTCGGACTTCACGAATTCTCTTCTCTGTCGTTTCTTCGTCGACGTGATGTCGGTGTGCCTATTTTGATCTATTGTCTCAGTTGGAATTAGGTTTTCGCGGTTGGGGGTCTCTTTCGACATGTGCGCGTCGACTTGTTTCTTCTTTCCTATGCCTTTCATACCGTCAGTCATGCGTTGGAATCTATTGTCTACTGCTTCTTGCATTTCCTTTCCCAGAATTATCTCTCCAGTCTCTCGTCATGATGTCGTTTTTATAAGACTTTCTATTCAATGGTTGCTTATAATGCTTATCTCCCAAGTTAGTTATAACCGCCTTTTTTTTTCATGCCTTATACCGCTTCAGTCGGGCATCGTTGACAAGTTTCTTGAATACACTTGTAGTGTCTTTAGTCAGACTGAGCCATTGGTATTGATGTCTTCGACAATATACGGACCCAACCATTCCGTGTTCAATTTTTTCGGTTTACCTTTTACATGGCTGTTGTATAGCAATGCCAAATCACCAACTGATAGATTATTGTGCTTGATATTTCTACCGTGCTAGGCTTTCTGCTGCTACTTTTGGATTTCTTGGTGATGTATAACAATCTGTCGGCTTTCGTCGAGCTTTGATAGTTGGAACAATCATTCTTTTCTAACATTTTAGACATCAATGTGTAATACTTCATCAATTCTGGGAGCTTGTTGTCAAAAGCGTAAGGGGACAACCGCTTCTTGACCATATACCAACTTGAATGGGGTCTGACTTGTCATTCTTTTGTATGTTGTTTTGTATGCCCATAACACGACAGGTATTTGGTCGACCTAGTCATCCTTGTCGATATTGTACATTTTTGTTAAAACTTTAGTAAGTGTTTTATTAAAGGCTTCTACGACGCCATTTGACTGTGGGTGATATGAATTACTTATCTTGTGCTCGATTAAAAATTATTTTGTAAGAGTGGCAATTGTTTTACACACAAAGTGAGTTCCCTGGTCATTGATCAACGTAAGTGGACGTCCAAACCTTGTGATAATATTTTCATATATAAATTTTGCAGCTACCTCGTTCGAACAGGTTGCAACAGGTTCTGCCTCTGCCCATTTAATGACATACGCGACTGAAGTGATGATGTATCTCGCTCCTGTTCATCTTCCAAGTATTGGGAATGGTCCAATAAAGTCTATTGCCCACATTTCAAATGTACGACTTGGATTTAATGGCACCAGGGGAATTTCTGTACTCGGTAGAGGTCGGCCCAGTCACTGACATCTATCGCATTTACTTACAAAATCTCGATAGTCTTTGTGCATTGTCAGCCACCAAAGTCCAGACTGCATAATCTTTCTTGCTGTGATGTTGGCCTGCTAATGTCCTCCTACCGGTCCATAATGTGCCTCAGTGAGTATACTTTTTCGTTCATGGTCAAGCACACATCGTCGTAATATGTCATCAAGGCCGAGTTTATAAAGGAATCCGTTGATCAGAGTGTAGGGTATAGCCTTCATTGTTAGAATCTTCTTTTTCTTTTCCGTTATTCCTTCTGGTGCTCGTCCATCCTATAGGAATTGTGCAATCTCCTCTAGCTCTGAGGGGACATATTCAATTCTAAACAAGTGCACGTCAAGTAGTTCATCGTCAATTCCTGTTAGCTCCTCCCTCATGTCGATTCGTGACAAGTGGTCGGGTCCGACATTTGCTTTTCCTGGTCGAACTATCACTTCAAACTCGAATTACTGAAATAGCAGTAACCAACAACAAAGTCTTCCATGATGTAATGGATTATTGACTAAGTATTTGAGTGCTTGATGATCTGTATAGAACACAAACGAGTTAGCCAATATATAGTGTCGATATTTATGCAATGCAAATACCATACCTAGCGCTTCTCTTTCTGTCGTTGAATAATTTCTTTCTGCTTTGTTCAAATTTATGTTGCTAAAGGAATTAGGGTAATCCATTCCATACTCACCTAGTTGTGTTAAAATTGAGTTGAGAGCTATTCCCAATGCGTCGATATGCACATGGAACTTGATCAACCAGTTCGGGAATCAGAGTATAGGTGCTTCGACAAGATTTCTTTTCAAGATGTCGAACAATGTATTACACTCGTCGGTCCACTTGTATTCTTGATTTTCTTATAGTAATTCCTCCAAGGGATACATCATGTTGGAGTAATGTCAGATAAAATTTCGATAGTATCCCATGTGGCCCAACAAGATTCACACTTGTTTAGAGTTGACTGGTGGCTTTAGGTCGATAATGATCTTGATTTTGGCATAGTCGACTTTTATGCCTTCCTTGCATACGACATGGCCCAATAATATTCCGATAGGAGTTGCGAAAATTCATTTCTTGATGTTCAACGAGATTTTAATTTGTTGACATCTTTCTAGCATCAGCTGGAGCCATTTGCAGTGATTCATGAGCATGGAGTATATCGTCCATTCATCAAAGTATACAGCCATAGTTTTATATATATATTCTTGGAACTCTTTAACAACAATTCTGGAGAACACAACCGGTGCATTCTTTAGGCCAAACGACATGACTTTATAATCAAATGATCCAAATTCACAGACAAGTGTGGTCTTCTTTTGATCTTCTTTGTCGATGGGTACTTGGTTGTACCTGGAAAATCCGTCCGTGAATGAATAACACTCATGACCTGCAACTTCATTAATGATTTCATCAGCAAAAGGAGTAGGAAAAGGGTTAGTGAGTGTTACTTTATTAAGTTCTCGAGAGTCGACACATATTCGCAGTCGTGTCAGATCATGCTTCTTTGGTTTTATGACCATCAGAATTTCCCATTCTGATTGATCGATCGAATGGATGATTCCCGTGGCAAGCATGCTGTCGATCTCCTTTTTGACAATTTCCTTGTATTTGTGTGCAAGTTTGTATGGTGTTTTCTTTAATGGCTTGGAATCTAGCTTGATATGAATCTTCATCTCTCCCATCTCCTAGATCAGGCCTTTGAGATCTTTATAATCTCGCGCAAATGCGTCTTGAAATTATTTGAGGAGGTTTGTAATTTCTGCTGTTTTCTCCTCATTCCAGTAATCGCCAACTTTCGCCATTTTTGGTCTGTCATCGTTGAATATGTCTATTTCTTTTATTTTGACTTTCGCATCCATCCATTCTGGTGCTCGGCTGTCATTTATTGGTCATTCACCTTATTTGATCTACGTGAATGCCGGTGGAAAGTATTTTTCAGTTAATCTTTCAGGATCTTCTTTCTCTACGGCCTCCACTTTGAAAGTTGTTATGACTGGCTTCGACATGGCAGGATGGTCGTGTTTCCTTTGGAAGCTCTTTCCGACTTTTTTCTCAGTTTCTAGTCGTAAACCTGTCGAACGATGGACTGTTGTCGACTGAATATTATTGCAGATAGCAGTTTGTTGAACAAGTGGCTGCTTATCTGCTGGTATTGCATTGTTCGTTGGTTGCAGAAACTTTCTAACTTGGTTTCTTGCTTCAATTAACTGCTCTTCCTTTGGATAAAATTGGAAAGATTTGATGAAATTTTCCTTCAGCTCTTCCCAAATGAATGTTTCTCCTGTTTCCTCTTCCATTTTGTACCATTTGTTAGGAAAGTCGTTGAGCGTGTTCAGAAAGATATGCCACCATGCTCTTTCATCTTTATATCCCAGTCGTCTCCACTCCCTTTCACAGTTGTTCACATGAATTTCAGGGTCTTTTCCTTGTGTGAATATTGAGATTACTGATTGAGCTGTCAGTTTCTTACCTCCAAACCTTTCAACAAAATATGTTGATGCAGTGGTCCATGTTTAGAGTCTTGATTGATGCATGTCCCAACATGTCGCAACTTGTTTTGTAAATGCCTCGACCAGACTCTGTAATCGCCCTTGTTCTTCGATATTCTTTGAAACTTCTTTGACATGTACATATGGAGATTCTCGTTCTTTGTATCTCAACGGAGGAGTATATAACGAGTCATTATTCCCTGGTGCTAAAGTTGGATATTCACGGATTTTTCTCCTGAATATCTTTGGAATGGTCGAGATAGACAAGCATTTCTTAATTTTCTTTTTAGGAATGGCTTCAATTGCCCAACATTCTTTCGCTTAAAGTTCATAATTTTCTATTTTCCATTCGTACAGTTCGGCGTTAGAGTTGTACTCGACTGATGCAAGATATCCAAGATAGAGTTCTCCTTGTGCATTGGGTTCAATATAATATTCATTATTGTTTATTTGATACAGTTGTCGTATGCCATTATCATCCTCCATTGGTTCTGACCACGGTTCACCATGAGATGGGAAGATAGGTACTATCACATTTTGACCATTGCCTTTGAGTTTAATTCGACCTTTATCGAGTGATATTGATGCTTTCATTTTTCTACCCCATGGTCGACCAACTAGGGTTGGGAATGAACTGGCTCCATCTTTTGGATTTATAATTTCGAAGTCGACTTTTGTCACTATGAATTTTATGGAAGTTTCAACATCTCTCCACACGCCAATTGGTTCAATCAGACCTTGGTCAACGAGTTTCAAATAAATGCCCGATTCTTGAAGATGAGGTCGACCTAATTGTTCCCAAGTATCACGAGTCATGATATTAACTTGCGAACCAAAATCGAGGACAACCTGTAGGACACGGTATCCATTTATTTCAAGGTCGACGAGAGGGTCGGCATCATTCTTGTCTTTTTGGTTCAGTCAACATATATTTTTAGCTTGTCTTAGCTCGACAGATTTATTTTTAATATTGTACAACAAGTCAATTAGCTTCCCGACAACTTCTTCTTTAGTTATTAGATTGACCAATTCATTAATAGCTTCCTGTCGAACTTCCTCATTATCTTCTTGTGCTGCTAGTTCATGGAATATATTGGATACATTCGCAAACATAGATTTTTGCTTATTTGGATTCGGATAATCCTCTTTATTTATTACTTTGCTTATTTTTGGATTATCATGACCAGTTCGAGTACCTTGCCTTGTTACAATTTGCAGATTCTTTGTTCTAATCACATTATATTTGGGGACACACGATAAGACATTAACATTCTTTTTATTAGTATTTTTTTCAGGCAAAGTATGGAAACCCTCCAAGAAGTGATCCCCTACTCCACATTTTGTATAGAATTTAAGATCTGTTTGATCTTTATAAGGAAAATCTGCATGGAAATGTCCTTCACTAAGAAAAGTGTAACATTGCCCAGGTCGTCGAGGTCGGAAGTCTCGACTTCCATTGCCACGAACTCGGCCTAGGAATCCTCTGCGTCGGTTGTAATTGTCATTGTTCTGATCATATATTCGGCCGTCATATCTTGGATATCTATCATTTCTATCACTGGTCATATCTATCATTTCTATCGTTCTGGTCGTATCGATCGCTCCTTTCGTTCCTGTCATTTCTCTGGTCGACAGAATTGGTTTGGTATACTGCATGGTAATTTTGCTTGTTCTTTAGATTCAAATGGAATTCTGTTACAGAATGAGTACTAAATTCACATATATGGTACCACTTAGCTTGATTTTTCTTCATGTTATAAGGGTAGTCTTTTGTAGCATGCTGTTGGAAACACCGAGCACACTAAGAGGATGGGTGAACAGTGTGTATAGATTTTATTACTTTTTCAAATTTAACAATCATCAACAACTTCTTCAATATTATGCAGAGTACGTTATTATCATTATAGAAACAATTATAGCTCATCATCACACATCATCATATCATCATCACATAGGAAGCATAGCAAAACAGTACACAATATTTTTACGTGGAAACCCAAGTCCTGGAGGAAAAACCATGAAATCCTTTATAATAATAGTTTTCCAGCAACAACTGGAAGGAGGAAACAACCCCCTTGTTACAATGAATTCAATTTTCCAGCTACAACCCCCTGATTTACAAGCTACAACCTGAAGGAAGCCCTAGCTCCCTAGATTTCCTTGCCCCATCCTGCCACCCTGATATGAAGATGGAACTACTGAAACATAACCACACTGATCCTGCGGACCTGCTGACCAACACCTGTACCACACTGCACCACACTGTCACTACTGACTATTGCTCATCAATTGTCACTACTCATCGACTTTCACTACTCATCGACTGTCACTATTGACCATTGTACATCAACTGATCACTGCTCATATATAATCAATCTGGCTGAATCAATCAAGTTACACATATCATCCGACTCAGTCAATCTGAGTCTAACCAACTGCTCACCAAAATATGTCCACCTGAATCAAACCAACTGCTCATACAACTCAACCAATTTGAGTCATACCAATTGCACATAAGGCAACCTATGCCAATTCTGAACCTGCACAAAGTCTCTTATGTACTTGTACCAAGGTGTGTCAATCTAATCTCAAACATGACTTTATACATATACAAAGTCAGACCACAGTCACGTGGTATTGACTAGCCCTAGTCTCTGACAAGAGACTCAACACATGATAAAACTCAAGGTCAACAGTCCAACTCAAATTCATTCACACTCTACAAGTCAATCTCTTACACTCATACTTATGTCAATAGGATACAACACACTTAGTTAATGTAACCTTAATCAAAGTCAGCTTGTCATACTTTCAATGACAACTCAACAACTCAATTAGAATACAGACTTGGTCAGTATTGCCAGTCTCTAGAAAGCTTTAACTTGTCAAGTTATTCAAAGTTAGAAAGATAAAAAAAACTTGTAGATAACAACCTAGCCAGACTCAATCACCTTTCAAATGAACCAATCAAACAAACTTTCCCAAAATATTAGGTCTTTGTACTCAACTTAGAAATTAAGTCCACAGCTTAAGCTTATAAGAGGTTATGGTTTCAAAGACTCAGACAAATAGACTTGAAAGCTGAATACAACAAAGATCAACTTTATACAAATTGCTAAACCAATTAGGCCAATCCACTTTAAACAGGTTGTCAATCTAAGTCAAGTCAACTACTGACTTTACCGTCAGAGGGATAATGACGACTCACAATTATACTTAAAAAACAAAACAAGGTAGTTACAGTCAAGCCAAGGAATGTAATCAAACTTGGTTTCAAAGCTTAGATAAATCATATGTACAAAAGAAGTTTCAAAAGAATGCCTTACTTGACACTCTTCAAACCTGGGCATGTTATGCTTTTGTTAGCAAATAGGTAGAGATTAAGGCTGTCCAAGATCTGTACTCTCCTTATTTTATGCAAATTATCTCTCCAAAATCAAGCTTACACTGCGGCTGTCTTAGGAAGATTGTCTAACCCAAAATTTGTCAAATGGAAAATATATTGTGGCAAATAGAAAATGAAAACCACCAAAATTTTTAGAGTTGTTCCTTACTATGGCTTGCCTAGAAAAAGGAGTAAAATACTATCCACAAGGTAGATAGGATGCCTAGAAATAGTCCATATTATGGCAGAGATAAAGTTTGCATTAGAACATCTTACTGTGGCACATATCCTGATCAGAGTTTGAGAACTTTTAAACTATCTCTAGATGCCTTCATAGTCTGTATTTCAACAAGGATCAACCTCTTAATCTATCCTATAGTTCAGATAGCCTTTTTCTGGATTAGACCATTATCCTTTTGGACCCGCGATACCGAGTCTTAAAGATCTGTGTATTGAAGCTACTAAGGCTGCGAATTTCAGAGCTAGAGCATACTTTTTCAAAACAAAAATGACGAGTTCAACCTCTTATTTATACTAATTTTCCTAAAAAATATTTTACTAGGACGACATTTAAAAAAAATCATTTTGAAATATAATAATTATGTAGGATGGATGACTTTCCAATTTAATTTTGTTTACATTTTTATTACCTGCCATGTCATTACTTAAATATTTCAAGCCATTTACACAGCTTATTCAAATTGTATGTGGTATTAAGGGATCAGAAACCTCAAGATCAACATGTTTACTTCAAGCATGTGGGGGGTCCAACAGGTGACAGTCCATCATTTGTATGGGTTCCAATTCAAAGATTCAAGGGTTTCAAGGTCATCATCATAAGCACGTGCTCAACCATGATATAATTAAGGGCTTCAATAAATTTCCTTAAGAGGAGCGAGGGCTTCCTCATGAAGAACAAAAGGACTTCATCACCACTATGACCACAAGGGATTCATAAACCATGTCTTTGATAACCAAGGGTATCAATGACCCCAAGGAGAAGGGTTCCAGCTGCTTTATCATCATGAGCCAAGGACACCATCATAAGTGCAAGGCTCCACAAGTACAAGTGTATCATTATTATGGGTTTCTTGGCATTGTTCATGGCACTAAGAGATTCTACAACAATCAACAAGCAAGGGAATGCATCGTTGTAGCAAGAAGGGTTCAAAACTCCACCAAGGGCATGAAGGGCTTCTTCACATGGTTATGTGGGTTCCAATTGCACAATAGCACCATCATTAATGTTATGGATTTTTTCAACAAACTTATGGGATTATGGACAATATGAGGGTTCAAGGGATTCATGTCCACATCAAGATCATCTTCAAGGGTGCTTCCACCTTGAATAGGATGGTAAAAACATCAAGGATGTTATCATGGGTTTCATCAACATGTCATGGAATTCATTGTGGAACAAGAGCTTATTCAACAACCTTTTGGGATTATGACCCATTTTGGGATTTCATCAATATGGACCAAGCTACATCATGACACTTAAGTATTTCTTTCAAACAAAGTCATCATACATCAAAGGGAGACAATATCCATCAATCAACCAATCAAGAGGACTACATCAGGTACAAGCATCATATAGACCATCAACAAAAGAAAACCAAGAGAAAGGGATACTACAATGGACTCAACTAGGACTAAGATCAAGATTATGGTCACTCAACCAGGTCACAGGGTAACCGGGGATTTTGGCATTGTCCCAAGGGCTTCAAACTTGGGCTTGGACAAGGTCAAAAGGACTCCTTTGACACTGACAACCACAGACCAAACACTAACCCTCATGGGCTCCACAAAAGGCACCAAGACACAATAAACCCTTACCAATGCACTGTTGGCATCAATGACCAGGAACCATTGGAATCAATGACAACTTAATCAACACATGCAAGTCATAATCTTGACAAATATCACAGAAGCATCTTGTCTGTACAAGTTGAACATCGTGTCATCGGTCCTCCTGACGACATGAGTCTTTTGAGTGTCCTGTAGTGGAACATTTTGTACACCATAGTTCCTTTACTCTCAGATTGATGTCCCAGATGGATTGCTGCATGTTGTCCATTCGTTCCTCAATATGTCTGTCGACAGGTTCCAGAGGGTAGTCGTCATCCATTTTGATTTGTAGAGCCTTTGTCAAGGCGTATTCATATGTGGTGACATTCTGCCAACGGACGTGCACTTTGATATTTCATAAGAGTCCAACTATGAACCATTGGATCAAGAGTTTTTCATCAATATCATAATTAATATGGATCAGGATGTATTTAAATCTCTTATCATACTTCCTTACGGTTTCTGTACTGTGGTCTTTAACTTTTCAGCAACCAGGTACTTCGCATCCGGAGTTTTGAAGAAAGATAAGAAAAACTGTTTGATTTGTGCCTTTGTCGCGTTTGGTGTTTTGTCAATATCCCATTTACAAGGTGAGTGCTCTTTTTCGCAATGAGCCAACAAACTGTTCCATCTGTCGGTCTTCATCAGTAAGTGCGTTGGCTCCTCATATTGATTCGCATACAAACCAATGTCTTGGGGGATCTTCATCACCCTCGTAGAACGGAAGGTGTGTTGTTGTATGTGCCATGTCTGCTACTACTTCGACCTCTAAACTGACTGGTGGAGTCGGTGGATTATTTACGGTGACATAATTACTTGCTTGGGTAACCTCGATAGGTACTATTGCCAAATGTGTGTTGAGAGTGGGTTCTTCACCTTCAATGCTAGTGTATGGAACTTCGGTCAGTTCGTTGGGTCTCGGAAGTTGTCTTTCTTCGACTACTTCTGTCGAAATACATGTAAAATTCTGCTCAATATGGATTTCACTACTCCTCTAATTTTTTGAAGAACTCAAAAATTCGCTCAATGTTGGTAGTGGCATGGGGGCGCTTCCACACGATCTGAGTAGAGTAGGTGGAAACTTCTATTTGAAAACTCGGGCTGAAAAGTGACCCAATTTCCTTCTTTTGGTCGATGAATCAACAGTCTGTTGACTTCATCACCTTCATTTCTTCGTCAACTCCAAATGCCCGACTGACCAACGTGAAGTCCTAAATATTCTTCGACAATATCCTGCACTCGTACACTCTAAGTTAGATGCAACAGATAATGTGGCGTTATTACCTCGAGTATGTTTTCTTGGAGAGCACTACCACGCTCTATCCACAAGTCTTCATCCATCGGTGACAGATCTTCAACAACACCCCTTTCTTGTTGATCTTGACTCGACTCTGGCAGATTTCCTTCCTCATCTGTTGTGATGTCCGATCTTCGTCTTTTCTAGAGCATGCTCTCCTACTCCCTTTACTCGTCTCACCTTTTTCTCCTCTTCTCCCGCTTAATCTTCTGGATATCCAGAGTGCTTTTGTGACTCATTTCTCTATCTTTGTCGAATTTGTCAGATCTTTCACCACTGGTCATGTCGCCTTTTCATCTGTTGACCTTTGTCATGCATCTACTCCATCAGAACATGTTTGGATACCCCCCCAATGCTGGCCCGAAGTTCTCTAGGAAACTGGGGAAGTATGGAACTTCACTTGTTCAAGATATACCCCCACTCTCTCTCTTGTACGAATTTCTCCCACTTTCTTTCTTTTTCTTCCCAATTTGAGTTTGGAAGTGGCGGAGACAACAAGGGTCGAGTCTCGAGAATATGCGCTACGCCTTTGTCGATAAGGAACTTGAATAGAAGTACCGGAAAAGAACACAGAAACTGGTTGATTAGGTCGTTGTAGAACCTTTTATGCACGTTGTCAACGGATACTCGCTCTTCAATTGCGCATTCTTCACAAAACTCGTTGGCAATCTTCTCACACCATTAAGATAGATTCATATGGCCTCCGTTGATCAACTTTTTGATTAACTTGTGCTCCTTCTCATTTGCTGGTCTTTTCATCTAGGAGCTTCTTCAACGCGAGCGACACGGATTCCACGAACTTTTCATGTGTCTCAGAAAAGAATTTTTCTCTTGATTGAGAAATCATTAGTTTTTTTCTTCTGGAATAATTTTGTAGGTAATTAGCAATCTTTCTCTCCCACCAATCCTTAATCTCTTACTCTGATATCATTGATCATGCTCGCTATCATCTTATGTATGCATCACCCGCAACGGAACCAATGTTGTAGTCGAGGGGGTCGCATTGTTACCATTGATACATATAATATAAGCAATCAAACACAAAAATATAGATACAACATACAAGAGATGGAGAGGAAGCACAAGCCTTTATATTACTCTGCAAGATACGCAAAATAGTTACATGTATGAACACATCAACTTAACTCCATGAGTCGCTCACCAACCTATATATATGTTTTGACAGACAGTTACATAACTGATTGTCGGTTCAACTGACCGACTAGACATGTATTGGTCGACTTAGACTGTCTACATGTTTTACAAGTAGTCGGGCGGAGGACCTAGTCGACAAGCCGACTTAGGCTCCTCCAACAAAGCTCAAATTGATCTTTGCATGATTCCTCTTTGCCAAACTTTGCAAACCCTAGTATTCCTGTCCATGCTTAGTCCGCATTTTACATCTACATTCTATTTGATGATAATCGTTCATGCCAAAATTAAGTTGAAAGCTTGATGCGTTAGCTTTGCGTACACCTCTACGTTAATCATGTTACCTCCAGAGTTACTCCGATTTGGTTGAACCTAGACTACCTTAGTGCTATTGAGTGGTGTTTGGTTAACCGACGTATCACCTACGCTGTGGAGAAGCTCCTCCCAGTGGATATCAAACATTTCCATGTTCTTGTCAATTTGTTTTCCGATAAGCTTCCTATTCTATATAAGCCTTTTTTTAGCATGGATATAGATAAAGACGTTAAAAAAATTATACAAATAGTTCCTCTTTGTGCAAGAGTTTTAGAGTTTTAGGAGATAAATGATTACGAAACCATGACAAGTAAAGTAGTTTTCATAATTACCAATTGATTTCGGATTTGAGTTCGATTAGATACTTAAAAAATTTGAGTGAAAAGTTTTCAATTCCAACAAAATTCACCAATACACCTCTTAAATCAGCATAAGCAATAAGGCTTATTATTTACATAGAGAACTTGATTGAATGTGAGCAGAATTTAACCTTGAAACCCAACCATAGCAAATTGGAATTTGGAGGCTAACAACTTGATTTAAGCAACATATAGCTTGAATTAAGCAGACACCCACACATATAACTTGAATTAAGCAGACACCCACACATATAACTTGAATTAAGCAGACAACAATTTGAGAATTGAACGCTCACCGCTTGATTTAAGCATAACCCTTTTAGTAGATCCAAAAAACTCCAGAGAGAACCCTCCATCAACAAAAGAAATGGAATGAACTTTATCTTATCTCGAGTCAGATGATCTTCCAGAATAGTGAGCAGAATGATTGAAAAGTTGGTTCTCCATGGCTTAAAATTTCAAAATTTGTCAAAGTTGAAGCTATTAATTTCAACCAACACTAGAAAGCTGGTAATAATTTTACGCAACGCCCTAGGCTTGGAGAAAATATTGGAATTTACGCAGACGATGCACAAGTTGTAAGATTTTTTCCCAATTTTCAACGTGAAAATATTGGAATTTAGGCAGACAACATTTTATGCGGACACCATTTTACGCAGGCAACAAAGACCCCGACAAGTTGATTTACTCACCCTAGCAAGCATTTTATGCAAACACCTTGACAAGTTGATTTATGCACCTTGGCAAGTTGATTTAGGGAGACAACATTTTTCGAATTGAATTAAACTTTAAAATTCGTCAAAGGAATCGAATTCCTGAATTTTCTTATTAGTGGCCGTGATTCAGCCGAATTTGGTAGCCATGCATTTAAGTGCTATACAAGGCTTGGATTGAATATTTTTTTTTAAGGGCGCACAAATATTTTAGACACGACTTTGATTTTTCATAGAATTCTTCTGTGTAGAGTGTTGCGTGTGTCAAAATGCCATCGCAGACACGTCTGCCTGAACCGTGGTGAATGAAGTTTTGGATCCTTTTTTAATGCTTTGGGATATGTATATTTATCCATGGTGAAAAACTCATTCAAACTTTCCTCACTCGTGTCCAGGATTTTCCTTTGAATTGCAACTGCACTCCTATCCATGACAATCTTTGTTTTCTGCAACCTAATGGCTGAGGGAGGTGAGGAAGGTAATATCTGTATGTGTTAGGTAATTATGTGTGCAATGCAACCTCACATGTCCTCACGTAGAATCCTTCTTGTTCGACTGTGCATGACCACTCTCTGTCAGTTTACTATAGTCTAAGCAATCCATAACACAACCTCTCTTCTTGATTTCCCTGCAAACGAAGGGTTCGACAACTTGGCATCATTATTTTTTTGCTTTGTTGGCTCATTCTTCTGTGAAAAATATTTGTGATGTGTAATGAGCTCAATATTCTACACATAAATTCAAGAATGTGGCGTAGATCATCACAAAATCATTAAAATCTCATAACAGTACATCCATTATTCATGCAGGCATATGCTTATCGAGAGTTAGCATTTAATTGAATCAGTAGAATGAGGAATCATCTTTTTGGTTAGCAATGTTTTCTATTGCAGTTGCACAGTGACTTAGTTGTAGCATATTTTAAGCACAACTAAATACTAGAGTAGTGATTAAGCGCATGAGAACCCACATTGATACTTGAGTTGAAGTGTGCAACGTGCCATAAAGGGTGTAATTGCTTATCTCCAAAGACTGTATTGTTGCATAAGTCTATTTTGCAGAGATTGCTATCATATTTCTATTATTTTTTAGATTGCATTGGCTTATCAGTGCAAAGTTTGAAGACTTTATTTCATAGATTACCACTATCATTATTGCACTAGTTGTACCACAAATAAAGTAGAGATTGTAGACCTGCACTACAGAGATTGTAGACCTGTATTGCTTAAATTGCATCACAAGACTACATTGTGTCGAAGATTAGGTTCTAATTCATTGTAGTATACCTTGTAGATTGCTCACTAGACCTCAAACCACCAATCTCTCACTTTATCCCTCTCCAAAATCATGACCTCTAGTCTTTCTATATCTCTCTCTCCATCTCTCTCTCACTCTCTAAACACTTGATCACCAATTTCTCTCTCCCTCCCTCTAAACCACAAACCTCCAATCTCTCTCTCTCTCTCTCTCTCTCTCAGACCCTAACCACTAATCTCTCCCTTTCTCTCCCTCTTTTTCTATAAACCCATAACCTACATTCTCTCTCTCTCTCTAAACTTGTAAGCCTCAATACCTCTAATTATATCTCTATCCCTCTAACCTCCAATCTCTCTTTCTCTCTCTGAATGCCTAACCCATGTTTTCTCTCTCTAAACACTTAACACCCAATCTTGTAATGTTTCTCCTGAAACCCATAACCACCAATTTCTTTCCCTCTCACTCTCTTTCTTTAATCCCCTAACCCCCAATCCCCCCTCTCTCTCTGTGTCTCTATCTCTAAGCCCCCAACCTCCAATCTCTCTCTCTCTCTCTCTCTCTAAACCCCTAACCCCTAATCTCTATCTCACTAAACCATATCCTCCAATATTTCTCTCTCTCTCTCTAAATATATTGCAGATTGCTTGTGTTATCACCCTTGTTAAAAGAGGACACAAAAGAAATAAATTCAAAGACAGGGGGCTAGACACAACCATGTTGATCTACAATGTGTCTGGTGTGGAAAGAATGGACATGATGTAAAACATTGTTTCCCTCTATGGGAGATGATTAAAGATAAGAATGATTAGAATAAAGGAGCAAAAAACAAAGCTCCTTATGTGGGTAAACCTTCCGAATCCACTCATTTTATTGTTGCACATTGTAATATTGGTATAAATGAAGTTTGATTCAATACTTCATTTGAATCTTGGAGATATACTTGGTTACTTGACACATGTGCAACCTACCACATGATATTTAGATAATATTTTTTTGAAGAGTTGAATGACAATGTAGAGGCTGTAGTATATTTTGCAAATAAGTCCATCCTTAAACATGGATTGGCTCCATTGGGCTCAAATTTCCTAGATTCCCTGACTTATGTTGCATAATGTTTCTCTATCTTCCAGTGTTGTAGAAAACTAGTGGTCTCTTGTGTAGATTCGACAACAAGGCCATTCCATCCACATATTTGATGGACAAGTTGAGATAAAGAGATCCACTAACAACCTCATCATCATGACCAAGTATGAAGATGATAAATTGTTGAAGCTAAAAGGAACATATGCAAGAGATCATAATTTTTCCTACCTCTCTCACCATAATGAAGGTACATTGTCTTCCACTCGTTTGTGGAATGCTAGATATGGTCACATTAATTATGATAGTCTTCATTTGTTGAAGAAAAATGGTGTCTCTGGTTTTCCCACCATTCCAAAGAAGTCGAAACAATGTGAAGCTTGTATACTTGGAAAGCATAGTAAGTAGCCTTTCCATGATTCAAATTTAAGAGCATGTAGAAAATTAGAGTTGATACAGTGACTTGTGTGTCCCCGTGCTTGTTGCTTCTGCAAACGGTAACAAATATATCATGAACCATATTGATGATTAAACCAAGATTGAAAGATAAATGTCTAGCCTTTGAAACATTTAAAAATTTTCATGTATGGGTTGAAATTGAAGCACAATATCATATTAGTTCCCTTTGTATTGAAAATAGAGAAGAATATACATATAATGAATTTGATGCCTATCTTAGAAAACAATGGATTGGGAATAAAACCATTCTTCCATATAATCCTCAATGAAATGGTGTAGAAGAAAGAATGATCAAGACACTCTTGAATATGGTACGCTCCATGCTATTTTTCAAGAACGTGAAATTGATGTTTTGGGGCGATGCAGTTTTGTGTGCAAACCGAGTCTGAGAAATACAAGTCCATCTCATGCTCTTGGAGACAAGACTCCATATGAAATGTGGTATGGATGCATTCCTTTGGTGAGGCATCTCAGGTTTTTTGGTTCCACTTGTTATACCTTAATTCCAAAGGAACAAAGAAACAAGATTGATGCAAGCAGTCAAAAGTGCATCTTTTTGGGGTACTTAAACACCACTGAGGCATATTGTCTTTACGATGAGGTAAACAAAAAAAAATATTTTCTAGAGATGTCAATTTTCTTGAATGAAAAAAAATAGACAAGTCTATTGAGAGGCAACCTGATCATTTGGATAAATTTACCCATGTAAAGACATTTCGTGAATTTGACAATGAGAATCCACATCTTGAAGGGGGGGTCCCTATCTTGAAGCAACCTTTGGAATCTTCTTTTGCAGCACCATCTGCCCATTATGAAAACTTTCTTGCCACTCTACAAGAACATGAGGTTCAATTGGATGATATGATTGAGAGGATTGGAAGACTGAATCTTCAAGAGAATAAAGCACCACCAACTGAGCAACCTAGACCCTCACAAAAAGTTCTAAAGTGGGCCATGAAGACACTTGAAAGTGTTCATCCTAATGAAGTTGGAAATACAAGAACACGAAGTTTGACAAGACAAGAACATGGAGGAGATGTAGAATGAATGAATGATGCTATCATCAAGAATGAATGAATGATTCTCTCATAAAGAGTGAGACATGAAAGTTGATGGAACCTACATTTGGAACCAAACCAATTGGATGTAAGTGGGTCTACAAGAACAAGTACAAATCATATGACTCACTTGACAAGCATAAGGTGACGCGTGTGGCAAAAGGTTTTGCACAAAAATAAGGCATTGATTATGAAGAGACTTTCTCACCCACAACAAAATGGGATACCATCCGCACTCTATTATCTTTGGCTACACATAATGGGTGGAAAGTTCACGTTAAATGGATGTGTGGACTATTCTTTTGAATGGATACTTGAAAGAGAATCTCTTCATGTCTCAACTAGAAGGCCTTGTTGTGAAGGGACAAGAACATAAGGCATGCAAACTAATTAAGGCATTGTATGGCCTTAAACAAGCACCTCGTGCATGGTATGAAAAGCTAACTGATAATCTTTTGAAATTAAATTTCAAACACTTTAATCTTGATGATGCAATATTGTTTGTAAAGAAAATTGGAAGATCTATTGTATATCTTGTAGTGTTTGTTGATGATTTGTTGATGATAGGGAACAATGAAAACTACATTCCATCCATAAAGAAAGAATTGAAAAAAGACTTTGAGATGACATATTTGGGATATCTTCACTACTACTTGGGAATTGAAGTGACTCATAATCCAAAGTGCATATTCATATCCTATAATAATTACATTGGAGAATTCTTGAACAAGTTTGCAATGCCAGAGTGTAATACTCTCTCTACTCCAATGGAACGGAACCTGAAGCTTGCATCAAAAGGCGAAAATGAATTTTAGGATGCAACTAAGTATAGGGTGATTCCATGAAGGTGCTTCGCGGTTTTTGGCAACCGGGGTGCCAAAAATTTGTGCAACCGACTCTCGATCGAGGTATTTTGAAGCCCTTGATCGAGGGTTTAAAAATACCTCGATCGAGGGTTTAAAAATACCTCGATCGAGGGATTAAAAATACATTGATTGAGGGTTTAACATAGACCTCGATTGAGTTATGAAAACCTTGATCGAGGTATTGCTCGCTCGAGTTGTTGAAACGAAATAAAAAAAGTAAAAATGAGCCCGCGGGCCAACCCGAGTCAATGTGACTGAAAACGACCGACAAACAGAAGCTCGACCAAGAAGCAGAGATCTATTGAGGACCTGAGACCATCACCACCCCACCAACGAACCATGTCATCAACTCCACCAGGTAAGTGGATCGTAAACCTCAGTTATTTATTTTTTAAATAAATTTTATTTCTTGTTTGTTTTTTCTAAGTTTATATCAACCGACAACGTTTATGCTACCGATTTTATTTCTAAACGTGCATTGACAAGCATAAATGCTGCCGGATTACACATTTGGAAATAAAACCGACAACATTTATGTTGCCGATTTTTTTTCCCAATAAATTTAATCAAATTGTGTAAAAATACCATTGAAATCTAATTTTTTATACCGATGAACCTATCAATTACCAAGAACCATGTGAAAATTGAATGAAAACACCGAGTGAAAACATGTCTAACAAAACCAATTACATTAGGTTAAATATGTTTTAAATTTAAGTTTTATTTATTTATTGAAGTTTTAAATATTTATGTTTATATCAACCGGCAGCGTTTATGGTGTCGGTTTTATTTTAAAATGTGTATTGGCAAGCAAAAATGCTTCTTGATATTTCTTAATCCTCTGAGAATGCCAGGAGGATTGAAAAAACTAAAAAAAACACACATTTGAAAATAAAACCAAGAACCATGTGAAAATTGATCGAATTACCAAGAACCATGTGAAAATTGATCGAATTACCAAGAACCATGTCAAAACTGATTGAAAACACCGAGTGAAAACATGCGTAACAAAACCAGTTACATTAGGTTAAATATGTTTTAAATTTTAAATCTAAGTTTTATTTATTTATTCAAGTTATAAATATCTATGTTTATATCAACCGACATCGTCTATGCCGTTGGTTTTATTTTAAAATGTGTATTGGCAAGCAAAAATGTTTACCGTTTTTTTTCAATCCTTTGAGAATGACATGAGGATTGAAAAAAATAAAAAACTACACATTTGAAAATTAAATCGACAACATAAACGTTGCCGGTTTTTATCCATTAAATTTCAATAAGGTCATATAACCATGTAACAAGAACCAATAACATTAAAAAAAAACATTTGAAAACCTTTGAAATTGAAATTTTAAATTAAAATTGAAATTGAAATTGCAATTGCAAATTGAAATTGAAATTGAATTTGAAATTGAAATCGATATTGGAAATTGGAAAATGAAATGGAAATGGAATTGAAATTTGAAATTGAAATTTGAAATTGAAATTGAAATTTGAAATTAAAATTGAAAATTGAAATTGAAAAATGAAAAATGAAAATGAAATTGAAATTGAACCATGTAACCATATAACCATGTAACAAGAACCAATAACATTAAAAAAAAACATTTGAAAACCTTTGAAATTGAAATTTTAAATTCAAATTGAAATTGAAATTTGTAATTGCAATTGCAATTGGAATTGAAAATTGAAATTGGAAATTGATATTGCAATTGCAATTTGAAATTGGAAATTTGAAATTATAAATTGATATTGCAATTGCAATTTGAAATTTGAAATGGATATTGAAATTGAAATTGCAATTGCAATTTGAAATTTGAAATGGATATTGAAATTGAAATTGCAATTTGAAATTTGAAATGGATATTGAAATTGAAATTGTTGAAATTGAAATTGAATTGATATTGGAAATTGGAAATTGAAAATTGAAATTGAAACTGAATCTGAAATTGAAATTGAAATTGAAATTGAAATTGAAATTGAAATTGAAATTTGAAATCGAAATTGAAATTTGAATTTGAAATTTGAAATTGAAATTGAAATTGAAATCAAAATTGAAATCAAAATTGAAATCAAAATTGCAATTTGAAAATTGAAATTGAAAATGAAAATGAAATGGAAATGGAAATGGAAATGAAAATTGGGAATTGGGATTGGGATTGGGATTGGGATTTGGATTTGGAATTGGAATTGGAATTGGAATTGAAAATTTGAAATTTGAAATTGAAATTGAAAGTGGAAAATGGGAATTGAAATTGGAATTGAAATTGGAGTTGGAATTGGAATTGAAATTTGAAATAGAAATTTGAAATTAAATTGAAAATTGAAATCGAAATTGAAAATTGAAAATGAAAATGAAAATGAAATTTGAAATTGAAATTGAAATTTGAATTTGAATTTGAAATCTGAAATCCGAAATCCGAAATCGAAATCGAAATCAAAATTGGAAATTGAAATCGAAATCGAAATCGAAATCGAAATCGAAATTGAAATTGAAATCGAAAATTGAAATCGAAAATTGAAATTGAATTTGAATTTGAAATTGAAACAATTGAAATTGAAATTGGAATTGGAAATTTGAAATTGAAATCGAAAATTTGAAATTTGAAATTTGAAATTTGAAAGTGAAATTGAAATTGAAATTGAATTTGAAATTTGAAATTGAAATTTTAATATGAACTTGAAATTGTAATTGAAATTTAATTTCAAATTGAAATTGAAAATTTGAATTTGAAATTTAATTTCAAATTGAAATTGGAAATTTGAATTTGAAATTTAATTTCAAATTGAAATTGGAAATTTGAATTTGAAATTTAATTTCAAATTGAAATTGGAAATTTGAATTTGAAATTTGAAATTGAATTTGAAATTGGAATTGGAATTGGAACTGAAAATTGAAAATTGAAATTTTAAATTGAAATTGTAATATGAATTTGAAATTGTAATTGAAATTGAATTTCATATTGAAATTGGAAATTTGAATTTGGAATTTGGAATTTGAAATTGAAATTGAAAAATGAAAATTGAAATTGAAATTGAAATTGGAAATTGGGAATTGGAATTGGAATTGGAACTGGAACTGGAATTGGAATTGCAATTGAAATTGAAAATGAAAATGAAATTTGAAATTTGAAATTTGATTTTTTTTGGAAGTTCCATAGCAAATTTATATTAATATACAAAAATTGGTACATGCACAAGATGTATGAGAGTCTCTCTGAACTGCTCGTTGGGCCAAAATAACCAAAGTAGGGCCAAAGTATATATGCCCATAACTAAGGTAGCAAACCAAACTGTATCTAGATGACTACGGTACTGAATAAGTTCTGCAATTGATACATAGTGCTTCAAATAACAATGTCTCAAAAAACTACTAAGATAACCAAAAAAGCTACTTGTCCTATGGACCGAATGACTAGTGTCTAAATGCAAATGACAAGTAGCAAGAAAGAGAAGGGGAAAATCATCTGAATTACTTGGACTTGTAGGTTTCATTTGCATTGTTCAAAGGCTCTTCAATGATGGGGCAACGATAATCCTGAGAGTTGGAGGTCCTTTCTGGAACAGGTTTTATGGACAACAGTGTCATTTTCCAGAACATGGAGAGGTCCACGTGCTTTCCATCCACATGTTTGCGCCTATGTCCGCTGTAAAATTCTATGTCATAGCAGATCATAGAGCTGAGAATACCTCACAGTGAAAGAATAAGTAGAAAAGGTGAATTACAGTGAAAACTACATAGAAAAGAGTAGTGAAACTGATAATGCATTGGAACTTAGATGGAAGCAAAAAATGCGTAACATTATCCATTAATGAGTATAGTTCACAAATATGTTACATTAGAGAGAATTCGAATCTCCTAGGATAATTCGAGTCTTAGTCAGTATAGCATAGGAATTGTCACCATTGGAGTGCTCCGAAAGACCCAAACTCAACTCAACTCAACTGAACCAAAACTCAGTTAATTGACCAAAAGGGGTGCATTAGTGAGCTTGTCATGCAAATCACTTAGAAAAGGGCGCATGAGGCCACAAACAATGGAAATCAGAGCATAAAACGTCCCACATGAGTCACTAACTCAAGTGGACTAAACTAGATCACTAAGTAGGCTCCTAAAATGATGCATGCAGGGCACATTAGGTGGATAATGGGTCCTAAATGACATCTGTACACCACTAGGGGGAAAATGATATCACCGAATGCTAGGAAAAAGAAAATAATGCTAAGTAGGACAATGATGGAGTATTAATTATCCTAACACCCCCCCTTAATCCAAACTTGGACATCCTGGGCCCTGGTTACTGAGACCAAAGGTCACCCACACAATCAAATAAATGATAAAAGAACTGTTCATGAAACTAAGGAAATGGGGAAAAACCTCACGGGGAAAATACCCTCTACAAAATAAACAGCAAGGAACTCAATCAGCTTTCACATGTGTAAAAACTTGGTAAAAATTTCTGCAATCTGCTCCTCTGTAGGACAGTAATGTAGTGTGTTGGTCATGTTGTGCACTAGTTCCCTGATGTAGTGCATGTGAACCTGCGTCTTCCATATTGGATCATGGCAAGTATCTTTGAAGGATTGTAGATCAGACCCCATCATCATGTAGCGTATTTATGAGAGAAGTGGATATGTATGACATAGTGCAAGGTTTGCAACTTGATACTGAGATCTGGTTCTCCTATTGTCAGATGGATTCCCAGCTACGCTCCCAACAGCTTCAAGGAGTTTGTTATCCCATTTTGACCTTGGCCATGGATTGGGAGCATGTGCTGGTTCTGGATCTAGATCTGCATGCTCTTCATTCTCAACGTCAAGATCTGATTCAACTTGGTCCTCATCAGAAGAGACCTCATCCCAATCTTCATCAGGTGCAAATGGAGTAGGAATATCAGATCTACCTTGATCTTCAACTCGCTGTAGATATTGCAATGGATCTTCATCGAACCTGACACTTCTTTCAGTGAAGCAAATTTTGGTTGTAATCTCCATCAGCTTGTATGCTTTTTTTTTTTTTCTTTCCAGATGGGATTTTGGCCCATGCCTTGGATCCAAAAACCCTCAGACGAGAGACATCCGGTTTGTGTCCATTCAGTGCTTCGAATGGAGTGACCCCATCCACAGATTTGTGGGGTACCCTATTCTAAATGTATGTAGAGAAATTCACTGCTTCTGCCCAGAGATATGGTGGAATATCCCTTGCTTCAAACAAGAAGGTAGCCATCCATTTCAATGACCTATTCTTACTCTCATCTACACAATTTTGCTATGGTGTGTATGGGACATAATGTTGCATTTGGATTCCCTCAGAAGCACAAAATTGATGCAACTACCTCTTGATGTAATCTCCTCCATTGTCTGATCTGAGTGCTTTGATATTATTTCCAACAGTGTTCTCAACTAAGGCCTTGAAAACTTTGAAAGTTTTGAATACCTTTGAGTTCTGCTGGAGAAAGTAGATCCAACAGAACCTAAAGTAATCATCTATGAAGGTTAGAAGATATATGGATCCATACACAGAAGCTGTGGGAATCAATCATGAGACATCACTATGTATTAGATAAAGTGTGGAGGAAGCTCTCCTTGCCTTCCCAACATCATACTTTCTCTCTGGATGCATCCCTACCAAGCAACCTTCTCATATCCCTCGAGAGAACTTTATGTAGGGAAATCCTTCAACCATCTCTTCCTTGTGCAACTGCTGCAAGTATTTGAAGTTTAGGTGTCTGAATATTTCATGCCAGAGTCTGCTTGTCTCATTTGCATGAGTCAAGAGAGCACTTTGATTTGAAAATGGAAAAAAATGTGAGAACTCATATGATTTTGAGGCATGGTTTGCAACACCTTTAACTGTTATCTTTCCAGATCAGATCTCTGTAATATCAACTGTGTCAGGTCCAAAAATAACTTTCTTCGGTGAACCAGTGTGTGTCATCTCGTAAACAGAAAACAAGTTTGCTGCCAAGGAAGGCACATACATAACATTACTGAACTTTCCATGATCCAATTGTATTCCGCCCTTCCCTTCAGTAGAGATATGAGAATCATCTCCCATGTAAATACTCAGACCATCGGTAAGATATAGAGAAGAAAATGATTCTTTGGATGCAACCATGTGGTTGGAGGCTCCAGAATCAATGAGGAAGGCTTGTGATTGTGAGAATCCAACATTCAGTGCATGACATCTCTTATGATCATCTGTCTCACTTCTAGAATCAGTCTTCCTTGCGCCTTTTGGGAGGGAAATGTTGTGCTGTTCAAGAAGTTTGGTTATTTGATATTTCTTTTTCTTCATGCAAGAGCTCTCTGGGTGGTTTCATTTCTTGCAATAGGAACACTTGGTATTTTCAAACCCATTTTTCTTATCCTTCTAAGTTGGAGTTGGAGGCTCGTTCCGATGGATTAGACTTTGGATTCTGCTTGGTCTCAAATTGCTTATTCTCTTTACCTTTGTTCTTCCCTTTAGCATTCACACTTTTTGACTCTCTAGCCATAAGATCTTGAATTTTGGAGGCCTTCAAGGCGTCCATCTGAATCAATTTGTCTTGTTCTTGGATGAGATATTAAGTGAATGCATCTAAGGATGGCATTTTACAACCAAGGATTGACAATCTCCCTGAATGGAAGGAAGAAACAAAAATGGAAAACTACGGACAAAGCTTTCTTAGAATGGATAGCACCAATTGCTCATCCTTCTTCTCAATGACACATTGTTTGCATTGCATGACCAAGGATTTGAATTTAGAGAAGAATTATTGTATGGTTTTGAAACTGCTAGGTTGAAGAGCAATTAACTCATTCTACAGAATATGGGCCCTCATCGCATATTGCTTTCCGAAGAGGGTCTCAAGCTTCAACCAAACCTCTCTTGGAGTCTTCAATCCATCAAGGTGGAAGAGAAAATATTTGGAAATATGAATACACATGCAACCAAATGCTTCATCTAATATGTTTAGATACTTGGCCTTCTCAACAGCTGCCTAAGGTTCGACCTCCTTTCCCATTGTGAATCTATACAAACTTTTGTTGTGCAACACCATCTGCAAGTCATCCATCCAATCAATATAATTGAAGGGTTTCAAGATTCTTGGAGACAAGGGAGCATTCAAATTCTCCATTGAAAATGCTGGAGCGAATACATACTGAAAACTGCTGCTACCGCTGCACTGAAAACCTTCAATATCCTGCAAAAAAATATCAATTTTAGAGATAAAATACTACTGAACACTGCTTTAGGACAATAGGCACATTTTTCTAGATCCTTCACACCTAGCTAGACCTCAAAGGATTTCTCCAATGAATTCAATGCAATGGCACCAATATTTGATGTGGAAATCTAGAGGCTTTTGGTGCACTACTGAAAGCAATTTCTCAACCTATGCTCTCTAAGCTTTGATACCATGTGAAATTATAAGTCACAACAGATCATAGAGCTGAGAATACCTCACAGTGAAAGAATGATAAAAAAGGTGAATTACAGTGAAAACTGTAGAGAAAAGAGCAGTAAAACTAATCATGCATGGGAACTCAGATGGAAGCAGAAAATGTGTAACATTATCCATTAATGAGTATAGTCCATAAATATGTTACAATAGAGAGAATTCGAATCTCCTGGGAGAATTCGAGTCTCAGTCAGTATAGCATAGGAATTGTCACCACTGGAGTGCTCCGAAAGACCCAAAATCAACTCAACTAAACCAAAACCCAGTTAACTGAAGACATAGTTAGTTAACTGACCAAAAGTGGCGCATTAGTGAGCTTGCCATGCAAATCACTCAGAAAAGTGCGCATGAGGCCACAAACAGTGGCAACCAAAGCATAAACCCCACACAAGAGTCAACTAAATCAGGTGGATTGAACCAGATCACTGAGTAAGCTCTGAAAATGTAGGGAACTGACTCTGGTGGTCCTAAAATGATGCATGCAGGGCGCATTAGGTGGATAATGGATCCTAGATGACATCTACACACAACTAGGGGGAAAATGACATCATTAACTGCTAGGAAAAAGAAAATAATTCTAAGTAGGACAAGGATGGAGTATTAATTATCCTAACATCCATTGGTTGAGGCCACGTTCATTTTTTCCACCGGCTGCATGATTTCCTTGCCACGTTCAGGTCCATGCCGTTGCGATAGTTTTGAGACTTGGGAAGCCGTCGCATAGGATGAAGAGTGCAATGCCAAAGCAAGGAAAGTAGAGGGGATGGGAGAATTTCCAGGGGATAAGTTCTGAGATTGCATGAGAAGTTGGGCTATGGAATTTTTGACAAGCTAATAATGGCGTCGCATTATTCAGGCTCTCTGATTGACGAGTTGATGCAAGACTAGTTCTTCCTCCCAATCATCAAGAATTATTCTCAGATGATGAGGAACACAATTATCATAACCATTGTTATCTATACCATCGTGACCATATATTCCCTGGCGTCCACGACCTCTATTAGCTCGACGGGGGATGGATCGAATTCTGGGAGCCATGATGTTCCTCTTACACCTGTTCAGAATTCAACCCCAATGCAAAGGTCTTTGAACTAGAGAGGACCAGAGGTGAGTCTGAGTGACACACCAGACCATAATATCCCCACCAGACTAGACCCCTACGTGGGTTGAAATGGGCCAAACACAATAAAAACCATTGAAATTGTTCAGAGAGGAAGGACGATCACACTTGCCAAATCGAAATGCCTATAGACTGATATCAAATCTCTTAAAAAGATGAATGTTAACCTCTTGAGGGGCCATTAAATCCCATAGAAATTCCATTATTATCCAGGTACACCGGACAACTCTTTGCGGAGTCGAGAGGACATATTACACTAACATGAAATTCGTTGGAGGGGAGATTCTTAAATGTGCATGGCGTGTAGTTCTAGATGCTGCCGCGTGGAGGGCCGTTGAGGGTTCCGCGTCAGCGAGATCTTATGCGCTTTGGCCTTCGTGGGAATCTGCTTCCGGAGAAATTTGAAATTTGAAATTGAAATTGAAATTTGAAATTGAAATTAAAATTTGAAATTTGAAATTTGAATTGAAATTGAAATTTGAATTGAAATTGAAATTGGAAATTGGAATTAAAAATTGGAAATTGGAAATTGGAATTGGAATTGCAATTGAAATTTGAAATTGAGATTTTTTTTTGTAAGCTAGAACCCACGAGGATTGAACTTGTGACCTTCCATTTACAACTTCTCATCTCAATTACTCATTACCAATTTCTCTTACCCCCGTGGGCGAAATTTGAAATTGGAATTGAAATCGAAATTGAAATTGGAAATTTGAAACTAAAATTTAAAATGAAATCGAAATTTGAAATTGAAATTAAAATCTGAATTTGAAATTGAAATTAGAAATTTGAATTTGGAATTTGGAATTTGAAATTTGAAATTGAAAATTGAAATTGAAATTGAAATTGGAAATTGAAATTGGAAATTGAAATTGGAAATTGGAATTTTGGAAATTGGAAATTGGAATTGGAATTGGAATTGGAATTGAAAATTGAAATTGAAATTGAAATTGAAATTGAAATTTGAAATTTGAAATTTAAAATTGAAATTGAAATTCGAAATTGAAATTGAAATTTGAAATTTGGAATTGAAATTTGGAATTGAAATTTGGAATTGAAATTGAAATTGAAATTTGAGATTTGAAATTTGAGATTTGAGATTTGAAATTTGAATTGAAATTGGAAATTGGAATTGCAATTGAAATTGAATATTTAAAATTTGAAATTGAAATTGAAATTTGGATTTGAAATTGTATTTGAAATTGAAATTGTATTTGAAATTGAAATTAAAATTGATTCACCTATGTTATACTTAACACGATTCTCCTATGTTAATGATTCGATGTAATTGATTATAATTAGCACATGCTCCTAAGTTTAATGAATATAAAAGTGATTAAGTGTGTCACAATGGAATGTGATGCAGAGACTTCTCAAGAGCGAATTTCATTGCTTCATGCTCGATGGAGCATGAGAGGATCCAAGATGGCCCCATGGGGTGGACATCGTTAGCGTTCTCATTCACTGAGGAGCAGGGCCACACCGGGGTCAGTTTCCACTGGTGGCTGCAGCAGGAGATATAGTGCTTTGGTTCATCTTGACGATATACATCTAGATCCCGAGGAGGAGGATGTGTGCCATGACACAGGTGCATTAAATGCACACTCACGGTGGATTATCCTACTAGACGCTCATTGTTCATGATGTTATAAGCAATCGATGATATGTTGTCCCTCTATAAGAAAGTGGAACCTCTTAGTGACATTTAGCGTTTTACATCCCAGAGGAGAAGACATGATGTTATGGGTCCCCATAAATGGGACGATGTGAAGGCCGCCACAAGAGGGCATGACGTAAACGAAAATTTGTTCGACATCCCTCCTGATCGCCTTTCCAGTCAACTGCTTAGACTTAAAGAGTTTAAGCTCGAGGCCACTGCACCATATGTTTATGATAGATTCATTGGATCATGGCGCATGTTCCCCCACCATGATCAGGTCCCTTTATACTTGGAAAAACATATATATGCATATTTTGTTCTAGATATGTACCCAGACTATACCAGAACCGGATCTGAATTCTTTGGTGCTGGTTGGGGACACATCTACCAATGTCCCAGAGCTCGCAGAGACAATGCTTTTGTGCCACCCCCTTCGAGGTTGGTATCGATTCCAGATAAGATGGTTATTAGGTGAGGGGACGTAGCCCAACCATCCTAGATTGCTACAGAGGCCAAGCAAGGGATTGCAGACTCGCTGTTCACTGCCATGGGTAGTGCTATTGTTGTTGTGTAGGGAGAGACATCCAGACCACCCCCTACACTTGCACAACTAGAGATAGAGTGGGTCGACGATGACCTACTCAATTTTCTTAATGAGGAGGCATTAAGGGGGTATGCTCGGTTAGCTAGAGATGCATACTTTCGGCTGTATCGTAGATGCAACGCTCCAGGATCGGTATATTTTTGTATAATTATGTATATGTTTTCATGTTACATCATATTATACACCGTAAATTGAATGCTCAATAATACTTAAGGGGTGTTTTTTATTGCTCCATGCAGGGGAACACATTCATGGATGAGCTCTTTCGTAGTGAGCCATCGGTTGTTGGTCGTCCATGAGGTCCATCCGATCGTCCTAACCCACCGTACACAGTTGTCAAGGTAAGTTATAATTTATGTTCCAATTCAATTTGTGTTTATTAATCTCAATTTATAATTTATGTTTTAATTCTTGATTCGAGATTTTATGTTTTAAATCCTAATTTGAATTTCAAATTGTATAGGGCAGAGGCAAGGCCGTTGCTCGAGATGATACACATGAGGACCGCCAAGGTCCTGACCAACCAGGGCCAGACATAGAGGTAAGTTTTAATTTATTTTCCAATTCAATTCACATTTAGTAATTTCAATTTATACTTTATGTTTTAATTCTTGAATTATAGTTTATGTTTTAGTTTTATTTTTTAATAAATCTAACTTATTACATGTAATTGCATCTTACACAAGTATCACTATAGGTGGGCGTCAATGCTGCAATCACTTTCTCAGATGATTGGGATGCAAGTCATCCACGTGGACTTGATGAGGGCCCATATACCGAGATTCCAACCCAGATGCCAGATATCACCATTGACTTGAGTCAGGTGAGTTTCACATCCATCCATTAAAATTTTTCACTTCTTGTTGAATATTATACATTGGTCAAAATATAACTAACTTACAGAGTTCACAATTCTAACTTTTACAATATATTGAAATTGAGGCCTTCTTTCATAGTTTACCGCCTCAAGACCATCTTGGGTCTACTGCAAGTGAAGGTAGCCACATGGCCGATCAAGGGCCTGGTGGTGGTAGCGGCCAATGACCTGATGATGTATACATTTTCATGTATTGGATATTTTGCTATATATATGTACACATATATGGACTTTAGATATGGACTTTTGGATATTTTGTTGTATTTTGTATATTTTATCATATTGACCTTCATGCTTATTTTGTATCAATTTGAAATCGATCGTCTTTTATATTACATCTAGATATAGTTATTATAGTTACAAATGTTTTGTCGGTTTAATTGCAAATTTAATGTACAATGATTACAATATAAAAGTTCAATCTCAATTACATTACAATTGCAAATTCAAAATTCAATTACATTACAATTTAAAATTTAAATTACAATTACATTATAGTCTACACATTACAATTCAGTTACATTTTACACATTGCAATTCAATTACAATTTAAAATTAAAATTTCAAATTTAATGTTGTAATTTCAATTGAAAATTCAATGTGTAGTTACAATTTAAAAGTTCAATTTCAATTACATTAAAGTTGCAAATTCAAAATTTAAATTTAAATTACATTACAATTTAAAACTTAAATTACAATTACATTACAATCTATGCATTACAATTCAATTACAATTTACACATTGCAATTCAATTACAATGTAATATCCCTGATATGATATCGGATCATATCATCTCAAATACAAACTTTAAAATCAGAAAATTCACAAGAAGAACTAGCTCACAAAATTAGATAGGGTGAAACTAGTCTTGGTCAGTGAATAACCCACCCAGAGCTTGATAGGAGAACACTTTTGGATATGCAAAATGTATTGGGGAGTGTGCAGCAGCAAGGAAAACAACATCAAGGCAAAATTCTGAGTTCTATGCACAAGGTACTGGGGCCATTTTATGTTTCGAACATCAGTCAGGTTGAAGTCTACTCCAAGGCTTCCTGGGCACACCATCATATGCATACTAAACTAATTAAATTACACTTGAAATAAAATAGAGGTGTAAAACAGGTAAATCAACCCATAAATTGATGATGGACAATATTTTTTGAGTTTTAGGGAAGGTTTGACTAAGTTTGGGGGCAAAATGAGAAAGTGTGCTACGGTGGACTGCTCCACTAGCTTTCTTACAGGCTCTTCCTGTAACGCCCCGTTTTGACATTACTACCTGGAATATTATTATATGTTGTATATGCTTGATTATGAGACTTCGACGGTTTGACGACACTGTGGACAGGTGGTTCTATTATTTTTTCGATATAAATATGTGTGTGTGCGATGTTAGTATTAAGATACGTAGTCATGTTAGATATGTATCATGTGTTAGTTATTTCTCATATATGCAAGTTAATGAATGATGGGTACGTGGATACTGTTAAAGTTATTGTTGAACAAAAGAATGTTATATCAAGTGTATGGTGAAAATAATGAATGGATTATTGTTGTTATGTTATGACGAAATGCATGTATACATGTTGAGGATTTGTGCACGATATTCGAGATTGTATTTCGAGGACTGACTTACAGGTTAAAATGGCTAAGTGATAGCTGGGTCCTACGAGGTGGGAGAGCCTCGGGGACATGGACTCCAAAAGATAAATGGTATGCGGGTGATGCATTATTTATTTTCGCATGATTATTATGCTGTTTATTATGATGTATGGGTGGGGTAGGGTTTCATGAAACTCAACCGCCCATATTGGTTATACGATGACAAACCGAGTACAGGTGCAACGCAGTTATTATGTCAAGTAGACATAGTCCCTTGTTCCATTAGGGGGGGTGGAGGATTTACCCACCGTTTATCCCCGAAACCCAGAGTCATGGGAGGGCTGTGCTATGGCGCGCTCCCCAAGGTGTGTGATGATGACTAGTGGTTGCCTGCTGGGGAAGCTTGGTCGATGCAGTCGACACTTCCGCTTACGGGTTCTAGCTGGATTCGGTCATGGATTGACACTTCAGGGTAGTCCAGCAGAGGAAAGGATAGGATGTGGAAGTTAGTTGTGATTAGGTAGATGATGTAGGTAGATAGGTGTAACTTGAAGCTGAAAAGAAAACACAATCTAACTGTGTTTGTTGGAAAACCTTTGATTGATTATGTGTCGTAACTCGGTAATGTATGAATTGTCGTAACTTGATAAGATGTCTTTCGGTAAAAGAATGTACCTCACAAACTATGTTTAAACCTGTGTCAGTAAACAATAGGTTTTGTGATTTTGATTGATGTGTGCGATTTATTACTGTTAGTGTACTTACGTGAGGTATGTAAGCAGTAGCTACGCTTACATAACTCGCCTACATATTTATAAATTGCGTGAAATAAAACTGAACTATAATGTTTAGGCATTAATTACATTGTTACTACTTATCTAACTAGGAGATTAAGTTAATACGTCGAGTTAGTAATTTTTGGTTTAATAATTGAATAAGATAATAAAGTAAATTAAGTGGTAATGAAAGACGATTTAGTAATAGTGTTAAGTATTGTCGATTGATGTCAAGAATATTGATTAATGTAATTATCGTTGATTAATGTTAATAATACTGAATAATAATGTTAAATATTGTCGATTAATGTTAGTAATGTTGATTAATGTTAATTATTATCAGTTAATGATTAATAGTGTTGATTAATAAACGAACTATGGTTAACCTAAGTAGTAACTAATGCAATTGATTAGTAATGCTTGATTGATTATTAATGAAATTAATTAGTCAAGGGTAAGGGTTAAAATGTTAAATGGTTATTGTAATATTAATTAAAGTAACATTAATCTCATAGGTTAGTATTAATTACAAGGTTAGTTAATTAATTAAAACATATGGATAAGAATTAATTTGTAACTATTAATTTAATTATGATCATGTCTAAGATAATTAGAACACGAGATAATTTATGAATTGATGTGATATGAAATTTATAAACAAGTGTCGGGTACACACTTTGGAATTATTCATGAAAATGATAAATTAATTATAAATTAATTATGATTTAATTATAAATTATTATGAATTAATTATAAATTGATTATGAAACATTTAATAGGGTAAAATGTGTAAGTGTGAAACACTTATGGTTGATGTAAAACTTTAATTATATAACATAACATTTTATTAATTATTAATTCAAATTTTGGAAAAAGAAATGAATGCTAAAATATTGCCAGGAGGTTGTCGGTTGAGTGTGAAGCACTTAAAGTTGAAATATGAACCAACCCAAACTTAAATTAAATAATAAAATAATACAATCTTGGTTTATGAGTCAAATGTTGGGGGCTCGAGGAGGAATGGGGGGTTGGATAAAATTAATGATGAGGATAGGGGTAGTTATGATAGGAGGAGTCGGTGGAAGGAGAAGGGGGGGAATAAGGTCGAGAGGAGAAGGAGGAGAAGGAGCCTTCTTCACCTTGGATATTTTGGAGAGGTGATGGAGCAGAGACAGCAGGAGAGAGCAGCAAAGAAAGGGGGTTCTTGTTGGAGAGTTTGCATAAGGGAAATACTGGTTGGCTTGTACTCGGTTTGGGCTCGGGGGTCCAAAGGGGTACCTTTGGAACTGGGTGGTCGGCGAGACCTCGCCAGTTGGCAGGGTGGCAAAACTGTTTGGGCAGGTTGAGTTTCAAGGATTTGGGAAGATATTGGTTGCAGGGCAGCAAGTAGGGGAATCAGCAAGGCATTCAGCAAACGGGGACAGCAACAAGGGTGGATCTACTAGCTATCTACAGGTATTTCTCTTAAAGGTATACTAAGCAATTTCTAACCCTGTAAATCGTTTTATCAAGTTATTAATAAATGGTAATTTCGTGAATGAATACACATGTATTGTTGTTACACCTACACAAACATAAATGGTTAGAAGTAGGAAAAACAGTAAATACATCTATTTCAAAACCTGCAAATGTAATTGTTATTGTTTTTACAGACCTGAAATTGAACACAAACCCACAAAACAGAAACAGAAATTGACACAAATGTAAAGAGAAATGAATGAATAGTTTATTGACAAACTGAGATTATCAAGGACCGAGGTCCTACACTTCCAAACATGCAGAGAAGGCCACATATTCTAAGTATAATTTTGGGATGGTATTCATAAATGTCTCAGGGACCCAACATGACTGACATAACTAAAATTGAGCATACAAAGACTTTTTAATTAAACAAACTGCAAAACTAGTCAAATAGAAGTGCTCAATGAGATAGTCTTTAGAAAGGTGAACACAATCATCCTCTAAGGATATAGAATTCATTCTATGATGTATAATAAATATTCATACATTAAATAAGACACATAATGCAGTATTAAAATATCCCATTAATAATTGAATAAGATTCTCAAAGCTCAGACTGTATAGAGAGTTATTAAACTTGGATTTTTACAATGAATGGAGGAGAATGCTTCAGAGAATAATGAGAAGGGAAGGTATAACCATTGTATCTGATATGTATGATTACCATGGGATTTTGAATGCTCATGGGAGGTTCACCAATACTCAAGATCTTCTCATGGGCTCCTTCACCAAACCATTCAGAAAAGCAAGGGCACGTTCTTCACAACTAGAACCCCCATATCTAGTAAAATGGCCATAACTTGCTCATCCGAAAATCTTTTATGATGAGAAAAAAGTGTTTCCTACTGGAAAAAATTATACGGGCGCAATGGGATAGGTCTCAATGTCCATAAATGATCAAAAAGTTCAAAAACCGAACCTTCATTTCGTCCCTCCAACATGATTCCTACTAAATGAAGGAGTTGAACCGCACAACGAGAACACCAACCAATGGATCATACTTCAGGAACTGAAATAGAATCAATGATGAAGACTGGATGTCATCATCCTTTCAATAGAATAATGGGGCACATCTCCCAGCTAGGACTACGGGCACATTTCCCAGGTCAATGAGGCAAAATTGCACTCAATTCAAATCACAAATGATCAAAAGATGTGAAATGGACTTGGAATCCTTCTTTTATATATTGAGGTGACTTGTTGAGCAAGTAAGATAGGCTAAGGCACCCTCTTGGAGTGTATAAGGTTGCTTTGCTTTCTGCTTTAGATTTTGCCTTACTTTCTACTTTAGCTTTTGCCTGGATTTCTGCTTTTCTTTGCTTTCTACTTTTTCTTTTTCTTTATCCTGCTTTTTCTTTTCTACCCTGCTTTTTTCCCGCTTTTAAACCTTATCCTGCTTTTCTTCTTTGTCTTGCTTTTTTCCCGCTTTTCTGCCTTACCTTGCTTTTCTGCTTTGTCTTGCTTTTCTGCTTTATTCTGCTTTGTCCTGATTTTCTACTTTGTCTTGATTTTGTGCTTTATTATGCTTTCTTCTCCTTTTCCTACTTTCCTTGCTTTGATTGATTTATCTTTTCTTGTCTTGTAAGTTACCTCTTAGTCAACCTTATCCTCTAAGACACACTTGTGGAGCATTATCCATTTTATTCCAGAATAAAAATATCTAATTAATAAAAATTACTTCTACCAAGTGCATTTCAAACTTAGGATAAAAATAAAATTAAACTTCCTAACTAATTAATGCCTTAAATTCAGAATTAACCCCAAGTGCATGAAATTTCCTCCTCAACCCAAGGGATTGGTTGGGCTAGGAACTCCTTCCACTAATCATCAATGAGGGAACATGACATACAATTTAAAATTAAAATTAAAAATTAAAAATTAAAAATTAAAAATTAAAAATTTAATGTGTAATTTTAATTGAAAATTCAATGTGTAGTTACAATTTAAAAGTTCAATTTCAATTACATTACAATTGCATTTGAAATCAAAATTTAAAATTCGAATACATTACAATTTAAAATTTAAATTACAATTTTAAATTGTATAGGTGTATTTTAAATTACAAAATTTAAAGTTTAAATTACAATTATATTAAGGTTGTATAGGTGTTGCATCTCCTTATTTCTATCACATAGAAGTTTGTGGTGTGTATGGAACATTCTATAGAAGTGGGAACATCTACCATTCAACATCTTTCATAAAGTCAAGATGGCTACAAAGCATTCTTTAATTGGTAGGAGTGTAGACAAGGCATTGAAGTGATACGTACATGCAATTTTTTTACATTATTATGGTTTTGTTACTATAAATATTTTAATTCAAGTTAAGGTGGAATAACCATGCGTTAGTGAGGATTGATATTCACTGGTAATCATATGGAAGATGGCTACTTTGGTTGTGTATAACTTAAGGACTCAACCCTTTCATTGTTGCTAAATCGTCATGGTGGATCTCTCAAGATTGAAACGACTTCCTCCATTACAACTCCAAAAAATTTATTTGAAGATTTAAGGACGCATGACCCTCCCTTAAGTGACTCCATGAATGGATACATGCAAATTATGGATCTTTCTTGGAGGATTTAGTTTCTATCCATCCACATAAAATTTCAATAAAAAATTGTTTCCTAGAACTACTATCAAATAAAATTTACCCGTTTTATAAGGTTAGGTAGTTGTATTTTAATAATTCTTGGTTTTTAGAGATTATGAGTCTTTAACACATGTTTATCCTAGATATTGATAATATTCAACCATATAGTATCTTTAATCTTGATTTTAAAGCATCTAAAAAAATATTTATAAAACTATTATGGAGGAAGTTCATGGAGCACTAGTACATTCAAGTGTATTCAAAGTATCAATGTGCTTGTCACTTTGGAGCACCATGACCCAATTTTAACAAAAACCTCCCATATAGTATCTTTAATCTTGGCATTAAAGCATCTAAAAAAATATATTTATAAAACTACTGGTCACCTTGCAACTTCCACAAAAATCTCCAATAAAATCTTCAACAAGTCATCATGACAACTATGTTAATGTTGCAAGTGGCTTGTGTAATTCATTCATCTGGCCAATGGGTTATATGAATGCAAGTCCCCATAATACGATCATGGTCAGCTGCTGCCATATTCCGTCTCTCTGGCTCACCTCTCTTCACCTTGATTTCTATTAGATGTATCCGAGCTGCCACCACCAAGTGATTGTATTGGCATGATATATATTTAGGCATAAAATATCTATAAATAATATAAGCACCCTTCTTTTTCACTCTTTCAAAAAAGTGGCCCTCAGAACCAGGTATCCAATTTGGTACGTGAACTCTCCATCTTGATAGGGTCGCACTAATCTGCTTTTAATTTGTGTGGACCGCATCAAATAATATGCCACATTTTCTTGATTGCTAGGGGGTGCAATGCCAACCAATACATCACCTGCAAGAGAAATTACAATTATTATTCAAATGTCCTACGTGCATTTCTACAGGATTTGTATATGTGTAATATATAATGAACTAATTAATAATAAAGTCTTGTACCTTCCCTAACCACATCAGAAACTCGATCATGATCTAGTGATACCATTGCCTCGTTAGTGTGCATATCTTTCCATGTCAGAATTGGATGTGGGCCCTTTGGATTAAGAGGGACATATTTCCATGGTTTCACTTCTACATCATTTTCATAGTGATGAATCCTGCATCCATTTGCATCAATGCAAAAATAAAAAAACAAGCATACTTCCTCGTTTCAATGGTGAATATGTCACCCATGTATTTAATCCGAATAGAATGTAATTCCCTCATACCAGGTATGGTCTCACAGTACCATGGCATGGATCTATTCACATCACCAAGGGAAAAATCCCAAAAGAACCTACATGGAATTCAATTTGTCATATAAATTCCTACTGAGTGGGTTGTTTTTTGGAAATAATGATATAATGTTATTAGCTTATTAATTGAGTTTGGAGTTTATTACCTGCGCACCGGCCTTGCTTGTTCATGACCTTGATGTCCCAAATGTCGTGTGCACCAAGCAACTAATTCTACAGAGAATTTGATTTGGGTTGCACAATGACTCATCTGGTACCTACGAAGTGCTCGTTTCACACATGCACCTGCGCCATCATGTTCACCCTTTCCATGTCTTGTTTCAAAAAATATCCAGGTGTGTCGGACTCCTTCCTCTTTGTGAAGGAAACTCAACCAGTAAAAAGAGCGTGCCGATTTGAAATGCCCTGCACACCCATCTGACAAAATCCAGTGTTTAGTAAATGACACACCTCTCCATTTGAATGAATCATAATTCAACCCAAAGCAGTGTTGAACGAACAATGTGTTAGGGTCACGATCATCACTGACATAAAAATGGTACTCATTGATCACTTTGTGTGACTGAGGAGTGCTATCTCTACCATAATGCTTGCATGAGCATGTTTGTACAATACATGTACGGAGATACACTTGGTCGGAGTGATAGTACTCACTCAGTATCTCTCTCTGAGGAGCAAATGTGTAGTTCTCAGCAAAGTCTACCACTGATAATATTGTGCCCGACTCAAATACCTCACGAGAATGTTTGAATTCTGAAGCTTGCCACTTGGACCTATGGGAGTTATTTATGTATTTATAAGTTTGACTTTGAAACTTCTATATGAAAAATGAAACATGAATCTCATCCTCGAGCAATTCGATCCTCTTAGATGGCACAGATGAAGAATAGGATGGATTCATGGAGACATACTCGTACCTCTTCCAAATAACTGTGATATCTGACAATATAAGGTGTGTTGGATCGATAGGAAATTTCCTATCGAACAATGTCAAATCATCGCATTCAGGGCATCTTCTCCCACCTACACACCTCTTATTGAAAAACACCTGTTCATGATTCCTGTTGCATAGTATCATACAAATAAAATTTCTCACTGTGTGAGGAGCTGGTTCACCATTCTAGTGCCTTTTGCAAAAATAAAAAAAATGTGTCATAGTATAGTTGGAATTCAACATGGTATCGGCAACAACAAGCGTCGGGAATTGTACTCGGCCTAATATACCACAATTTCAATTTGTTGAACATGCTAAATGATATCTAAACACCAGGATTGGTTTCTTGGAATTCCTTGTAAAGTGAAACTCTTGTCATATTCATCACATGCTTATAGTTCTCCTGATAAATGCCTTTGTATAAACGTTGTCGCAGGACATGGTTTCAATCTGGAATAGCATGAGAATGGCCATCCCAAAAATCTATCACCTTCTCTCTAATTCCCTCTGCCATCCTGCCTCGATAGGGTTCCCTACAAATAAGATCCCAACAAGCAACTTCATCATTTTCATCTATCAGGACCCTGAATTTAGTATACTTGAACAATGTTCTTTTTGAAACTTTGAGCAATGATGCCATTGTTGCTACCATTCAATTTCTTGAGGTGCTTCATGCCACAACAACTGTTGTAATTTCCTTACGAGTAGATAAGATATCATCATTTCTTGAGTTTCCAAACAAAGATAATGTAGTTATTACATTTTCTATTGCATTCTCACATGTCTTTTTTGTTTTAGCATCTTGAAAACCCAACAACTTTGTGGCATGTTTCAATTTTTTGAGTTTTAACAACCCATGTAGGATTTGAGCTTGTGCCATCACTTAATGTTGTTCAAAATATGACTTGATTATGTTACTGACATGCTCTCTGACTATCCGACTAGGGATCAGGTTCCCAATCTCTTCTCGTGCAACAACAAATTCACAATCCTCAAGACAATTTCCACTCCTTCCAACCCCATTGCAGCTCCCAATTATACTTGAAATTTGAGAGGGAAAAGTGTCCTGTGATGGCTGATCAGGATCGTGAGGGGGCATAGGGTCATGTGATTCTTGATCATAATGATGTTATGGCTGACCATAATATATCCCTACATAATCAAAATTCATGTGAAGGGAATTTCAGTCAGAAATGTACTATGCAAGGAGGTTAATTTTGAAGCACCAAATTGAAGTGTTTTGAAATGCGAAAGACACAAATGCAAGTCAAGAATTGAATTTGTCCATCATCTTAATATTTAAATTTGATTGTCATTGTAGAATTTCATGGAATTAATGTGATAACATTAGCATTAATATATTATTGTTGCACTAACTCATATGCATAACATACACACATTCATTATTCTTTGATTTGTAAGTTCCTAGATTTTATTATTGAATTGATTACAATTCCTTATTATGGTACTATAAGGAAAAAAATATAACTTATCCCTACATTCATGCATAGAAAAAGTTGGTACAAGAATTGAAAATAGATTAAAAACAAGAAAATTGTTTGTAACTTGAATTGAAAATAACTAAGTATGTATTTAACTTGAAATTGTACATTTAGCTTGAGAATTGTTAATAAAGTTTGAAAATCAAGTATATGTATTTAACTTGATAATTGTTAATAACTTGATAGTTGTACATTTAACTTTAAAATTGCTAGTAACCTGAAATTTGTTACATGGAAATTAACAAATTGAAAATTGGGTTAAGCAACCAGAATGAGAATGAATGAGAATGAGAGAGAGAATGGATGAGGGTTTCATAGCGATGGCGGAGGGTTTCACGGCGGTGCAGATGACGGGTTTCAGGGTTTCACGGCGGTTTCAGCGCGGCTAAACACTCAACGGTTCACGAGATACCTGTGATTTATCGTAGACCACCTCAAGACGGGTAAGAAACACACATTGCCGTTGATTAAGGGAGTTTTTGTTTTAGTATTCGACGGAAACCGCGAGGTCGCTCTCCGGGTTAACAATCTATTACATCCACGGATTTTGGTAATATATGGCAGCATAACTGTGGGGCTTTCATCTTCACGGAGGGGAGGTGCCGGATTCGGGGCTTTTCCGGTCCGGCATGTGATAAAAAATTGCCAGCAGACTACAGTGTGGTCCTCCGAATCCATAAACTAATATTCTAAAATCATTGGCAGTCTGTGCCGTTTCATCATTGCAAACCCTTGTCAGTAGTTTCGGGGGTATACACCGGTAAAGACTCGTTTTGGCCCGGGATCTTGGGGGTTTTGTGACGGATTTGTTGCCCATTTGGACAATTCCGGGATGGCAACCTCTCCATGTTTGGAAAACGACATGATTATAACGGAGACCCAGCTTGAGGAGGCTGGACTGTTGCAGCCGGATGCTTTTTTCAAAAAACAACTGCAGGAGCTACGGGCGACAAAACCCATCGGCCGACAGGTGGCGACTCAAGGGACGGCAAACAAACGACACCTGGACACAGGAACGACACTTGGAGATGCTTCGGGCTCAGACCCATCTGTCGGCAACACTAGATTTCGTCTGGGTCGGGGTGGTGGTGGAAAGATTGGGTCGTCTTCCCGCGCAAATGGAAGGCGTTTGGGCAAATATTTTTGCAGGCCTGGGGAAGCATGGATGACGGTCGGCCGTGACATTGCCATTGAGGAGATTGTTGATTTCAACATGACAGTGCTCGTTGGAAAATTTTCCTACCACGCCATGAACCGGCGGAATGTGGTAAAATGGATTGAGGGGCTATGGAGCCCCATTCTAGACTACACACCACAGGTATTTGCTATGCCATGTGGGTGGTATGGTTTTAAATTTCAGGAGGAGGCTCACTGCACTCGCATCTTGGAGGGTTTGTGGCTCTATGGCTCGGGAAGCTTGATGCTTCAAAAATGGCAGACAGATTTTAGTCCAGAAACGGCTACGGTGCGCTTGCGGCATCTTTGGGTCCTTCTGCCTGGCCTTCCACTAGTCTTTTGGAACCGAGGGGCCTTCGAGGCCATTGGCAACCGGCTCGGGAGGTTCTTGCATGTGGAGGAGGCACACCTCAACGGTTTTGATAGAAGGATGGGGCGACTGTTGGTGGAAGTTGATATCTCAATTGGGATTATTGATGTGCTACACATCAACTGGAGGGGACGACAGCTGACACAGATTGTAGACTACTGGGGTATTCCATTTCGCTGTTCAAATTGTAAAGCCGTGGGACACCTTTGGTGTCAATGCACGGCTTCGGCGTCTTCTGGCCGAAACACGGATGGGGGGCCAATGTGGTCATCAGATGATAGCAGTGATATCGAAATGGATGGAACGGGTGCCCTCGACGGCTTCTCCAACAGGGTGCTCAACCCGCTTGCTCCAGACTCGTCGATAATCCGTAAGTTGGAACTACAGGACCCTATGTTTTTCCAGTCATTAAATGAATTGGACATATCTTTTATAAATTCTTTAGATTTGAACAATGGGAACAATGGTAATTATATGAGTCGCATCCATAACATTGAATCCAACTCATCTGGGACGGGTCAGACGTCAAATGAAAATTCTGAAAATGACGACCCGGAGTCTGAGACTGAGCTATTGATCAAGATGAACAACCTGAATCCGGTGAATAACTTACCAAACATTGTGACTCCCGCTCCTACCAACTTTTCTGTCTCCCCGGGCATAAATACACTTATAGTCCCTTCTCGGGATGAGGTGAAACTCTGTGAGGAATCGGGAAACTGTGCTGCTATGATACCTGATGCCAACGAGTTGGGGATATCGGCGTCCGGTGGTATGTTGTCGGAGTCGTTGCCTGTGAAGGAATGTGTCAATGAGGAAAACAATCTGTCTGACGGGATGGGAGGGAAACAACCACTCATACCAACATATTCAGATATGGTTAAAAAAACGGCCATACCTACATATTTCCAGAATCGGGTGGTGGATAATAATGAGATTTCAGCTGGTGGTGTGAGAGAACCCATAGATTTGGCGACCCCTGATTCAGATGGAGTGGTGACTAATATTGAACCATCGGAAATTGGTGTGCGGGATTCCATAGCTCTAGAGACTCCTGATGTAGATGGGGGGGTATGTAACTTGGATAATACAACTTTGCCCAAAACTTCTGGAGACGTAATCACTCATAAAGGGGCACATAGGGGTGGACTCGCCCAGGAATTCTCTCCACTGAAAACAAGAAGTGCCAGAAAAAACAAAAAGGTCATTCTGGAGGGGATGGAGAATGACCAGAACAAGATGCACACCCCCAAAACTTCTGACTCCCGGGCTCTTAGAGGAATGAAAGCCCTTGCGAGGGTTAGAAAATGATTTTCCTCTCACTGAATATTAGAGGGGTGGGGGGCCTACCCAAACAATTGGCCCTCAAACGTGTGCTTGAAATTGTCAAACCTAATGTGATACTGCTACAGGAAACGATGGTTAGTGGTGAGAAAGCTCATATTTTCTTTAACAAATTCAAGCCGGGATGGATGTGCTGCTCGGTGGACGCAGCTGGACTCTCGGGTGGTCTATTAGCGGCTTGGAATCCCCTTGTTTTGAAGTTAATTCCTTCTCATGTCTCACTAGGCATTCTGCTTTCTGGGAACATAAGGGGGCTGGAAAAAAATATAAACATAATTAATTGTTATGGCCCGTATTGTGACCGGGAGACATTCTGGAACCTGGCTAGAACGGAAAACTTATTAAACCTGGAAAATTTGATAATTGCCGGTGACTTAAATTTTACCTGGGCCGACGGGGAGTTATGGGGGGGACTGGCAAGGAGGGACCCTCTGGGACCTTATTTCACAAACCTCTTCAAGGAATTTTCTTTGGTTGATGTGGCTCCTAGGCCGTTGGCACCAACATGGAATAATGGCAGAACAGGGGACCAGCTGATCCAGAAGCGTATAGACCGATTTCTAATATCGGATTCTTTACTATCAAGTCTTCAGAATTACAGATCTTGGATGCATCAAATAAAAATCAGCGACCATCTCCCAATTGTTCTGCAAATTGATGATGACCCCTGGCATAAAGCCTTCCCCTTCAAATTCAATTCTACGTGGCTTTCTGAGGTGGAATACTGTTCGGGTGTGAGAAATATGTGGATGCAAACAGATGTATCAGGGGAAAGATCGGCCATGGATAAGATGGCGGTGAAACTCAAGGTATTAAAAGATTTCACAATCAAGTGGGAAAAGAACAAAAAAGCTATGATGGGAAAGGAACTATCACAGATTGAACTAGAAGTGGAATACCTGATGAACAGAGGTGTTGATTTTGAACTTAACAAAAGTGAACTCACCAAACTCTCTACTTTGGAGAATCAGAAAATGAAAATTCTTCTGATGCAAGAAGAAGCCTGGCGATTGAAGAGCAGAGCAACCTGGCTCAAGGCGGGAGACTTGAATACAAAATTTTTTCATCAGTTCGCTGACTCCCGTCGAATACAAAACTCAATCTGGGATTTGAATGACCATCTGGGTCGGAGGAACTGGGGGGAGGAGAACCTGATGAATGAAGCTGTTTTTCATTTCCAGGAGTATTACCGTGACCCAAAAAATACTACTCTGGCAGAACAATTCAAACTTATTAAGGAATACCCTCGTATGTTCAATGAGGAAGAGGGTGACAATATTTACCTGGATGTCACCCTGGAAGAAGTGGAGAAAACCCTGAGGAGGATTGCAAAAGACAAATCTCCGGGTCCGGATGGATGGACGGTGGAGATTTTCATTCACAATTTTGATATCATGGGAGAAGAACTTCGAATGGTAGTGGAAGAATCTCAGAAACTTGGTATGGTCTCGGGAGCAATAAACTCTACATATTTGGCTCTCATACCAAAGACTTCCCATCCGAACAGTTATGATGACTTCAGACCAATTGCGCTATGCAATCTGGTTTATAAGATTATTGCTAAAATTATTGCTGAAAGAATCAAACCGGTGCTATCTCGGCACATTTATAAGGAACAGTATGGCTTCCTTAACGGGAGACAGATTCACGACGCTGTGGGGGTGACACAGGAAATTTTCCACACTATCAAGCAGAGACGGATGGATGCTCTCGTACTACAATTGGACTTGGTGAAAGCATATGATAAGGTGGACTGGAATTTCCTGAGACTAATTCTTATCCAGATCGGCCTTCCATGGAAGGTTATGAAATGGATTATGGCATGTATTAACTCTGTCAACTATGCAATCCTTATCAACGGCATTCCTACATATTATTTCAAGGCATCTCGGGGCCTCAGACATGGATGTCCACTTTCTCCTCTACTGTTTCTTTTGGTCATTGAGGGACTAAGTCTGTCCATTATTAAAGCTCGCCAAGAAGGTAGACTTGTTGGCATTAAAGTAACCCGGGATATATCTGTCACTCACTCCTTGTTTGTGGATGATGTTTTGCTATTTGGCATGGGAATTCTGGCCGAATGGGTGACATATAAACAGATTCTTGATTTGTTCTGTAGAGTAACAGGCATGGTCATAAGCTATATAAAATCATTCTTCCTGAAACACTCTCTGGCTGAGGATGTTCAGCGGTCGATATACAATTTTCTGCCTCTAAACTTCAAAGATATCGAGGCTGGTACTAAATATTTGGGTTTTTTCATCAAACCTACAAATTACTTGATTAATGATTGGTCCTGGCTCATTAAAAGATTTGAATTGAGGCTTGAAAACTGGAGCTATCGGCGTCTTTCTTTGGGTGGCAGGCTTACCCTGGTAAAAGCTGTTCTGCAGAATTTAGGTGTTTATTGGTTCTCCCTGTGCAAAATTCCTCGAACCATTCTGAATCTTATCAGAAGGAAGATTTTTAGTTTCCTTTGGTCGGGTGGAGGAAACCTGGAAAAAATACATCTTATGAAATGGAAGATATTGGCCCGTCCCTGGCATCTGGGTGGTTGGAACATTAAGGATATTGAAATGTTTGTTATGGCCCTCCATGCAAAAAGCCTCTGGCGTTCTCTCTTTGATCAATCGACATGGGGAAGGGTTATTCATGCTAAGTATCTGCGTAATATTCCGGTTTCAAGATGGTTTCGTTTTAATCGCCCTGCAACAGTGGGTGTCTCAAACATCTGGAACGGTTTGCTGGGCGCTTACAGAGTGATTGTGCACTGGATTGCGTGGATGCCTGGCAATGGGCGAGATATAAAATTGGGTCTTGATCCATTCATCGGGGGGCCATTGAGGCACTCTTTATCGGTGGAACTGCGAACCTTCCTCTATGCTAATGGTTATTATACTTTAGCTCATGCTGCTGGTTGGGGTGGAGACGGTCGCCCTCGATGGATATCGGCTACCCAGATGGTCCTTGCGGGTTCTTTAAGGCTCGAATGGGAGGAATATATTAAGTCGATGTATCAATCCAATCTGCGGCTCTCTGATGGCGCAGACAGGCTTGTATGGTCATGGGATGTGGCTGGTGGAAAGGTCTCTGCGGCAATGGCATATGATGCATTGTTTGCAGAGTCACAGACCACGGTATGCTGGTGGGATAAAACTATTTGGAAAATGGTCTTGCCTCTCAAGATTAAATGCTTCATTTGGCTAGCGCTCCATAACCGGATACTTACATGGGACAACATTTGCCGGCGTGGTTTCTGTGGCCCGGGCTGGTGTACCTTATGCTGCTCTGAGGGGGAGACGGTTGATCATCTTTTCTCCTCCTGTCCTTTCATCAAAGAGCTCTGGTCATTTATTGCGAACAAATCTGGCATTTTATTTCCTTGGAATTACAGCTCCCTTAACGACTGTCTTGCAGGTTGGGCCCAGCATGATTTCAGGTTTATGGAGCTTCCTTATTTTATGATTTGGGAGGTTTGGAAGGCCCGGAACCTACTTATTTTTGAGAACCATGCCCCTTTCTTGGCCGGGATTGGCTTTAAAACTCTTGCTGCACATCAAGAATTTCTCTCTATCCATGGTCGGGGACGGGACCGTGCTAAACTGGATAGGCATTTTCGGTTAGCCCCTCCGGTACTGACCTACCCGTGTGGCTTTTTTGACGGTGCTGTTGTTAGCGTTTCTGGGAGGGGCGGTGCTGGGGCTGTTATACACATTTCAAATTCTGTCTCCATCCATCTCTGGCTTAATCTGGGATGTGGGTCCAATACCAGGAGCGAGCTATGTGCTCTTTGGTTATTACTTTTCTGGGCCCATCGGCGGAATATCTCCCAACTTGTGGTTTTTGGCGACTCCCTTTCCATTATCTCCTGGGCGAAAGGCAAATCCTCCCTTAATAATTTGTTACTTAAGCACTAGATGGATGCGGTCCGGTTGTTATTGATGGATTTTCATCACATACACTTCGACCATGTGTACAGGGAGGTTAACTTGGTGGCGGACATGCTTTCTAAAAAGGCACTTTCCTCGGAGCTTGGGGTCATTATGTGGCAGGATTGGCGGGATGACTCTTTGTTTTCTCAGGGCTCACATCATCTTCATTGGTCTTGATTTTCTTGGCTCTTTACTTTCTCATGTAATTTTTTGATGTTGCTGTTTTGTTTTCCTTTATAAGCTGTTATACTTATGTTCGCTGTTAGTTTTCTATGTGCAGATATCACATAGGGGCTGTTTCCAACTCCTTGTTGGACTTTTTGTACTCCTATGTGCGGCTATATAGTATGAGATTATCTGTTTATGTTTGTTACTTAGCATACTGGACATATATATTTTTTTGGTTTTGGCAGCACTGGCTGTTGGTTACATTTGTGAACTTTTATATTTTGATGAGACACTTGGTTGGCATCTGGGGGCCGATGAACCTGTTTCTCCTACGGGAGAGGTTCATGTTTTTATGTATGAACATATGGAACATTTTATGGGTTTCTTTGTGGCTGATGGCACTGTGGCCATATGTTTTCACATGACACATGTACTGCACGACAGTGATGAGATGTATGGTTTGTTCTGACAGTTGGCAACATTTACTATTTCGTATATTAATAGTAAGTTATATTTTTCAGTGAAAAAAAAACAAATTGAAAATTGCTAGTAACTTGAAATTTGTTACATGGAAATTAATAAATTGAAAATTGCTAGTGACTTGATACTTGAGCTTACATGAGGTTATGCAAATGATTTTTTGTAATTCCCTATTATGGTACTATAAGGAAAAAATATAACCTTATCCCTACATTCATGCATAGAAAAAGTTGGTACAAGAATTGAAAATACACCAACCTACATCCAAATCCTAGGCTCTATCAAGCCCCGAGAGGGATCAAATCTCCCCATGTGCAAACCTCTCATGGAATAGCTCCTTGAGTGCAATACCTGAGCCACCTAATCCTAAGCTATAAAGTCTCTAGTTTAAGTCTTATATTTACATTTTACTTTGTATTATTCTTTTTTGCTTATGACCGACATAATATTTATTAGTTTTTACTTTGTATTATACTCTACAAACACTCTAAAGTCTTATATTTACTTTTTACTTTGTATTAAAAGTAAAAAGTAAAGTCTTTAGTTTAAGTTTCATATTTACTTTTTACTTTGTATTATTCTTTTTTGTTTATGGCCGACATAATATTTACCACATAATCCTAAGCTCTAAAGTCTCTAGTTTAAGTCTCATATTTACTTTTTACTTTGTATTATTATTTTTGTTTATGACCGACATAATATTTATTACTTTTTACTTTGTATTATTCTTTTTTTGTTTACTTTGTATTATTTTGTTACTCAACAAACACTCGACTCACAAGATCTCTCCCATACTGGGCTGTAGAGTGCTTCTCGGCGCAATTAAAAACAAGAAAATTGTTTGTAACTTGAAATTAAAATAACTAAATATGTATTTAACTTGAAATTGTACATTTAGCTTGAGAATTGTTAGTAAAGTTTGAAAATCAAGTATATGTATTTAACTTGATAATTGTTAATAACTTGATAGCTGTACATTTAACTTTAAAATTGCTAGTAACTTGAAATTTGTTACATGGAAATTAACAAATTGAAAATTGCTAGTGACTTGAGACTTGGAGCTCACATGAGGCTATACAAATAATTTTTTGTAACTCCTTATTATGGTACTATAAGGAAAAATTATAACTTATTCCCACATTCATGCATAGAAAAAGTTCTACAAGAATTGAAAATACATTAAAAACAAGAAAAATGGTTTGCAACTTCAATTCAAAATAACTAAATATGTATTTAACTTGAAATTATACATTTAGCTTGAGAATTGTTAGTAAAGTTTGAAAATCAACTATATGTATTTAACTTGATAATTGTTAATAACTTGATAGTTGTACATTTAACTTTAAAATTGCTATTAACTTGAAATTTGTTACATAGAAATTAACAAATGGAAAATTGCTAGTGACTTGAGCCTTGGAGCTCACATAAGGCTATACAAATAATTTTTTGTAATTCCTTATTATGGTACTATAAGGAAAAAAATATAACTTATCCCTACATTCATGCATAGAAAAAGTTGATACAAGAATTGAAAATACATTAAAAACAAGAAAATGGTTTGTAACTTGAATTGAAAATAATTAAATATGTATTTAACTTGAAATTGTACATTTAGCTTGAGAATTGTTAGTAAAGTTTGAAAATCAGGTATACATTTAACTTTAAAATTGCTTGTAACTTGAAATTTGTTATGGAAATTAACAAATTGAAAATTGCTTGTGACTTGAAAATTATCCATTTAACTTGAAAATTGTTACAAATTATTACACACTGTTATGTATATTTATAAGAACAAGATTTGATTTTTTTAGTGCATGTTTAAGATATTCATATACACATAGCACATAGCACATATCAAACAACTATCCCAATGCTCATTTTATTTGATCATGTCATTGAATTTTACAACTACTACATAATTATCACAATGTTCATTTTATTTGTTGTCATTGAATTTTACAACTACTACATAACTATCAAAATGTTCATTTTATTTGTTTTCAAATTGAATTTTCAAACTAATACATAAATATCCATTTAACTTGAAAATTGTTACAAATTTTCGAATATAAATAACATATAACTTACTATAAGGAAAAAATATAACTTATCCCTACATTCATGCATATAAAAAGTTGGTACAAAAATTGAAAATACATTGAAAACAAGATAATTGAATTTTCCAACTACTACATAATTATGAGAATGTTCATTTTATTTGTTGTCATTAAATTTTACAACTACTACATAACTATCAAAATGGTCATTTCATTTGTTTTCAAATTGAATTTTCCAACTAATACATAACTATCACAATGTTCATTTCAAATAAAATGAGGGTTCTAAAATGAGACATTAATAGTTATTTCAATCAACAAATGTTGAGACTTGTAGCTCACATGAGGCTATACAAATAATTTTGTAACAAATAACAAAACAATAATTGAAATTACATTTAACTTGAAATTGTTAGTAACTTAGAAAATTGAAAATAGCTAAATATGTACATTTTAACTTGAAATTGTTAGTAACTTGAAAAGTGTACATTTAATTTGAAAATTGTTACATTAAAGTTTGAAAATTGTACATTTTACTTGAAAATTTTTAATAACTTGAAAATTGGATTCAAGTGTACATTTAATTTGAAAATTGTTCCATTAAATTTGAAAATTGTTAGTCAATTGAAAATTTTCCATATAACTTGAAAATTGTTAAAATTTTTGAAATATAAATAACAAAGTTAAGAAATAAATAAGAATCTCATTACAAACAAAATAGTGAAGAAATTCTTAGGAATAGTTAAAGTTTTTTGAAAATTGTTACTAATTTTGTAATCTAAATAACAAATTGTTAAGAATCTTATTACAAACAAAATATAGTAAGGCTAAGATTAAAAAAAATAGTTAGTATATAACTAATTATTAGAGAAATATAAAAGATGAAATTTAAATTAGGCATCATGTAATTCAAAAATTACCTTCGTTGTCCTCCATTGGAATTGGAATTCGCTGCACCAAAGGTGCATCTTCTTCTTCTCTCAACCTTGCTCTTTGTTGCCTCATCCATTCTCTATTCTTTTCATGCTCTTCATCATCGTTTCCATCAAGCTTGAATGACAACAAACACATATTTCTTCCAATTGTTATAACAAACAACAATATGTTAATATGGAGTTTAGTAGATCTACAAAGAACTTTCTACATGTGTAATGAACTCTAATTCAACAACATGAAATTCACATAGAGCTAATTGAAATTAAACTAACAATGATTTAAACAAGTGTTGCTGGGCAATTGTTTAGTGGTTATATAGAGGTTGGTTGTTGTTTTTGTGTGAGAATGGTGGTTGGAAAACATTAATTGTCCAACTCCTTTCCCGGGCCCTTTTTTATTTTTTTGTTTACACATACAAACCGTGGATTGAGTTTTTTTCATGAAACCTTGATCAAAGGCTTGGAGAGACCTTGATCTAGGTTTACGTAAAACCATCTATCAAGGTCTCTTCAAGCCCTCGATCGAGGTATTTTAAAAACCTCAATCGAGCTAATATCTCGATCGAGGGCCTTAAAAACAAGCCCATAGGCCTTTTCTCTAAAGAACAAAATTTTTTGTGCCTTTCAGGGGCTTAAACTATGTGATTAAATGCACATTAATGGGAGGACTTGATATTGTTGGATTCATCAATGAATCCTCTATCCATGGACATATAATTTATGAATTTTTATCTTTGTATGTCATTCTTTTTTAAATTTTTGCTAAAGCTTACCTTGAAAAACCTTGTCGACAACTTCGAATGAGCTCAAAGATAAATTAAAAACATTCAACATACAGATCCAAAATTTTTGAAAAAATATACAAGCACTACTTCAGTGCGTCCTCTTCAAAAAGGTATTTTTAGTTTTGCAATTTATGTAAACAATCAAAAGACTGTACTAGAGAATTAGTCCTACAGGTAGTTAAACTCTCTCATGGACATAACTAAGCCCTTAGATACTTAATCCATGATAGAAACAAAGCAAATTGTGATATATTCTCCTAGATATAGCATAATACACAAGCTATTAAACATGGAAGAATAAGGCAAGAATCAAGACTTACCTCCAACTTGTAGGTTTTCCTAGCTCCATCTCCAAGTTGACTCGTCCAAACTTGTAGATCTACAAACAACATAGGAAACAAACCTTCCAAGCATACAAATGTACTTAAACTATCTCTAAATACAACACATCATACATCAAATGAATAAGAAGCATAATATGGGAGAATATGCCAAGTTATCATTAAGAAAGCTAAAGAAGTTGATTACAATGTTATACCTTGATCTCCAAGATGATAGCATCTCCTTCCAAGCTCTCCAACAACACCCTTGCAAGACTTATGGGGTCATAATGGCCTCCTTTATGAGTGCTATCCAATCATAGGATCATAGGCTTGGTGCTTCCAATAACTCCTCCCCAAGCTCATGGATGGCTCTCTTCTTATAGGATTCAAGAGGCCCACTTAGAGAAGATGATGGATCTAAGTGAGGGAGATGTGGATCAAGGATATAAACCATGCCAAGGAGGGAATGTGAGATGTGATTAGAAGGAGGACCTCATCCCATGAAAATCTCCTCGAGATGCAAGATCCAAAATCAAAGGGATAAGTCTAAACTAAGATTTTTACGCCCCTATAATGGAGCAAAACGCGAAAAATATGAAATTTTCGCTCCCCCACAGGTATGCAAGGCGCGAAAAAGATGCAATTGTCGCTCCTAGGGACACTAGCAGGGTGCGAAAATTCCAGTAAGAGGTATTTTTGGGAGGTGGTTTAGGTGGGTTTCGACCCCTTGCTTGTTGGATTTGATTCGAATTGTGACTAGGGAAGAACCCAACATTAGGGTGAAGGGTCCTTACACCCTTAGGAGGCATAAACATCACGTTTTGATGGTGGTAAGACATGCAGACCCTCACTTACAATGGTGTGGCAATTTGAGGTATAACAAATACTTGGTGCAAGGGTGAAGGGTCCTTACACCCTTAGGAGGCATAAACATCACGTTTTGATGGTGGTAAGACATGCAGACCCTCACTTACAATGGTGTGGCAATTTGAGGTATAACAAATACTTGGTGCACACACGCACATGTGTGCAAAATGCGACTGAAATATTTAGTGGTCAGTTTCGAAAAAATAATAATAAATATATTTTTTCGAGAAAAATTAAAAGAAAAATAAGTACGCACTAGTGCATTTTGTCTAGATCATGTTCACATATTTCATTTTTTTAAATTATTAATTTAACATTAAATTATTTTGCACACACACAGGCCACTTGTTAATTTCTCTTCAAATTTTTAAGGACACACGTTTCATTAAATGAAAATTTGACATAATAAATGACATTGGTACATTTAAAAAAATTATCATTGGAAATCCAACGCAATTCTCTACATTTCGTTTTTTAACCGCATGTCGAAATTCATATGGCAAATATGAGTTTCGAGGGCTTCGATTTAATACATGGGTAAAATTTCCATTTTTCATCGCCATATTTGGCTAAAAGAAGTTACCATCTTCATGGAATCACCCTATAGAAAATTTGTGGGTATTCTTATCTATCTTAACACTACCAAACCATATATTTCATTTGTTGTTGGGATTCTTTCCAGGTTCATGCAAAAAACCTATGAAGGACATTCGTCTACTGAAAAAAGAGTTCTAAAATAGTAAAGGGGACTCAAGACTTTGGACTCAAATATTATACGGCGGATTTAGAATTCAATGGAAACAAAGAAAATGGAGTGTCTACTTCAAGATACCACATGAGACTTGGATTAGTAGTTGTCTCTTGGAGATCACGCAAACAGTCTATTCTAGTAGATTCCACAACACAGGTAGAATATGTGGCTACTACAAAAGCAAAAAAGAAGATTGCGTGGCTTAGGAAAATACTTGAATATTTGCAGGAGAAACATGTGAATTCTATTCCTCTATTGATTAACAATACTTTCCAATCAAGTTGGAAAAGAATCTTAGATTCCATGTTTGGGCTAAGAACATCAACACAAAGTACCATCTGATTCGATATCATGTAGAGACCAAGACAATTCATTTCAAACATTGTTCCACAAATAAGCAAATTGTAGACATCTTCACCAAAGCACTTGGAAGATAAAAAATTGAAAAATTTAGAAATATGCTTGGACTCATGAACACCCCTTTGGATTAAGCGGGAGAATGTTGGAGATATAGTTCGTAGGGATTATTGTTCCTCTTGTAAATTAATTTAGTTATTATATAAATAAGGTCAAGAGTCATGTACCTTTGGTATGTGAAATACCAAGGGCCACTCCTCCTCTTGTATAAATACGGCATTCTTGTTCAATACAAATCATTCATCATTAGAGTTATTCTTCCCAGCGTGACAAGAGATATATTAGGAAAATATATTGTGGTGTGCACTACTTCAATGCAATACCTATATGGAACATATTTATTTTCTAACATACAAAATACATCTTGAAAATAGTGGAATTATGACACTGTAGCACTCCATTTTATTACAGAATGTATGCTGTGGTGTACTAACTATGAATACCTTCTTGAGTACAAAAGTTATTCAATTATGTGGAGCAAAATTCTCCACCATTATCAGAATTGATAATTCTAATGCAACCCCCATACTATTTTTCCACCACTATTTTAAACTTCTTGAACTCAATAAATACTTAACATTTTAACTTTAAAAAGTACACTCACATTTTTTGAGTGAAGTCATTATCTACAAACAACAAGAAATACCTAGCACCGAAGATTGATGCTTTCCCACTTGAAAAGATCAACAAGTTCCTTGGTCCTCTGAAGATGAACCACTAACATAAATTATAATAATTTTTTTTAGATATTTGAAGCTGATAAAGAAAACCTAGAAATTGTTTGGCATGCCGAACATATTTTGTACAGTTCATACAGTCGTACGGATTTGTATGTATAGTATGCCCATAAAATCATATCATCTATTCTTGTAGTCATATAGTTGAAAAAAAAAAACTACCCAAAAATATGCTCGAAACCCTGCAAATCAATCAAAATTCGTACTCTTGTCTTTTTGATTTTAATATTCAATTTAACCCCAAAAATGATTTAAATATGAGTTTAATTAGAAATAAAATTGATTCTCTTTTAAAATATAAACCTAGCTTTAAATCAAGCAAAAGAATGATGCTCATCTTTTAAACAAGAAAAAACAATACCTAGTTTTTGTTGGTTTGAAACCCTTTTGGCTTCTTGGAGTGTATCGAACGAAGTCTCTTGGTCCATCACTGAACTTGGTAGTCCTAGCTAGGCCCTTCTCTTGCTTCACTTGAACTTTCTCTCACTATGTATGTGATACCAATTTGAAAAAATGAATAAAAAGAAACCGAGAACACAAAGATAGAAATGGTTCTTCCATATTCAAATAAGGAGAACAATCTTTTATTTATAATTATGCGATGACATAAAACCTAACTGCACAAAACCTAAATGACTTACGTGTACGTTAATACAACAATTAAATATAAAATAACCTAAATTCACTAAGTGATTGTATTAGTATTCCCAAGTATTGTTTAGGTACACAGGGTACTACCAAAGGACCGAACACCAAGAGCAACCACTTCACACAAACAGATCACAGATCAACACACCGATGTTTTGACGTGGTTTAAACCCTCTTGAGGGAAACACTCTACGGCCTCGGCCAAATAGATTCTACGGGACAATTTATTATGCAAAGAAAGAAAGTTACAAATGAGCTTTTCATAATCGATCAACTAAACAATGACCCTCCATGCTCTTTAAATAGAGATCATGGACCAATCGGGTGTTAAGCCATGGATCAAGATTAGGTTTGATCTAAGAGAAGTTGAGCTGTCGGATCACTCTATGTCGGGAACATATCGTGACCGTCGGATTAAGTATTTACAAATGCATACTAATGCATACTAAAGAAACACACTATCCCTAACGGATATATTACACAAGTTGATCTTAACTAACTCCTAACTGTCTAAATATCCTAACATCCCCCCTTAAGAACAACTTGGGATAGGATTGAAGGATTTACAAAAGTGACACTATTAGGAGAAGGAAGGAGGCATTAGAGCCTATCCCCCCTTAATGACAAGTTCCTGAAATCCTAACATAGATCGAAGTTTAGAAAACTTCGCTTCTGTAAGAGAATTGGTGAAGATGTCTGCAACTTGATCATCTGTAGGGAAAAAGAGCACTTCAAGAACACGATCATGAACAAGATTTCTGATGAAGTTCATATGTAGCTCAATGTGTTTGCTGCGTTGATGTAGAACTGGATCTTTGGAAAGCTTGATGGCACTTTGATTGTCGCACCAAAGTGGAGTAGGTTGCTGCTGCTCGAATCCAAACTCTGAAAGGATCTGTCGAAGCCATAAAGCTTCCTGACTGGCATTAACTGCTGCTTGATATTCTGCCTTTGCTGAAGAAAGAGCAAGAGCTTGTTGTTTCTTACAAGCCCAGGTAATAGGTCCAAATCCCAGACTAAAAACATAACCTGCAGTAGACTTTCGATCATCAGGATCTCCGGCCCAATCTGAATCAGTGAAACCAACCAACAAAGGTTTCCCCCCTGTACTGTAATGAATCCCAAACTGAACTGTACCTCAAATATATCGAAGTATTCTTTTAGCTGCTTTCCAGTGACTTTCATGAGGTGTCTGCATATAACGGGAAACACGACCAACGGCAAAGGAAAGGTCAAGACGGGAATGAGTCAAGTATAAGAGACTACCAATAAGCTGACGATACAAGGTGGCATCGACTTCAGGTGAAGTACAAGTGGCAGAAAGTTTGACTCTAGACTAGAAGGTAGAAGGGGCTGGTGTACAATCTTCCATGTGAAAGCGACGAAGAAGGTCACAAGCATACTTAGACTGAGAAAGAAAGATTCATTCTTTGGTTTGCAGGACTTGGAGACCAAGAAAATAATGCAAATGTCCTAAGTCTAACATTTCAAAATTTTGTTTAAGACTGGATTTCACATGGGTTATAAGCTTAGGGTCACTACCAGTAAGAATAAGGCTATCAACATATAGAACAAGTATGATGAGATGGTTTCCTACTTTCTTGGTATAGACATTGGGGTCAGAATGGCATCTAGAAAAACCAGTGTCAAGGAGAAAGTTATCCATTTTGGAATACCAAGTTCTAGGAGCTTGCTTAAGGCCATATAAGGATTTCTTAAGGCGGCAGACAAGGCTAGAGTTATCTTGAACATATCCAGGAGGTTGTTCCATGTAAATTTCCTCCTGTAAATCACCATGTAAGAAGGCAGACTTGACATCCATTTGATGGACGTCCCAGTTATGTAAGGCTGCAAGGGAAAGAACAAGGCGGATGGAGTTCATTTTTGCAACAGGAGCAAAGGTTTCATTGTAGTCAATCCCTTCAACTTGGGAAAAACCTTTGGCAACTAACCTTTCCTTAAGTCTTTCAACACTTCCATCCGATGCATACTTAGTTCTATAGACCCATTTACATCTGACAAGTTTTCTTCCTTTTGGAAGAGGTACAAGATCCCAAGTATCATTTTCCATTAAGGAATGATATTCTTCATCCATGGCTGCATCCCAATCTGGATTCCCTGAAGCTTCTGCAAAAGTTTCTGGATCATGATTCTCAGAAACTTGAGCCAAAAGAGAAGAGGCTTGCTGAAACTGAGAACGTCTTCAACGTTGATCTCTAGGATCACCGGCAAGATCACCAGCTGTTTCACATGTACGGATCCATCGAGGAAGCACTTGTGCTGGTGCAACTGGAGGAACATGAGCAGGCGGAGGTGGATTTTCATCCTCACTGTCATTATCAGAAACTGGAGTTGGAAACCTGTCAAGGAAGTTGGAAGAAGAAGAAGAAGGCACAAACGCCGAATCAAGCTCGTAGGCCAAAGATGGCACAATCGCCGAGTTAGGCTCGCAGGCCAAGAGATTTTCATCAAATTTAACATCTCTTCTAATGATTATATCATGAGAATGTGGTTGAAGAAGTCTATAAAATTTTACATCTTCAGAATATCCAACAAATATGCACTTTTCACTTTTAGGCTGCAATGCTTTCCGTTTTTCATCCGGAATGTGAGCCCATGCTTCACTACCAAACACACGAAAGTGACTTACATCAGGTTTAGTTTTACTCCATGCTTCTTCCGGTGTTATACCTTGTAATGCTTTTGTGGGGGTGCGATTAACTATGTAATTTGCACAATTTATGGCTTCAGCCCAAAATTGAAGACTTAGTCCCTCAGATTGGATCATACAATTAGCCATTTTTTTTAAAGTGCGGTTGTTCCGCTCAGTTACACCATTTTGTTGTGGTGTATATGGAATAGTGTGCTGTTGTTGGACGCCTTGTTCAGTCCATAAAGTAGTGAACTTATTGTTAACATATTCTCCTCCATTGTCAGATCTTAACTTAATAATTTGATGACCAGATTGTTTTTCAACAAGGGCCTTGTAGGCCAAGAACATGTTAAATACTTCGCTCTTAAGTTTTAGGAAATAAACCCAAGTGCATCTGGTGTAATCATCAATGAAAGTTAAGAAATATTTGAAACCAAAAAAGGAAGCAGATGGAAGATGACCACACAAGTCACTATGCACAAGCTCCAAGGGAACCGAGGCGTGCCAAGAGGCACGTTTGTCAAAACTGTCCCGATGATGTTTTCCGAGTACACAACCAGAACAAACACCATCTCTGCAAGATACCATCAGAAGACCTGTCACCATATTTTATTTACATAGTTGTTGCAATGAGCGATAATTTAAGTGACCAAATCGCTCATGCCAAAGTTTGCTCAAGTTATCACTATGAGCAACAAAAACTGAAGGGAAAGGTGATGACCCAAAGTTGTTAAACTTGTACAACCTGGTAATATCATCAACAATTCCGGTCGCTAGGACCTGTTGAGGATCTTTAAAATCCTTGATTACAACTTGGTGAGGTGTAAAGGTCACAGTTTTACCTTCACCAGAACGAGTGATCTGATAGACTGATAACAAATTGTAGGAAATTCTTGGAACACATAGTACATCACTAAAATGACCATTATCTACTGGAACTATTCCAGCTCCTACAACACTTAGAGATCTATCATCACCAACAAATATTTGTTTGGTGTTACATTCATGCATAGTAGAAAAGATGGCTTGATCCTTAGCCATATGATAAGATGCTCCAAAATCAATGAGCCATTCATTTGAAGTAGAAGAAGAAGATGCATTATAAGAATAACCAGAAGCACAAAGTGCATGTCCATGAGAGGCAGATTCTGAAGGCGAATCTAGGCTGATGTGGTGCTTCTTCATTGCTGCTTCCAAGGCTGCCATCTTCTTGAAACACTTAGATTCATCATGATTATCTTTCCCGCAATAGTTGCAATGACGCTCAGTATTCTTTCCTTTTGGCTTGGATCCTTTGTCATTTTTTAAAGAAGGAGCTGACTGAGAGGGTTTGGGACCCTTGTTTGACTTATTATTGCGAAAATTTTGTTTCTTGGGAGGCTTGGACTTTTCTTTCTGTTGGGACAATAAGGCTTTCCCAGATGTATCTGCATTGTTGATTATTCCAAAATGAATCAGTTTATCTTGTTCTCTAATCAAGGAATCACAAAAGGATTCAAGACTAGGCTCTTGATAGCTACCTGCATTCAAAGATTATTTCATGGAGTAAAATGTAGATACAAAAACAGAATATGCAGGTCCAAGTTTGGAAAGAATATGATAAATGCATTATTTGTCTTCCCTCTTAATCTTACATTCTGCACATAAGAGTTTTGTACTTAGATAAATAATCTTGAATGCATGAAAAGTCACTTGGATTTAAAGAAATCAACTCATTTTCGAGTTGGTGACCTCGAATTTCATTGTGTTTACCAAACACAGATTCCAACTTGTCCCAAGCAGCATCAGGTTCATCAATTCCAGATATGTGGAATCGCAAATCAATAGAGATTGACATCCCAATCAATCCATGAACTTCATCACATCTATTTGCCCATTTTATTTTCTTATCATCATCAGTGGGTTCTGTTTCTTTCCCTGAGGTAATTCTGAAAAGTCCCCTACTTCGTAGAACATCCTCCATACGAGATTTCCATGAGAAATAGTTGGAACTGTTAAGTAGACTATCACAAGGGGCGGCCATATTTGTAAATTAATGGCTATAAAAGCAGAAACCAATAGTTTGGATGTGAAGAGCTCGAAAAAATAGGCGGTTTCAAAAAAACGGTACTGAAAACTGATTCTGTATGATGAAGTTATGCTTAAACAAAGAAACTGTTGAAGATGTCCCCAATAGTGACGTGGCAGCTAGAGAATGTCCAGCAAAAAAAAGAACCCCCCTCTTCCCAAGATGAACCTTTTGACAATCACTTTACAAGAAAGTTTCTTTAAGTGAACCACTTTTGTAAAATAAGTGATTTCACTTTTACAATGATATTACTTTTAAATAGTGTAACAATAAAAAAAACTTAAGTGACTCGTATTTTTATTTTTTATTATTCAAGTGAGATGCACTTTTACAATAAAGTAACTTGAAAATAGAAATTGCATGTACTTTTTCTTTTAAAAGTAACTTCATAAGACTTGAACTCAAGACCTATTAAGGAATAAAGCAACTTTGAACCAAGTGAGCTAGATTAAAATGTATGTAAAATATGGGAATGAGGAAGGGGGCCTTTTTTTTTTTTTTACTCTTCTTCCTCGGTTTGCGTGCTTGCCCTTTTTCCTGCAAAACACACCACAAATCGAAACAAATTTTTTTTTCCCACACTTGTGGAGTTAGATCTCGTTAGCTTTCCCGGAAAGTCTACGTTTTCTCTCTGTTTCTGATTTGCCGAGATCGCGCAAGGTGCACGGCAAAGAGCATACGCAGCCGAGAAAAACCCTTTCCCTTTCTGTTTTTGATTTGCCGAGATCGCTCAAGGTGCACGGCAAAGAGCATACGCAGACGGGAAAGAAACAATCCGAATTCAAAAAAAATCTAACAGTAAAAAATGATAAAATATGAGTTTTTTTTTTTTTTTTAAAACAGAAAATAAAAAAATGCGTCATTGTAACATTATACCTTCAGATCTGATGAAATACGCGTTTTTGGAGAAACCGGGAACCGTTTTCGATCAAACGAAAACTATTTCCCAATGGAAACGATGCTCCGGACGCAATGGAACACCTCCCATAGCCCAGAAATGCACAAAAATACCAGAACTAAAAACCCTTTCGATTTTCGGCAACAGCAGTTCAAGATGTAGATCATAACCGGAAGCTGCACTTCATAAAAGCTCTGATACCATGTTCGGGTACACAAGGTACTACCAAAGGACCGAACACTAAGAGCAACCACTTCACAAACATATCACAGATCAGCACATCGATGTTTTGACGTGGTTTAAATCCTCTTGAGGGAAACACTCCACAGCCCCGACCAAATAGCTTCTACGGGACAATTTATTATGCAAAGAAAGAAAGTTACAAATGAGCTTCTCATAATCGATCAACTAAACAATGACCCTCCATGCTCTTTAAATAGAGATCATGGACCAATCAGGTGTTAAGCCACAGATCAAGGTTAGGTTTGATCTAAAAGAAGTTGAGCCGTCGGATCACTCTATGTCGGGAACATATCGTGACCGTCGGATTAAGTATTTACAAATGCATACTAATGCATACTAAAAAAATACACTATCCCTAACTGATATATTACACAAGTTGATCTTAACTAACTCCTAAGTGTCTAAATATCTTAAGAAGTATATAGTCTAGATGACCTTTATATTCTAACAACAGTGGTGTGGACCACATGTCAACTTCTAGTCTAACCACATCACCCTCTACATCTGCCATGACACTTTACCTTTCCTACACGTAATATCCTTACCGTTACCTTTCCCACACATAATATGCCTTAATATATAACTATGTTGATAAGTATGTCTAAAGTTGCATATAGGCGTGCACACACACACACACACACACATATTACGTGGGGTCCTTAGGCCTTATTGTGCCCTTGAATTCTTCCACATGGTACAAATCCCAAGATTGATGTGATGTTGGAGGTCCCTCCTTTGCCCTTTGGTCCACATGATCTTGTGGTGGTGTCCACACACACACACACAAATTTATGACCCTCGTAAGGGTGTAATGGGGGGCCCGTAGGTCCCATTAGAATAATAGTGGAAGCCATTCAATCTAAAGTGGACTAGGTCCACTACATTGTTATTATTAAATAAAGGCCATTATGTTAGTAAATAAATGTAATGGAACTCATTAAAGGAAGTACACTAGATGGTTAGGAGGTTAGTATTGTATTGTGATTCTATAAATAATGATGGAGTCTTCCTTATGGGGGTGTGAAGAATAATATTGTATGTTGATCTTAGCTCTTTAGGAGGTAGCCCCCTCAAAGAGGCAAGTGAAAAGGGTTGATTAATCTCATAAAAATAATCATTTCCATAATAATAAAGGAGTTTATTTAATATCTCTTTCATTGTCTCATATTTATGATATCTTATATGTATGATATAAATTTAATATTTGGGCTTATAACAGTTGGTATTGGAGCCACTTTCTTGGGTCAAAACATTGGAGGACTTTTTTTGTTTTTTTGTTTTTGTAGATTTTCAAAAAGAGAAAAAGAGGGCTGCAACTCTTAGGTTCTTTTCTGAGTATTTTCCACCATAATTTATCAAATCTATGTCCGGGAGAGGGATATATCACAACTTGAAATATGCACATTTTCAAGGTTTTGGGAAATGACCGCGGATCTTGCAGAGGTCATAGTGAGGTCATAACTTTTGACAATCTGATCAGACTGCAACAAGAACACCGCCATTTGAAATATAATTTTTAGGGCTTTCATATGATATATTATATTCCCTAGTTCCCACTACTCTCCATTATGCTATCACCTTGGAAACAACTCTACCATCCATTGCAACATAGCATAATGGGGGACCATACCATGGGAAAAACAAATAGTGGTAGCAAAAAATTTACATGCTAAGGAATAATGTAACCATGAGATCAACAGTACATTTGACCATATTTACGCTATCTTGGAGGAGATGTCTATCAACAGTACCATATAGTTTTTCATCATGGAAGAATATAAATAGGACTGAGATGTATGGTCTGAATTAAAGGATGCTTGTGATGATTGGTATATGGATAGTTGTAATTTTTTGGATGACAATTATTGCCATATTCTTTTTGAGGAATATTCTCCTTCATGTGAAGAACAACAACAACAGGTGGTGCCTACCAATTTCTAGGATGATTATTTCATAGTACTGGAGTTTCTCATTAATCCATCTTTCTACTTCTATCTAGAGGATCTCTTTTCTTATAGTTATTATTCTTTGGATCCACATGAATATCATGGGCATGTGCCGCATGACACTCAAAGTTTCATGGAGCATCACGAGGTTGTTGGTTGGAGCACAAGGGCATGGGACATAGTCTCACGATGGAGTTTGTTGGACTACCTTAGCATATTAGCTCACAATTCTACATGGGCACCAAAATATTTTTCCTACTTTAGCATGGAGGTCCACATTCACCATGGGACTTGTGATTATGTTGGTACCACGTCACATCAAGCATCGAGGACAATACTTGCCTAATGGGGGTGGAGTGTTATGACCCTCCCTAGGGGTGTAATGGGGGGCTTGTGAGGTCCATTATAGTAGTAATGGATGCCATTCAATGTAAAGTGGACTATGTCCGCTATATTGTTATCATTAAATAAGGCCCACTATGTTAATAAATAAATGTAATAGAACCTCATTAATGAAGGTCCTCTAGGTGTTTAGGAGGCCGTTACGAGGTTAGTATTGTATTGTGATTATATAAATAAATATGGATTCCTCCTTATGTGGGTGTGAAGAAGAATATTTTATGTTGATTTTAGCTCATTAGGAGGTATCTTCCTCGAAGAGGCAAGTGAATAGGGTTGATTCATCCCATCAAAAGAATCATTTCCATAATAATAAATGAGTTTATTGAATATCTCTTGTATTTTTTTATTATGGTTGATATATATTGTATATGATCTAAATTTTATATTGGGTTTACGACACACACACACACAAAATTTATAGGGTCCTTCGTCCTTATTGTGTACTAGAATTCTTCAACATGGCACAAATCCCAAAAGTGATGTAATGGTGGGGTTCCCTCCTTTGTCCTTTGGTCGACATGATCTTGTGGTGGTGTCCCACTTGGACATGTGGTGCACTTTAAAAAATTAGTGGTCGAACTGATATGAATTTAACTAGCACCTTCCCCTTTGTGATTTTGAAACCATCTTTACCCGCTTCACTTCCTTGTCAATTATGGAGCTCGAACTCTAGTTTCCAATTTTTTTTATTTATGGCTCTATAATTACCACTTAACACCTGTTTTTCAAACCCTTTATTCCCATTACAGAGTCCGACATATGGTTTCCAAGAGTATCCATTGGTCATCTGCAATATCTTCATACCAATTATTGTGTACCTTCTCCACCACAGGTTCTACTCTTTCCACTTATACTCTAGGTGCCATCTAAGTCCCTCCATGTCTTTATATAGGGTCTGCTTCAACAAACCCATGGCCACCTTAGGATTACTTCTTACCATCATTTTCCTTCAAAATTAAACCCCAAAATGACTTTAATTCCACATGCACACTTGCCTTTGAACTTGGCCTATGTCCACATCAATTAACAAATTGACTACCATTAATTGTAGTATGGCTTCCTAGCTTTGTCCACCTACAAATTCTTTTACCCGCCTAATAGAATTTCAACTCCATCATTGGCAATTTCGACTCCAAAAGTGGCTATTTGAACTCTATATTTCATAAATTTGTCCATTTTTTATAGAGAGATGAATTATGCCATTTCTGAATATAACTAGTAGTGCACCCATATCCAATCCATATGCTCCATCAAAAACACCATTTGAACATTTTGAGACCATGAATTTCTTAATTACAGTCTCTATACAATTTTTTTTCTCATGGACATTTCATCACACAAATAGCCCGCAAATTGCATTTAACCCATTTTACCATGGAGTTGAACTCTAAAATACATGGATTGATGCACCATTTGTGCCTCCATAATCTAGTCTATATACTCTAACAATGTTCCGATCTAGTAATTGGATCCCACAATTCAACATTTGCAGGCTTCAAACAATTATATTTCGTTATAATTTTGTCAAACACTTCATGTAACTATTTCATTATGGCCCATATATCCCCATCATTGTTACCTTTCTCTTATACCATATTGTAGCGTACCTGATAACCTCTATGTACTATTGAGATTATAGGGTATTCCATAACCACCATAACCACATAAATTTTTACTTTGATACTAAACTAATTATAATATACATGCATGCTCATGCAAATTTATGCAAACACAATTAAACAATCCATAATTATAATGCTCGCCAATACATGCATTTAAAATTGAACAACTAGAAAGTAATTAAAACCATAACATGAAAACCAATAATACTGCATATTCATAAACAAATCAAGAGCACGTATCTACTCTAGGATTTCTTTACCAACCAGTTGCATAAAGACATTCCACCAACCATAGGCTTTATATCACACTTAATTATCTATAACAGAGGCCACCCCCAAGTTGAGGCTATGAATCCACAAGGGAAAATTCCTATGGCTTGGCTCTAATTTTTGTCACATATTCCAATTCCTAGAAATTTCAAGACAATTTCTCACTTCAGCATTCCCAATCAACCAATCGCTCTTCTCTACTCAACATGCACAACACTAGGAATTGGGACACCCTTCTTTGCAAAAATATCACTTAGGCTATCCCACTCCCCTACAATGCTTGCACACAAACTAGCTAGAAAATCTTCATTGCTAGGATTCCAATGATTTTTAGTTGTAAATTATTATTATTATTTATAATCTCAACAAACATCCATAAACTCAATTATATTTTTCTCATAATTTCATGGTAGCAATTTCTCATAGTTTTATGAAAGTAAATTTTTTTTCCAAGGAAAATATAACTTACTATTAATACCGCGAAATAGTAAATAAGTCCAATACATCATGTCATCAAAACATGTAGGTATGTGAGTCATATCACATACGGGCCCCAAGTCATCATCACAATCCAGGATCTAAGCCAAGACCCATACATAAACCATAAAGGATGCCCAAAAATACGAGCATCAAATCCCCATCAGCAAAATAAGACCATAACTAAACATCTCCATGTGTCATAGTATCCAAGTACCATAATAGTCAAACTAAAGACATAAATACAAATATATACGTCCAAAACAGCCCAAGGCCTGGACACAAAGACAAATATATAGCAAATAGTATAGAGCCGAATAGTTCCAAACGGATCAAAAATCCAACAAGGAGTTGGAGATAGTGCCTATGAACCTGCAAAATATAAAGTCGCATATAATCATATGAGAAATATATATATCAGAAAATGCCGCTAAACCAAAACATAAATCAGCTCCAAAGCAAATCAACCGATCCCCAGGTGAACAAATGGTCCTCATGCCATTCCTCCCACAAGATAATACCAGACGGTGAGTCCAAAGCCCGCTTGGAGAGCATGTCTGCCTCCACATTTATCTCACGATATACATGAGCAAAGTGAATATGCTGAAAATCACTGATGTAATTCCTGACTGCATCCAACCAATGTGTGAGGAGCAACACATTGAGTGGGGAAGAACCCGAAGCTCATGATATTATGGAGGAAGAATCACTCATAACAACGAGAGAAGAAACCTGCTTGAGCCGAGCAAAGTATAAGAGAATCCAGAGTGCACATAATTCACTGCGGGTGTTCGTACCAAAACCCAAATTTAAATGGATTCGCAAGGAGACAGAGTTGTTAAGATGTAGCACCACACCAGCCCCGCTAACACCTCTCCCCCCAGCCGCAGCCCCATCAAAGTACCCGCAAGGATATACCAGAACCGGAGGAGCATTTCGGTAACCAGGTCGTTTTTCAAATGAATCAATCATGCCACCCACAGGGACATATATGGAATTGAACTCCTTGAATAAGGCAATAGTTCGGCTGCATAACCAAACCAGATTAGGAACTATACCATCAAACACGCAGCGGTTGCGGGCCTTCCATAATTCCCACAGCATAAAACATGGGAGTTCCAACCACCGAAGAGCAAGAGAGTCGCGGAACCACCGGCCAAAACAATCAATCAATGTGGACGAATGCCAAGCAACATGTATACCAAGGGAATTGGCAATAAGTAACCAGAGATCTTGTATGACCGAGCACAAGGAGAAAAGATGATTGACCGATTCCAATTGGGAGCAGCATAAAGGACACCAGCCAGGGCCGCAGAAGCCACGACGGCAAAGGTTATCCCAGGTAAGTATATTATTACCCAATGCCAGCCAAACAAAATATCTAATCCTCGGAGGGAGGGCAAGCTTCCAAATCGCAGTGTGCCACCAAACCTTCATCGGTCGAAAGTAAAATTATAAAAGCTAAAGATCCGAGGAAAAAAAACTACAAGAATAATCAACGAGAATACCCACTTGCATTCACAAAATCATATAATATATTTTCATGCAAAAGAAACCACGTACCTTCATATAAGTCCACGTATCCTTATTTTGGAAACTAAGCCCAAGGTAAAGAACATAAGATAACCATAAATCAAAGGTTTAATAAAGCTAAAGTTCAAGAACTTAGGGTAAAAATACAATAATATTATTCTTCCCCTTATCCCTTATGCTCCGTTACTTCCCCTCACGTGAACTCATAACCCCTCATTCTTTGCCCTTGTTCTTGATTTGCATCCCATGATGTATTTATATTATAGTTCAATGTACTATTTTGAAGTTAGATATGTTCAAATTCCAACCATTTCATCATATACATTTTTTTTTTCTTCAGTTGAACTTTCGAGCACTTTTTCTCATATTGAGGATGAAAACTAGGGTAAACCTTTATTCCTCAGGTCACAAGGCTAATTTAACAATATGGCTTGAAGAAAATACAATATACTCATTATGAGTTCAATATGTCACTTATGGGAATATAACTTCGGTAGAAAGGATAATTCTCCATCCCACAACCACTTGGGCTAGACCCAATCGACAAATTTCATCTCACACATGTACATTAATACTATTGTATGAATTGACACTATTACACTCGTACCCCCCTATATGTCGCGTTGGGATGCAAAGTCTATTTGCAGATAATACAACACACATCCTTGCCTTGGATAGATCTTGCATTATGGATTGGCTTAGTAGGGAGATATGATTCAAAATTGATTGTTATATAAGTTGTCATCTATCTTGGTACTTTATGGGTGGAAAAAATGGAGGTATTGTCTTGTAGGGCCCATTTTAGGGGTAGGCCCCACTTTGGTGATTTGGGGTCCAAGGCTTGTTTGAGGCCTTAAATGACCTTTTTTGGGGTCAAAACTTAGTGAGTTTAGCTTGTAGCCTCTTGATGTTATTCTACACATCAAGAGGTTTCCAACAACGTGAAGATAATCTCAATTAGAGTTTGTATACGGAAGTTATACCTCTTGCAAGTTGACCTATCATGTTGACCACCATGGTATCGAGTGGATGCCACGTCAACTTTCATTACTCACATATGTAGAGCTAATCACTTATGGAATTTTAAGAATATTCTTGAGGGTCTAAAACCTTAACATTAATTGGGGGTTGAGGCATGCAAAAACCCTAACCCTAACTCTATACGATTATTAGACCATGTTAAACAGTGGCTCACTATGAAAAAGAAGGGGTCCCATTCTTTTTGTATTGTTTATTGTTCTTTAGTTGAGCCAAGCATCTAGGAATGCGATATTGAAGCATAACATTTAAGTAAGTAGTGACAACTCCATAATGAGTACACTTTATTTGTACTTGCATTTCATAACTAAGAAGAAAAGAACAAGAACATATGCCTCACCTTCTAGCTATGTTTTTCTTGTGGTGAGTTTTTTGAGGGTACATCTTGTGTTCATTATATGGATGGTGTCTTATTTACTTGTTTCTTTCATTTCAGTTTATTCATCTTAACTTAATAACAATTAAATTGAAAGATCTAAACTAATAGACTCAATATTAAAAGGAATTTTCACAAATTTTGTAAGATTTGTCGTGATCTCCAAGTGAAATATCTCCTCCTAAAATTTTGTTATAAAAATTTAATAAATATATCACTTGGAATGATTCAATAATATATGAAGAATTTGACTTTTATATTTTAATTATGAAAATTATTATAAACTCATTTAAAGTTGGATTCATTTTTACACACAAAAGAAAAATCAAATATATATTTCTTTCTCTAAAGATAAATTAAAATTTAATTATATTTTTTTGTTTGTTAAAAAAAGAAATCGGAGCATCTAAGCTCTCAAAATTATACCTTTTTTTGGTGTCTCCTCTTTCTCAAATCTTTGAACTTTTTGATTCAGTTTTGAATAACACAAGTACTATTTTTTTCCTTTGAAAAGAAAATGCTAAACAAACGAAACCCACACCTTAACTAAATAAACTAACCAGCTCTCATAAACCAAAGTTGTAATTGATGCCAAAAATCATCCTCATCAATCATTCAAAACTACTATTTTTTTCCTTTGAAAAGAAAATGCGAAACAAACTAAACCCACACCTTAACTAAATAAACTAATCCGCTCTCATAAACCAAAGTTGTAATTGATGGAAAGAATCATGGTCATCCATCATTCAAAACTACTATTTTTTTCCTTGGAAAAAAGAAAATGCTAAACAAACGAAACTAAATAAACTAACCAGCTCTCATAAACCAAAGTTGTAATTGACGCCTGCAAGAATCATCGTCATCGATCATTTTCTATTTACGAGGAGTCACGGGGAAACGGGGAAGATGCACAAAGACCCACCCGAAACCTAGTTTCTCTCGTTCCAATAATTCAACTCAGAGGAAACTGTAGATCAGTATTTTACTATTATGAAACCAGGTCAGTGTCTTCATATATGTATGGCGAGTTGTTCAATTTGGAACACAATATGCACACAAATCTGATGAAGCCATTACGCGTGCTCCTGAAATCTTTTTAACTCTGAACGAGCAGCTTACAACCCATAACAATTGGAAAACTGTCATGGAAAGAAATGAATAAAATATAACGTCCCATAGGTTAAATTTATAAGCATCTAACGCTACATCCCCCACAGTCCCACTGCCTGCAAGAAACAGGCAGACGCAGCTACGACGACGGCAGCAAAGATAGGAGGGACTATGTAATCGATAGGCGACTTAACGAACAAATCAGCAGGCAAACATATCACATCTCCCGGTCTGTCCAAAGCCAGCCGAAACGATGCCTGCTCATGCCTGCCGTTGCCGTTATTATAATCAGAGGCAGCTGCCCCCGGAGTTGTCATGCACGCCTTGGAAAAATCTGTAGTCGGGGACAAACTGGAACTGAAAGCAAATTCCTGAGAAATGGAGGCAATCGTCACAACCGCTGCCAGTAGCATGGTCCAGATAATAGTGTATAACAGTAAGGGCTGCCTCACTATAAAACTATATCGCTGAAATCCGGCATGATTGTGCTGCTGAACCTTTCGCCAAATGTTAGATAAAACACCCCAAACTGCAGAATCGGCCATCTAATAATTGAATCCGACACAACAATAATTACAGGCACAAACACGCAGAGTTTACCCAGAACCGGCAAAGACCAGACAGAGAACATAGATAGATCAATATATGTATCTGAGAGCCCCGGGCTATTGAATTGAATTGAATTGCTTGTTATGTGTGCTCTCGGAAACCGGAATTGAATTGCTTGTTATGCTTGCTTTGGGTTACCTGAATTGAATCGAATAACTTACAGAATTTAGAATTTAGGTTTAGGTCGCTTGCCCAACCTAACCTGCAAGTTGTTGGGCTAAGCTGCGTCGCGGTAACACGTGTTATGCATTATGTTGGAACTATCGACAAGGCAAGGGGGAAGGGCATGCCTATCTCTTTATTTTAATGAAGGAGCATGACTTCCAAATCCTTTTATGGTTGAACGATGTAAGGAGTTTGATTTATATTCACAATTTTAGTCTGCGCCCTTAACCAAATTTAGAGGCTGTTCCGTTAATAATCAAAATGAGGCAGAGCATTAGAGGAGGTAGGTGACTACAACAACATTTATTCGTGTGTGTATTAAACGCAAAACGTTACAAAGCATGCCATCGCCCGTCATCGTATTCCAACTTCCTTTAACAACCATGACGTCGAAAACATGGACTAGTGCCAATATTTAGTGCATAGAAGATTGAAGAAGCAACGCATAAATTGAAAAAATAGATCGAAATGAACTTTTTTATAAAAGTTGACTAAACGCCACACCACTCAGCAATTGGTAGGTGGCTTTGATGTACCGAACTAACGACATGCAGCTATAAGTTATGTAATGGGATGGTATTTATGTTCATGTAATGACTTTATATACTTGGGCGAAACCAATGACATAGTTATTATCACATTTTATGGTTGTCATATTGGTAAATTATTTTATGAGTTTATTTTTTAAACAATAGCGAAATAAAATAATAAGAATAGAAATTATACTAAATAAAATAATAATAATAGAAATCATATTAAATGTATGTAGTTTAAGTGGTTAAAAAGAGAAGATGCTCTTCTCTTTACTTTAGTTCAAATTTTACTTTGTATATTATTTCACTTCCAATAATTATAAGCAATAATTTTAATAAAGACTTATTCCAAAGAAATGATCTATGCCTTATCATGCTTATGTTCCATCCTTGAACTATAACATGTTGTGAATCTCACATCACCAATATCTTCCTCACTACTACAAAATAGGGTTTTGGTGTCCCAATTTGTATTCCTTTGGAGTGTATTCTTTTTTCTATCCTTTTTCAATCCTTAAGCTCAAAATAGGGATGCATTTGGTGGTGTCTCATTTTGTGTCTAATTTGTGTTCACTCGCATCTTTTTTTGTGACCTTAGTCTTGATCGTGTGCTACATTTATATCCATTTTTTGTGACACTTTTTATACCATATGCTTACTTTGTCTTAGTTTTTTCATCCCTCTTGAGTTCATAATTATCCCAATTTGTGTCTGATTCACAAGGGGTTTCACTTAGTAAGCCTTTGGAATAACACCTTAATTTGAGGGATATTAATGAAGATGCATAATTTATTTTCTATCTCCTAGAAATCAATTGTTAAACCCATTCCTAATATATCTTTCCAATTAAAATAACAAAAACAAAAGTATTCACTATTATCCTAGACACTAATTAGTACATTAGTCCTAATATATTATCCACTTTTTGCTACTAATCCTCATTATGCTTCCTCATTCATCTACCTTTGAAAGCCACCACCAGTTTGCTTCTTAAATCCATGTTTTGATTGGATTGAGCTTTCTCCTCCCTCTTCCTTATAAAATCCCCATATCCATAGGTAAGTAAAGTACACCCTGCAATAGTACACCCTGCAATAGTTCTATATCTACATGTCTATTAAAATACCCCTCCCACCCCCTTATTACAATGCAACATATTACTAAGCTTTCAAGTTATTTTAAAACCCCTAATATGAATGAATGTGGTAGGCTATTTCCTAGCTAGCTAGTACACCCTATGGTCTCAATTTGTAACCCATATAACCTTGACTTCCCAATTAACATTCCAACTAACCCTAGCATCTTAATTTTGTCTCAATTTTTGTCCTTTTATGTCTCTTTTTATCCCAACTAAGCCTAAAGTCCCAATTTGTCTCTATTTCAATCTCAACTAAACCTGGTGTCCCAATTTTCATCTTAATAGATGAAAATTGGGACACAAAAGAGTGTGATGCATCCTATTTTAGCGTCACATCATATTTCTAATGTTGTCCATCCCATTTCTTATGTGGGATTAAACTTGTTATTTACTCCTCGCTAACGAATGACTTGAAACCTAGTGACTTACAATTAACCTACTAATCCAATTTATAAATAGTAGGTGATTATTATTTCTATTGTAGTGTAAATTAAATAGTTGGACTGGCACATCGACTTCCCACAACCATAACTCTCATTATGAACTCTAGCTATGGCACATAATACCTCATTGAGAATCTCTAATGCATTCTACCACATGGAAACATGGAAAGTAAGAAATTGCTTTCTCCATGATTTTTTAAAAGGCCCAAACATAGATTTTCAATACATATAATATACATGCTTAAGTGGCACATATAAATGATACATGATAATAATCACACATAAGAGACGACCCACTCGTGCACCATAACACACTTAAGTGATGCACTATGATAAATAGACTCACTTAAGAGATACACCAAAAGTGATGCTACATAGATAAGAGATGCACAAATGATGTAATTAAAGAGATGATCATAACTGATGCACGTAAGCTACATATATAGCATATGCACATAAAATATGCCCCATAAATAGCAACACATAGTGATGCACATACACAACACACTTAAGTGATGCGCATAAGCACACATTGCTAAGTAGTGCACTAATATTTTGCGAATAAAAAAATAAAAATATAAATGTCTAGAGGTGGTCCCAGTCCTACATAAACAATTGTGGGTAACCTATCTCAATAAAATCCTTGTGCGATGTTGATCACATTGGTATAGCCCATCGAAAACCCTTTTGATGGACCCCAATGTTCCCATGGATAACACTAGGAACATAACCATGGATGAAGCATTACCCGATTAGAAGATTAGGTTTCTAAAATCAACCAAATAAAAGAGCATGTTTCTCATACCGACCTATATGTACATTCCCTCATTGATTCCATGGCTCACATGTGCACCAACTTGTCCACATTCCAATACAACAATAACATTCAAATGGATATTTGAAATGATTAGTTGGGGTAGGCATTGAGTGGTGAATCATCAATAAGTGGTGATTGTTGCTCTAGGAGGCTCTTTTGGGGCATCCAACCCAATATGATGCATAGACTGCTAAAGGTAGATTTGTATATAAGTTTGATGGATTTAATCCAATTGGATGTGTTGGTTATATGGAAATTTGCTTTTCCCTCCAAGGTATTGAGGATGAATCGTTGGAATTTTGAGTGAGAGTGTTATCTATGGATAAGGAGTTTTGGTAGTGGTGGAAATGGCATAAGAGGGAATATTAGGGGTGTCTTTCTTTGAAACAATTTGTGAAGGCTGTTATGCACCAAATTCCCAAAATAACATAAAAATAGAAAGAAAGAGTAACCCAATGCCTTAAGAAAAAAATACACAAATGAATAAGACACCTCTTCTAGGGGGAAACCTCCTTATACAATGTATCAAATACACACGACAAGATGAGATGATCCTAAAACTAGGTCTCCTTGGTATATATATAGGAGGAAAACAATTACAATTGCAATTCTAACTAACACTACCGTTACAATTAAGATCCTAACCGACTAATCAATACAATACTAAAATAATAATAGAAATTTAATGTCATAATATATAGGGATTAACATGCCCCTCCCCTTCAAAAAAATGTTTTCCTCAATACTTGATTAACTCTGGATGTTTCTACATGAAGAACTCTTCCCAAGTCATTTCTTCTATTGTCAAGTTCTTCCACTTAATGAGGTACTCAATAATTGATAGATTTCATAGTTGATTGATCCTTGTGCCAAGGACTATTTCGGGTTCTAGTATTAATTTTCCTTCTTCATCAAGCTCTAGTAAAATATTTGGACTGGGATCTTGTCACCAATTAACTTTTTAAGGCAAGAAAATGGAGGACTGGATGTACATGTGAAGATGGAGGCAACTCCAATTTGTAAGCCATACTTCCAATCCTCTACAACACCTTATAGGGACCATAGTACTTGGGTGCTAGTTTATTGTCCTTCTTTTGCTGCTTGAGGGACATTTGTTTGTATGGTTGTATGCTAAAAAATACCCAATTCCCCACTTCAAATTTCCTTTCATTGCAATGCTGATTTTCCTATTGTTTCATCTTATTTTGTGCTATATCCAAGTTATTTTTTAATAGTTGGAGAACCTTTTCTTGGTGCTCTATATGTTATCCTCCACTGCTTGAACCTTATATTTCTCTTTCAAGGAATGATGTGATGGAAGGAGGATGGTAGCCATAAAGTGCCATAAATGGTGACATTTTTGATGAAGCATGGAAATATGTGTTGTACCACCATTCTTCTAAGGGCAACCACTTGACCCATTATGTTTGTTTATCAGATGCAAAGAAACAAATATACTCTTCTAGGCATTTCTTCACAATCTCAATTTGCCCATCAATTTGGGGATAATAAGAGGTGATGTGAGTCAACTAAGTGCCCAAACAATAAAATATTCCTTACAAAAACTATATCTCTATAGCTCACAATAATCTTGGGGATTCCATGTTGCTTTTGAATTGTTTCCATGAATGCCGCAACCATTATACTTGATTAAAAGGATGAGAAAGAGGGAAGGAATGGGCATGATTTGTGAGTCAATCCACCACTACCATGATGTCAATATTTCCTTATAAATTTGGTCGATGTGTGATAAAATCTATTGAGATCTCTTCCCAACATTGACTTGGTATGGCTAATGTCTATAGAAGACCCAGTGTCTTGATTGTCTCTTCTTTTTTCTATTGGAAAACCAAAGATTCAAACACAATATTTTGGACATTGGTTTTAAAAACTTTCCATAAAATATCCTTCTTGATCTTGTGTTAAGTTTTCAAGAACCCTGAATGTCCTCCTATAGGAGAAGTGTGCAATTCCAAGATTTGAGTTGAAAATTATTACATAAATATAGGCGATCTTGGTACCATAGTGAATCATTCTTCTACACAAATTTATCTAGTGAACTAGGGTCCTCTTGTATTTGTTGAATTATCTTGCATTCCTTTTTATCATATTTCCACTTTATCCTTCTTCTACCAATTATAATGCATAATGAAAATAACACAAAGAAATCCCTCAATGCCATTTTCTTTTGGTGAAAGTGCATCTACCACCACATTCTGTTTTCCTTTTTGGTAGATCATTTCAAATTCATAACCTAACATATTTGTAACCCTTTTTTGTTTTTCTTATGAAGGTAATCATTGTTCCAAGAAGTACTTAAGACTATCATGATTTGTTCTTACTTTGAAGTGTCTTCCTATTAGGTAAGGGCACCATTTCTTAATTGCATGTAGTATGGCCAACATTTCCTTTTCATAAATTGATTTGAACAAGTTTTTATTCTTTAAGTTAGAAAATTTCAAAGGCAAGGGGCCTTCCTTCTTGCATTAAACCTACATCAATTCCATTCCCCGAGGCATCACATTCCACAATAATGGTTTTTGTGAAGTTAGGTGTGGCAAATATAGGAGTTGTACACACAGTCCCTTTAATTTTTTCAAAATATTTGGTTGCTTCTTGAGTCCAAGAGAATGCCTCCTTTTTCAATAAACTTGTTAGAGGTGCCTCTATTTGACCATAGTTCTTGACAAACTTGCGGTAGTAGCATGCCAATCCTAAGAATCCTCTAAGACTCTTCAAGGTTTTAGGAATTGGCCATTCCATTATAGCCTTAATTTTTTGAGGGTCCACTTTGACACCTTCGTGAGACACAATATGAACCAAATATTCCACCTGAAGCTTAAAGGCACACTTATAAGGATTGGCATATTGTTGGTTCTCCTCCAATAGTTTCAAGACCTTTCCAACATGTTGTATATTCTCTTCCAAAGATTTTATATAGATTAGTATATCATCAAAAAGTACTAACACGAGTTTTCTAAGGAATGGTTTAAAAATAGAATTCATTAAGCTTTGAAATGTGGAAGCTGCATTGAATGTGCATTGGTAAGGCCAAATGGCATCACAAAAAATTCATAACGACTTTGATTTGTTTTGAATATTGTGAGTCAGAATGTGTTCTTTCTTCATTATGTTATGATGACATCTCGAATGAATATCCAACTTGGTAAAGAAAATTGCCCCCTGAAATTAATCTAATAATTCATCGATGACATGAATATGAAACTTATCTTTAATGGTAATCTTATTGAGATATCTGTAATATGAACACATACACCATGAACCTTCCTTTTTGTGAACCATTGCCATTGGTGCAGAGAAAACACTCTGTATAGGTTGAATGATGCTTGCATCTAACATTTCTTAAGCCATATTTTCAATCTCACTCTTTTGTGCATATGGGTATCGGTAGGGTCTTATGTTGGGTGGTACACTTACTGGTTGCAAGTGAATAACACGATCATGATCTCGAGTAGGTGGAATACCTTTAAGCATCTCTCCAAATACCTTGGAATTATTGCTAATAACATGTTGGAGATCCACTGGTATAGAGGGTTTATATGCTTGAACATCTAAAAGTCATAATTATGCAATTACTCAATGTCCCTTTTCTGTAAATTTTGTCACGCTGTTATAGGTTATCACTTTAGAGGGTTTCCCTAGAATAAATCTGAGTTCAATTTCCTTTCCTTCCGAAGAGAATCTAATGAAAATTTCTAAAAAATTAAGAGCCAATGTTCCCAATGATTGTAGCCATTGAACCCCTAGTACAACATCAACACCACCCATTTGGATTGCAATCATTGGACTATCCAATAAATACTCCCCCATAGTAACATTAATACTATGACACTTCCCTGAACAATTTATGGTACCTCCATTTGAAATCATTACTTGAAATTTTGGTGCTGGATATACAAAGCAATTGAGAAGTTTGGATAATTTGCAATCAATGAAGTTATGGGTACTACAAGAATCAATCAACATTGTTACATTTTTCCTTTTTATATATGATTCCTTCTATACTGAGAGTTTGAGGATTTCTAATGATGGCCAATGTGTGGTAAGATATGGTTGGAGTAATATCTTCTAGATATACCTCTTGAGACTGTTTCGGTACTGGATCATCTTCCTCTTAACAATCTACGTACAATACTTTCTTTTCACTACACTTATGCCCCTTACTGCACTTACCATCACAATTAAACATAGTGTCTTTGCTCTTCTCTCCTCCACTTTTTGAGGTGTCAACCTTGTAGTTTGACTATGGTTGGGGAAGGAATCGTTTCCCTTTATATAGGTGTTATTAGAATCCCTTCTAGTAGCCATATTTTTTCTTTCAACTTTCCTTGTCCAACTAAAATCATTCTCTAATGATTAGGTTCAAAGATGCATACCTCATGTTGAATGTTTTCCTTTAGAATTCCCACAAAGATAGCAAATTATCCTCTGGAATTTTCTTCACTCTAAGACTCAACTTCTGAAATTGCTTAATGTGATATGTACCTAGACCTTTTTGATAGAGATTTATCAATTTTCTAAAGAAGGTGTTGCTCTTAATATCCCCATAATATGCTATAATTTCATCTGTAAATATAGAACAAAAGACAATAGAGTCCCTTTTATAGTCAGAAAACCATTGGTACCATACAAATTGACCAAGTTCTAATTACAAGGATGCAATAATGATCTTTTGTAAAGTTAGCACTTGGTATAGATAAAATAATTGCTCCATCTGGAATATCTATGTTATTGGATCATTGCCATCGAACTTTGTCATATCAATCCCGGGAAAGAAGTAGTTCCTTGGTCTTAAGTTGAACCCTTGATGATGTGATGAATGATAAAATGTTGGGGACTCAAAACTCTTGTGACAAATCCCTTTTTTCCACCTTATCCTCTTCTTGAGGATCTAAATTATTAAGAGAGAGATGTGTCATCTCGTTTTGAACTACCCCCTTCATAAATTCAAGGTTCTTTTGGATATCCTGTTGGAATGTTTGGATTTCATCCCTATTTACCATATTAATGATGTCCACCTTTCTTATCATTGTATTTTCTATGTTCTCTACTCTTTCAGTAAGATTGAACAACCCAAATTCTACATCATCATGATCATCTCATGTCATGAATGATCCTTTAGGAGGTTTATTGGATACATTAATGTTTGCCCCACCTATTGCGATTTGATCCCATTGATATTTAATATAATTCTTCTCGATTTACTCTTTATCACACCTTTTCAATCACCCAAATAGATATTCCAATCAAAAGTTATGCAAGTTTCAAGTTAACATACATTTAAAAACCCTAGTTTGTAGGTTGTCATGCTAGCTGAATTTGCTCCTAAATTATCTTTGGAGTTTCGACCCCTCCGAGTCTGGAAGTTTTTCTTGTAATAACATGCTATGTATTTTCTACAATTCCATAGGTTTGACCCAATTCTGATGCACCAAGAGAGAGTTATGGTAACTTTACCAAAACTTTTTATTTTTGTACCAAAACTTGTTATTTTTGTCCTTTTCAAGAAAGCAAACTTGTATGGATTGACACCTATCTAATTTTCCTTCCCTACTTCAATTTTTTTTACCACAAAAATTATGGTTTTTCTCCCTTCTATATCAATAGGTGGCACTCAATTTGTATCTCTCAAGCTTCATATATAATAGTTTTACCCAAAATGCATGTTTGAGGCTAGTTTTTGGGCTAGTAAAAAAGCCTAACCTCCACAGACTATAACTACAAACTTATATGAATCATGACCTGAAATTTTCACCATAGATACTTCACTATGTTCCATGAGGTACCCATACATTTTTCTATTTGAGACATCCCCTTTTTTTTTATAGTGAAAATGGCTCTGATACCAAATGTTATGCAACAAATTCCCAAAATAACATAAAAATATAAAGAAAGAGTAACCTAATCCCTGGAGAATGAAATAAATATATGAATAAGAAGCCTCTTCAAAGGGGAAATATCCTCATACAATGTATCAAATGCACAAAACAATATGATATGATCCTAAAACTAGGTCTCCTTGGTATATATATAGGAGACAAAGGGTACAATTACAATTCTAGCTGACCATACAATTACAATTAAGGTCCTAGTTGACTGATAAAGACAATACTAATATAATAATACAAATGTATCGTCATAAACAAAGGCCCTCAATTCTTAAATTGAAAGTGATGCTAAATTTTTGGGGATGCATACTAAGTTATGCCAAACCAACACAATGGAAGACTTTATTACTTTTGTGAGCGATTGACAATCATAATAGAAGGTATGACTAATCTATTTTTCAAGGAGTTTTTATTTGTTCCCTCAAGGAGGATATCAAAGCATAAATTGAGATTTATTATCTAGTTACTTAGCTGCAAGCCACTTTGCTAGCTAAGTGCACACAAGTTCTGGAAACTACCCATCCCAAACACCCTAATTGTGTTCCATGACCATTCCCTCCTTTTGTACCACCTCCACATCCTTCTTTTCCCCTTATTGATTCATGAAAAAGTGGTAGGACACCACCATCAAGGCATTTTCTATAATTGTGATGAAAAGTTTGTCTACATGCATAAATCTAAGGCATTAAATTAATTTTCTTTGATATGGATCCATATGGAAATTTAGAGGCACTTTAAGATGAGGATATGATTGAGATTAATCCTACAAAGATTATTACCTCTCCTAATAAAATTCCCACTAAGGGGCGTCCTTATGAGGAACCTCAAATTTAAACTCATGTTTTGTTAGGCATTGCAACGCCATCAACCTTGAAGTTGGTAGGATATATCAAGCACAAGAAGGTGTTGCCATAATAAATAATGGTAGTAACCACAATTTCATCCATTGTACAATAGAAAAATAAACTCACTACTATGGTAAGTGTGAAAATTTTAAAGTCCAAATTGGTGACTATTTCTTGAAGTCTAACATGTTTGTTATTGAAATGGGAGGCCGTGATGTCATTTTGGGAGAAGAATGGTTGTGATTTTAGCCATGTTACCATGTATTTCAATATAATATACATGTTCTTTAGTTAGGAGGGATATTGATTCACTCTCAAAGGTCTCCAATCATACTCTCCCAAAATCATTAGCTCTCACCATATGGAAAATATCTTGAAAAAGGCTCATCCAAAATCCAATTCAACTCCATCTAAGTTCTCAATAACCCCCCATAACCAATTCATCTTGATTTACAGTTGGTTTTGGACAAACATCACCAATTATTTAAACCACCCCAAGGTTTGTCCATCACACATGGACGAGATCATGATCATGGAATCCACTAATTCCCAATAGTTAACCACCCAATGTGCACTCTTACAGACATCCTTTTGCACAATTCAAAAATGAAATTGAAAAGATTGTTTAGAAATTGTTGGATGTTGGAATGATGCATAATATGTCCTAGAGTACTAACCCCTAGTCCTTAGTTGTGGTCGCTTCACAGAAATAAGGAAACTGACACATGTGTTTCTCCTTGGTTGTGATGGATTAATTGAAGAAAAAAAGAAACTAGTGCACGTGTCTAAAATTCCACACTCTTAATAAACTAAGATTCAAAGATAAATTTCTAATTCCCATAATTGATGACCTCATTAGATGAGCTTCATGGTAGATTGTTATTCACTAAACTTGATCTCCATTCTGGTTACCACCAAGTTTGAATATAGGAAGTAGATTTTCCTAAGACATCATTCTACACCTGTTGGCCCGGTTTTGCAACCAGGCTTAGTGCTATGGGCACCTGCTAACTAGTAGCAACAGTTTCAAATAGAATTAAACAAGAAACTAAACTAAACAAAACTAATCATGGATCTATGCAAGAATATAAGCAAATAATGATAATATTTTAAAAACAAGAACAAGAAACTATGAAAGAATAAATTTGTATTTGAAAATGGGGCAAGCTAGTGCTTGCAATAGTATTACCTCCAATGGTGAAGGTTGATGTAGAGCAACTCCCAAGATGAGTGGCTCCAATATCCAAGAGGTCTCCTTCTCCAAGGTTGCTTCAATGGCTAAAATGCTCAAGGGAGATTTCAGCAGCATAAGGATGAGATAATGGATGGATGTGAAATGAGGAGCCCCTACCACCTTTTTATAGGTTTTGGTGGTGGAGAATACCATTTGTGGTTTTGTGGAAACCAAATGGTATTGACCAACATGGTTTAGGTACTTTTCCCTCCTTTTTCCTTTTTTGAATAAAATTAATATTTTAATTCCCTTTTTAATATTTTTGGGAATTTGGACCCTTTTTGAGGGTTTTTTATGCTTTTTTAGGAAAAATAATCTTTTTTAATGGAAAAAGGGGTGTACTAAGGTCTTTTGGTGACCTTTTGTTGGTTTCAGAGGCTCAGATGGTGGAAAAGTGGACAAATGGGTCATGTGAATAGGGAAATGAGCTAGTGAGCACTTTTTGGGTGTTAACAGATTGCCCCCTGATGTGTGAGGGCAGGAGCTCATCGTATGGCCGATAGACATCATAGTTCATTTGTCTTTTTCTGGGGTTTTAGGGGAGAGAAGAGACCGGTTGGAGACTGGAGCCACGGCCCTTGGAAACTGCTGAAACTGAAGGTTTCCAACATATGTAGGGACTCAAAGACTATGAGTCATCTCTGAGAAATAATGTAACTGTATACTCAAGGGAGTATGAAACTGGGGTACATCTGAATACTGTCGCCATGCACAACTCGGATATCTATAGAAAAAGTGTAACTGGTGTTATCCATAGGAAGACTCTCAAATGTGGAGGAGTCAGGAGGTATCCGGGGTCTTCGACTAATAAGTGAAACGGACGAATACCCTGTGCGAGTCTCAGCGATGCGATCAAGGTGTTGAAGTCGAGCATGTGAGAAACAATCATTTGGAGAGGCACTGAAGTTTCCTCTCGAAATGATTCGTAGGCACTCATCATAAATGGTGATGAGTCCAAGACACAGGGACCTCGAGGTCTATCCTCTGGAATAAATGTGGTTGTCGTCGACAGAGGGAGACCAGCAACTAACAAGGCAATGATGTTTCCTTGATAGGAGCGCGAGGTGTAGCACAGAAGTGTGGTAGTACTGATGGTAGGACTGACATACTTGTGGGGATGGGAAATAACTGGGTCAAAAAGTGGGTAGACTCAAACTTCCTTTGTTCAGAGCATGATGACATGGTTGACCTGGCAGCGTAGGGAACTGACTTGTAGGTGTGGGGATCATTGCTTTGACTGAATGGTATATATTGACTCTGGGGGGGGAGGACGAGCTGATAGGTGCCGTCGAGGGATTATCAAGGTGACATACTGCAGAATACTCTGAACAAAGGCGACCAAAATGGGTTCAGCTACCTAATGAGTAGATGTGATCTGTTGTGGCGCCAAGAGGCACCATTGATTCCTTCTTCGTAGTTTTAATGAGCTCCAAGAAGGGATAAAAGTGTGCTCTGAAATGGTACAGTCCTGTGGATTTTGTGAGCCCAGGACGGCTCATGCTCATGGTTGCTTTCATGTTTAGAGAGTCTGAAAACGGTAAGTGGACTCTGTTGGTGTTTCTTTTTCGTAAGTTTAGTCTCCAAGGCCCGAAAAAGCATAAAATGATGCGGATGGAGAACTCTTCTAGCCGATGTGACTAGAGTATACCTTTTTCGTAATTAGTCTACAAGGTCCGGAAAAGGGGTAAACTTATACCAGGTAGACGCCCTTTCAGATACGTTTAGCGAGCATGAAAGGAAGCAAGATTGCTCGGCGATCTTTTCATTGTTTTAGGAGTCAGAAAAGAGCTTAACAGAAACTCCCTGAGTGCCTTTTTCGTAAAAAGGGATTGCTCGGCCCGAAAAAGGGGTAAAATTATACCGAACAAACATGGATTGATGAGGTCGAGAAAAGGTTTCAAGCATCGTCATCAGTGCGGAAAACTGGTTCCGGTGACATAAGGATTGTCGAAAATGGAGAACGGCCGATGTGGCACGCAAACCGAGGCTATGTGGCGGGCATGGAAAAAATGCCCGAAAACTCTAAAGGTGAGAGCGAGAAATGATCTCAAGCATCATCACGGGCGCGGAAAACTGAATCCGACGATATAAGGCATGTCGAAAACGGAGAACGATCGATGTGGCACGCAAACCGAGGTGACGAGGGGGCGTGGAAAAAATGCCCGAAAAATCTAAAGTTGAGAGCGAGAAATGATCTCAAGCATCATCACGAGCGCGAAAAACTGAATCCGACAATATAAGGCACGTCAAAAACGGAGAACGGCCGATGTGGCACGCAAACCGAGGTGACGAGGGGGCATGGAAAAAATGCCCTGACAATCGGGACGTGACAGCGAGAAATGATCTCAAGCATCGTCCTCAGTGCGGAAAACTGGATCCGGTGACATATGGCATGTCCAAAACGGAGAACGACCGATGTGGCACGCAAACCGAGGCCACAAGAGAGGCCAAAAAATGGTCAAAAAATGGACCCCGTGAAAACGGGAAAAGGAAGGAACCTGCTTGAAGTTCTCGCTGTGCTGATTCCAATGGTACCAACGGTTTGAGAAATGGACTTCGTATGATACCGCAATGGTTGTTGGAAAATTGGTGGAATTCCTATAAATAGGGCGTGGGGCCCAAATGACTTGTCATTGTTACGTGCGAGTTTGATAGAGCTGTCAGAGCCATTTCTCGATTTCCGGGAGATTTCACCGTTGGTTTTCGATTTAGCGAGTTGCAGGTAACTCTATTAGCCTTAGCCTTGTTAATTATGTCTTTTTTGTTTGGCGGCGGGACCCCGAAGGCCGCGATGGACTGCGCGACTGTCAGGCTAAAAATCGCGAGGCGAAAGTCGTGCACGGAAGCTGAAAAATGAACTCGAAAATGAAGAATTCCGGGCTGTTAATGGCAATAGATGAGGCTAAAACTTAGAGCAGCAATGGATCTGCTGTCTAAGATGGCAGATCTATGGATCTAAAGGTTAAAAACTAATAAAAAACTAAGATTAAAAGCAAAACTAGAGATCTATTGTTCAAAACCCAGCGGAGTCGCCAAAAAACTGTTGGCCCGGTTTTGCAACCAGGCTTAGTGCTATGGGCACCTACTAACTAGTAGCAGCAGTTTCAAATAGAATTAAACAAGAAACTAAACTAAACAAAACTAATCATGGATCTATGCAAGAATATAAGCAAATAATGATAATATTTTAAAAACAAGAACAAGAAACTATGAAAGAATAAATTTGTATTTGAAAATGGGGCAAGCTAGTGCTTGCAATAGTATTACCTCCAATGGTGAAGGTTGATGTAGAGCAACTCCCAAGATGAGTGGCTCCAAGCTCCAAGAGGTCTCCTTCTCCAAGGTTGCTTCAATGGCTAAAATGCTCAAGGGAGATTTCAGCAGCATAAGGATGAGATAATGGATGGATGTGAAATGAGGAGCCCCTACCACCTTTTTATAGGTTTTGGTGGTGGGGAATACCATTTGTGGTTTTGTGGAAACCAAATGGTATTGACCAACATGGTTTAGGTACTTTTCCCTCCTTTTTCCTTTTTTGAATAAAATTAATATTTTAATTCCCTTTTTAATATTTTTGGGAATTTGGACCCTTTTTGAGGGTTTTTTATGTTTTTTTAGGAAAAATAATCTTTTTTAATGGAAAAAGGGGTGTACTAAGGTCTTTTGGTGACCTTTTGTTGGTTTCAGAGGCTCAGATGGTGGAAAAGTGGACAAATGGGTCATGTGAATAGGGAAATGAGCTAGTGAGCACTTTTTGGGTGTTAACAACACCTATGTCGAAGGACATTATGAATTTTAGGTGATGCCTTTTGGTATTTGTAGTGATCATTTCACTTTTCATAACCTCACAAACAATCCCTTTCGTACCTTTATACACATCTTTGTTCCCATATTCTATGATAGCATTTTTATAAACTTGAGAGAAACATGTAGCACATGCGGATTAAGCCTTACAATTACTCCATAAAAAATACTTGTTCATCAAACTTTCCAAACACACTTTTGGCACAACTAAAGTGGAATATTTGGGTCACATTGTGAGTTAGGAATAGGTTTGAGTTGACCCTAAGAAATTGAGGAAATGAAACATTAGTCCTGCCTAAAGATACTCAAACATTTGCAAGGTTTCCTCGGCTTTATTGGTTACTGCAACTTTTTTCTATAGGAATCTTGTAGAAATGCAACCCCATTAACATTCTTTCTAAAAACAAATGGTTTTGTATGGAATCATGTAGTCAATCATGCCTCTTATTCCTTAATTAAGTTATGTGTACTACCCATATTTTTGAATATTGAACTTCACTAAGAATTTCATCTTAGAATGTGATTCCTCTAGAAAATGTTTTGGGACAGTGTTGACACAAGAGGGGTGCCTATTGGAATTCACTAGTAAACAATCATGTGATTAAATCTTTGAAAATTCTACATATGAAAAATAAATAATGGCCATCCACATAGTAGATATATGTTTCCCTTACCTAACTAGGTAGCAATTTCAAATTAAGGCAAAGCATTGTAGCTTGAAGTGATTTTTGGAAATTTGTCTTCATTGTAGAAAAAGTGGTTCACTGAGATGTTAGGCTATAATGATGATATCATCTACCAACATGGAAAGGAGGATATGGTTCTTGATGCACTATCTCAAAAAAATGAGGAGAAATCCTTATTTTCCTTATCCTTACCACTTCTAGATTGATTGCAGAGGTACACCATGAATGGATTTCTAATTCCAAGTTTGTACAATTCCTCCAATAGCTACAAGAGGACCTAAACCACCCTATATGTTATCCTTGATAGCATGACACATTAAGGTATAAAGGGTATATCCTTTTGGTGCATAATTGTACTTTAAAATCATGGGTGTTTAGAAAAATTTTATTCGTCTCTTATGATAGGTCACTTTGGATTTTAGAAAACATACAAACATGTTAAGCCTTTATTATTATGGACATATATTATAGATAAATTTGACATATATTATAGATAAATTTGGTCACTCATGACCTTTAGATATTGACAGAGCCTTTATTACATCATTTTCAATTGTTTTGACCCTCCCATGCCTTAATATAGAGTATGCTTCACTCTGATCACAACATGCCTTGAATAAAATCATGTGAAGTTCATAGGTTGCTAATTAGGAATATGTGAACACATTCAAAATGGCCTTAACAAATATAAAACATGTGAAATATATAGGCTTTGAATGGAGGAAGCGAAGCCTTTGTACACCTATGTATCCTAGATCTCAAGCCCCATTGAATTGAACCAACTCACAAGTATATAAATAGAGGGTTCATGGGTGGAGAAGGCTCATGAAGCATCCAACAACATGCCCTTATGATGTAGGAATAGTTTGAACTAGGCATCCCTTATTGTATTCCTCTTAAGAGAAAACCTTTTTTTCTCCATGTTTGAAATGGATTCCCTTAGGGTTCATTGAGCCACTCCTTGTCTCCCTTAATTTGGTAAAATCATATTCCTTTTTCATTTGGGAGTTTGAACTGTGACAGAGACCGATGGAAGCTAAAACTGGGTAAATAAGTTTTTCCATCAAGATCAGGTATTGTATGTTTTGCATTTTATTCATCGAAATTATCAATATATAATTGATACACATTATATCAATTAGCTTAATTCTCTTGGTTTCATTTAATCTTTATGAAATGATTGTAAAGGAATGAGAAATGTGTTTTAGTTTTATTCTGTGTAGGTGTTGAACTAAGTGCTATAGTTCAAACTTCATATCAATGCACTAATAATCAAGACTAAGAGTTGGATTTCTATCATACATGCATTCTTCTTCCTTTTCCTTCATTATAGTATAAAACATTAGCTTGTACAATTATTTCTTGAATATATAACTTATGTTTGCCAATGAGACCCTGGTCCTCTCACTGGGGACCTATATATACTTACCACTAAAAATTATGCCTATTGCTAATTCCACTAGGGAGGGATCCTTTAAATTCTTCCTTTTATTGGGTTAATCCTCTCCTAATTTATACTATTTTAGTCTATTTATTTGCATTAAGGATCTCTCAATGCACTTCCTTTCAACATTATAAACATAAAGTGTTTTTGAGTTTCAATCTTGGTTTTTATTTTTTCCTTCTTTTCTTTTTTATTGTCTTTTTTATTGTGACTTCCTTCAGTGAGAGTCGTGAATACTCATAGGTTGCACTTATGCAACTCATATACACTTTCTAAAACTCATACAATTCACTTTAGCAAGACATGAGCATCCCACATGTTTCACTTTAGCAACACACGAGCATCCCACAAGTTTCCAATTAGGCACCCACTACAATGCCTATAGAGTGCATAATGTTTTTAAAGCCTATGAATCCAGAACTAAGATTCATGGCTCTTCAATGGATTTTAATGGTAACTTATGTTTTATATTTGGGAAGTACTATAGACCATAGTTTGGTTGTTTTTATCATCTTTGGTTTCATTGGTAAAGAGATTTGAATGTTTCTTGGAAAATGAAATAAGTTTTCCTTTTTATAGGTAGTCTAAGTTGGATGTTAAAATTAACATTTCTAATTTTCATTTTCAATAGATTGCATTGCATATAAATATTAGTGATATTGCATACATTTGAAAAATATAAAATATTGTTTTTATATCTTGATTTGAAATCAAAAGAAAATAATGATGTTTCATCTTAAAGAAATTATGTGGGTGAGTTACATTGTTTCAAAACAAGTTTTCTATTTCACATTTTTTTTCCAGTGATTTCATCAATAACATCATTAGTCTTTCATTTTGTGTTTTCCATTTCACATTCTTTATTTTTTTTAGTGATTTCATCCATAACATCATTAGGCTTTCATTTTGTACCCTCTTGAGTAAATAAATTCCCTAAAATCAATGCTTAATTAAAAATAACTAAACCCTTTTTCTTTGTTAGAAAAACTAATAGTAGCTTAGGTATAAGGCCTTGATTGTAGTATTGGAGAACAAATTCTCCAAGTCCATACAATTAAACTAGATATTGGGTAAAGAGTGAAAAAGTGCTTTACTAGCAAGCAATACTTATTGGGAAAACGTCTCCCACACAAGCATCAAGCACTAGGCTAAATTTGGTCTGGTGTTGAGATTAATACCCTAACACCTTTTAATTGGGAAAATGCATAATATGAGACTTCAGTTAAGTTGGCATGTTACTCAGAGTGATGTTTTATTGCAAGAAAATCATTAAGTCTTATATATACCTACCTATCATAGAATCCTAGTCCACAATTGTTATTCTTGGTTATCAATTGTGGATAGGCACCCTCAATGGATTTTCCTAGTTTTTGTGTATGTCACTACAAGTGGGAAGTGCTTATGGTACTTGACACAGATAGAGAAATGTGTCATAGCCCTCCTGAATATTTCCTTCTTTGCGCAGGGGATTGCACCTTGGGTGGTTACTTCAAGTGCTTACTATAACTACTTCTTACACCATTGTTGTTTGGACTTTTCCCCTCATCATCTGAAACTGACCTCTGAATGGCCCATTTTTTGCTTATTACTAGTTGGACCCCATGATTTAATCAGCTCAGGATAACTTTCAGAGGAATGTGCTTGATTGGATGTTGTCTTTTAGAAATTATTTTGTAGGATTTTACTTATTGTTGTCACACTTATATGGTGTAATGTACCTATGGAGGTACCAAAATGGATAATGTAATTACATTGCATATCAAATATCTTTTGATATAATGCCTATATTTTTGTCAAACTAATGCTAGTAGATGGATAAGATGGATAATGGCCATGGAATTTCATAATTGTCGTGAAAATAGAGATTTCGAGGGATACTGATGGAGTTATGATAATTTCAAATTTGTTTCCTTAAAAGCCTAGTTGCATAAGGAATATCCATTGAAAAGTATGTGATTTTCTTCAAAACCCTAGTTTTGTTTGCAGGTTTTATTCCAAGCAAGATGTTGTTTATATAAATAGTCCTAATATTGAAGAATACATAAAATATCACAAGTCAAAAGAGGTTTCAATCCTTTCGAAGAGTGATATATTATTACATGCAAGCGATAATGCTCTCATAAGGCGGAAGTCACCAACTTTGATAAGATATTGGGAATTTCTAATGAAGAATATGAGAAAGTATTTTTAGACAGTTGGTCTCATGTTCTAAACTATGATAAATAAAACAATAAAGGGTTTATTTTTATGTGACAACTTTCTATTACAGGTTCATGGATGTATTCAACAAGAAAATGTTTTTACTTCTATAAAATCTAGTAGCAAGCATAATTCCATAAATGTTAACTTGGATAAAATATTGCAAGTCCCTGCAAATCATATTCAAAGAACACATATTAAGGATAAGAATGTTCAAATTTTTAAATATTTGAATATTCCCATGGATAAACATGTGTTGCATTCATATTTTCATGCTATAGATATGGATGTTGTGGATATTATTTTGGGATATCCTTGGATAGACTTAGTTGGTACAATTAATATTAATGTGCAAAAGAAGTTTATGAAGCTTTGGTATAAGAAAAATAAAATCACATTGCATGATATTTATCTTACTAAACAAGAAAGGAAACCAATATAGAGGCACATAGATAACTACAATCAATGCATGGAGATATCATAGTAGAAAATGGACAACACATAACCAAAGGAACAACCATAATCAATCTTGAGGTGGAAAGGATGTAGTTGGACACCATGCCCACATTTTACTAGGATGGATGGATGCTCATGCTTGGTACCGATTGACTACATTTCTTACTAGATCCTATCATATGTCCTCCTCCCATGTTTTGAGGATGAAACATGTGACGTGGGATGGAATCTAATGTACCTAGGGAGGTAACCGAGGGGCTAATGCATACATGTAATGTGGCCATAATCATGGAATATGATGATAGTTGGTGGGTAATAAATAGGCCCACTCGGAAGTTTGATGAAAATGCAATAATAAGGGGTAGTTTCCATAGACCCCTAGGAATACTCATGAGAAAGTGTAAATATACATGAGTATCATTGTATTGGATATGTTGGATGTTAGTTGTACTATTTTTTTAGCAAACATGGCTTGTGGAGTGATTCATTCCATAAAGAGTATTTGATGGTATTAGCCTACCCTAAGGGTTCTTTCTATATCCCAGTGTTATTTTTGTTGTGGATGAATTTTAGTTATTTCTTAAGGGTTCTATATCATTTGCGATTTAATTTTTGGGTTAAGGATCACTAAATATGGCTATAGGTTCTATTTTGATTGTATGAGATTAATAGTTTTTTGACATAGTTCTAGCTTTTCAAAGTGGTAGACTAGTCCTCTTACTAGTCTAGGGGAATCCAAGGTCATCCTCTTGGGTACACAAGGCTGCCTCTAGTGAGGTATATACTCGATGTTCATGATCACTTTAGGGGCGAGGAAGAAGAAGAAGTGCATATTGATTTGAATAGTCCCGTAAGGGACAAATATTAGGTAAATGTTTCATTTGGAGATGAAGGAAATGATGTTTTTTCAAGAGGATTTAATAGTGAAATCCCATAGAGGTAGAAATGTATCCATAGGTATGTCAGTTGTTGGGGTCAATCCCTCTATAAATTTTCTTCTAAGCGGCATAATTGTATCTTCAGGAATATTGTTTGTTATTGAAAGTATTCCTTCTATTGGACTACCCTTGATGAGAGGAAACAATTCTAGTCCTGGAGTTTGTTTTTGGGGAAACAACATTCCTAGTTCTAGGTTCTCCATAAGAAGTGGGAGCATTCCTAGTTCTAGAATTCCTATCAGGAATACAATTGAACCTAGTTTTGAAATTTTGTTCATCGAAGGAGTTACTCATAACACATATTATCATATCAATATAGGGCCTATCACTTGTGGTGTAATAATTTTGTAGGGGGAAATAATATAGGAGACAATGTGTTATACAGTGGTGTATTAGGTCATTCCTTGGGTAACCCTAGTTCTATTCTTATGTATCTGTTGCCATTTTTGGAAACCCTTAATTTGTTATATGATAAATGACTTGATTAACCATCACCCTTCATGGAAAACCATCCCCACGAAGCTACTTTTATATATTCTAAATTTTAAAGCCAGGTATGGAGAAGACATGTCTACTCATGTCATGACATTCCATCTATGGAGTTCTCAAAATTCCCAATGGAAAATAGAGTGACATAAACAACTTTTCTAGCAAACCATGACAAGAATTGCAACTAAATGGTATATTGAGTTACCGCATGCATCTCATAAATATTTCTTATATTTGGTGTTGGTGTTCTTAACTAACTTCTACTTTCACATATGATATTGGTAATGAGCTCTTAACATCCTTACAAATTAACACTTTCACTTGCATATTTGATCATATACATGAGTGGAGGAGGCGGCGGCGGCGGATATTGATCAAAGTTGAGATACTGTATAAAATCCTAGCCAATTGATTTGTGAAATATTTGTTTCCAAGTAATGCCAAGGATGTAACATTCTAATTAACAATCACTAAGGAGCAAGTCAGTATTAAGGAAAAAAAGTTGGACTTAATTTATTCCCAATATTAGATGTTATATGAAATTTTATATAACACCCCATACATAGAAGTTGACATCAAATCCTCATGCTAGTGGTGTTAGAGGATCCATTATAAATGTAGTGGTCCCTAAGGATACAAGTTATCTGGGGTAGATGTCATCTATAATAATGATCCAGTGACCACATCTTATGCTTAGTCTACCTACATTCATGTCTAAATGTCTAAATTCAATATGGTTCAATCTATGAACTAGAAAGACAACCAACAATATGAGGGCAATAAAAAGAAGAGCAATAAAAAGGAAGAAAAGGGAATTGTACAACAAATGATGGTACAAATACTAATGTGGGTAGGGGAAGGGGAAGAGGAATGTTAAATTTCCTTTCGATTTATCGAAGGATGATCATCTTACCCATTAGTTCCCAAAAATGGAGGATACTATGAGATGGGTCACTCAACATAATGCACATTAGCCACAACATGCTATTCTTCAAAACATGTTTCTTCCCCGACAACAACAATTGGTTGTTACTAAGCTAACATATTTATGTGTAACTATGATGTTAATATTTAGACTTGACTCCTTGAGCTCATAATTATGATGCTCTAGAGGTTGGATTGTAAAAATGAAAGCTCCATTGTCATCATCAAATCACCCTCTATAAATAAAGAATCCATGGATGGAAGTAACATGGTGCCTTCTCAAGGTATTATTGCAAAGGTTTACACATAACCTAGATGCCAAAGCGACTCAAAACTATAACATAATAGAAGATTTATCTTAGGCCCCATGCACGATGTCTACCCTAGAGGTCCTTTATAGTTACCCTCTGTAGAAGAAAAACATTTTTGAATTCCATTGCAAGATTAATCCTTTTGACACTAGATTGATTACTTTTGATCACAACAAAGCACTGTGTGGGCTCCCTCACCATGTCACCTTCTAGGTCAAAATATCTTGTCACAACATGATATTTTTAGATGTGTGGTTAATGAGGGGGCTTCCACATATGTCATGTTATTATAAATCTAGAGGACTTTAGGTTCTCTTGAGATCACACCCTTTGTTGCTTTTTTGAAAGATTTTGATGAGCAATATTTCAAGTTGCACATAATCATTTTGGCTCTTCGAATAGGGTTATGAGGCAAAATCATCTCAATAGAAGTGGAAGTACTTGACTCTCTTCTTGACTATAATGTTCTTTTGGGATGGAGCTATAATATGTATGAGATGAATGAAGTCATGTCTTCACCATTTTGAATAATCAAGTTCTCTCATTAGGGAAAAAAATTAACGATTCACCAACTACTTTATTGTGTACTTGATCTTATTACTAAATGTAGGATGAATGCTCCATTGATGGATGGTTCGTTTGTGTCATTTGAGAATGTAGGATGTAGGTGGTGGGTTGTCAAAGGAATCATCTTTGATAACCATCTTAAATTCCCTATACCTATGAAATATATAACCTCATTTACCATATACGTGATGTTTTCAGTTGTTGCTAAGTCTTTTTGTTCCTTTCAAACCCCATGTTTTTAGAGAGAACTCTATGCTTATGTGCTCAATTCCCTTCCAACTTTCTTATTTTGAGGAGGACCAAGGATTTGTGTTAGGATCTTCAACTTTTGAGTTAGAGACTAGATATATTGGCTCTATGATTCCATTGTATGAGGTCAAAGTTTCTCATCAATCTATTCAGATGGCCACCTCAAATCATGATCACAATCTTTTTCCTCAAGAGAAGTATGATCAATTTACTTTGCTCGTGTGGGCCTTCAACCCCCTTAATTTGAATTACTTTTTGGAAATTGTATTGCTTTCTAATGAGGTTATTCTAAAGGGAATGACCAAAATGGAAAGGCCATGGGATGATATACACCATCACTCATACTTTCTCCTCGGACTAGATTAATTAAATGTTAGAGTTGGAAGTTTAATGATATGTATTTTTTATGTAGTATAATTTACCAAAAAATGTCATTATCTTTCTCAGTATCACATCATCATTGTATGTGGTCATGCTTTTATTTCTTATTCTACCTTTAGAAAAATATTGTATGTAAAAGGCACTGGATGGGAGAAAAATAGCTCCATAGTTATACAGGGATTTGAACTTGTGACCTTCCATTTACAACTTCTCATCTCAATTACTCATTACCAATTGCTCTACCCCATGAGTTCTCATTATCTAAGTTGTTTCCCATTTAAATCATTGTTTTGTATCCCACTTATATCATGATCAAATCTATGTTTATATATGAACTTATGTAATAACTAAGTTAAATCTATTATGCTAAGCTATATATTTGTAAATACCTATTTTTAGATTAAATATTTTGAATAAGTTAAGGGTGGTTCCATTTTTAAGTCCAAAATTTGGGTCATTCCCAGTAAACTCATAAGACCTCTTGTAATCTTAAATATTCTATTTTTCTACATTTTTCGATTATATTTTCTAGTTTGTTTTGTTCACTTTAAAGAAATCTCAACCAATATATTAGTTGTGGAAATTGCATAATATGCATGCCATAGGGGTATTTGAGGGTGTTGAATATATTTACACATTCAAAAACACAATTTAAACCCTTCCAAATTTGGATTTTACCAATTTTTGTTTTACGGGAATGTCCAAAACTTAGAATAAATAAAATAGTTCAATTTATTCTAAGTTTTGGACTTTCTTGTGGTTTTTGGGGGTAGTTTCTTTTGGTAAAATCCAAATTTGGTGGTTTTTGGGGGTAATTTCTTTTGGTAAAATCCAAATTTAGAAACGTTTAAATTGTGTTTTTGAATGCACAAATGAATTCAACACCCTCAAATACAACCAAAAAATATACCAAAAAAAAAAAAAACATAAAATATTTAAACTGCTCATTTTTTTTAATAAGTCAACTTTTTAAATCTCTTTTGTTAATTTAAAGACTTTTAGTTCACACGTATTATATTCTTCCATTGTCGTCATCTAAAACTTGCATTGGAGCAAAACTAGGAGGTTGAAATTATATACACAAATAAATGTATTTAAATTATTTGCATTTATAATTAAATTAAATAATTACATTTATTTAATCTATAATATTTATAATATAATTTTTTCTAACTTTTTAGTTTTCCAAGATTATAGTGAATTAAGAAAATTTCTCAAATTTTTTAAGCATAGGAATAACATTTTAAAGCAAATCAAATAATTTCATTTTTCCACTCTTCTTCAAGTTCAGTAGACCAAAATTTAGTGTAGAAAATGTTAATCATCATCATCATCAATTTAATGAACATGTAATTAAAGTAATTTGAAATAAAAATTATAATCTCATATATTTTGAAAATATTTTAAATAAAAAATTTATTATAAAAAATATTAAAATCTCAAATTAAGATAAAAATTCAATTATATGATAAAAAAATTATTTACATTGATAAAAACAATTATATCTTTAAAAGTAATATTAAATAATAATGATAAACATCATAATTAAACCTAAAAATATATGAAAAAAAAAACTTAAAACTCATTTTTTTTAATAAATTAACTTTTTAAATCTCTTTTATTAATTTAAAAATCTTTAGTAAAACTCATTTTTTTTTAATAAATTGACTTTTTAAATCTCTTTTATTAATTTAAAAATATCTACTTGACCAAACATGTGGTCATCTAAGACTTAGATTCCACTTTGCAAGTAGGCTGTGAGCTTTGGAGCAAAACTAGGAGGTTGAAATTATATACACAAATGTAAAAAATTACATTATAATTAAAAATATTATTAAAATTTCACATAAATTTTCTATTATATATAACTAAATAAAAAATATTTAAATTATTTGTATTTATAATTAAATTAAATAATTATATTTATTCAACTTATAATATTTATAAAATAAATATGTAATTAAAGTAATTTCAAATAAAAATTATAATTTCATAAATTTTGAAAATATTTTCAAATACAAATCTTATAATAAAAGAAAATATTCAAATAAGAATCTCAGATTACTTTGATCAAATATTTGATTACCTTGATAAATGCAATTATACCTTTAAATATAATAATTAAAAAATAATAAAATAAAATTATATAAAATTATCTAAAGAATTTAAATTAAAAAATATCTTCACATTATTAAATAAAAATATATGAAACAATGAGCATCAAACACACTTTGCTATCTATTGATATTTATTAAATAGAAATATATTAGCAAAAAACCATAAAACAAGAAGAGGAGTCGGCGGCCTCTCATAGGAATATATTGACAATATAATAAATAATACCTTTTCAATAGGTTCTGGATTGTTAATGGATCTTCTTAATAAAGGTAAAATCCATCCGGGGATGCATTAAACATTATATATAATTATGTAAAAGTATAAATTATTGCTATTTATTTTAAATCTTTCTTTTCTTAATACAAAATTTATTTGATATATGTTAAATAAAATTTAATTAGAAGAAAGCCATTATATATATATATATATCTACTACATATATTTATAAGTAGAAGATGATGGATATGTAGTTTTTTAACCCATCAAATTTATTACACGTTATTTGTTGCTAACATTTTTATTTTAAAGTATGATTGACAAATAGTCCAAAGTCTTCACATAAAGTATGTTGTTTATGAACCCAACAAATAAGGCTCCAAATGATGTGGGTATCAAGTGTGACCACCATAACAACAAAATATTGTATCACTTGGAATGGTTTACATTTTGACATTCCTAAAATATAGGAAGCTTCTCATTCACCACAAATCCAAAGATGTTGATAAATATGGTCATATTTACAACATCCTTTAATAAAGGAGTTAATATGTGTGAATTGAGCATGTGTAGGATTACAAGGGATATGATTATTGTTTAGTTTGATGTATAATTAACTTGAATAGTGGTATCTTGCTAAGGGATCAAGTGATGTTATCCTAGGAGTGCATTCAAACCCTGACCTCTTGAAACTTCACGATAGCAATGATTGAGTTAAGCGATATGGATCTTTGTGATCTAGTGGTCAACAGGGGAAATATAAGCATCATGACACCAACTTTAGGTAATTATGGGGAATATTTGACCATAAATATGACCTCGAGCAATATAATCTAGAATCCATAGTCCATGGGTTATATGACCATCATTTAGAAAAAAAAAATATTGGAAAAACCTTCAAATGTGTGCCACAAGGCACTGTAGTTGGCTTCATAAGGAAGATATTTCAATGGAAAGGGTAGTTCATGCGTGACATGGATACGAACCATCATCAAAGAAGTGTTGTGTTTAGATATTCAAAGTTGTGGATGAATGATATTGACTTGATGGGAAGTCCCTCCAATGTAAAAGTGACCTCAAATGCAGTTGGATTTGGCCATTGAAAAACCTTAGAAGAGCCATAAGATGTGTGACATAAGAAATGATAGTCGACTCCATATTGGAAGGTAAGTTGATGTAAAAATTTTTTCTGTGGCACATGGGCACCACCAAACCTCAAGTTTGGAAGAGCCATTTGACAACACTGGTGAAAAAAGGGGTCATATGGAAGATTAAGAGAGGTGCAAAATGGATGATAGTTGAAGGCTTTTTGGGGAAAAGGGTTGAGCACAATGAATATCATGCTACATATTGCAAGGATGCAAGGCTAAACGAACCCTATGATAGGAAACAAGGAGATAGGATCTAGATTGCAAGGGAACATTTCTTGGAAAACTTGACATAATAAGTTAAGGGTCAGATAACACCTAAAATTTAGTAAGATTTCTATAACAATATTTAGTGTTTTGTGCGTTACAAAGAAGCATAAGGGTAGGATGGAGCTACGATACTCTACTTGACATGATTGATTCAATAAATAATAAGCTATCGATATCAAATCTTCTATTATAGTTTTTTGAGAAAAGCATACAAGAGATTTTCTTGTGTAGCAATTTTAGGGTTAGGTGGAGTCCATCCTAGTGAAGAATTGTGTTTGATGAATTTATGATATTGATCAATAAATTGATATGAATGTAGACCCATAATAGGATACAAGACACCAAGGTATTTTTTAGGGGCGAAAGTCCACCAATTGGCTATTTTTGACCCTTTGTTTGAAAAATAATTTCGCTAATTGGCCATTTTTACTCTTAAAAATAACCTATATGTACATCAAATATGTTTTTTTAAATAATATCTACCAAAAGTTACAATTTTAATAGTAAATTATGTGTTTCTTATCTAATATTCACCTACCTATCTATATGTATGATTTTTCAATCCAAAATAATTGCCTAGAATACTAAACTTAGGTATAGTATCTGAATCTTTAAAAAATACCCTACAAGACACTAGTGTTTGAGGAAATTTCAGGCTACAAGAACAAGAGTTCCCTAATGTAATAGCCCTAATGTTTATGTTTTCTCAGGCAAGATGAAGCATTAAAGGCAACATAAGACTGAAATCGAAGATCAACAGAGATAACGTCTAGAGGCCCTAACAACTATGATTGTGTGCATATGCCACTACATAAGGATTACATGGAGAATTCCAACATATATGTTTCGATCATAGTGATTCGTTCTCAACATGTGATCACATTTCATATTGTTGATGTATATGTAACTTCGGAATGTTTTTCACATATATGTATATTGTATTCCTATAGAGATGGTATTATTCCTCTATAAGGAAGTGTCGTTATTTATATTGTAAGTGTCGTAACTTATACTTGATGGGTTATTAGACCACCTTGTTTGGGGTCGGCCCTGTATAAGTCATGTGGGTCAAAGGGTTATTAGACCACCCTATTGGGGGTCGTCCATGTGGGTCAAAGGGTTATTAGACCACCCTATTGGGGGTTGGCCCAGTCAGCATTATGTTATGTGGTTAAGTTCGAGCCTACATGAGTTAGGTAAAAAGGCAAGTCAAGTCAAGTATAAATAGAGTGCGGGAGGCACTCTATTTACTTACTCACTTCTCACTCATGCACTCAAGGAGGAGTGGCGCACTTATGGAGGAGGAGGATCTGCTTCTAGGTTGTGTCTATCTCTTATGGTTGGTTGTATCATTGCTCTATCTATCTCTGAGGAAGTTATTGGGGTTTTTCACCTTTATGGTTTTCCCCAAGTAAATCTTTGTGTCTCTTGTGTGCTTGCATTATTGTCTCCATGATTGATATGCTATAGATATGCTGTACATGTTGTTCTCTCAGTTAAGATCCTAGATCATATTGAAGTAAATTCTGAAAATTTAACATGGTATCAGAGCTAGCCTGAAAGAAGGCATGATATGGCATGTATGACACTTGTTGCACTTACGATGCTAGGGCTTGATATAGCAAAAACCAGTCATCGTAGCACTTTCGCTATAAATCCGTTTTGGAGAAGTTTTCGGATCTGAAATTGTTACAGGACGAAGATTAAATCTCCAGGTACCTTGTGTCGAAAGGACAACCTCTAATTCGTTGTACTTTGTGATTTATGATCTGTTCAATATAGGGTTCTGCCTCTTCCAGATCTGAGTCAAAATCAGGTGACCTTGGGAAAAAGGTCATAACTTGGGCTAGGAAGCTCCAAATGAAATTTCGTAAAACGTGACAGGTAGTACACAGACTTTACTGTCTCAGAAAAATTTTGCAGAGGCCGAAGTTGAACCAGTGACACGTGGCACTCTGTACAAGTTCGCTCTCCTGTATTATCCCATAAACAGGTCACGTTGCGACACTTGGCATAACTCTCTCTCAGAGAATCCAATTGAGGTCAGACCTGTCAGGATGGAAAGATAACAGGCCGAGATATCTCAGGAAAAGTTTTCAGAGGCCGAATTTGAAACAGTGACACGTGGCACACCGTACAAGTTCGCTCTCCTGTATTATCTCAAAACAGGTCACGTTGCGACATTTGGCATAACTCTCTCTCAGAGAATCCAATTAAGGTCAAACCTGTCAGGATGGAAAGATAACAGGTCAGGCTATCTCAGGAAACTTTTTCAGACCCTGTGGATCGAAAATTCTAGAGTTACACCAGAAACAATCAGGTACATATTTCTGTCAAAACAGAATTATTTTTGAGTACCTTCATTCATGGCTTCCGGAATTTAGGGCTTTGGAGAAAGTTGGAATTTTTGTAATCGGAGACCACGGCTGGATGCTACTCATCAAAATAGAAATTTAGAGACCAAGATCAGAATTTTTGGTTGGGAAGAAGGCCGGGCTTGATCAAACCCTAGTTTGGGACTTTGATCAGAAAAGTGGAAAATTAGGGCTTTTGTAAAAATGGGAATTTTTGAAATCTGTGACCACGGCTAGAAGCTCCTCAAAAAAATAGAAGCTTAGAGCTTTGGTTCAAACCTTTTGATTGGGCAGAAGAGTGGGCTTCATCAAACCCCAGTTTAGGGTCACGTCCAGTGAATAAGGCAAAATTGAGGAGTGAAACTTTGCAGTTTTCAAATTCTAAATATACTAGCTTGATCAGCTCATCAAGGCACATATTTCTATCCTTTCGGAAGTTTGAAATTCAAAGTTTGAATTTTTGGGGTTTCTCTGACAAACCCATATCCAGCTCCAGGTCTAGTTCTTGCAATCAAGTGGATTGGGTTAATCCTAGAAGAAGATGGATTGATTATCTGCATGAGTGAAGAAGTTCCTGTTTCAAAGGGAGATGAGGCTAAGGCCTTACATAAGAAGATTACAAGCGATCTCGACAGGTATGACTCATCGAGGTATGTTTCGATATTTATTCATGATTAAGTTTATGGTATGTTTGTCTTCATGTTATTACGGTTAGTACAATCTTGATTTTAGACTTGTCATATCACCTTAATAAAATTATGAATGCATGATATAAAATATTCATTGGTTAGGGTGTTGACAATTATGATTGTACTAATGCATTATGGTGTTGTATGAGGTTTATGTTGTCTGCTAACATAAAAGGTACACCAAGAAAGACAAATCATGTTCTACTTCAAGAACATATGATCATGGTGACATGAAGACAAGGATTCATCCACTGTCATGGATCACATAGAAGATCTACTTTCGAGGTATGTATAACTTGTTTCTACAATTGTTAACTTATGAGACATGCAGGTTACTAGCACAAGTCACTGAAGAGAACCAAAAGACATTATACGGGTATGTTAGACATAACTAGCTAGCATGCAAATCCATGTATGTTTTTCCTATATCAAGATAGAATCCTACCTTGTGTTAGGATCTTATACTGTTGTTGATAATGATTATTCATGAAGTCATAGGTTTGAATAATCATGGTTGTATGCATATTATGTTTCTTACCATAATTGATGATATGACTAACCAAAAGAATCATGAAGGTATAGGTTCGAATAATCACAGGTTTTATGCATATTATATCTCTTATCTTGATTGATGATTCAACTAAAGAGTCATAGGTTTGAGTAATTATAGGTTTAGACATGTTATGCTTCTTATGATTTGACTAACCATAAGAATCCTACATAAACCTTGAATGATAATGCTTATTATTTCTGTTTGAAATGATCATGACTATACATGCTTGAGATTATTGTGTTTTAATAGTATACTAATGAATGTATGATTTTATATGAGATCACAAGGATAACTCAATCATGATACTAATAAGCATGCATAAGGACCGAGGATGAATATGAGTTGAAGAACAGGTAATACAGGAAGCAAAGATCAAGAGGGAGTACACTCCAGTGGTTTATGAAAGGATGCAGATATTCAGAGGGAGTTGACCATCTCTCTTCATTCCACAACAGAAAGTTGTAGAAGAAGCTACTGCAGATTAGGACTCCAGCAGCTCCTGCAAGAAAGCGAAGACTCAGAGGGAGTCCACCCAATGAACAAACAAAGATAAGTATTTTAATTATCATTTCTTGCATATATGTTTGTTTAAATAAAATTGTTCAATGATGTATATGCTCATGTTCCTAGACTTAGGATATGTATTGTGCATATTAGAATAGTTGCATTGATGAACAATATACTACTAATATACATGGGTAAGTGGCCTATGGCACTGTACAACATTCCATTGCTACTTATCTAGAATGAAACCTCTTTGCTGACATGTTGGGAGTTGTGCACACTCTTAACAATGTTCTGGTAGAGATTGGAAGGCATCTAGAAAGTTATGGGATATGGATAAATGTTGTATTGAAGCATTGGCTAAAATAATTGCATGACTGTATGACATATTTCTTTATGTGTAATAATTTGTTCTGAAAACTATGAGATGTTTCTAATCATGCAATTTAACTTGTTTTGTAGGAAAGACCGTATATCTTCACCTACAAAAGGACTACAACATTTGTTCCAGCAACAAAGATATCTATTGAAAATATTGAAGATATTGAAGTTCCCAGGATCTGGGATGAAGAAATGGAATGCCATGATTCGTCGATCATGAAGAATGATGTTTGGGATGTAATCCCAAGACCTGAAGGGAAGTTTGTTATGACTTCCATATGGATCTATCAAGATAAAGCATGCTGCAGATGGCAGCATAGAGAAATATGAAAGTGATGAAATAGAAGATACACTAGATGGATTTCAAGACAACTTTCTTGAATAGTTGTATGTGGATGACCTGTTTGTAACAAGAGATGATAGATTGATTGCCAACACGCAGCGGAATCTTGCTGCTGAGTTCGAGTTGAAGAACTTGGGGATGATGCACTATTTGTTTTGGCATGGAGGTGTGGCAGAGTGCAGATGGAATCTTCCTTGGACAAGGGAAGTATGTAGTAGAGATCCTGAAGAGGTTCGGGATGATGGACTGCAAGGATATGGCCACACCTATGGCATCGAATCTGAAGCTTCTATGTGATGCTTCATCTGAGCCGGTTGATGTCTCCATGTATCGTCAGATGATTGGGTCCTTGATGTACCTGACGAACACGAGACCAAACATTTGCTTTGCTGTGAACACATTGGGCTAGTTCCTGACGGATCTGAGGAGTGTTCACCTGGTTGCTGTAAAGCATGTTCTAAGGTACCTAAAGGGTACAGTGGATTATGGGCTCAAGTATGAAGAAAATCAAAAGTTTAACCTGCAGGGTTATGTTGATTCAGATTGGGCTGGCAGTGCTGCAGATAGGAAGAGCACATCTGGGTGTTGCTTCGGTATGGGATCAGGTGTGATCTCTTGGTTTAGCAGGAAGCAGTCCTGCGTAGCACTAAGTACAGCTGAGGCTGAGTATGTTGCAGCATGTTCAGCTAGTTGTGAGGCAGTATGGCTACGGAAGCTATTGTCTGAGTTATTTGATCTCCCGTTGGATGCTACTGGTATCTTTTGTGATAACCAGAGTTGTGTGAAGCTGTCCGAGAACCCAGTGTTTCATGACAGGTCGAAACACATAGAGATCAAATATCACTATATCAGGGATATGGTGCAGAGAGGAGCTGTGAAGCTCCTGTATGTTGTGACGGACGAGCAGATTGCAGATGTGCTGACGAAGCCACTAGCCAGGGTGAAGTTCGAGTACTTCAGAGAGAGGCTTGGCGTGCTTCAGATTAAGGATACTTCGAGGAAGAAGTGATGGAAACATTTGCTGAAGCCATTCCAAGCATGTTGGAAGGGGGATCCTTCACATGGCTATGGATGTAAGCGCTGGATGATGAGCATCAGGATGATGTTCTGGTTTCTGCTTAGATATGATCGGTTGGATCATGTGTATGTATTTTGTATGAATGCATCATGTTGGATGCTGGATATGATCAGTTGGATCATTTATATGTATGTACGCATCATGTTGGATGCTGGATATGATCGGTTGGATCATGTGTATGTATTTTGTATGAACGCATCATGTTGGATGCTGTTGGATACATTGTGTGGATCATGTATCTTTGTATGATCAGGTAGATCATGGATGCTGATGGATACATTGTGTGGATCATGTATCTTTGTATGATCATGTAGATCATGTATGTTGATGGGTACATTGTGTGGATCATGTATCTTTGTATGATCAGGTAGATCATGTATGATTGATGGATACATTGTGTGGATCATGTATCTATGTGTGCATCAGATGGATGCATTGTATGATCAGGATGATCATGGATGACGATCTTCTCCAGATGACATGCAACAGGATGTTGCAGTGATGATGATGAGTATCAGATGATACTTTGTGGCCGTGGATCAGGTTGTGCAGGAAAGCATGTAATTTGTGCCCTGGGAGATTTGCAGATGGTCTTTCGAGGTTTTGCCTATGGCATGTAATTTGGTGCCCTGGGACATCTGGCAAATGCTCTTGCGAGGTTTTGCTTGGGAGGACATGTAATTTGTGCCCTGGGAGATCTGCAAATAGTCTTTCGAGGTTTTGCCTATGGCATGTAATTCGGTGCCCTAGGATATCTAGCAGATGCTCTTGCGAGGTTTTGTCCTATGGCATGTAATTTGCTCCTGGGAGATCTGGACAGGATGAAAAAGGCCTCAGATGCTTCAGCCAGGTTTTGCCATGACCACATGTAATTTTCTCCTGGGAGATCTGGACAGGATGAAAAAGGCCTCAGATTCTTCAGCCAGGTTTTGTGGTGAGATCACATGTAATGTGCTCCTGGGAGATCCGACAGGTAGAGCCGTGTGCTTGTAACAGCCCGGGATGCTTCAGCCAGGTTTTGTGATGGGTCACATGTAATGTGCTCCTAGGAGATCCTACAGGTAGAGCTGTGTGCTCGTAATAGCCTGGGATGCTGCAGCCAGGTTTTGTGACGCACGTAATAAGTCCCGAGGATTCCACAGTATGGCCAGTGATGATGAAGACCTGCAGGTGGTGGGCCTACATCCAGTATGAAAAAGGACTGGCTCTGTAGAACTTCCTATGACGAGTAGATTCAGAGATTGATTGAGATAGTAGCAGCAGTGATGATGATGATGACGATGCATCGATGACGAGGATCCAGAGAAGATGACTTGTGCTAGAAGAACTGTGCTGAGAAATACCTTCCTAGTTAAGAGGGAGTGTTGATGTATATGTAACTTCGGAATGTATTTCACATATATGTATATTGTATTCCTATAGAGATGGTATTATTCCTCTATAAGGAAGTGTCGTTATTTATATTGTAAGTGTCGTAACTTATACTTGATGGGTTATTAGACCACCTTGTTTGGGGTCGGACCTATATAAGTCATGTGAGTCAAAGGGTTATTAGACCACCCTATTGGGGGTCGGCCATGTGGGTCAAAGGGTTATTAGACCACCCTATTGGGGGTCGGCCCAGTCAACATTATGTTATGTGGTTAAGTTCGAGCCTACATGAGTTAGGTAAAAAGGCAAGTCAAGTCAAGTATAAATAGAGTGCGGGAGGCACTCTATTTACTTACTCACTTCTCACTCATGCACTCAAGGAGGAGTGGCGCACTTATGGAGGAGGAGGATCTGCTGCTAGGTTGTGTCTATCTCTTATGGTTGGTTGTATCATTGCTCTATCTATCTCTGAGGAAGTTATTGGGGTTTTTCACCTTTATGGTTTTCCCCAAGTAAATCTTTGTGTCTCTTGTGTGCTTGCATTATTGTCTCCATGATTGATATGCTGTAGATATGCTGTACATGTTGTTCTCTCAGTTAAGATCCTAGATCATATTGAAGTAAATTATGAAAATTTAACACATATCCCCTAATGAAAATGAATATAATAAAAATACCCAATAAGGGTAGGTAGTGAAAATAACAAAGCATGGAAAGCAAGTAGCAACATAGCAATTTTCAACAAAGTTCTAATGAAGGATAAATAACACAACCATACAACAAGAATCCAAAAAGCATCCTAAAAACATGAACATTGAATGAAGAAGAGGACAAACATGAACAAACAAGTGTTTTGATAAACAATGTTGATGCATCGCTTATACAAGATTACCTTTGGAAGAAGCAAGAAGACCAAAGAAGACTTTAGATCAACATTGAGAAGATTCATACCAATCACATGAAAATACATAGAAGGGATCCTAATAGTGTTCATAAAGTGTATAAGTGGACATAGTTATGATATAAAGGTTGTACCAAAGACAAGAAATTGAAGGTATTTCTAAAAACAACAGAAGAAGATATCGAAGAAAGGGCATCAATGATCTTGCAGTAATATGGATAACTAATCAAGCATAAAGAAATGAAGTAAGGCTAAATTAAATCATGAAAATTGTAGAACAAACTATATAAGACATTGAAAGAGAAAAATATGGGGATTTCTACATAATTAGGAACCAATAAAACTAGTTCTAGTAGGGAAACAAACTAATTGAAGAGCTCCCGAAGAAGAAAATGAAATAGTCGAACTTGTGCCCAAAGAGGAAGATTGAGCATAAGTAGTTTTTGATGAACCTATTTTTGATGAAGAATACCTAGCCACAAAATCAAACAATATTGAAGAACCTCACAAAGGTAGATAAATTCATCTAAGGAATGCGAACTAAGACTACAACATATGATGCTAAGGAAATAACCAAGGAAGCAACAACCATTATAGAAAAAACTAAAGAGGGAAAGAAGAAAGGAAGGGAGAATATGATTCTTGAAGAAGAACAAGCCAAACCATTTCCAAAAGGGAACATGTAAAACTAGTACCCAAATAGGAAATTCTAACTGATGCAATATTTAATGAACCTATTTTTGAAGAAGAAGATCTATTCACAATCTCAAACAGTTATTCTTGTAACCTTAATTAAATAAATCATAAAAGTGTAGCCAAGAGGTTACCAAATAGTTAAGGTAAGATAATGTCGGGTATAGAAAAACCCTAAAGAATAAATTATTAAATCAACACAAAGGGAGGGATCAAGGTTGACATGTCAAATGATCTCTTGTTTGATGATGAAACTGAATCAACCCTTTACCTATAAGTAGAGAGGAAATACTGGGGAAAGGAGAGTCACCATTTTTTTTTTTATGTTTTATTACTAAAAAGGGTTACTAAAATCCTCATTACCACATCATCATTGTATATTCTCATGATTGTATTTCTTGTTCTACCCATATCACGAGGAATGTGAGGAGAAGTTAGTGGGATCAAGACAAGTTCCATATTATACTTGGATTCTATATTTAATAAGATAATTTCTAATTCATAAGACATCTCATAGGTGAATTATTCATACCCATTCCTATCCTGCAAACAAAACCACACCCCTCTTTCTCACAAAAATATTGGTAGCAATATCATATCATTGTTTGGTTCACTACCCCAAAGTATTGGGCCCTCAAAATTATGTCATCCCTTAGGACCATTTTTCTAGCATCTTAATTGTAATTTCCCCCCTTTTCTCAACAAGGGTTTTTTGTTAGAGCTTCATGGAGGGATATTCCATGTTTCCTCCTTGTTTGCATGCTCTCCAAGTGAGCCTTTCCTATTTTTTAATTGTCATATATAATATGCATGGGAGATAAGTTTCATATCGCACTTTATAAGTCTCTCTTTAGATGCTACATTTGTACAACATGTGTCTCATTGTGATTCTAACAAGTGTCAAATACCATATCACACCAAATTGATGTAATGTTTTCACATCAATTACAACAAGTTCCATGTTACAATTTAAATAAGTGTCTTAACAATATTTAAGGATCCATAGGTAGTGTGGAAAGTACATAAGTTTATCCCAATCCTTTTTAAGTATTAGCTTATGGGTTTATAGGTTAATTCAATTAAAACTTAGTATTCTTACATAAATCAACACAAGGTGGTCATTTTTGGGTCACATATACCCCCCAAGAGCACTCTCAACATAGAACCCCTTCACACTTGCATGCCTTTTTTCCACATAACATTACTTTTATAGTGAGGTGGTTCTCATAATCTAACCATGTCAGTGTGGAACTTGATATTATCTAAGTAACCTACATTAAAACTCCACATAAATTAGTGTTATTCTAATCACAATATAATCACATGACCACATTTGCACAACAAGTTACAACAAACATAGCTCATAGTTATGCAATAATTACGACATGAACATACTTTGCACCTCTTGCATTACTTGGTTAATGGAATCAATAGCTGCACCAAGTGACACATAAACCACATTGCACTACATGTGCCATATATTTCACATAAACTGCAAACTTTGATACCATATAACATGCCATGCATGCATGAAGAATAGTAAGCTTCTATCATTGAAGTAAACTAAAATTTAAATGAAATAAGCTAAGCAAATAACACACTGTTCACACAATGGACACTAGATGTACCCTATGAAAATCCAATACACGAAAAACCTAGCTAGAAGGTGAGGCCTATTCTCTGCTCCTTTCTTCTTAGTTATGAAATGCAAATGCAAATAATCATCATCATCATCATCACCATCTAATTTTAAGGTCACGGCCAAGCTTGACACTAAATTGGTGTATGAGACTCCTTGTTTATGGGATAAGGGATCCCTTCAATGCAACGATTTGATTGCTAAAGAATACGGAGCTATACATACCTTACCCCCCTCTAGATTTGAACATGTGACCTCCTAGGAGGAAACACATGTTCTTAGATGTTAGGCCCACTCTAGTTGTACAAAGAAAAGGGGCACTCACTATGGAGTTGCCATGGGACTGGCCAATATGGATGTTAAAGGAGATTCTACATCTGCTTCAGGATCCTAATCCTAGATGCTATACTCAACTGTGGAATAATAAATAATATACTAAGAATGCAACCCCTTCCTTTCCTAGTGGCCCATTATTTAACATGATTTGAAAATCATCTAGGGTTAGGGTTAGTCTTTTTTCATGCCTTAATCCCCAATTAGTGTTAGTGTTTTGGACCCTCTTGAATCTTCTTGAAAATACACACATGACTAGCTCCACATGTATGAGTAGAGGGAATTGATGTGGCATCCACTTAGTACCATTGTGGTTAATAGAAAAGGTCGGCTTGAAAAGGGCATAACTTACTCATACAAACTTTGATTAAGGTGATCTCCATACATTCAAAAAGCTCTCGATGTGTAGAACAACATTGAGAGGCTAGGAACTTTGTTAATAAAGTATTGACCCCCAAAACAATTGTTTAAGGCCTCAAACATGATCTGAAAGGTTTTGGAATCCAAATCACCAAAATTGGATCTTCCCCTAAAATGGACCCTACAAGCCAATAGCTCCATTTTATCCAACCATAAAGTACTGAAATAAATGACAAACTATATAATGATCCATTTTGGATTAGAGTATTTCCCATTGGAGAAATCTAACTTTGCACTTTCGATTTCGAGAAGGATCTCAGGTGACCTACCTTGCATGATCTCAAAATATTGTTACCATCTACATTGGATAAAGTCCAAAGAAATGTGAAAAGAACATAGATGGGAACAATCCTTATGTCACCTATAACTCCTTTTGTTGCTGAGATTTGCTCTCCAAATTCTGGGTAGCTATAATAGACAAAAATATATACAAAATCTAACCTTATGATGCGTTTAAATTACTTTTCAAAAGAGAATGGCAGGCATAAAGGCTATTGTATAAAGAAGACCCATTCAATTACAATCTCAAACAACAAGAGATACTAAACTCTAGAGGTGCCGAGCAATATTTATAATATTTATTCTACTAAATTTTGAGGTGAATCACTTGCTATTTTTTTGATACACTCATGCCTTGAGCACACAGAAATGGAATGTAGGCTTGATTTGGGTCTATCAAGTCTAGTTCTAGGGAGAAGCCTCTCAAAATATGGATAAAAAACCACTCATAATAGAATCACCAAATTAATTACACACATTAATTTCCTCAATAATGATTTATGTTAATTGTATGTCTCGATGAAGAGATTGTTGGAATGTCCATGATATAAAATTGCAATAAATAATTATTGCATAAACCCCTCTCCATGTGCATTTATATGTATCTCAAATCTCTAGATATTAAAATTGCAATAAATAATTATTGCAGGAACCCCTCTCCATGTGCATTTATATGTATCTCAAATCTCTAGATATTACAGAATATTGCCTTGCTAAGTGAGGGACCATAAATTGTTAGTGCATGAACCTCTCTCCATGTGTGTTTACACCTTTCTCAACTCTCTCCACATTACAAAATATTACAATTCTTTTCTTTCATACAATACACATTCCAATAGGACGGGAGAGAGACCCCACCCTTCAAATCAATTCACTAATTCATTTATTGTGTTAGATTAAATGACCCTCTAATTAACATCACCTGATTAATATTGAACATAACATCTATGCTAACATAGGGAGTGAGAATTAAATCATTGAATTTCCACACTTAATTGTTTGAATGTGATGCACCATGATTGTTGTGTTTGACTCTTGAAACTAGTTGGTGGAATTTATAAATTTAACAGTTCAATGTATCATATCGACATTGAACACACTATTTTATGGAAGTTGCTTAGATTGGTTTGTTCACTTATCGAATTCCAAGATATCGACTCATAGGAAACCTAATATACCAACTCTTTTACAAATGCCACCATCTATAATTCCATGGCTTTGCCACGAGGACATGTCCAAGCATGTGGAAACACAATCATTCTTATGTTTTATTCTCTAGCCTAGAAATCATTTCAGTCTCTTTTTATCATTGGTGGCTTTGTTCTTTGAGAAACCTAAATGGCCAATTTTTACACATGCAACCACCCTCCTTCTAACATGAGAATTCCTTTTTATTCATTCAATCATTTAAATATTTTCTTTTTATCTGTGGCCTTATTTTTTGAGCCTAAGGTCTCTACGTGGAAGCTAAAGTGGGAATTACTCTCCTTATAACAAGTTGTTAAGTGTCAACTTGACGAAAATAATGTTTATGTTCTAATAAAATAGGAGGACTTTAATTAAACTTAAGGAGAGTGTTTTGAAGTCACAAAAGGAAAGATTTTGTATATACTTTCCCTAGGTACCTAAGATGTTGGGGAGGTTCACATGAATCATTAGTAAGGGAGTTTTCTCAATGACGATGGCACTAACCTCATGTCTTTCTATGGCACCCACCTAAGTGATCGAAAATCCCAATTCCATGAGCATTTAGCTTCTATCAATCAAATCTTGGCTTCTAAAATTATCTCTCCTTTTGAAATAAATGGCATCGCATTGAGTTTTATTTAAGAATATTATGCTTTATAGTCTACTTGAGCATGGTTTTGGTTTATCAATTCCATATATCAATATAAGCTAACAAGTGCTAGTTCAAATTAAGTATTGATCCAATTCAATCTTAAGCATGTAGTATAAAATGTTGGAAATTTAACAAATAATTATGATAAGTTTTCCATGGATTACCATCAAACAATCTAACTAATTAACCTCTTGTTTTTGTAATGAATTAGCTATTTACCTCTTATTTTTTACTTGTTAGTTCATTGCTTTTCACATGAATGAGTTATTTATTTATTTTTGTTTTAGTGTTTATGTAAGATCATTATTTTTCATGTCATATATCTTATCTTACCATACCTTATTTTAAACAAGAGCTACAAGGTGGCAATGTCTCCGATGTTGTTATTTGCTGTAGCGAGAAAATGAAAGCTATAAAAAGAAGAATCTTTGTAGAAGCTGCATATGCATATTTCAAACATATGGCATGCCAAGATATTTTGGCCTCACTTATAAGTGTGATTGAATTCCTAATTAACCTTAATTTTAATGGTTAAAATGTTGGGAAGATCAATATTGTAACAAGTCTTTTGAAAATGCCAATTGATGTGGATATACATTTTAATAAAAAGTGTTTTTCATATAAACAATCTTTTGAGTATTATCTTTCCGATAAAGTTTTAAAAAATTTCCAATTCCATGAAATTCTTGAAAATTTATTCTTATTTTAACAACATTGTTTTTTTATAATTTATTAAATTTTAATCAAATGTGGATAGAAATTTTTTTTTATTAATTTTTGAATATTTAATAAAATTAATTATTTTTATTTTATGTTAATACTAATATTAAAAAAGTAAAATTTTGAATTAATTTAAAAAATAACAATATTTTTCCACAATAATTATTGCTTTTAGTAAGACTTCACTTCCACGTATTATTGTGAACACTCGGAATAGAAGTTGTTGGAGCATGCCGTAGAATATGGTCGTTGGAGCTTGCAGAGGTATTTCCTTGAAATTGTGAGGACCTTCCCAATGAAATATACAAACTTAAATTGAATTGCATGAATGCTAGGGTGTAGCTCAACTCACTTGGACCTCTAGAAACACACAAAATTTTCAGAGTTGGGGTGATGTTGCGTTGGTTTAGCCAATGTTGCTCCAAGTCAATGGCACAAAAGAATGGGTGGTAAACCACTTGTCATTTCAATTATTTGGATTTATAATATTAATTATTTTTTGTTATGTTGGGTTATCAATCCAATAAAGTTATTTATGTCCTTCTCAATCATAAACCAAAAGCACTCTTATCCCTTTTACTAAATAGGATTTAAACCCAAATAAAAAGATAACAACTTTACTCACTAAATATATGTCTTTATTTTATATATATATTGGACATACTAGTAAACAAATTATTGAGGTAGACGAACACACTATTTTATAATATATTTTACGCGTGTTGATATGAGAAGCACATGACTATGCAATTAAATATATCTTAGGCACGCTTTTGTTGGTGACAGTTGATGACCAGCCTTACAGACAAACTGTGGCTTTTGATTTGAATATTCAGACTCTATCAATTAACAAATCAAGAAAATGTATATACAGGTAAGGGCTAATCCTACATTCAAATATAACTAGCAATTGCCCCAAAAGGTGCAAAGGAACTCCTAAAGGAAAAAAAGGGGGAAGTAGGTGCAATGAAATGAAAAAGAGAGTATTAAAACAAATGACATGAAGAGCTTGTTATGTGGTTTCCATTGAGTGGTCTAAAAATGGTTTAATTAAAATATGTTTTGAAGTATGATGTTAACTCAATTGCAATGTCTTGGTTTGAGTCTAAAGTCTTCTTTTCAAAGGAACTTAGAGGCTCAATGATTCCTTGTTTATTGGTAAATGTGTAGTTGTGATATCTCCATATATATGTACCTTCTCTAAAATATATAGCACAATATTATCTTATTCTAGAACTTAATGTAAATGTAGATATACTTGGACTTTTGTTGAAATACATGGATTTTATAACACATGCAACATATGGGGATCTTACAATGCCGCCACAAGAATGATTAAGACAATGGCTCACCGGCAAAGGGTATAAAAAAACCATCGACATAGAGATACTTTTAGAACCACCTTTCACAACAAGGGGTCTTTGGAATCCACTCTAAGTGGAATAAATCACTAAAAAAACAACGTTCAAATGGGACCCATATCTAGGGAAGAATTGAAGAAATCCAATCATATTGGTGTGAATAATTTCCCTATAGAATTCTATTAGAATCTATTGGATATCTTTAAAAGGGACATACCAAAATAAATAGAGAAATCAAGAAGATTACATAAAACCTAAGAGCTTGGTACTCAGCTTTCATAGGCCCTTTAGTTTCATAATGATTTTGTTCCAAGATGAGCAATGGGTGCTACCTACCATAACTTATGCAAACCTTCTTCATGGGCATGCAATTCATATGGTCTGAAGAAGTGTATTTTTCCTTGGTTTAACAGATCTATATAACTTTTATCAAAATATGTTGGATATCCTTAAAAGGGATATACCAAAAGCAGTATGGGAATCAAGCAGAACATGTAAAACTTAAAAGCTTGATATTCATTTTTCAAAACCTCTAGTTTTAAAGTGCTTTTGTTCCAAGCAGATCAATGAGTTCTACCTACCATAAATTAACCAAACCTTTTTCATGGGCATGCAGTTCATACGGCCTGAAGAAGTGTATTTGTCCTTGGTTTAACATATATATATTTTGTTTTATCCAGTTTATAGCATATCTAATCTATGGGCCCATTATCACAAACACCACCTCTCCAACTCTGTCATTTACATCTCTAATTAGAAACCAGTGGTATTGAAGCGCCCCGCATGGGGTCTCGCCAAGGCATTGCTAGTTACCTGATGTGTTCTTTAGCTAGAAATATTATCATCTACCCAATACTCTATCCCTGGGGAAATATTAGTTTTCCTCCTACTAGGAATGATTATTCGTATTTACATTTCTTGTTAATTTAGAGTGGCGAGTATCTTATGTTGTTGAAGTTTGAATTTTTGTTATGTCACATCAAAAAGTGAGTTTAGAATCTAGCATGCCTGAAAAACATTTATATTTCCAACGTCTTTAAAAATGACTTCATTGTCAAATGGAGTTCTAATTTTTAAGGTATTTGGCTATGTATTTCTTGTACCTAGCATAGAGAAATGGATAAATAGTACAAATGGTCTCAACAAACATCCTCGATTTTAAAACTTGTCACTCCACTCATGTCCTTTCCAAAGACATCTAATGATAAAGACAATAAAAATGGATCCTTTATTGAAGAGTAGTTAATGGGTTATCTTAAACTATTTAGTGGCTTATTTGTTAAACCATTTAGAAATGTTAATGGCTTACTTGTTAAATCATTTTTAACACTATTATAAAACGTGATATATCATGTTTTTATAAATAAACTAAGTATTTGTTGGTAGTAAAAATTCTTCTAAACTAGAATAGACAAATCAAAAGAATTTGAATAAAATATGTTTTATTAATAACAAAATTTGCTAAAGGGGCCTGCTTAGACTGCTTGTAAGAGCAATGTTTGTTTGATGCGTGGTTAAGACTTCAGTGTAACAGGATTCTGTTACCGCAAATTGTGTATTTGCTATATTTTGGGTAGGTACCCAGAGACACAAACATGCCTTAACATAAATCTATGTTGAAATCCCATCATATTACCTCAAAAATACAATGTAACCAAGTTGTATAAGAATAGAAACTTTGTATCAAATCACATATTATTGCAATCCTAAATTTTCTTTAAGAAAACTATAGATCTTGGACAATTGTTTAAAGAATGTAGATTTGATTTTTAAAAAACTTTGATCTCACTTGACAAGATATTTTCCTTCCTATGGTGGAATGTTACTAATAGCAAACACATTTCATTGATGAACACATAAATGAGTATGATATGGAATAGCTAATGCCAAGTGTTTCAAGTTTTGACTTTTTCTTACTTGTCCACATCTCTATTGCTATATTATGTGCTTTGACACATTGCAAATGCAACCCAAAAGAGAATTGAACTACATAAATCTCCTCCCATTGTCAAGGTAGGGAGGGACACATGAACAAAGTGGATAAATGATCATGTATGAGGACCCGGGGGCTCCATTGGAATATATCATGAGAACCTTTTCCACATTTAGTAATGTAATCAATTTTACATAGATTTCAATGGTATTGAGCTTGGATTTAATAAATTTGAATGATTTAGAGGCATGCATAATATGTTGAATGTGTGTTTTTGAATTGGATCCACTAAAATTAAAATCCAAAGGATGTTGTTTTCATATTGCATTGTCAAACACATATGAACAATTCTTAGCCATATAAGCATCATATTAAGACATACCTTGTGTTGTAATAAATGTTTCAAACTTAGGGGACATGTAACAATTGGTAAATACAACTATTCAAAATGTCCAATGAATAATGAAGCAATGTCAATTAATACACTTGTCCATTACATGATTTGACTTTTATCTATGGATATAGGGGACTAATAGATAGAGAGACTCTATACTTGTCCAAGATTTGATTCAATAACTATGAACATAGAGGAAACTGAGGGACAAAAAAACACTCATGTCATGTTTGAATTTCATTGTAGTATCAAAAGGAGGAGGGGATATATCTATCTTAAGGTGGCCAACTTGTAATGAGGGGTGTAGCCACACTTGGAGTTGACTCACTCCAACACTTTTGCAAGGTTAGAGAAACCTAAACTTTGGTGAATGTTGTTTAATTGAATATTTTATATCAAACACACGCTTATTTAGTTGATAAAAAATAATGGCCATGTGATTTGTATTCATTGAACACAACCTAGAGAAATGCCAAATGTGTTGTGTGACCATGACGCTTATTCCTTTCCTCTTCCCTTTATTATAACAAGCCTTTTCCCATATTGCATCACCAACTCTTGTGCATTTCCTCTTCCTCAATCCATTTATTATAATTACAAGGCTTTGGCCCAACTGATTGCTTCATCATCACCACCACCACCATGAGTATGCCTTTAAATGACTTTACAAAAATACTAGGCCTCATCGTCAACTAACCTACTTACACATATGAAAAAGAAAATGATAGTTTAGTTCTATAATTCCCACCCATCCCAATTCCAAAGGAAAAAATTAAAAGAAGAGGAGGCAGGCATGGAATAAGATTAACCTTGCCATGATTACATTGTTAATGAAAATAAAATGCTACAAGGATTAAATTATTGACATCAATTTATCTTGGCATCCATTTCATTGCCATTGAAACAACAATAAATGATGGTGGCTATGTCTCCTCCTCCTAATCTCACCAATCATAATAAGCTCACAAAATCCATGCAAGAAGCCCAAAAATTCAAGCATTCTCCATGTGGCCACCTAGAGATTAATGTCGTTGAATATTGGCTCAATCTGTTGGAACCATTAACACCTCCAATCAACAAAAGTTGGAATGAGCTTTCTTGTAAAAATACAGGGCCTCTTACCCACAGATTTCTTCAAGAAATAATTGAAAATGAGTTTCTCATAGCTCGACTAAGAAGAGGTGCGGCATTCAATCCGATGAAGGATAAATAAGAGCAAGTGGTGTTACCAAGAATTTAGGTAACAAACAATAGTCATTTATGCTATGTTGTTATTTCTAGATTTAGTGTAGTTTAATCATCCCTCTTGCAAATAAATCTAATAAGAATGGATGTGGTGGTTTACTATTAAACTTGAAGACAATAAAAACCAATAGACTATGATTTGCCTATACAAATTAAATACTAATTCAATTTCCAAAATATTTGTTTATATTAATACAAGAACATTAATGTCCTCGTAAATACACTTTGTTCACAATATAACGATAATGCATTCACACACTTCAATAATATAATTGTATAATTATTAAGTAATGAATATATGAAATTAATTAGTTTTCAAATATACTTATTTCGTTGATGTATTATTGTTATAGTATACATGAGTAGAAACATTTTGGGTGCTGGAGGAAATGAGGTTTTTAGGGTTTCTGGTTAGGGTGTGGGGAATATTTCCTACAGAATGAGGGCGTCGACGTTGAAGCACCTTGGATTCCAGCTAACCATTTTCGGTTAGATCTAGTACAAACCAAGGAATAAAAAAGTGGGAATATTATATTTTGCTTCGGTGTTTTTTGATGTCCAATTTTCTGCAGAATCTTTCCAAACCCTATAGTATTTTTCGGCAGCCTTTTTGGTGGGTCTTGGTTATCTTTTGGGTCTTGATGTTTTTGATACCTCTATATTTGACTGCGTTTTTCTTTTAGAGGCATTTCCACTTCGTTTTTGGAGGTATCGTTTTTCTTTGTGGGTCACATCTGGAATACACTTGTTTTTGGTGGGTTACACCTGTCCAGGGGCCATGGTGTATGGTGAACCCACCTCTTCACATGTAGAGGGTACTGTATCTGACTCCTCGAATGCCATTGCTAACCCACATTTGGATACTCCTTCTGGTGATAAGGGTTTATCGCACGGGACTTTTGGTCATACGGAGAAGTCTGGTACCAAAGCTAAAATCTCTAGGGAGGCAACCTGACTAAGGAGAAGACTGAAAAATTTCAGAGCGCTGGAGGAGGCGACCAAATTTTCCATTGATTCGGGAGTGAACCTGGACAGGATTGAACTTTTATCCCGTAGAGGCGTGGTTGGAAGAGTTGAGGACACCAGAGTCTCATAGACTGAACTGGTGGAATGGGTAAATGCTCAATGGACCCCTATCTTCGGATTACCACCTCGCACTAGTTTGTTGTCTTGAGGTTGGGTCTCCTTCATATTCCCAAATGAGGACCTTATTCAGACGATTCTTGAACAGACTTGGCTGATAAAAGATGGCTCACTAGTCCTGAAGAGATGGCATATTAATTTCAACCCACATTTTGAACATATGAGGTTTAAACATCTGTGGGTATTGCTTATGGGATTCCCTTTTGAGCTCTGGTCGCCAAATATTTTTGAGGATTTGGGAAATATTATGGGTCACTTCATCAGATTGGAAAAGAATCTCATTTTTAGCATTAATAAGAAAATGACATCTATTATAGTCGAAATCGATGTTTCCAAGGGTTTACCGGCTACTATGGAAATTTTTTGGAGGGGCAAGGTTTACAATCAGAGACTGGACTATAAAAACATCCCATCTCGGTGCTTCCATTATCGAGGTACGGGTCATGTGAAGTTGAAGTGTCCACTGTTAAGGATAAAGGAAGCTACGCCGACTCCAGTGCTCTCGGATGATGTGGTCTGCCATTCCAGTTCGGTAAAGGTTTCCTCTGCTATGTCGGGTAAGTCTCTCGATGAACCCTCTGTCATTTATGAGGGGGTCTCCAAAGTAGAACTAGAATTCTATCTATCTATGGAGAAAGCCCTGGATTTTCGACTTTTAAAGTGTAAACCCCTGGCTAGGAGTTTCTTTAATGATCTAAATTCGGTTGGGGTTTGTGAACGTTTGAGAAATACCCCATCCTCAAACCTGATTGGCGATAATGTGGTGATAATCAGGTTTTTCACAGTCGGGAAAAGGGCTCTATAATGTCTTCTTTCCCGAGAACCCCTGAAATTATTAAATTAGTGGAAGATCCTCCTGCTTCTACCACTATTGAAGTTATTTTGGAACCACATGATTCGAAATGTTCTCCCCTAGGAATCCCTAGTAACTCCTCCCCAGTTTTGACCTTGGACCATGTTCATACTTTACCAGAAGAGGATTTGTCGTTACACAGTGATGCGGTTATAGACCCTACAAATTCTGTTCAGAAGCCCGGGTACCTTTCGGATAAATCCTGCCCAAGTTCCTTTTCAGATACTCTTCTCTCAATGAAGGGTATTGATGGAACACCCTTAGAAATTTTTGCGGTGGATCCCAAACCCTCCGATGTGTCTATTATTCCTTCAATATGATGTATGAATGTGACCATCCGTAAGAAGAAAAAAATTAAAGAGAAAACTATTGGTGATACTTTTATTCCACTCTCTAAACGTCTCGAGAAGGAAAATACGATGGCTACCTTTGTGGTTGTTTCACCCCTTGGGACTCTTAGAGTAGATGTTTCCCCTAGGAGGTTTCATTAATGTCAATACTCTCTTTTAACATCCGAGGTATTGGTGGGGTTTCCAAGGCTAGGACACTTATCAATTACAAAAAAAAGCTATTAGCCTAGACTGTTTTTTAATCCAAGAAACTATGTGCCCGGCATCCGAGGCTATTGATTTCTTCTCCAAACACTGGCTGAGTTGGTATTTTAGCGCTATGGACTCTAGCAGGCTCTCAGGAGGTTTACTGTCTAGATGGAACCCTTTAACTACATATTTCCAAACCTATAGGACTATTGGGGGGATACTTATGAGGGGTTGTTTTCTTACCAACGACATAAACCTGGAAATTCTCAACATTTATGCCCCTTACAGAGACAGAGAACATTTCTGGAGGAATATGGAAGCCTCTGGATTACTAAACTCCCCAAATTTGATTGTGGTAGGTGATCTTAATCTAACTTTATTGGCGGTTGAATTTTGGGGTCCATCGGTGCTGTTTGATGATTTGTTAGATTTATTTAAAGACCTCTTTCAATGAGCACACTTGATCGATGCTTTACTTAGGAAACTAGGATATACTTGGAGTAATAAACGGTCGGGAGCTAGGTGTGTAAGCAAAAGGTTGGATTGATTTCTTCTTGCAGAAGATTTGGCTGCCAAACTGATCAGATATAGGACCTGGACTAAGTACTCAAACATTTCGGATCACCAAGCCATCATTTTGCAGATTGATGATTTACAAACAAAGTATTTGAATCCATTCGGATTTAATAACACCTGGTTGAATGACAATGAGTTTTGTAATATGGTCAGACTCTTTTGGTCACAGGTTGAGATTCCTCCGGGTCTTAATCCGGTGGACTCATTGATTTTTAAACTAAAAGGGTTAAAAGAGAAAACAAAGGAATGGGAAAAGATGAAGAAAGCAAAGGATCATTTTGATCTTTTAACAATTAAAGGACAAATAAAGCAACTACATGCCCTTAACTCTTGTGGCAATTTTTCAAAAGAGGACAGATTGGATTTACAGAAAATGTAGACAAGAATTAATGATATTCTGTCGGCTGAGGAGAGTTCTTCGAGGCTCAAAATCCGGGCTATTTGGGTTGAACAGGTTGACAATAATACATGTTTCTTCCACAATTTCGCATCCCACAGGAGAAATGTAAATTCAATATGGGCCATCAATGATAGCCAAGGCTGTGAAGTTTCGGATCCAAAACAGATTGAGGATGCTGCTCTTAACCACTTTAAAGACCATTTTGATGGCCCAAAGATATCCAACTTAATAGATCAATTAAATATCTTGAGGTGCTATCCCTCCCTTTTCGCTATGGAAGAAGGCGATTTGATAGGTAAACCGATCACTTTGGAGGAAATTGAGGCTATTTTAAAGGCTTTTAAAAAATACAAGGCGTCGGGTCCCGATGGATGGCCCGTTGAGTTGTTTCTTACTTTCTGGGATATCATGAACTCAGATTTATAGGAGATGGTGAATTTTACCCAAACTGAAGGATGGGTAGCAGGTGGTCTCAACTCGACATTCTTAACCCTTATTCCAAAAATCAACAAGCCTCTGTTATTTGATGATTTTCAACCTATTTCCTTGTGCAACCTGGTGTATAAGTTGATATCGAAGATCATTGCAAACATGATTAGACCTTTCTTATCCATGTGGATGTGATGCAGGAGCATCATGGTTGAGTCAACATCAACAATGTGATTGCGTGGTCACATGTTGTGGCTAGCATGGGGACGAGTTGTTCTGATGGGGATAGTATGATATGTTTTCTGTAATAATTATGATTCACAAAGCATGTAACCGTCTGATGTGTTGTCCGTTTTTGAGAAGTTAGGACATAGTGGCGAGTTGATACTCCCAACGTGGAAGTCAATCCAGTTAGGAAGTCTATTGAATAATGATGAAGACATCACCATCGTGGAGGTTTGTCAGTAGTTAGGTTGTTAGTCTGTTGGGGATTCAGGATTCTGTTTCGGGTACCGAGTGAATAAGTAGGGAAGAGCTTAATGAGAAATGGGTTGGTTGGTTATGGATTGATCGCCCTGGATGGGTTGTAGTTTTCATGTTTATCTGTGAATGAAATCATAAGTTTTGTGTGTTCAATGGGGTTACTGTACATTTGATTGAGAAATACATTGAGATTCTGTCAGGTAGAGTTGTGTGCAATTGTTGGCCTGAATTCTATGTGAATGAGTCTCTATTTCATATCTGTGTGAGCTCCATGTGCAGTTAAGAACACCCTAATCATTTGCAGACCAATCACCATTAAGTAGTTTCTTGTTTGTATTTTAGTTTTCCCTTAGATCCAAACGAGAGTCGAGTTGGATTGATCGATCCCTCGATCAATCGACCGAGAAATCGCAGAGTAACGGAGTAGATCCAGCTTGTTGAGGTCGAATGGATCAAATCAAGCCTAGGAGGAGATCGATGACGGGAAAAGTTGCATGAAGTGAATGTGCGTGGGAATTAGCCATTCCGCAAGCCCAAGTGAAGGGTTTCGCCCTGACCATAGATCAACGACCAAAATCAGATCCGCAAAGGATCGACGGTGGAGACGACATTCCACATAAGAAAGAAGCGCATAGGTTAATGGTGAGGGATTGCGGAAGCTAAGTTGCAGACGAGTCTTTGCGGAAAGACCTTTCAAGAAAGTCGAAAGAGCGCGCCCGCAATACGTAAGTGCGGAAAAGACCATTGCGGAGGAGATCGTTGCGGAAGGGAGGTTGCGGAAAGGTGACTATGGAAGGAGAGTTGCGGAAGGACACCGTAATTGCGGAACAAAGGCATTTCCGCAAGAACATTGCGGAAAGCTCATTTCGAAGGAAGGAGATAGCAGGACGTTGCGGATAGCCCATATTGAAGGTAAGGGCCATGTAGGAGAAGTACGGGTCTGGTTTCTATCCAAGTCAGGGATTTGATTTCAACGACTCACCCTATTTCCTGGGAAGGTGCAGGTTGGATTGGCTGTTGGTCGATTCGACCCCCGTCAATTTTGGTATCAGAGAAAGGTTTGCTCAACATAGTGGAAGAAAGGCATGGTGATATGTGTAGGAAGAGCATGAGGTCGTGACAAAGGACGATTAGCAACAAACGCCGAAGCCATGGAGGAAATGAGAGAAATGTGAGCACGCATGGAAGCTATGGAGATAGGTCGATGAAGAGATCCATAGGCAGGGGATGTAAGTGACCATGAAGAAGAAGAACAAGGAGAAGGAGCAACACCTATGCAAGAAACACTCGAGCTGAGATACTTTCGGTCAATTCTTGGAGCAACTTCAAGACCAAAACCTGAGTTGCTTACCTATGAAGGAAGTCTCATTGCTGAACATCTCATTGACTGGATCAGTGAGTTAGACAAATACTTTGAGTATGATGAAGTTGAAGAGAACAAGAAATTCAGGTTGGCAATGACCATATTGAAAGGACATGCATCCTTATGGTGGGATAGTGTGCAAGCTGAACGAAGAAGGAAGAACAAACAGTTGATAAAGAACTGGGATGGGATGGTAGCTAAGATGAGAGCTAAGTTCTTACCAAAGGACTACCATCTAACCTTGTATAGATAGATGCAGAACCTTAGGGAAATATTATTGACTGTAAGAGAGTATACTGAAGAGTTCTACAAAGTAAACCTAAGGGCAGGCTATATAGAGGAATCAACATAAAATACTGCTAGATATGTCAATGGTTTAAGAATGGAGATTCAGGATGAGATCAACATGATATCACCAAGGACAATGGAATAAGCGTACCAATGTGCCTTGAGAGTAGAAGAAAAGTTAGTGAGAAAGCAGAGCTTCAATAGGGGCAGAGGCCCAGTCCAAGGAAGGGGGCATACAGCTAGAAGAGGAAGGTTTGCAGCCCACAGAGGAGGGTCTAGCAACACAAACCAACATGAGCACCAAGGTAGAGGACGTGACTCAAGAGGGAGAAGACCTTACCAAGGAGGTAGAGGTAGAGGAAGAGGTAGAGAAACTGTCTAGAGATGTTACAATTGTAACAAATTAGGGCACAGATCCTTTGAGTGTCCATAGAAGGAAGACGTAGGGCAGAGGGGAGCCTATGTAGCTCAAAATGAGAAGCAATAGAAACATATGAAAGTGGCTGGGAATATGCTAGAGAAGGGAGAGTCTTTGATGATGAACACGATCTTATTGAAACCTAAAAAGGAGGAAGTGGAACCTGCTCAAAGGAAGGCTTTATTCAGAACCATGTGTAAAGTCAGAGGGAAGTGTTGTAAGATGGTCATTAATAGTGGGAGCATTGAAAATCTTGTTTCCACAGAGATGGTGGAGAAACTGAGTCTGAAGAAGACCAAGCACCCTGTTCCATACAAAGTATCCCAGTTGCACAAGGGACATCAAATCCTGGTAAGTGAACAATGTGAAGTTGATTTTCAAGTAGGCACATATAAGGATAAGATTATATGTGATGTTATGCCCATGGATGTTTGCCATATTCTTCTTGGGAGGCCGTGGCAATTGACAAAAGGGTAGTGCATGATGGTAGGAGGAACTGTCATAGTTTCGTGCGAGATGGGATAAAACACATTCTTCATCCTTTGCAAGGAGAAGGTTCAACGGAGCAGGAAGCATCTAAAGCCTTGATGTTGACAGGGAAAGAGTATTTGTAGCAGATTGATGAGAAGGAACTGAATTATGTTGTGGTATGTAAGCCTAAAGTGGTAGTGATGAAGACTAATATCACATATCTACTTAAGGAGATTCAGGAGATGCTAGGAGAGTTTAGTGACATTGTGGTGGATGATTTTCCCGATGAATTACCACCGAAGAGGAATATAAGTCACCATATTGATTTTATTCCTAGAGCAAGCTTACCAAACAAGGAAGCATACAGATTGACACCTCAAGAGAATGAAGAGGTTATAAGGCAAGTACAATGATTATTAGACAAGGGGTTGATTCAGAAAATTCTGAGTCCATGTGCAGTACCAGCAGTACTTACCCCAAAGAAGGATGGTGAATGGAGGATGTGTACTGGCTCCATAGCAATTAACAAGATTACCATCAGATACATATTTCCATTGCCAAGGATGGATGACATGATGGATTGCCTTAGTGGGGCAACATGCTTTTCAAAATTAGATCTGAAGAGTGGATACCATCAGATCAGGATTCGAGAAGGAGATGAGTAGAAGACAGCCTTTAAGACAAATGATGGGTTGTATAAGTAACTGGTTATGCCATTCGGACTGTCCAATGCACCAAGCACCTTAATTAGGTTTCTGAATGAAGTATTGGGGGATTTCATAGGTAAGTTTGTAATAGTTTACCTTGATGATATTCTGATTTTCAGTCAATCTGAGAAAGAACACTTGGAGCACCTGAGATGTGTGTTGGAGAGACTGCAACAAGAAAAGTTACTACTTAATGTGAAGAAGTGTACGTTTCTGAAGTTAGAACTAGTGTATTTGGGTTTTTTTTATCTCAAGAGATGGCTTGAAGTTGGATCCAGAAAAAGTGCAGGCAATCATTGATTGGCCTTCACCTCGGAGCATTTTTGAGGTAAGAAGTTTCCATGGATTGGAAAGTTTTTATAGAAAGTTCATCCAGAATTTCAGTGGCATTTTTGCACCTATCATCGAGACATCTAAGAAGGACAAACAACCATTTCAATGGACAATAGAGGCTGAAAGAAGCTTTTAGTTCTTGAAGAAGAAGATTACTGAACAACTAGTGTTGAAGTTACCAGATTTCAAACATCCTTTCCAAGTGAAATGTGATTCCAGTGGAGTAGCAATTGGAGCTGTACTCAGTCAGGAAGACAGACCTATAGCATACTTCAGTGAGAAGTTAAATGAAGCAAAACATAAATATTCCTCTTATGACAAGGAATTTTATGCTATTGTTCAAGCACTAAAGCATTGGAGACATTTTTTGATTCCTAGAGAATTTGTTTTGTTTTCTGATAACCATGCATTGCAATACATCATGCAGCAACCTAAGTTGAATCAGAAACATGTCAAGTGGGTTGAGTTCATGCAAAAATTTGCCTTTGTGATAAATCACATAAGTGGGCAATCAAATCGAGTGGTTGATGCCTTAAGTAGGAGGCAATTGATGGTGCAAGAAAATCAAATCCAAGTCTTGAGATTTGAGCACTTAAGAGGTTTGTATGAAACTGACATTGATTTCCAGGATGCATACAAAGTTTGTAAGAACCCCGTGGAAGTGGACAGAGAGCCATGGATGGAGTATATGTTACAGGATGGTTTACTCTTCAAAAATAGTAAACTTTGTATTCCTAAATGTTCCATGAGAGAGAACCTGATACAGGAGAAACATAGTGGAGGAAGGGCATGTCACTTTGGAAGTGATAAAACCTTTGGACAGTTGAGCCATTTATTTTTGGCCTAGAATGAGGTATGAGGTTGAGAAATTTGTGAGCAAATGTAGGGTATGCCAGTATGCCAAGGGAAGAATCCAAAACATAGGATTGTACACACCATTGCCTATTCCAACTAGGCCTTGGGATTATGTGAGTATGGATTTCATTTTGGGTTTGCCAAAAACTCAAAAAGGAAATGATTCTATTTTTGTGGTGGTGGATAGATTCACTAAGATGTCACATTTCATTCCATGTTGTAAAACTAGTGATGCCAACACATTGCTAACTTGTTTTTCAATGAAGTTGTGAAGCTACATGGTTTACCTAAGAGTATTGTATCTGACAGAGATGTAAAGTTCGTGGGTCATTTCTGGAGGACCTTGTGGAAAGAGTTGGGTACCAAATTGAACTTCAGTTCAGCATATCATCCACGGTTTGATGGCCAGACTGAGGTGGTAAATATAATTCCGGGTAACATGTTGAGAATTCTAATTGGGGAAAGTCCAAAGCAATGGGATAGAGTGTTAGCTCAAGCTGAGTTTTCATATAATGATTCACCAAACCGAAGTACAGGAATGAGTCCATTCCAAATTTTGTATGGAATGCATCCAAGAGGAGTGTGTGACCGTCGTGATTTGGGTCAATTGGAGAAGAGAAGCGCAGATGGAGAAGAGTTTGCAACAAGGATTAGTGAACTACAAGAACAAGTTAAAGCAAGGTTACAACAGAGTAACAATAGTTATAAAACCGGAGCAGATTCCAAGAGAAGAGAGAAAAACTATGAAGTGGGAGACTTGGTTTTAGCACATCTGAGAAAATAGAGATTTCCAAAAGGAGAGTACAACAAGTTGAAGATGAAAAAGATTGGACCTTGCAGAATACTCAGAATTGTTTTAGCAAATGCATATGAACTGGAAATGCCAACAGGGGTTGGTATATCACCTATTTTTAATGTTGCAGACTTGTATACTTGTGTGACAGATGATACAAGACAAGTGCCAGAAGTGGAATATCTTTAGTGGTTGAAGCAGATGCCTATAGCCCAGCCAGCAGAGCCTGAGTCTATCTTGGATACCAGAGTGGCAAGGAGTACCAGACACGGGGACTACTCAGAATACTTGATCAAATGGAGAGGACATCCTGTAGAAGACTCTACGTGGATGACTGTTAGAGAATTGGAGACAAAGGGTTTCTCAGTAGCTGACTTGCTGAACAAGGGTTCAGAAATTTTAACCTTGGGAGTTTGATGCAAGAGCATCAATGCTGAGTCAGCAATGTGATTGCGTGGTCACATGTTGTGGCTAGCATGGGGACAGTATGATTTATTTATTTATTTATTTTTGTAATCATTCTGATTCATAAGGCATGTAACCTTCTGATGTGTTGTCCATTTTTTAGAAGCTAGGACATAGTGGCGAGTTGATACTCCCTGCGTGGAGGTCAAGTCAGTTAGGAAGTCTATTGAATAATGATGAAGACAACGCCGTCGTGGAGGGTTGTCAGTAGTTAGGTTGTTAGTCTATTGGGGATTCGGGATTCTGTTTGGGGAGTCGAGTGAATAAGTAGGGAAGATCATAATGGGAAAAGGGTTGGTCGGTTATGGATTGATCGACCTGGATGGGTTGTAGTTTTCATGTTTATCTGTGAATGAAATCAAAAGTTCTGTGTGTTCAATGGGGTTACTATACATTTGATTGAGAAATACATTGAGATTATGTCAGGTAGAGTTGTGTGCAATTGTTGGCCTAAATTCTGGGTGAATGAGTCTCTCTTTCATATATGTGTGAGTTCCATGTGCAGTTAAGAACACCCTAATCGTTTGCAGACCAATCACCATTAAGTAGTTTAAGTAGTTTCTTGTTTGTATTTTAGTTTTCCATTAGATCTAGACGAGAGTCGAGTTGGATTGATCGATCCCTCGATCAATTGACTGAGAAATCGCAAAGTAATGGAGTAGATCCAGCTTGTTGAGGTTGAAAGGATCAGATCAAGCCTAGGAGGAGATCGACGACAGGAAAAGTTGCACGAAGTGAATGTGCGCGAGAATTAGCCATTCCGCAAGCCCAAGTGAAAGGTTCCGCCTTGACCATAAATCAACGACCGAGATCATATCCGCAAAGGATCGACGGTGGAGACGACATTCTGCAGAAGAAAGAAGCACGGAGGTTAATGGCGAGGGATTGCAGAAACTAAGTTGCGGATGAGTCTTTGTGGAAAGACCTTTCAAGAAAGTCGGAAGAGCGCACCCGCAATCCGCAACCCGCAAGTGCAGAAAAGACCGTTGTGGAAGGGAGGTTGCGGAAGGAAAGTTGCAGAAGGACGTCGCGGTTGCGGAAAGAAGGCATTTCCGCAAGAACATTGCGGAAAGCTCATTTCGAAGGAAGGTGACACTAGGACGTTACAGAGAACCCATATTGAAGGTAAAGGCCACGTAGGAGAAGGACGGGGCTGGTTTCTAGCCAAGTCAGGGATTCGATTTCAACGAATCACCCTATTTCCTCGGAAGGTGCGGGTTGGAATGGTTGTTGGTCGATTCGCCCCCCATCAGGATGTGTATTGAACAATTTGGCTTTCTTGAAGATAGGCAGATTCTGGATGATGTTAGCATTACACGGGAAGTTCTTCATTCAGTCAAAACAAAAAATCAAAATTCTCTAATCTTGAAAATCAACTTGGTAAAAGCACATGATTAGGTAAATTGGGATTTTCTCAAATTGGTCTTGTTTCAGTGTCAAAACCCGAAAATTTCCGAAAAATTTAAAATTTTTAAGATATTTTCGGGTTTTGACATGTGGTATCAGAGCATGGTTCATACACTATGCCTTAATATGGCTCCACTAGTTTCCGCAGAACAGTGCAAATAAAAAGAAAAATTTATATATATATATTATGTACTAACTTGTACTTTCTATTTCATAAAGACAGAGCAGAAAATTCCTTTTTCTGAATCTAACAGGCAGGTATGGAAAAGCTGGGAGAATATGCTGAGGAGGAATCTCCAAACACTACGACAAGACGGATGTCGAGAGAACCTGTAACAGAGGAGGTACTTGCTCACTCCTCAGAACTGATGCAGACCATAAAAGGTTTAAAGACAGAAATAGAAACAGTCAAGAAGGATAATGAAAGGATTCTGAAAACTCAAGAGCAACTAAATCAATTATTATTAGAAAAATTTCAGACAGAAGGAAGAAGCAGAAGAGCTGACTCAGAAGAAGCTAGTCATCAAAGAGGGTCTAAGAGGATGAAACCAGCTAAATCGGACAGCAGTTCATCATCTGAAGAAAGAAGGGAACAACACAGTTATCGCAATACTAGTGACAGCAGTGAAGCTGAGCTGCATAACAGAAGGAAAAAGTACAGACCTTATGAAGAGATTTTCGGGGAGTTTAAGAAAATAAAACCCCAACTTTCAATGGAGAATCTGAGACAGGAGAAGAGGCAGAATCCTAGTTATCTGGGATGAGAAAATATTTCCAGATTTACAACTATTCAAATCAGCTGAAGGCACGAATGGCCATCTACAACCTTTCTGGAAAGGTGGACATATGGTGGCAAGACCTGAAAAGGGTCAAGGGGATCAAAGAAAAAGAAGTCAATTGGAGTACTTTTAAAAGGTACTTCAAAAAGAAATTTTTGTCTGAACAATACTATGAAGAAAGGGCCAAGGAATTTTATGAACTGAAGCTAGGATCTATGACTATGAAGGACTTAAATAGTAAATTCTTGAGTCTGTTAAGGTATGTACCATATTTCGTCGAAGAAAAACCAAAAATACAACGGTTTCTCAGCTGCCTGCCATATCATATCAAGGACAGAATTGAATATGATAACCCCAAAACGCTGGAAGAGGCTATGCGAAAGGCTAATTTCTGTTATGAACAGAATAAAAAGAAAGAAGGGATAGCCAGCTGGAAAGCTAAAAAGAACGACAATCAGCCTGAGTACAGGAGAAAGGAGTTTGTACCCCAGAAAAGTTTCAAAAATAACAAGAACAGAACCCTGTTTAATGGTAAAAACTTCCAGGGAAGCAAAAATGGAGTTGCTAATAATTCCAGTAACTTCAAGGGCAGCAAGGAGGTTCCTAACAATCATGGAAACTACACTAAGAATTTTGAACGGAAGGAGCCTGTTAAGTGCTGGGAGTGCAATGGCCCACATTATGCTTCAGTTTGCCCAAATCGGAAGAAGCCCAGTAATAATATTCATACTATACAAGATGAAATGACTGTTGGAGACTTTGCAGGGACTATGCCCCGAATAAATGCAGCGTTGGAAAACCGCCAAGCTGACTATCAAACTTCCATGGTGGAAGTAGGAGGTATGATTAACAAAACCCCTGTAACTATTTTAATAGATCCAGGTGCTAGTCTTAGCTATATTTCACCACATATAGTAGAAAAATGTAATCTGACCATTGAAAGATTTGATAACTCTTGGTCAGTACAACTAGCCACTGGGGCAAAAAGGAAGGTGAATTGTTATGTTAAAGAATGTACTTTAGATATGAATGATTTTCAAACTACTGTTCAATTAAATATTCTGCCACTTGGCTCGTATGACATGCTTATTGGTATGGATTGGTTAGAACAGCATAAGGTAGTTTTAAACTGTTTTGACAAAACTTTTAGGTGTGTAAACAGTAATGGACAGCCTGTAACTGTTAGGGGTATTCCTAGGAAAACAGTAGTCAGGAAGATTTCTGCTCTACAACTTAAAAGGGCAGTCAGAAAAGGGTGCAAAGCCTATGCTGTAACTATTACAGATGAGACAGATAAGTCTGAAAGCAGCAAGATAACAGTAGAGGATATCCCTGTAGTAAAAGAATTTATTGATGTTTTTCCTAAGGAAATCCCAGAATTACCTCCCAAGAGAGAACTAGATTTTACAATTGAGCTGGTACCAGGTGCTGTACCCAGTTCAAAGGCTCCGTATCGTATGAATATTTTGGAGCTCAATGAATTAAAAACTCAGTTAAAGGAGTTAATAGACAAGAATTACATTCGACCCAGTGTATCCCCTTGGGGAGCACCAGTAATTTTTGTTAAAAAGAAGGACGGAACTATGCGACTTTGCATAGATTACCGTCAACTGAACAAGATGACGATCAAAAACAGATATCCGTTACCTCGCATAGATGATTTGTTTGATCAACTACGTGGAGCTACGGTGTTCTCTAAGATAGACCTGAGATCGGGTTATCATCAAGTGAGGATTAAAGAAGAAGACATTTTCAAAACAGCTTTCAGAACAAGGTATGGACATTACGAATTTGTCGTAATGCCATTTGGGCTTACTAATGCCCCAACTGTCTTTATGTGCTTAATGAACAACATAATGCATAAATACTTAGATAAATTTGTTGTCGTATTCATCGATGACATTTTAATTTATTCTAAGAATGAAGAGGAGCATGAAGAACACTTACGGATAGTCTTACAAGAACTAAGAGAGCAGCAGCTCTTTGCGAAGTTCAGTAAGTGTGACTTCTTCAAAGACGAAATCCAGTACTTAGGACATGTAGTCACCAGGGAAGGGATTTCAGTTGATCCTGAAAAGATCCGGGCAATTGAAGATTGGCCAGTACCAAAAGACGTAACAGATGTTAGGTCCTTCATGGAAATTACCGGTTACTACCGCATATTCATTGAAGGTTTTTCAAAAATAGCCAACCCAATCACTTCCTTGCAAAAGAAAGGCAAGAAGTTCGATTGGAACATGAAGTGTGAAGAAAGCTTTAAGAACTGAAGACTTTACTAACAACCGTGCCCATTTTAAGAATAACAGATCCTAATAAGGATTTTGTAGTCTGCACCGACGCTTGTAATGATGGTTTAGGCGGAGTGTTGACTCAGGATGGGCATGTCATTGCCTATGAGTCCAGGAAGCTGAAGATTCACGAAAAGAATTATGCCACTTATGATCTGGAATTGGCTGCTGTTATCCATGCTTTAAAGATGTGGCGACACCACTTAATAGGCAGAAAATTTACTTTAATGACTGATAATAAGGGTCTGAAATACCTTTTAGATCAGCCTAATTTAAATGCAAGACAAGCCAGGTGGTTGGCCTTCTTAAGTGAATATGATTTCGAAATTCAGCACATAAAAGGAAAGGAAAATAAGGCGGCTGATGCTTTGAGAAGAAATGCAAGGCTAAATTTTGTATCAGCTAGCAGCACTTATACCTCTGATTTGAATGAACAGTTGGCTGAAGGGATACAATCAGATGAAATTTATCAAAAGTTACAAGTTACAGCTAAAGATGAACCTACAGAAAGTTTAATAAAGGGTTACAGCCTAAACAAAGAGGGATTTTTATTGTTTAAGGACAGGCTGTATGTTCCAAATGTACCTAAAATTAAACTGTTAATTCTGGACGAAGTTCATAAAACCCCTTACTCAGGGCATCCAGGCTACCAGAAGACTGTCACCATGTTGAGAAAAGAATATTTTTGGCCTAATATGAAATCTGAAACAGCTGAGTATATAGCTAGATGTTTGGACTGCCAACAAGTGAAAACAGAACACCAACATCCAGCTGGGTTGCTGCAACCTTTACCTATTCCCAATTGGAAGCGGGAAATAATCAGCTTAGATTTCATTACAGGATTACCCAAAAATCAGCATCAGAATGATTCAATTATGGTAGTGGTAGATAAATTAAGTAAATCAGCACACTTTATTCCTGTTAAAACCACTTACAAGGCTGCAAACATAGCTGATATATTTCTGAAACAGATTTTTCGGTTACATGGTGTTCCAAAAGTTATTATTTCAGACAGGGATCCTAAATTCACAGGGAATTTCTGGAAATCCTTGTTTAAAGGATTAAACAACACATTGAATTTCAGCACTTCCTTCCATCCTCAGACGGACGGACAAACTGAAAGAGTTAATTAGGTATTAGAAGATCTGCTAAGGATGTATGTTAAAGATCAACCAGGTAAGTGGGAGGATTATTTACATTTAGCAGAATTTGCATACAATAACAACTATCAATCGTCAGCTAAGTTTAGTCCTTTTGAAATTCTGTATGGACGTAAATGTAACACTCCTATCTCTTGGAGTAATCCAGTAGACAGGTTAGTGTTAGGACATGATCGATTAAAAGAGATGGAATAGATTGTGAAACAAGTGCAGGTAAATTTGAAGATTGCCCAGGATCGGCAAAAGAGTCGAGCAGATTTGAAAAGAACTCCTAAAGAGTTCCAGGTAGGTGAACATGTGTTCATCAAGGTGAGGCCAAAGAAGAGCTCCCTAAGACTGGGAAGTTGTGGAAAATTAGCGCCACATTACTGTGGTCCATTTGAAATTTTATCTAGAATCGGTCAAGTTGCTTATCAGCTAGCATTACCACCTAATTTAAAAGTACACAATGTTTTTCATATTTCTGTTCTAAAAAAGTATGTTCATGATGCTACTCATGTTATTGATTGGAACATTGTACAGGTAGAACGAGAAGGGGAAGTTCTGGTGGAACCGGATTGTATCCTCGGGAGGAGGGAAATTACTCTGCGGAACTGCACCATTGGACAGCTGAAGGTGCAATGGAAGCACCTTAGTCCTGAAGAAGCTACCTGGGAACTGGAAAGTAAGATGCGGGAAGCATACCCAAATATATTCCAGCAGGTGGCTGAGGATGAGGAATAAGTAACATCGAGGATGATGTTACATTTTAAGGGGGTGTGTATGTCACATACCCCAATTTTGCAAAAATAATGTAATTATTTTATTATATTCCTGAGACATTATGTTAAATTTAATGCTAAGTAGGAATTGATGACTCAGCAGAGTCACCAGAAGTGGAATGTAATTCTGAATATTTTATTATTAATAAATAAATTATGGAGACAACAGCAATGGGAGAGTTGTTAAAAGAGGTTATTGGTCTAACTGGTGGAAGAAACTACGTGGAAAGGCAAAAGACAAGTGGCAGCATCCTCAAACACTTCCTAAGTTGTAGGTGGCAACTTCCCTATATTTTGGGGTCATGATTCCCCAAGAAAGTGGAATCTAAGCATGTGGCTCATTTATGACAGTTAACCCAACTAAGACCTAGGCAATCTTTTAAATAGTACTCAATGATCTGAGCTGGGGGTCCAATAGTTCTGGAGGGAGAATACATTCAGTGGAATGTTATTCAGGAGTCCCATTGAGGAAGTGGGAAATACAGTAAGGAAGTGGTTTGAGAGGGATGCTGCAGTAACTTGGTTCCAGTTTAGCTGTTTAGCTGAGTGAATTGTTTTGCTGCACCTAGTTCCAGCCAGGGAGACCAGAGCAAGCTCGGGGGTCCTGAGAAGTGATGTTTGGGCACTCTCCAGGAATTGGTAGGGAGGAACAGCCTCCCATTGCTGTTGTTGTCTACATAAACAGGTTCTGCTACTGATTTATGCTGTTATTGAATCTGAATAAATGCATGATTTTGTTTATCTTCTATTGTCTGAAGAATAATTTATTCGAGCAACTAGTTTAGAAAAGTTAAAATTCTCAGAATATCCGTAGTAAGGTTGTTAAAAGTTACTGTGACTTTCTGTATGATTATTATGATATCTCTGTTTTACTATTATTAATGCATTTATAAATTATATAGAAAACCATTCATACTTTAAGCAATAGTTTATAAGCTGTAATTATAACCTAATTGGTTTATAATTGTTAAACACAAACCCTAGCAGGAAGTATTACGAAGAATCGTTCATTGTTAGATATTATAGTTAGGATCTTGAAACAAAATAAATAAAACAGAACCCTGCTGTCGAGCTGAAAACATTGTCGTATCATCACTCACTGGTCTTTTGTTTATCAACCAAAATATTAATCATAGAACTTAGTTACGGTTTTTATAACCAAAGCAACAACAGAATAGAAGTCTAATTCATCTATCGAGCACCACAGTAGGAAGTTATCATAATTCTTTTTCTTTTTACATTCAAGCAAAAACAGAGTTGAGACCAAGTAACAGAAAGACATTACAATTGTAGGATTTAATGGACCCTATTACTTCAGTTCTCAACATTAAGAGTTTTTCATCAGATAAAAACCTAGCTGTTAATTCCACACACAAAAAAAAAAACGAAACCGACAGAACAGTTTCCAGCTCACTATAGAGTTCCTTTGTAAAATCTTTCTTTTGTTTTCCCTATCTACCAACAGTGAAACATTATAACTACAGAACCATAATATAACTAAATTCATTACTGTGCTTTTGGATTAGACCCTGGTATGCAAGAATTTACAGGCATGTAAACATTGAAGAGTTTTTACAACGACTTAACCACAGCCGTAGCTCATTTCCACTACTTAATAGAATGTTAAACATAGAATCTATCCTGGTATGCTTTACAACAACCGATGGAGCAAGAATCCCATTTATTATGTATGATAATCTAACCTGGGTGCGAACCCCAACTGGACAGAGTTTATTTTTAAAACAACTAGACAAGTAACTAAACCAAATTATGAAGGTGTAATCACTCGAACCACATTATCCCCAGTTTTTAAATAATAAGAAGTTCCAGTAGAGGCAAATATGGTATTTAAATCCTCAACAAAACTAAAACATACAACACAGTTGTCTTTGCTCATCGTCGAGCTCTCTTATCATTACATTACATTTCGTTTGTTCCACATTTATCAACAGAAGAAAACCATAACTATAAAATCAACTATTAAAAACAAATCATCGTCGTAGTTTTTAAATTTATTTCCATCCTCTCTGACTTTACATACAAAAGAAATAGTAAGGATAATTACAACGATTCACCTATGGCCGTAGCCCTATTTTATTAAATAGAAACATTAGATAAACGTAGAAATCTTATAACGCATTCCATTCCCAGCTCATTGCACAGTTCAGAACAAAGACAGAACAAGCATTATACAAGCCTGTGTACAGATAGAACTATATTAAGATATATTTCGAAAAACCCTGGAAGTTATCCCAAACCTTTTTAAAAAGGTTTGTAACAAAACTTAAACACCGAGGCCGTAACCTCCCTCATAGAACAGGCTTACAAGCCTCTGTTCTCTTTTAAAAACAATTTTTTCATCACAACTATTCGATATCAAACAACCTAAGTGCCGAAAGGAGTTCCATTAGCCACAACAACGATTGAAGCCATGCTTCCAAAACCAAAACCCTACAGTGCAAACAACCCACAAGGAGGACTTGCCATGGTAGAACCAGGCTTACCCGAATATGCAACCAGCAGCCGAAGCCTGAGTCATCCACAATGCGAAGGGAGTCCGAGCCTGCAACAAAACAAAAGCATTATCAATAATCATATTCACATATATAAAAAGGACGAGTCTTAAAACAACTTGTTGTGTTCAGAAAGACAAGGATGAACCTATAAGCTTACCCGAGGTTGAATGCAGACGTGTACAGTGGGTAGGCTGATAGCCATAAGCAACAGAAGGGTGAACCCCTCTCGTTTCACCAACACGAACAAGCTGACTGCTAACAAGAAGTATGTGCTACCGTGGAAGCATCAAAAAGAATCGAGCAAAAATGCAAGGCCACGCCGTGACAAGAGATTCCACTGTTAACAAAATTTCAAACCCTAGACTCTTGACCTGTTACAGTTGCCAAGCAACGAATACCAACGATGCTCAACGAAGCTTTGGACAATACGAAAGATGAGGTAGCATGCAAGCTGTTAACACATTGCAACAATGGCGGCCAGACTGGTAATTGAACGACAAGGATAAACCCTAGGCACTATAACACTCCCATAGCTGTCAGCAGTTAATAATAGAGACTTGCAAACGAAATCATCAAGCAAGGGATTGATAACAGTCTGAGAATTGTAACAACAACGCCATCATATGGCTCAAACCTGGAGAGGTTGTAGAGAAGGACTTGAGCCTGAAGGTGAAGGAAATGACGAGGTAGGGTTAGGTCCAGAGTCTTATATCATCCAGCACTTGGTCCTCGATGAACCACGTAGCAGTTTAATATTTCAAAGCTGTGGGAGAGACTCCATAGTCCCACGAGGACTTTCCAATTATTGGCAATCAATTAAAACAAAATAAGAATACTCAATTATGGTAATAAACCATAGTTCCAAACTACCAAAAACTTCCACGATAGCTCATGCTTTGATTTGGTATTGGGACCTACAACATTTGCAATCGTGATAATGATATTAAAATTCAAAGATCTCAATAATATCTTTATCATTATGGACATTTAGAACTCATAATATTTGTTTTAGTTAAGAGATGATTGTAAGATCTTCATAATAATTAAATACATAGTATTATATTTTTCAACAAACTCTTGCTTAAACAATAGCAACCGAGAATAAGATTGGATGTTTGTCATAAACATAGATCATTTGTTAAATTATTATAAAATCTCCAAGGTGGTAGCTATCAAGTAAATCAATACTAGATTTCAAATTGGTCACCAAAATTATAGCCATCTTGATGCGACAGAATAAAAGATACAATATCTCTATCATTTCTCCAAGCTACTGTAGAGAGGTAGAGCATAAATAACTGGCGTTTTATATTGAGGTAGTATTGCATGGATGAGTAAGAACTCGTTATTGATTCATGATGGAACTTTAACTGGCAGATAGCAGATTATACGACTTATTGTTATTTGCTTAAGAAAGAATAGACCTGTGTTATCTTTAATACACAATGTGTTAAATCAAGTATGATAATGAAAACCAAGTGTAGATTGCAATTAAAGCAACTAATTAAATCATAAACAATAGAAGGTAGGTATCGACAAGATGTAGTGATATCTTTAACTCCCAAGCTGTGCAATTAAAGGTATAAAACAAACTTTGTTCTAAATTTTGAACTGGGCATGATGCAAAAGTATTCTACCTTAAAAAGCTTGATAAACTTGGTTAGCATCATTAGACTTATTCATTGAATGAGTTGGTACAGCTAATTTGACTTATGATGCTTTAAGGATTATTGTGACGACCCGACATTACCTATATATCTGTAAGCGAAGAAAGAAATTGTTGCATTAGCTCGAAAGCTAAGTAAGCCAGTCCATCATAGCATTTTCCCCCTTGCGGTTGAAAAACATAAAAAAAAAACAATCAGCAACAATTAAGAAACTCATAATAATATTTAAGTACAACAAAGACCATTCAGACATCCGTACAATCACATAAGTTAAACAGATAGTTAATTGACCGCATTTAATAACATTTATTGCTATCTTAAAAATTTTAAATTTTTCGAAAATTTTCGGGTTTTGACATGATTCCACTTATGGTGACTCTGCTGAGTCATCAATTCCTACTTAGCATTAAATTTAACATAATGTCTCAGGAATATAATAAAATAATTACATTATTTTTGCAAAATTGGGGTATGTGACATTCAGATTGGGATCCCAAACAATGTGGTCAACTGGATCATGGCATGTGTCAAGACAACAAACTACTATGTTCTCATTAATGGTAATCCTACCCCTTTTTTCAAAAGTTGCAGAGGGCTCCGGCAGGGATTCCCTTTATCCCTGCTTTTATTCCTGCTGATCATCGAATGACTCAGTGTGTTGATTGGAAAAGATAAAAATGAAAATTCTATTAAGGGTGTGAAGATCACAAAGAACCTCTCCATTACACACCTGCTCTTCGCGGACGATGTCATCTATTTTGGTTCTGACAGTGTGGAAGAATGGAGAATTTTATCAAATATTTTGAATCTTTTCTGCGTGGCCACATGTATGCAAATCAACCAAAGCAAATCAGTTTTCATTAGCAACTTGAAGGATAATCCAATTTTAAATGAGGTTTTAAGCTTCTTGCCCTATAAAAATTCTGAATTAAATGATGGGATCAAATATTTGGGGTACTATATTAAACCAAATTGCTACAATATTCATGACTGGAGATGGTTAATTGCCAAATTCGAGAAGAGGATAAATCTGTGGACGATGAAATACCACTCTCTGGGGGGTCGCCTCATTTTACTTAAAGAAGTATTAAGTAGCTTCCTGGTATATTGGGCACTTCTGGCCAAAATTCCACAGACTATATTGAAAAAAATGAACATCATAATGTATCAGTTCCTTTGGTACGGGAACCTAGATGGGGGACATTATCACTTGACAAGCTGGAAATATTTGGCGCTGCCAAAAAAGTATGGAGTGTGGAATATTAAAAATATATACTGGTTCAATACAACACTGTCGATGAAAAGCATGCGGCGAGGTTTGATGGGGAACAATCTCTGGTCCAGGGTTCTTCACGGGAAATACATCAAATCAAATTTATTCAACTGGATTAGGAATCCTCCTAATGCAGATGGCAAAGCTTCTTTTATATGGAATGGATTTATTAAAATTTACCCATGGATTAGCTCGCAGCTGGCATGGAAAGTTGTTGGGGGTACTGAAGTTATCGTTGGAGTGGATCCAATCGTGGGTGTCCTGGATAACTGCCAATTATCACAAGATCTGCGTAATTTATTCACCAAGTATGGCATGTTCACTTTGAACCAATTCAAAAGGTCAAAGTTTTTAGTCCCAGATAATTCTTATTGGCTTACCCCGTCAGATCTCGACCTTGCTGAAAGATGGGAAGAAGAATGGAAGTGATATGTTCAGAATCTAAATCTAGCTGGTATTCACATTTCCATGGAAAAAGACACTTTGGTTTGGGCAAAAAATCCTACTACAGTTCAGGTCATGACCAACTCTGCTTTTCATGCAATTGTGGAACAACAGGTCGAATAGGACAGGAAGTGGTGGTTCTCAATGCTTTGGAAGTGGAAGATACCACTAAAAATAAAAAAATTTCCTCTGGTTATTATTCAACAAAAAAGTCTTAACATGGGAAAACCTACTGCGTCGGGGAAAATATGGGCCAAGCATGTGCTACCTCTGCAGAAACGGTATGGATACGCGTAATCATATGTTTTTCCAGTGTGTTTTCATTGGATGTCTTGAATTAGATTTTCCTGAGTTTAAATATCAAGGATGATTGGTCTGTATGCACTTTTGAGAATGCTTATCTGGTATGGAAACAAAAGCACGGGGAATATATCATTGTCCCAGGTTTATTAGCATGGACTATCTGGAAATCGCGGAATTTGACAATCTTTCAAGATAGAACTCCTTCTATCAAACATACCTTATTCTCTTTCTGGCAATTGTATCACTTATATGCAAAGGCTGTTAATAATAAACAAAAGCTCAATAGATCATGCAGTCTCTCTCAGACTGAAAATGATAATGTTATAGGTTTTTTTGATGGAGCTGCATTTGATTATAAGTGTGGCGCGGGTTTCATTATCATATGTGGACAGTCTCTCACTCTCAAATTCCGACTGAATGGTGGCATGGGTACAAATACAAAAGCAGAACTTCTTGGTCTTTGGGGTTTACTAAAGGCATCACATCTGTGTGGTTTGGATTCAATTCGGATATATGGAGATTCATCATTTGTCATAAATTGGGCAAATAAAAAAACCAATCTGAAGAATGTCTCACTACATTACTGGTGTCTCAGAACATCTGTATTATTGGACAGGTTTCAGAATCTCTCAATAGTCTTAACCCTAAGTATTAGACAATAGGATTGGGAAATTAAGTCACCTTTGTGAAAGAAAGGAAGTAGTATTATAGATTTGGAGGAAGCCATGTTTTTTTTTGTAGCCAAGGGGAGAACATGAAAACCATGTGTGAATCAATGGGAGAGCATTGTCAATAGACAATGGATAGGCCTTTGTCATATTGAGCAGTGAAGAGTGAAAGTGATTGCTAAAGATCTAATGTCATCTAGAAAGTGTGTGAAAATCAATGAATATACTTGGAAGAGATGGTCAAAATTGTTAAAGGTGTTAGTCCCAGCTTGATAAAAAAACTTGTTGGCAAAATTTATGTGGAAATCAATTTTAAGTGAGAAAAATTCTTGTGGTGAGATAGAGAGCAATGTAGATGGGAAAAAGATGAGGCTAAGTAATGTGGAATGTGGATAAACAAGAAATTGATTATCAAAGAGACAATAATCGTTTACAATGATATGAAGGCCAAAAGGTCAATGTTATCAATAAAAGGTTGAAAGGTCAACAATATGAAGGCTATCAATGTGAACAATAGATGACAAAATGACTTGGTGCAAACAATGTGAACAAGAAACATGAAAACATAAAGGCATAGGCTTGGGGGTTGGGATCCATGTCTTGTGTGATCAATAGAAAATCATAACGATAAAAATAATAAACGACTATAACCATGATGTTGATTATGAAAATGAAGGTTTAAAAGGGTAAAAAGAAAGAAATGAATGAAGTGAAAAAGAGAATAGTAAAATAGATATTATGAAGAGCTTCCTTTTCATTATCAAAATGCCCCTTTATCGTTTGTTGAAACATCATGAAAAATACATAAGAAAGTGAAGGAAAGTTCTTAAAAACATGAAAACACTAAAGAAATCATTACCAATTAATTTGCCCCTTAAGTTAATTAAACAAAATAATATATATTTTTAGAAAGGTCTATATCTCTATATTCAATGTTTTATTAATATCTTCAAAAACTTAATTCTCTTTTGTTCCACTTCTACTTAAATTACTTTTTTTTCATTATAAAAACTAATATATAATAAATAGAAATTAAATAAATTATACAAAATTAAGACATGAAAACATTTTTTAAATAAATATGTTTATGTATTTAATTAATATTAAATAAAATTACAAGTTAAATAATTTATATATATATTTTATTAATTTTTTAACATCAAATATATGAATGAACGTACAAAATATAGTTCATATCATTAACCATTCATACATATTTGGCTAGAGATCCCTATTCCACTAATGAATATGTCCAAATCTTATTAATTAATAAATATATATTGTTGTACTATGTTACTTTTTGTGAATGTAATGAATTTCAAGTTCCAATTGTTCTTGGTATTATCGTTTAGAGATAATTCACATGCTATTATATTTTTTTTCGGTGAAAATATAAGGATCAAAGTGTATTCACATTGCAATTTTACAAATCAAAAACTTTTTTGGGTTAGTAAGCTAACCACCCTCCAAATCCTAGACAATGATTTAAAATTTTTATTAATTTAAGAATTTGAAAAAAAATGTTCAATATATCATATGAAAACATGTACAAGTGTTTGGTTGACTGATGGAATGCAGGAAAATGTAAACACTTGGTTGCTAGATTCAACTAATACAAATAGTTTGAACTCATCCAGCTTCATTATCTACAAAGATCATATCAGTAGCACTTGAAGGTATGGAATCCCCACACTCAAATTTCTCCAAAGAATGAACATTGTTTTGCCTCCTAATTAAAACGGTGGGAGGAATTATCTTCAGTGCACGTATTGCCGACAGATTGCAATCAAACAGTTTGACCATGATCGTTAATCAAAAGACAAATTGATTATAAAACTATCCATTATTGTCTTAGAATTCTAAGAGTATCATCCTGCGAATTCTAGGACTAAGAAAACCCTTTCAATGAATCAATCACTGGGATTGCAATTTGCACCCTGCTCTGGCCAACCAATAACATCTAGATTTACTTGTATAAACAATTTAGCTGGTTAGCTCGTGGTCAGGATGCTGCTAATGAAAACATGGAAGCAAGAATGAATTCCAAGACCACAACATGCTAAGCAACACCGGGTTGCTGCTAACTAAAACATGGAAGCAAGAATGAAATCCAAGACCACAACATGCTAAGCAACATCGAGCGGTAATTGGAATCTCTCCTGGTACTGATCGACTATTGGCTGACTTGCATGGAGTACGAGTCATAGTGTACAAGCCCTCGAGAGAGTACAAGCCATGTAGTATAAGCATAGAATACCATCATTGAGTAAAAGCATCGACTATTGGATTACTCTTGGCTCAAGTCCCGACATCTAAACCTCCATGGATTGGCTATTGTCTATGCTTAGCTATCATAGAGAAACGTTGTCAAAAGGTATTATAGTTCATTAAGAATAAAATCCATTTTTTTTTTTTCCGATGATGAATTCGCCTTGGCCTCCCAATAAAAAAAAAAAATTAATAAAAAACATTTTTATTAAATGAGATCTGAGCTCCCACACCTCAGTGAGGGGGGCCACCCCTTAGATAAATGGCTAGAGAGCAACTAACTTTATTAACTTCCGCGTCTCCATTTATTGTCGTATATCTATTGCTATACCCAAAAATTAATAACTTGAAATGGTTGCTTGCCTTCTCATTGACCCTACCCACCGGAATAAAAAGAGTGAGCCAAGTTGTCTCCAGATGGAATGGGGAGAGGGAGGTTTTTAAGTACCCTATGAGTATATCAATTGAGTTAGTTCAACGGATTGGATTGATAACTAAATCTCATTCTTTTGATACTGCTGGTCGGAAATGAGTGGACAGAGGGGTAGACCTCGTTAGGTGCACCCCAAAGCTTCATTAAAAGTACCCTTACCATTTGAACACAAGAGATTTAACCCACATCCCCCGGGACGGGGCTTACCCCTATGAAAAGGAGTTACTATAGCTCATAGAAAGATGGTCATAGCTTATAGCCTGGGTAGTAGCTAGTTTGCTTGTTTTCCTAGCCGAGAGTTCTAGCCAATCATATACAAAAGGGCATTACAGGAGTCATTGCCGATAGCCAATAGCCGATAGTCATTGACTGAAGGTCATATTGCCAGGAGTCATAGTCAGGAGTCATAGCCAATCATTCCCCATACCAGCTAGTCATTACAGTCTCATTGCAAGTACGCTCGTATTCTCAATTATGTCTACCTTACCAGCGATGCCATAATTCCATTCAAGATCAGTCACATGGATTGGTTTTGTTGGCATGTTCAGAAAATCATCTTTTATTGGGCTTTTAAGTATATAAAATGTAAAATTTTCTACTCTTTCAAGTAATGGTCAATTTGACCTACAAAACCGTGCAACGATAAGTTAATTACAACCTTTCTAGGGCACTGCAGTATGGACTATGGCTTGGGGTCATTCGCAGAGGCAGTTACTTTAAATTAATTTGAATTAAAATAGGTGGAGCTGAATAAGTTGAAGTATGCTGAAATAGAAGTTCTTTAAGTACCTTGTGAGCTCCTTTAAGAGGGCACTAAAATAAAAATACATAAGGTTTAGTCAAAGCTTGGTTGAACTTTAACCTTTCAAGAAAATTCAATGAAGAATTGTTCCATGTATATCTGTTTTAGATACAGCTCCCATTGCACTGAGCTAATTGAAAACAAACAAAGATAATGCATGTCGTTCGAAAAAATCTTTTAAAAAAAATGATTTTTATGTAATTAAGATATTTTGATAGTCTGTGTGAATGACTTATGATCAGTATTTTGACATATTCTTTTTTGAATATATGCATATACCCTTCTCTCTCTCTATATATAAATATATTTGACATTTCTGTTATAAAAACATATTAAATTTTCTTAAAATCATCACAATTTAATATTTTTTTAATTGAAAATACTTTTAAAAATACATATAAAAAATTGTAAAAATACATATAAAAAATACACCATGGAATTAACGGGGAGATAAAATTCAACCAAGAATGAGAACTATCCATACCTAGTTAACCTCAACAATAAATTAAAACCACGTTGAATCCAATAAATACCACATTGACTCCAATAAATATTATTATTTATATTGGTAATAAATATCAATTGTAAATAAATGTGATTGCTTTATTTTTTATCTTTTTATTTCACAAATTTTAATGGTATTTTTTTTCCAGAAAAAAAATATCATATTCATTGTTCATAAAGATCTCCGAATACATTCCGTAGGTACTTATCAGTACTTTTGAACATTCAAAATATTTCAAAATATCAGTACAATTTAAACAAACTGTTGACTTCTAAAACCTTGTTATAAGTCTACTACAAAATTTAGCAGCTTCTGGAGCAAAAACTGTCATATATTGCAACTGCATTCTTGTTAATATAATATAGAGTCCAAACTTTTTCTGTTGTGCTCTTGACATCCATTGAGGCAAGTCGTACTTGTGCAGTAACCATCTTCCTCCAACAATCCGTCTTTTGAAAGCTTATCAGCCTTTTCATTTTGTTCCCTGTAGATATGGACAAATTCCACCTTAAGAAACTGTAAAATAGTTAGATCAATTCTATCTCCTAAGTTTAGCAGTGAAGGATTCTGAAAATTGCTTTTCCTATTCATCCTTTTTATCCATATATCAGAATCCCCATAAATTCTGAGAGATGCCACTTTGTAAGTAATAGCTTGTTGAAGAATTAATAGCAAAGCACATCCTTCTGCCCGGTTATTTGTCCCATATCCTCCATTAGCTTTGAAAGTAAATTCCTGTCCTCCATGGATAAGATAACCTCCCAATCCACAAGCATGATTCTCACAGGCTCCATAAAAAAAACCCATAGATTCCTCTTCTCCATGGTTCATAATCTTCATAACTCTAATTTTCCTGACCTTATCATTTCCCTGAAAGAACTTGAAGGTTGATAAAATTAGAGCGGTGACAACAAGCTAGGGTAGTTATAATCTTCAAAAATAGCCTTATTACGTGCAATCCATACTTGCCACACTACCAAAAAAGGGAGGCTTCTGTAATTTTTGAGATTTTTATCATCAAACCATTTCTTGAAGAACAATTCATAACAAATTTCTTCCTCCGATACATTCAGCTGAAGAGCTATGCTTAATTCCAACCATACCTGTCTGATATAAGAACACTGAGAAAAAAGATGTCCGACATCTTCTTCTGCCTCCCTGCACAGGCTACAACGGCCCGACCCTTCCATCTGCCTTTTCTAAAGGTGCTCCCAAGTGAGTACCTTATTGTGCATAATCAGCCAAACTAGGATCTTATTCTTATGAAGTGCTTTAGTGCTCCAAAGCAGCTTCCCCCACCAAGGCTTCTCCTCCCCTCTATGATCAATCAAAGCAGCATAAGCAACTCTGACTGAGAAAGTGCCCCCATCCTTTACTCCTTGCCAGTAAATACAATCCTGATCCGTCCCAATTCTGATAAAACCTAGCTTCAAAGCTTCAATCCAATTGCTCCATAAGATCCTCCATCTTTCAGGAATTCCCAAAGACTCTGCTGTCATCCAAAGCTGTGAGAGACCCATAACTGGCCCAGCCACATCCGCCAATACTACCAGACCCCTCTCTTCTAAAAAATTCATAAAGTCCTGTGGGAACTTTGGAATTTGCTTTACCCCACGATAGAAATCCCTTCCGATTCTAGTTGTTTTACCATCACCCACCTTCCATACTAGCCGATCCTCCACAGCAGGCATAGCCGAGATAAGTGATTTCCAGAACATGGAGCCTCCACAACTATTTTTCCTCGGGTTCCTTATCCATTCCACTAATGATTCGTTGCCCAGGTATTTAAAACGTAGGATCGTCTGCCACAGGCCTTCTTTGGCTAAGAAACGCCACACAGATTTTGAAGATAGAGCCTTTCCAAACAAGAACAGATTTTTAAAACCCCATCCTCCAAATCCCTTTGGTAGAGAAATCGAATCCCAGGATGTCCAGTGGATACCTCGATTTTCTTTACCTATCCAGAGAAATTTAAAAAAGAGTTTTCGAAGCGCATGAATAATACCCTGTGGTAGCTTCGCGTCAATCATCCAATAAACCGGCAATGCACAGAGGACGCTTTTGATCAGGATCACTTTCCCGCCCTTAGAGAGATAACAATTACACCAAAAACCTACTTGTCTCTTTACTTTTTCAAGAATCCACTGCCAATCTGCAATTCCATAATTATTAGGTTTCATATGAAACTCGAGATATTTGAAACCCGAGGACAGAGAGCATATTTCCATAGGCATCACCTCCAAGAAGTCCAACAGATCAGAGGGGTCCAAATGATTTATATAGCAGGCAGATTTCTCCAGGTTCGCCTGCATGCCAGTTGCTTTACAAAAAAGCCTGAAGAGGTCTTTTATCGCCCGAGTTTCAGCAACAGAATTTCCCAAGAAAAGCAACGCATCGTCCACAAAGAAAATGTGGGTAATCCAAATAGAACCAAAACAAAGGCCTTCAAACAAATTGTTTTCCACAGCCTTCGCAATCAGACGACTCAACCCATCCATAACAAGCAAGAAGAGGTATGGGGACAAAGGGCACCCCTGACGAAGCCCCTGAGCCGGCTTGAAGAAACTAGAGGCAGACCCATTGATCAAGACTGCGAAATTTATTGTTGTAATACATGACCATATCCAGTTAACTACAGAGAGCCCACAACCAATTTGGATAAGGTCCATTCTAAGATAGTGCCAGCAAGTCCGGTCATATGCTTTAGACAAGTCCACCTTCAATACTTTGGCCGGAATCTTACATGTTTTTATTGAGTGAATGACTTCCTGCGCGCACCCTATTGCCTCATGAATGCTCCGATCAGGTAAGAATCCATACTGCTCTTTGGTTATATGCCTGGCCAGTATTGGCTTAAGCCTTTCAACAATCAACTTCAAGATAATTTTGTATAAAGCATTACATAAAGATATCGGCCTGAAGTCTCCAAAAGACTTGGGGTCATCCACTTTAGGAATTAGGACAAGAAATACAAATTTTAATGATATATAAGTCTAAAAATATAATGATATATAAGTCTAATTCCAATAAATATTATTATTTATATTGGTAATAAATATCAATTGTAAATAAATGTGATTGCTTTATTTTTTATTTTTGTATTTCACAAATTTTAATGGTATATAAGTCTAAAAATATTATAGTTGAACAATTCTTAATAAAAATAATATTAATAAAATTTAAAAATAATAACAAAATAAATTCAAAATACAAATATAAAAAACAAAAAAAAAATTATGAATTTCATAAATGAACTTGTTCCAAAAAGTTCAATATATATATATATAAAATTCAAAAATTCTTAATACAAAATAAAGCATATTTAAACATCAACTTTTAATGTTTACTGTAACTATCCCTAGTGTTTAAATGGATTTCAATTTCACAATTTTTATTTTTTATATTTATTAATGTTTGTTTATTGTTTACCATCCCTGGTGTTTAAATGGATCTCAATTTCATACTCCGAAAATGGCAATGGAAAGGCATATAATTTTTTTATATTTATTAATGTTTGTTTATGTTGGAATAATGTAGAAATGCTAGGCAGGTATCTAGTTATTGGGTTGATGTGTACCTTCTATGATTAGCATGTAGAGGTTTCAGATCCACCTTTCTTGGATCTATGGTTTGGTTTGTTGTGACTATCTACACCTATATATTGTAATCAGTTCTCACTTAATAAATGAATTGGTTTGGCCATTCCTTGTGTATGAGAGCGAGCCTTTGTGCTCAGCTCCACATTGCCTCTCTGTCAATGTTAATTTGGTATCAGAGCCTGTGTGCTGATCAGTGAGAGGCTGAGAGACAGAGCCTGTTGTATTAAATCGTGTGGTGAGAGCGTGTTAAAAGAATCAGTGGCTGCTTGTATCAAAAGTTGGAGAATCGATTCCCAATACAAGGGATCTGCTTCCCGTAGACACCGTGGAGGAAATCATCCAGGCCGTCGTGGAGGAAGAACTACTGCCCAGCCAAATTGAAGAGGCCTGCTATTGTGAGAAGGAGGCCGTGAGAGCCATTGCGGCCTGTCCGCGTGCCCAACCAAAAGAGCCAAGTCATATTCTCAAGGAGATAACGAGGTGAGGAGTTTCTCACATGAAATTGCTAGGCGTATCGGTAAAGAAGTGCCAGGTTTTGGCATCGTGGATGGTATCGCTAGCTATTTATGGGTGGTAAGTTTTATACTGTAACTGCTAGCAACCAGTATATTAGAATCGCAAACATCTTCGCAAGATTTCAGTTACCGCACTCTTATTTTGTTCAATGAACTATTGAGGCTGTCAAAAGAAAGTGAGCAGATTGTTTCAGTTGAAATAGGATCGCTGGTCAAAGACACCAACGCTTAAGCAATTTTAAAGCCTTGGTATGATGAGTCGAGAGACGAAGGTTGCAGAGCTGGAGTCTTGTGAATTGATACAGAAGCCACCAATTTCTTTTGAAGCCGCCGAAGCCGCAGAGCTTAGCCCGATAGGGTGAATGTGAGCCTGAGTGGTAGCCCGTGAATATCTGATAGCCAGTGGTAGCGCGTGAATGTGAGCTTGAAATCGCTGCCAAGAGATCTCTGTGTTGAGAAGAGAGGGCCAGAGATTGCTGAGGAGGAGTCGCTCAGCTACAAATTGGTGCCAAATTAAAGGCTCGTGAGTTCAGAATTTTTTTTTTAAACGCATTTGTGTTTCTGGGAACATACACTACCGCGTGCATCTCCTTTGCTAGGACGCGGTACTGCATAACTACCGCGGATCCATCTTCTACAAGGGCGCGGTACATTCGGGACTTACGTGGTATTTTTTTCCAGCTTCTGCCGCACCGGTGCTGTTTTCCCGAAGGCGGTACTGCATTCTTTGGCTGCAAATCAATGGTGTAAAGGTATCCACTACATTTTTTTTATTATTTCTAAGTTTAACTGCAATGGCCACCGCCTCCCAACAGCCGTTGGCTGATACATATATAAATGAAGCCTCCAAATTGAATGGAGAAAATTATGTCAACTGGAAATTCAAGCTGCAAACCGTTCTAGAATTATTTGGTGGCTGGACGATTGTGAATGGCACTGAGTTGAAGCCTGCAGATCCTGCATTTGTTCCAGATTGGAACAAAAGAGAAGCCAAAGCCAAGGTGACTCTGCGAATGTCTGTGCAAGACAAGATTATCCCTCACATCAGAAATTGTGACACGTCTAAGAAGACCTGGGATACGCTTAAAAGATTATATGAAACAACTGATGCAAATCGCATATTGTTTCTGAAGACCAAAATGTTCTCAATCAAGATGGAAGCAAATGAGGGGGTAAGTAAATTCATTTCTCGTATCAAAGATCTAAGTGATAACTTGGCAGCTATAGGTGAAGCAGTAGATAGTACTGATCAAGTAACTATCGCACTGAAAGGTTTGCATCCCGATTATAAAGTGTTTATTTCAGCACTTGCAGCAAGAGAAAAACCCCCAAATTTTGAAGAACTCACAGGTATTTTGCTTCAAGAAGAAGAAAGGATGAAAAATTATGACCTCGAGGCTCGAGGTTCTGATCTCGCATTGATGGCAAGAGGTCGAAATATGCACAGAGGCAAACCATGGGGTAGGCCGTGGAATGGAGACAGAGGCAGCTCATGGAATCGAGATAAAGGCAAACAGTGGCATGGAGACAGAGGCAGATCGTGGAATGAAGACAGAGGCAAATTTCACTCAAAACATAAAGGTATGGTTCAGACTGATCATTCTAGAAATAATGTAGATGGTCATTATTGGCACAAACCAGGACACCTCAATAGAAATCATTATCAGAAGAAATATTACAGAGGTAGAAGCTACAATGGAAATCACAATCATAATGGGAATTTTGCAAACACAGACACTCCTCCTGAAGATGAATTTAAAAATCTGAGATTATTTATTTCTGAGGATGCTCTGTCTGCTGAGACAGATGATAAGAATGCATGGTTTATAGATTCTGGTGCATCTGCACATATGTCTTGTAGGAGTGAATGGTTCGAAGAATATAATGAGAATCTTAATGACACTCACATCTATTTAGGTGATAATAGGTCACTCAAGGTTCAAGGTTATGGAAAAGTGAAGGTGAAATTAGCTAATGGTGAATTGAAACAGATACATAATGTTATGTATGTTCCTGGTATTAAAAAGAATCTTATTTCTGTTTCAACTATAACCGAATATGACCTAAAGGTAGAGTTTGGCAAGTACCAGTGTCATATCAAAGACATTCAAGACCACTACAAGATTGTTGCTACAGGTTCAAGATGTGGAGGACTATATAAGCTGGATGTGTGCAAAGACAATCATCAAGCACTGGCATCCACTATCATCACCACAGAGGAACTCTGGCATCAAAGGTATGGCCACATTAATCACCATGATCTTATGCTGCTTCAGAACAAATTAATGGTAGAAGGTCTGCCTGTGATAAAGAATGTGCATTTAGAATGTAGTGCTTGTGCACTTGGAAAACAGCACCGAAATGCATTCCCAATACATCATGAGAAGAAACAAACTGATCTGCTTGAATTAATCCATACAGATGTATGCGGACCTATGCAGACTAGATCATTAGGAGGTGCATCATATTTTCTAACATTCATTGATGATAGATCTAGATACACATGGGTCTATTTTATAAGAAGAAAAGGAGATGTCTTCGAATATTTCAAGGAGTACAGAATGATGGTCGAAAAGCAGACAGGAAAATGCATTAAATTTCTCAGATCTGACAATGGAGGGGAGTACGTGTCTGGAGCTTTCAAGAAATACTGTAAGGAGAATGGAATCCAGCAACAATTTACAGTATCCCATACTCCTCAGCAAAATGGTGTAGCTGAGCGAAAGAACAGGACACTAGTTGAATGTGCTCGCAGTATGCTCCAAGGTAAGAACATGTCAAATGGTTTTTGGGCTGAAGCTGTTAATACTGCTGTATATTTGAAAAATAGAAGTCCAACAAAGAAATTAGATCTGCAAACACCATTTGAGGTTCTTTATGGATATAAACCTGAGGTTAAGCATCTACGAATTTTTGGTTGTAAAGCGTTTGCACATATACCAAAAGATGATAGAAGGAAACTAGATGCTAAATCTTTTGAATGTATCTTTGTTGGATATCATAATGATCATAAAGCTTATAAGCTATTTCACCCTAGCTCTCATAAGTTAATTGCAAGCAGAGATGTAGTGTTCCATGAACATGCAGATACAAGTGACAAATATGATCAAGGACATACTTCTACTGATGAATATGTGAAATTAAACTCCATCATTCAGCAACAGGAAGTGGAACAGCCACAAGAGAAGGAGCAGGAACAGAATAGCAGAAGCAATGGAAACAGCAGCAGTCACAGTGAAAATAGCAGAAACAGCATGAGCACTTCTATCAGTTCAGATGAAGATACAGCAGAAAGCAGAAGAATAATGGATGGTACCCCTACAGGCAATGTAGGACTAAGAAGGTCTTCAAGACAGATTCGTCCTCCTTCAAGGTATGATGACTATGCTTTAATGTCCAATGCAATGAATGAACCAATGAATTATAAACAAGCCAAAGATAAAGAAGAATGGGTTGAAGCTATGAATGAAGAATATAACTCTATTATGAAGAATCAGACTTGGGAATTAACAGAGTTACCAGAGAACAAAACACCCATAGGATGTAAATGGCTGTTTAAACATAAGCTTAAATCAGATGGTAGCATTGACAGATTTAAAGCAAGATTAGTTGCCAAAGGTTATGCTCAACAGGAGGGAATTGATTTTGAGGAAACTTTTGCACCAGTAGCAAAACTAAACACAATTAGAATTCTGGTTGCATTAGCTACAGCTCATAATTGGAAGACCCATCAATTAGATGTAAAATCTGCCTTCTTAAATGGTGAACTAAAAGAAGAAGTGTACTTAGTCCAACCTGAAGGCTTTGTACAGAAAGGACAGGAGCATCTTGTATGTAAGTTAAAGAAAGCCATCTATGGATTAAAACAGGCCCCTAGGTCATGGTACATAAAGATTGATACCTTCTTTAATCAAAAAGGCTTTGCGAAAAGCAAAAGTGATCCTAACCTGTATGTGAAGAAAGATAAGGAAGGAAATGTTTGTTTAATATCGTTATATGTTGATGATCTCATTATCACAGGAAATGCTTGTAAGTTGATTGCAGAAATCAAAAATCAGTTATCACAGGAATTTGAAATGAAAGACCTTGGTGAACTTCACTATTGCTTGGGACTTGAAGTATGGAAAGAATCTGGTAAAACTATGATCACTCAAAGTAAGTATGTGAAGGAAATATTGAGCAGATTCCATATGAGTGATTGCAAAGAATCAGTGATTCCTTTAGAACAGAATGTAAAGCTAAGCAGTCAAGATGGAACAAAAGATGCAGATGGTTCTTTGTATAGACAGCTAGTGGGAAGTCTGAATTATCTCACTACTACAAGGCCAGATATCTCATATGCAGTCAACATTCTTAGTCAATTCATGGCTAAGCCAAATGAAAGCCATTGGAAGGCTGCAAAGAAGGTCCTTAGATATCTAAAAGGGACAATGAACTTTGGTCTTTTATATACTGATAAGTTTGATGTTCAATTGGCAGGATTTTCTGACTCTGATTGGGCAGGAAACGTTGATGACAGAAGGTCTACTACAGGATATGCATTCAACATTGGATCAGGGGTCGTAGCATGGAGCAGCAAGAAACAGCCAACTGTTTCTCTATCATCTACAGAAGCTGAGTATAAAGCCATGTCTAGTGCTACATGTGAAGCTGTATGGTTGAGGAGGATTCTTGAAGATATTGGAGAAAAGCAAGCAGAACCCACAAATATACATTGTGACAATCAAAGTGCAGTCAAGCTAGCACACAACCCAGTTTATCATGCAAGAACAAAACACATTGAGCTGCAACATCACTTTGTTAGAGAAAAGATTGATTCTAAGGAAATTAAACTTCTGTATTGTAATACAAGTGATAATGTCGCTGATATATTTACAAAACCCATTGGCAGAATTCACTTTGAAATCCTTAGACAGAAATTAGGTGTTGTAGAAAATCCATTTCTACATTAAGGGGGTATGTTGGAATAATGTAGAAATGCTAGGCAGGTATCTAGTTATTGGGTTGATGTGTACCTTCTATGATTAGCATGTAGAGGTTTCAGATCCACCTTTCTTGGATCTATGGTTTGGTTTGTTGTGACTATCTACACCTATATATTGTAATCAGTTCTCACTTAATAAATGAATTGGTTTGGCCATTCCTTGTGTATGAGAGCGAGCCTTTGTGCTCAGCTCCACATTGCCTCTCTGTCAATGTTAATTGTTTATTGTTTACCATCCCTGGTGTTTAAACGGATCTCAATTTCATACTCCAAAAATGGCAATGGAAAGGCATATAGTAAAGCTTAGATTCAATTCCTTGGTGTGTTTCATATGGCAAAGCCATTATGTTAAGCATAATCTCAATTTTCATTTTTTTATATCTATTAATGTTTACGGTTTGCCATTACGTTAAGCATAATCTCAATCCATTTTTAGTGAGTCTTTGCACCTAGTAAGTAATTTTTCAACACGGTAGATGCATTGTTGTAAGGCTTTTTACTTCAATCCATTTTTTTGTGAGTCTGATGTTATGAATCAAGTGCTTTGGATCACGTATCAAGTTAGTTCTTTTTACAAGAAATACTATCTAGGGGAGAGGAGCCAGTGGTGGAGGGCGAAGACCAGTAGTTGAGATAGGGTGATCAATAGTGGAAATAGTAATGGCGTTGGTTGACTTCCATTTTGAAAAAACTATTTACTATAAGTGGTTCATAAAAACACTTTATATACAAATAATTCTCAATATTTTTATGTTTTTAAAATTATTTATAAAAAAAATTGAACTACATTTTGAAATAAAATGAATATTTGAAATTGGAAAATCATTTTAAGTCACATCAATGTTCAAGCATTGGTCCCAATCAAAAATACACTAAGGTACACTGAGACTAGACAACTTGGAATTTTGTGGCTGACATGGCATCATTTTGGATTAGTCATACCTCAAGACCAATATGGTTAGATAGAGAACACGACAAAGTATATGTGATATAAATTTGGAGGAAAAACAAGCTCGGAAACATGGAGAATTAAGCTGCACCACTACCCGTAAAAAAACGCTCACTTAGTGTCTTTCCTTGACCAAAATTTGAGAAAGAAAAATTAAAACCGGGTTTATATTAAGGACTGATGTGTAGTAACATTGATTGCCATTTCTATAATTCAACAAACAAAGCACAAACACTCAGCCCTGTTTATTTGAAATTAGAAGAATACTCACTTTTGTGAAGTGCCTGGATCTGCATGCCAGATTCACCAACAATGCTCGACATTGATCGGAAATGTCGAATGGAATTATAAAATGATAGCTATTAATGCATACGAAGGCGGAACCAATACAACAATAGATCATAAAAATATGGATGCACATACGATCAAATGCCCAATGTATGTACACAGAGTTATGCCGCAATAAGCTTCAACAAATTCGTGAAATTAATGTAATAATATAAGCTAATCATATACATTTACTTTATTTAATAGAATTGTTCATTATTTGAATTCTGTTAAACATACATCAAGAAGGGTTGCCGTTCTCAAAATTGTATTTGAGATTATAAATAAAGTTAGTAAACAAAGACAAAATTCCTCATAAGCCGTTGCTGATGGGAGGCTGGTAGTGCTTTTAACAATATCCAACTATACTTTTTTTTAAAGAACTTGGTTTGGTGCATTGTTCTGAATACTGCTGGTCCTTCTTGAGGTCGCTAATTCCAATCATGCAATATACTCTTTAAAGGAATTTAATGACGGAATGCAACCATATTTGGTTAAATGCATTTATCCTCGTCATGCAATCCATAAATTTACTGTAATCATAATAATTCTTACCCAATTACTCATTGCAAACAGATTGGCAGCTATGACAATTCAATTACAAAATAAATTCATAACCAAGAGCAACACTAATAGCCAGGGTTAGAAGATTTTGGAATACATGGATCCTATTTCAATAGCATTCAGTTTGGAAACAACAATTTATTTGGCAGCAGACCTGGATTTAATTCTTATTTAATGCCTCCAAATGGGTCTTACATCAGAGGCTTTATGCTTGCCGCTTTAAACAATTCTGTTCCTGTGGATGCTGCCATTCATTATGATAATATGAGGCCAGCCATGGCACAATGGATGGATGCAAGAAATGTGAGGGACCCTCGAAGCAATGGTGTTTCATCTGGGGGGGAAATTTCCCAGCTATTCCATTGCCACCTCCACAAGTATTCTACAATACAGCATATCTCCATTAGCCCTGTAGGTCAAATTATATGGTTTGCTTATATTACTCTCTTTGAATGCTAATCCATATCTAAATTAGACAATGGAGTTGATTTTGCTGACTGGGTTGTTTGAATTTTGTCTTGGTATTGTTTTGTTTCGCTGCAGCAAGCAGTTTATCTACCCCATATCACGGCCAATTTACAACCTCCGAGTGGTATTCCTTTTGATATTCCTTCTCCTGCTACACAGTTGAGAACAAATGATGGTCTAACCCCCTATCAAGTAGAAATAAGGAGGCAACAACTCAGGTTTGATGGTAGACAATAAGCGGTGGGTTGAAAATAGTGACTACTAGGACAATGGGAAATTGATCCATGGTGGCTCAAACGATGCAATGCAACATCCAACAATAAGGCCAGCAAATCAGCAAGCAATATGCAGTGTGCAGGCTGAGGGACAAAGTCTGTTTTCAGACAGGAATGAAATTCTTGGAATTCTTGGGGATGGTGACAGTTAGAATCGTTTGGATTTTATTAGCAAGTATGATGCAAAGTTCTTTGTTATCAAATCCTATAGTGAAGATGATATTCACAAAAGCATAAAGTACAGTGTTTGGGCAAGCACACCCAATGGAAACCAGAAGTTGAATTAGCATTTGAGGATGCGCAGTTAAGAGCTGGTGACAATCCTGGAGGTTGTCCAATATTCCTTTTCTTCTCACTAAGTTTCCTTTGAGTTGACTATTTAATATTTCTCCTTTTGTGCTAAGATTTTTCTGTCAATGAAGCCTATTGTTATTTCTCTTATGTAGTTTGCACTTTTCTCATTTTTTACAATTGTGGATAAGCCTTTTCTTGCAAATGTTTCAGGTGAATGAAAGTGGACGATTTTGTGATGTTGCAGAAATGGTGGGTCCCATGGACTTCAGCAAAAGTATGAATTTCTGGCAGTAGGATAAATGGATTGGGAGCTTCTCAGTCGGATGGCATATCATAAAAGATATTCCCAACTCTCAGCTACGCCATATTATACTTGAAAACAATGACAACAAGCCTGTTACAAATAGCAGGGATACTCAGGATGTAAATCATCTTGCACTTTTGTCTTACTATGAACATTCTTCTTGAATTAGAATTAACAATATGGCAAATCTTGACCCTAAAAAAGATTTTGCAAGTGGCTGCATGATTATATGATTTTTTCTTTGTCATATTCTCAAATCTAGCAACGTTTTGGCTAGAGTATAAACTCCATAAATAACAGTGTTTTAAAATCTATATTTATACATTTTAGAAATATTTCTTGGTTTCTACTAACATCCATACTTTTAGAGTATGAACTTCATAAATAACAGTATTTTAAAATCTATATTTATAAATTTTAGAAATATTTCTTAGTTTCCACTAACATGCATACTTTTTCTTGGTTAAGATGTATCGATTTAAATAACAGGGACTAAGCTGCTTGCCAAAATCGATAAATGGCCCTGATATGACCACAAAACTTCAAATTTAATCATGAAAATGAAGACATTTAAATTTTTATTGAGCTTAAAATAAATGCTCAATATTACCCACGCTGGTAATGCTAGAAGATTACTGAAATACAGTTTTAATAACACAACCATAGGAAATAATCTATATCAAACCCTACCAGCTAGGGCGTATCAATTAAATTACCGCAAATATGAGAAGACATGATTTTCCAACCCCGCTTTTTCGGTTTAAAACCAAAAGCTAAACAAACATTACTGGCAACAGTATTTTCAAAATTTGCCTATGCAATCCCTATCTATAAAATATTTTAACAAAATAAAAAAACCGATATATTATTTCCATGAATTTGCTTAAAAAACTGAAATAGCCAGAAAGATTCATTTTTCTAATTGCTCAATTTTTGAGATTATACAAAATAATTACAAACCCTCGATATTAAAACTAATGAAAAGCGTATTATTTGTTCTTGTTTCAGCTTTGAACTAACGATATAATGGATGATTTCTAACAATTTAACAACCCGAGAGTGAAGTTAATGGATGCAACTTAACACAACTCAAATCGTAGGAAGAGTCATCCTATAATTATCTTAACTGCCTTTTGAAACTGCACTGTAACATTCAGCACAGAAACCATATTACTGCCCAATATCTTGATTCTATACTTAGTATTCCTAATCTCTGTCACACACATTCCAGGAGGCACACAGTTGTAAAAAAGTTTAAATGCAAAGTTGCAAACCTGTCAACCTGTAAAATAAGTACTTAAAAGCATTGATTGTTTCATCTTTAACTACACTGAACACGGATTTTGGATTTCATGCTGAAATCTGTAAAGAAAAGACAATTGCTCTGTTAGTTACAGATAAAATGTTTCAAATAGTCCAAAAATGCTTCATTACCACGACTTGATTTTGTAAATTCTCGGCATGCCAGATTAGTTATACTAAACGAAAGCTCCGACAGGCCATTGCAACCATTGGCAGCGACCAAAATTTCTCTTCAAATTCAGCAATTAATAATTGACCAATAATTAATAATTGATAATTGTTATAATGTATATCTAACAATTTAAAACATTTAAGTGGGAATGTATATATATTATCCAATTGACACTAAATGCTACCCTGCACTTGCCTTGTGTGTTGGCATGGAAGGGGAACAGGTAGGGAACGGATGGTAACAGCTAAGAAACTGTAACGGATAGAACAAGTGATAGCATAATAGTGTTACAGGGTTAAAGAAATGTCCCGTCTGCCATCTTCTGGTTCAATTCTCCCAGAACATGGAATACATTGATTATTCCCCAATTAGAAATCCCCACACCAATATAAACAATTGGGACCTTCTCAACTTTATGTGCAACTACCGAGAGGCCATTTGCTTGAGAGCCGTGCTATGGATACAATATTCAATGCATCCGAATGAGGATAATCCTTCATAAAGCTGTAGAAATCTTTAATATTAGATGAAACGTACCTGCATGAGTCATGACTCACTGAGCAGATGCAGAGATCCCAGCACGCCTGTCACTGCTTCTGACTGTTAGCAGAATCTGCGAAAGTGGTGGTAACAATACGAATGGAAGGAGGGAGTCTTTTAGTGAGACCAAAGTTTGTCTGGTTAGTTGAAAAGAGTTGAGGAAGCTTGTTAGCTATTAGGGCGAATTGGTGAATTGGGCTTTAAATTTGGGATTGTAAGTTGGGGTAGAGATAGCTAGAGTCATTCCAGAGCCAATTTAGAAGCCACATTATGCCAACGGTCAGGAGTGTCCTTTGTGATAAATAGATAAGGCATTCTCAAATAGTTTGTTTCGTTGGGAAGTCCAGTTTGTTGCAGTATTGCTGGAAGAATGCCTTCCAGAAGAGTAAGCCAATTGAGTAGCCATATTACTCTACGGTACCCTGGCAATATTTTACAATAACAGTGAACTGCCATTTTATATCCTCTATTTTCCAATATTTTACAGTGACAGTGCTTTACTGTACCACTTTCCTCATAAACAGTGATCTACAGTGGCATGTCAATATTTTACCGCAACAGTGCTTTACCCTACCACTTTCTTCATTGTTACTTTGATCATAAACAATGTTGTACAGTACCATTTCAGCGTGCCAGGGTGTTCAACGATTATATATATTTTAAGTATAGAGTTAAAATCTTAACATACAGGACATTAATTCATTTATTGTTAAACACTTAATATTTGGAAAACACACCTACAACTAAAGGTTTATACTGATGATAAGTTGCCCAAAACTTAGAAAAGCATGTTATTAGGCACCAAATGCATCTGCTCTAATAAGAATCGATAAAAGTTCTGAAACCCTACTGATATTGACAATCCTGAAATGGGCATCATTCATGAATCATACCCATGTCTACCTTCACAGGCATTTCACAGACAGAAACTTGTGTGCTCTGCAATTAATGGCATTGAACGAATATACGGCACAAGGAAAATACCTGTTCCTCAGAAGGTTGAGATCCGGGTTTGCTGGCTGCCACTGGAGATGAGGCCAGTAAGCCTTTAAACCAACACAAATTCCAAAGTCCAAAATGCTTTCCTGCAATGTTTCCATACAATCTATGACTGACTTGAAAATCAGGCAATTATATAAACTGAGGCACACTGAATGAATTTAGAGGTAGAAAACTCATTAAAATCTGAGTAGAAATATTGGAGTTAGACAACAAAACCATTATAAAAGAAGCTGACAACAAATGCAAATCACAATGTGCAGTAATGCCGGTATTGCAATGTATTGTAAGTTGTAACAAGATACTTAACGACTACGAGATGACTACGAGATCACTTGCAGTGAGTGTTACCAGTAATGCAATACAATGAAATGGCTTCCAAATGGTGGGAAGGAAGCTCCTCTCAACTTGCAGGTTGGCCACGTTCTGTTCGGAAAGAACAACAAGCGGCTCTCCAGGTCGAAGGAACTTCTCGTAGTGGTGGTCGTATGCGTTGCTAGGAGCCAGGTCGAAGGAACATGAAACTGCATCAACATGCAGGCAGGATTTAGGGTTTCTAGGTACGAGGTTTGAGAATGGGTTTGTTTATCCTATAGGTGGACGACATGCATTCAACTGCATACAGACATAAATCTATGCATGGAATCATTAGCCCTCAGAAATTGCAGGTGATTGCTTGTACTACAAGTAAGTTAGAGCCTGAAGTTTTTGGTAAAGTTTTAAGGTAAGGTTTTATTTTTTATCTATTTTATTATTATTTTAATGTCCCGCAATGAGAAAAAATAGTCAATTCAAGATTATTGTCCAATTATAAAATAGTAATTTCTTTTTTTCTAACTAATTATAAATACAAATTTTATGTTAACATTAATCTAATTTTAAGAAGAAAAAAAATATTGATTACAATTAATAGAAACAACCGGAACATATAGTCTCCTGCCTACAGCAGGGACTAAATATATATCATCAACACAAGGAACATATTTGCAACAAAAAACTAGTGATTACTTAATGAAAAGGAAGGTGTCCAAACTTTCATACTCATAAACAAGTATTGCATTCTCAATTGCTTTTCATTATGGTGATTTGGGATCATTCATGCATATACCAAAGAATGGGTAAAGCATTCATTAACATGGGAGAGACCGAACATCCTCCTCAAAATAAGATAGTATATTATATTCAATCATCAAGTGTGATAGCTAATGGTACTTATTGTTCAAATATCTCTGACTACCACCATGTTATGCAAGTTGTTGGTTTTTTTTTTTTTCTTGGAAGGTTTTCTTCAAAACATTTATGTTATTGACATCAAAATTTCAAAGCTATCATGTTACTGGCACCAACATTTCAAGGTTGCTTTCATTTTTTTTAATCTAAAGGAAGGTTTTCTTCAAAACATTTATGTTATTGACATCAAAATTTCAAAGCTATCATGTTACTAGCACGAACATTTCAAGGTTGCTTTCATTTTTTTTAAATGGAGTTAACAACTTCTTTTTTCCTTTTTTTGGAAAGAGAAGGTACTTTCAAAAGTTATTGAGAGTTGTACTTCTAACGCCACCCAAGCAAATATGGCTTAGTTATCAGCAAAGTTTTGTAATCTCAATCACTTTATAATATGGTAGTTTGGGAGAGAGTGGGACCATTCATGCATACCAAAGATTTAAATAAAACATTCATTAACATTGGGGAGACTGGACATCCATTCATTAACATTGGAGAGACTGGACATCCTCCTCAAAATAAGATTATGATCATGGTTATGATATTCAAAGCATTGGTGTGATGGTGAATGGAACTTAATAAATAGGTTTAAGTATCTTTAACTACCACCATGTTGTGTAACTTCGTTTTTTTTTTAAGATTCACTTCAAAGCATTGATGGTGCATTGATGTTATTGGGACCTGCATTTTAAAAATGCTTTTATTTTTGCAGAGAATAGAAGCAAATACTTTTTTTTATTCTTTAGAAGAATAAAGAACTTTTCTTATTTCTTCTAAAGTTTTATTTAAAGTATTGATATTATTGGCATGAGATTTTTAAGTTGCCTTGCTTTTTTCAGAGAAATAGCTTACTCATTTGATTATAACATTTACATAAACATCAAACCTCGTTACCCTTGATTTTTTCAAAGAAATGGAATAACATTTACATAAACATCAAACCTTGTTGCCCTTCTAAACGAAACATATGAAATATTAGATATGATCATGCTAATGACAAGTTTTGAAAAACACTCTCTCATTAATGAGATAAGAGAGCATGACATAAAAAATATGATAACGCTAAATACATATATAACTACTTTAATTTTACATATAAAGAAAATAGACTTAAACCTAAACATGATACATAGCGCATTACACAATTGAATTCCAGTAACAGGTTGACTAGCAAGAACATAAAATGAGGGAAAGAAAAAAACTTTATTGGGATATAATTTGTGCTTATCTGATCTCCAAATTTGGCATGCGTAGATGTTCAAATTTAACAAGTTGACACGGGTCTCTAAGTTAAAATTAGATAGAGGCCTGTATTGCTGGTAATCTGTAAGAAATTAGAGCATATAGTGGCATAAAACCTTCTATAAAACTCTACTTGTAAAAAATCCATGGGAAAACATTCCCATTATACCCTAGTCTCCAATAAATCGCAGTGAATTTGAGGGCCATCATAAATAATGGAGGGTTTGAGTAATTTTGGGCGAAATCATTCCATAAAACCCTCTCCTCCTTGGACGAAACATACAGGGAAAATTGTTTCCATGAGAACTTGATTACAAGAATCCGAGGCGAATTCAAGGGTTGGATGCAAAGAGTGGAGGGTGAAATCCCATTTTGAAGGATTTCATTTATATATTCTAATTGGTTAAATATTTAGTTTATCAATTATTTCATTTATTTTTGGGCTAAACCTCAAATTTTTTAAAAACTGTTACTATAATAAAATTTAGCCCAATAAAAATTTAAAACCTTGTTCTTTATTATTCAACCCAAGGTGTTTAAATTACTAAGTAGATGCATATTTTATTTAAAATCCGCAAAGAGATGGCAAGCGCCGGTGCCAGATAGAGATTGGGCAGCTGCAACACACTTATCTTTCAGGACATCTGCATTTTATCCATACGCAATTTTGATATTCCCTTACATATTACAAAAATCATTTTAGTATAGCTATTTGCCAAAAATATTCACATTGCACATTTCGAATTTCGGTTATTGAAATTACATGTTGCACAACAGCTTTACCATGTATGTAATTCAAATTACTCTGGGGATGAACAGAGCCCCACCCACCTCCTGCACAACCATTTTTTTAAGGAAACAACCCCCTAGGGAAACCCAAGGATGCTTCCCCACCTTCATGGATGGCATCCGTTGTAAACCCATTGGCATAGGATGGTATGCCTCACCCTCCAAATCCTAGTGGCAAAATTTGATCCCCAAGCCCACCTGTCATTGAACCTTTTGACCCTTACCAAAGGAATGTAAGCTGGATCAGTGGTAAGACAACGAGGTATATCAACCAACTGAGCTACCCCTCGGGGATAACGGAATCAATTTTTAATTCTTTTATCATACAGTTCAATTTATTTCCCTGGTTGTGTAATCTAAGTATGTCCTTGGGGATGGTCAATTGATCAAGATAAATTGCTGTCCAAGCCCACGAGCACATGATTCATACATAATTCATTTGTAAACAATAGTATTGTGGATATAACAAAGCTTGGGCAAAAAAATTAATGGAGTTATATAAGTCTTATTTTCTCAGGTTGACAGAATTAACCACTTGGCTTCAAAGGGCGACCAAAAAAAGCATATATACATAAGGCCAATCCAATAACACCATTGAAAAATAAGCACTTACATGTTTTCTCTTCCCAAAATACGTCTCTCAGCTCCACGCACACGGTCAAGAACCACTGGCTTCCCTTGATCATCACAATATGCACCCTGCGCATACAAAGCCACCTTAAAATGAATCACAAGCACAAAGGCCTATATGCAGTCACTTCCCGTAGGCATGGAAAGTAAAATCCTAGCGATGGATCAAGTAAATCACCTAATATAAACATTTTCCTTAACAACCTGTGCAAAGCAACCTTATAATATTTCTCTAAACAAAAGTAGATATATGTGATAAATATGCTAGAGTGAACTAAAATAAGCTAATGTTATACAAACAAGTCATCTCCCCAGAAGTGTCAACTGAGGGTTAAGCTATCCACTAGGGTTCCTTTCTCGCTGTGGTATGTCCCACTTGCATGGCATGAGTTTCAAAGGGATGACACTAGGTGAAAGGAATGAGGTCAGGTGCAAGTCTCGATTCATTTTGAGAGAATATGTGTCCCTTAGACCTGGCACCTGAACTGGAGGAAGTCTACTGTCATGCAGTCCAGCTCCTTGAGGCATGTTTCATGAAGTGAATTTGAATATAAGAAAACCCATATCATATGTTTAAGGGCACCCTAAAAAGAAAATGAAGACCAGATCGGGGGGATCTGATCATGGTGCTATGGGATCTTTTTCAAAATGATTGAATCACCATAATTATCTAGAAACTGAAAAATAATTGCACCAAGAGAAGAGGTACAATCCTAGGAAGGGGTGGGGGTGGAGTGATCCATCAACTTTTCCCTAGTCCATGTGTGACAAAGCATTGAATCAGGTTGGAACATTAGGTGCATTGACACTAGCACAAACCCTTCTAAATCAAGATCTAATATGCACCTCAACCTTGCGAAGCTTGAAGATCCATATTTCGAATTAGCACAAGCAAGACACATATTAAATATTAGGCCAATGTTTGGATGAGTTTGTCCTAGTAGCAAGGTTCCTCTGGGAAATTGTATCCTAATAAGAAGTGGAAAGTTTCCAGTATCGCAAAACTTTGCATCAGGGAAAAAAACCAGCTGGGGTCATCAAATCGACAATACACAACATCGAGAAAAATGGGAAAAAAAGGCAAAACTCAATAAGCATAAAACTCGGACCTGAAAACTTTGGCATCCTAAAAAAATTCTGAAAAATTAAAAAAAAATTGGTAGAAAGAAGAGATGTTTGCAACACTGGACTGGAATCAAAGTGACCATCCTAGACTATCTTCCAGACAATGGACTACTTCTATAGCAATAGAACGTTCAGTTCATTTGACATCTTAAAAAAGATTATGAAAAGCTATATGTAGGAGCTAGATATCATGCACATGTATCTAATTGTGACAATCGAATCCCTTCTAGTAATATAAGCATGCAAAACTATCCATTGGAAATGACCCTTGACACACCATAAAAATCCTAGAAACCCAAAAGAAAGATAGATACAAAAACCCCAATCATGGCAGTCGAAACATGGTGTTTAGGGGATGCTTTACCCTGGTTCACTAATAACAAATTTAAATACACAGTAAAGGATTTTCTATTAAAAAATGATCAAATAAGCAATCAACCAATACCAAACCCTGAGACCCAAAATAAGAACACTTACCATGCCAACATTGACCTTGATAGGATCTTTATCTACTAAAAAGGATTCGGTGACTCCGATAATGGGATCTTTGGGAGCTGGCTCCATATTTTTCCACCATCCAGAAGTAGACATCAATCTTATGCCTCTTCCCACATTGGATTTGTTCATCGCCATCGCCATCACCATCACCATGATCTATTCCTTCCTACAATAATGTAATGGCACCATGTCGCTTCCACTGCCGAGAGGATATATAAGAAGCTTCGTCAATTATTTGTGGGCAGAGGCGTGTCATGCTACCAATTTCCTAAACGTGAGAAAATGCCAAGTTGTGGTTGGTTTCACGCCAATGCAGGGGATTTATCCGAAGGTGATCCTCTAATTTCAAGCATGAAAACTTTCAGAACGACAAGCTGCGAATATTCTTCTCGTTTCTCGTTGATAGGTCTCATATTATTTAGGTTTTGTAAGGGCAAAACAAACACAAATTGCAAAGAAGTAAAACCATTATAAACATAGAAAAGAAATAGAAAAAATATAAATAACATTGATTTAGCTCTTCACTTTTTGAGAGCTGGAATAAATTTTGATTGCAGTCTGCACAAATGCTTTAGAAATGCCACCAAATGCATGGCCTTTTCTAAAAGTGTAGAGTTATTAGACCAACAGGATTTACTTTGTTGTATTCCCTGCCATGAACTATATGATGTATTCAAACAAAGCATTTTTTACCTCATGTAAATGAAATTATGGAATAAATACAGATCTTTATTAACTTTTAAGGTTGCTGACCCTGCAAGTTGATTATTGTGCATCTAAAAGTATCGAATGAAGGCCAAGAGTATACATGGACTCATAACCCTTTTTAAATAAAAAATAAAAAACATACGAACCTTACATTCCACCACCAATTTCTTGCATTTTGATCACCTTCAACCAACTTCCCTACTGTGCTACGAATATTAAATGAGATGTTAAATTAAATAGTAAATTGTTAATTATTTAATTGAAGGGACGTAACCCTTCCTCAAGCACGCTCAAACTTTATAAAAGGCGAGTTTTCTTGTAATACATTCATCATCCATTTATCAATCATTTTATCATATATATATTTATATTCAATTATGTGAAGTCAGATTCGCTTCTCAACGGAGACAACCGGATTTGGTTGTTGCATTTGGTATCAGAGCTGCTCAGTTCTCGACTGCTCGGCTTTCATCCACTTGGTTGCTGCTCCAGAACGGGACTCGCTTCCAGCTTATTCACCAACCTTCCGCACCCTCATCCATCCCCGTCTTCATCTTATCTTCATTACGCATGCATCTCCACTCATTTTCCCTCACGCTCCATTTGCTCTCTCACTACATTCTCCCTTCAACATTCCCACCGGCATCCATTCCGCAGACCCCATCTCACCCCTGCTAAACCTACCCGTGGCCTGCCCAATCAGCCACTCCCCCTCCTCTACTCCTCACCCCGACTTTCCCCACGCCTTCCCTCTACGGCCTCGACTCCATCTCCCTACACACATCCTCCCACCCCTCTTCCTGCGCACATCGCTCCACAACCAGCGCTCATCACCTGCGCACACACCCCCACCTGCATCCTCCCACGCCTGCGCGTCCACCCTCCAACCCATCAACCCTCCTCTTCTTCTCTGCGCCTGACCCTCCTTCCCACACTTCTCAGCACCACGACCCCGCTCTCCACGTCCACCACCACTTCCCTCCCTCCTTCCGCCTGCTACACCAACGCCGCAGCTTCCCTCTACGCCTTCCCCTGCTCTCTATCCCTCCATCTTCCCCCATCTCTCGTCTCCATCCGCTCGCCAACCAGCCCTCCGTCCTGCCCTCGTTCTCATCCCTCCTCCATTCCACGTTCCTCCTTCTAAATGTCTCAAACACTAATAAATTTCTTTTATTTATAATATAATAATAAAATTACTATTAGTAATAATTTTATTATTACCATTATTATAAATTTGAAACTTTATAGTAAAATAAAATATATATGATATAATACTATTATTATAATTATATATATTTTTATTTTCTTCTTTTACCACATAGTCCTACCAAAATTGGGCCCAAATATTCACCTCCCCACACCATATCAAGAACCATGACCGAATTACGAGACCAACTCGAAAAATTGGAGAAGGATTTCAATGATCGTATTATTAAGAGTCAAGAAGATTTAAAGGAAGAAATAAAAAATTCCAATGGAAAGCTGAAAAATGAAATCAGAGTGGAAGTCGTTTCAGTGTTAGAAAAAAGGCTAGACGATAAATTAGACGAGATGAAGGAAAAACAAGACCAACTGAGCGACACGTTAAACAAGTTCATGGAAAGGATGGGAAAGAATGAGACAAATGATCACTGCAAACAAAAAGACGATTCAGATATGTCGTGTGCTTCATCCAACAATTCCGGATCACCACCACATAACGAGATAAGAGGCAATCAGTATCAGCATTATGTAGTGTATCCCCCCAAAGCAAAAATAGAAATGTCAAAGTTCGGTGGAAATGATGAGCAATGCATTGCATGGTTAAATAAAGCAGAGGAATACTTCGATATCTATAACATCACAACAGATGAAGAAAAAGTGAAGTATGCATCTATGCACCTTGAAGGATATGCCTACAATTGGTATATGTGGTGGAAAGATGACCATTTCACATACACATGCAATTTGTTTAAAAATGATTTCCTCAAGAGGTTTCAAGGAATCAATGAAGACGAATGTTTCTCGAAGCTTACGAGGTTACAGCAAAAAGGAAACGTCGAAGAATTTACACACCAATGGGAATTACTCGCTACCAGAGTATTTGGGTTATCAAACAAACAACAACTATAAACTTACTTGGGAGGACTAAAACCATACATACAAAAAGAGTTAAAAATGCATGACATACCGAATGTTGAGGTGGCAAGACATAAAGCAAAAGCAACATCACTCAAACTAGAAAGAATTCCCACGACAAGAGAGGTGCAATGCAGATATTGTGGAGACAATTGGTCACCGGGTCATGAATGCAACACCTCTCAATCATATAGTTATGAAGCTGAGAAAGATTTTGAAGTATCCATTGGACGCCCCGAAAATAATAATAAGAAGAAGAAGAATACATGTTGTCGATGCGGAGAAGATTGGACTCCTGGCCATAAATGCCAAACCAATCACATGGTACACTGCAAAACTATTAATGGAAAAGAAGTACAGGTACCTGCGGAAGAAGACACATCCTAGTCTGATGCAGATACAAGCTCATCCGAGGTATCAATAGCGACCATTACCTGCATTCAACAAACTTGTAAGGAAGAAGATCTAGCGGCACCCAAGAATGTTAACACCCAACAAAAAGGGAAACCGTTAATCGTAGGGAGCTATATTCCACCTCAACTAAGAAGTTGCAACAACAGTGAGAATAAACAACTCGTATCCCTAGCAACAAAATATACAGGGCCAAAGAGGTTACGACTTACAGGGTCTATTAAAGATAGGGATATCACAATTTTGGTCGATTCTGGAAGTACCCATAATTTGATCGACATCAATAGGGCAAATGAACTTAATCTTTTTGTGTTTCCCTCAAAAGGGCTTAAAGCCTCCACCATCGCGGATCAACACATAGAAAAAATGGAAAAATGTCATAAAGTGTCATTACACATACAAAACTTACACCTACAACTCAATTGTATTGCGTTACCACTCTAGGAAGTAGACATGGTATTAGGCGTTGAATGGTTAGTGTCAGTAGGTACGTACTCTACCAATCTACAAAAACAGTACATGAGTTTTAAATGGAATGGAAGTAAGTATCGATTGTATGGTCTAAGGAAATCGCCACCCAAACAGAAAGAGTCGCAGCATAAGAAGGACCCAAGCCATCATCAAGATAGAGAGACCAGTCCAGATCACTTAGCTCAAATCAAGCATCGACACAAATCAAGGACAAAATATGATGCCAACAAATACAGCTTTGAGGACAAAGCTCCCTTTAAATGGGGTGGCAATGCTACGAATATTAAATGATATGTTAAATTAAATAGTAAATTGTTAATTATTTAATTGAAGGAACGTAACCCTTCCTCAAGCATGCTCAAACCTTATAAAAGACGAGCTCTCTTGTAATACATTCATCATCCATTTATCAATCATTTTATCATATATATATTTATATTCAATTATGTGAAGTCGGATTCGCTTCTCAACGGAGACAACCAGATTCGGTTGTTGCATACTGATCCCTCTAGGCCTGATGTATTCGAGGTCATTTCACTTTCAGTGGTTGAATGCTGATTAGATCTCATAAAAGTAATATATTTGCCTTCCCATCCTTGAACAAAAGGACTTCCCTCAACTACATTCCCATATGTCTCTACTCGAGGCCGCTTCCCATTTGGTGAGGTTGCTTCTTCATAATATCCAAAGACTGATGCTGCAAGTACACAATACATGCTTTGCAAATTAAGGGCTTCTTGTGTCTTGTCCTAGTGACAGACAAGTTCAAAACTCCACTACTAAACCCGGTCATGGCCTCCCTCCCATACTATCTTTCCATCTCCACCAACAATCACAAACTCGTACTCAATGTTTTCGCCACCTCTAGTTTCCAGATCCAAAATCCATCCATACTCGCTCCATCCATAGAATTTTAAATTTTACTTTTTAGTAAGAGTTATGATCAATAATAGACCTTATTGCAACACTTGAATCCTTGTGCCCTTGACATCGCATTGGAACCCTAGAGTCCATAGTCCGCAGGATGGAAATTGGGGAACAGACCATGGCCCTTCCTTCAGCTTCCTGCAGTAACAAACAGTGGTATGAGATCTCCTTGAATTGGCTGATTCTGTTAGGCATCCAGTGGGTCTTGAAAATCACAGTCACCCTAGTTGTTGTCCAATCCACGAGCTAGTGGATATCCAACAAGCTCTGAGACGCCACGAAAGCATTTTTGCTAATAACCAATATTCTATATCCAGACCGACAAGCAGAATGAATTTGCAGGAGTCTCAGAACCTTGGGTACACAGAAGTGCTAGAAATAGTGGCTCAAAAAAGGAGAAAATTGAACAGTTACAACCAGAGTGCGTAAGGTGCAGTGTTTGGTCTCAGGCTTGGGAAGAAATTCACAATCTGGGGATGCTCAGCCAAGAAGGCCAATAGGCTCAGTTCCTGGAGAAAATGATGAGAATCAAATAGTCCAGCAAGAGCCCAAGGAAAAGCAGATGGAACCAGTGAAGACTACAACCCCCCTCCAGAGGATTAGAACGAAGTCCACAGTGGGCATGCTTTTACTTAAAATCCAGGTTTAACATGCTTTGCAAAACAATTTTGTTACTAGACCAGTTTAACAGGGTTATACTACTAAAATTCAGGAAAGAAATAACCGTGTTTAATGAAGCAAATACTCCTGAATTTTATATATTTCTGGATCAAATAGCACTTGAACAATCCTCTATTTTTGTATCATCACGCTGAATAGTGCAGCTGCAGCTCCCTTTTAATACAAAAGCAACCGTTTCATTCAAATAAAAAAAATAGACTTGATTGCATCAAGTCCGTACTCATGTATATACTATAAACTACCAAAAATACGTAATATTTTTGCACTTTCAAAAGGCTTTCAAAGAGGTAAGACATGTACACACAGCTTGTAAATTCTCCTAGAAACAACTTATGTAGAGAGAATATGCCTATGTGTGGTTAATGCCTTTGACATGAGAGATCACTCTCATTAAAAGCCAAACAAGTTGGTTTGAAGTTCTATACTTGTTTTTGTTCTAATGCCAAAAACCTCACAATATTTTATTATTTAGTTATGAGCCATTGCCAACAATGCAAAATTTCTATTTATGTTGTTTGTTTCTTTTTACATCACCAATAATCCCCAGAAGAACAAAATCCATCATTGAAATGGTGAAAGCAATTAGCATCTCTCACAATAATTTGTCGTTTAACAATCTTAGAGATGAACTTTGTAGCAGTATGGCAATCACCACATACACGAAGGTTCTTCGTGATGTGAATAGGTGTTCCAGAAGGCATATTGATAAGGCCAAAAGCAATGGATTTTGCTATCAAGCAAGGCCATTGCCACAAACATGCACCGAGTCCTTCAGAAATCCGTGCTGGGCACCTTGATGAGGCAGAGGACTTGATTAATGAAATGTCCTTAAGGTCTGGAGATTTGGTATGGAAAACATTTTTGGGTTCCTGTAGAATTTATGGAAAAATTGAGGTAGGAAGACGTGTGGCAGAATGTCTTCTTGAGTTAGAGCCAGAAGACTCTGGAACATATGTGTTACTATCAAATATTTATGTTGCAGCTGGAAGATGGGTTGATGTAGCAAAGGTGATGAAATTAATGAAAGAGAGGGGAATGGAAAAGGGGCCAGGACGCAGCTGGACTGAGGTCAAGAACCGTGTCCATGTGTTTGTTGCAGAAGATAAGTCACACCCACAGGCATAAAATATATATGCAATGGTAGAGAGATTGAGTGGTCAAATGAAAGCTGCAGGATATGTTTCTGACATAAACTTTGTGCTAACATGATGTGGAACAGGAGCAGAAGGGACACTCTCTATTCCACCATAGTGAGAAGCTGGCCATTAATTTTTGGTCTGATCAGCACACATCCAGGTACTCCTATTAGATTTTTTAAAAACCTTCGTGTTTGTGCTGACTGCCATACAGCTCATAACTTAGATTGTTGGACGAGAGATTATTGTATGGGATGCAAATTGATTCTATCATTTCAAAGATGGCCTGTGTACTTGTGGGTACTATTGGTGACATTCAGTTGAATATTCAACTAAATCTGAGAATGCATATCATTCTCTTGGTGAGCAAGAACAGGGCACACTTTGGTTGCAAGTCAACAATTATCTGAATGGTACTTTATCACTTCATGCCTTAACTTTGTCCGAACTATTTGTGGATATTGCTATTGCTTAATATTCTTCTCACCTCAGGTTTAGATCACATCATCACATCACATCATCATCCTCATATATTCGCATTTCAGTGGTAATTTTGCAGCAAATCCATTTCTCCTGGCATGTACTGAGGAAATGGCAGTTATACACCGAGTAGCTTCCTCGAGTCATTTGATAAGTTCTTAAACTGCAATGAATAAGTGAATCAGCACACAGATTATCTGGATAGGTTTTGATCAAGGATAATACAGAAATTAGGGTGAAACAAAGTTGTGATTGGAATATGCTGCAGTGGAGATGGCATAATAGCTTGTGCTTCGAGACATATTGAGAAAGCAATGATGCTTGGACCATCTTCAAGAATTGCAAAACGTTGATTGATTGTAAGGGAACACTTGCGTTTAAATTTGAAGTGCTTAGAAGGAGACTTGGTGCATATTTGTGGCAATGGCCTTGGTTGATGTCCAAAGGATTTCAATGAAACTATTCTGAAGTTTGAATGTCACGAATTTACTTTTCTTTTCATCTTGAGTGTTATAATGGGTGTTAATATTTTAGGGTTCGGTTAAAGATTCCATGTTCTTTAAGGTCCCCGTGATGCACTGGTTCTTTAAATTATTTAATCTTGGTTCCATTTGATTTGATGGTACATATTTTACCTTTTTTAATTCATATACAACATGCCCTATTATTTCATGTTCTTTGAAATAGGGATGAATATTAGAAGTGGAAGAGTTGAAACCTCATTCCAGGAAAACATCACTTAATATCCTAATAATGGAAGGGGTTATACCACAAATGTGGACGACCTGTATGAGTGTTTAAGTGAGAAATCCCATTTAATAGACATCTTGCTTATAAAATGGACATTTCATGCCCTGTCTATCTTAATAAGAGTAGATCCCGACTGATATAATTGTCATTTAAAACTTTACTTGATGCATTCACACGCCTCTAAGCTAGCAAATACACATCGTTGTAGTCCCAATAATGGACAAGATGAATTGTTGAAGGAGATTGAAGCATGATCTAAAAATTTGAACATTTCGGAGTATCAACGCTGAGGGTGATGGCATCATATTCTTGGTACGTATTCTGTATTTTAAATATTGGCACTCCTTAAGTACATGAATTAGTTGTGTCAATGATTTCGTAGATTACAATGACCACAAACTATGTATTATTTTGGTTTAAGAAAGTGGGTTTAGTTGGTCAAAAATGGTTGTACAGAATGATATTAGTCTTATTTCCCTTTTTATGGTGACTTAGAATTTAATATAATCTTCATGTCTCGTAGTTACTTGACCAGCATCATGGGATACTATGTAAAGTGTCATTCCATCCATGATTCTCTTATTGAAGATATAGTCTACATTAAGTTTTGATACTATCACATGCTACAAAAACACTACTTACCAAGAGATTATACCTTCATTTAGCTTTGACAGTTAAGGTTACAACCTCAAAACAAGACCCGACTCTAATGCTACAAATCAACACTACTTACCGAGAGATTATACCTTCATTTAGCTTTGATAGTGAAGGTTACAACCTCAAAACAAGACCCGACTCTAGTATTGAGCTAATGGATTTTGACATGCATGTTCTGCAACAGTTCTCTAACATACCAAATTTAATATATGATCCAGTGTTATTATGAATATATGCTAGTAAAGGATACCTTTCATTTTAAGGAAACCAAAATCTTTTAGTATTTTATGCAATGAACAAAACCATAAAAAACATATGTAATTGTATGTTAGGAGAACAAGTTTAAAATATTTTCATTATTTCATTGCACCGAGTGAAACAACATTTGTAATGTAACAAAATAATCAAAAAAATTCATGTCGGCTCATAAAATAAAAAATTATGGAAAGTATTTTGGTTCATAAAATAAAATATAATATTATGAAAAGTAATTAAAAAATAGATGTTTCAAATTTCTTGAGTTTAAATTTAAAAAAAGAAATACACCTCAAAAAATTGGATCCCTCTAGGTGCTTGTTGCACCCAGTGAAACAAGGTGCTCTACAGCCCAGTATAGGGGAGATGTTGTAACATTTGTGACGTAACAAAATAATTAAAAAAATTCATGTCGGCTCATAAAATAAAAAATTATGGAAAGTATTTTGGTTCATAAAATAAAATATTATGAAAAGTAATTAAAAAATAGATGTTCGTTTATAAAATAAAAACTTAAAACTTAAATCCGGATCTCTCAATCAAGAGAGATCAAATTTCTTGAGTTTAAATTTAAAAAAGAATTACACCTCAAGAAATTGGACCCCTCTTGGTGTTTGATAGATACGGGTTTAAGATGGATTTATGCTGATTATAAACCAATAAGAAACATGAATTGTCTGTAAAATTTATGAATTTAATCCCAAATCTTAAAGCATACTATGGAAATAATTTTTGTAAAATTTATGAATTTAATCCCAAATCTTAGAGCATACTATGGAAATAATTTTTGACGGAACAAATCAAATACAGTCTCGAGTGGTAGTGTTAGAATCACAGAGGACAGACAAACATTTTCTCAAAGAGAATCAATCGTTTGCTGCTTTATAATTCTATGGGGAATCATCTTAGCACAAAAACGTTTTCTCTATTCGAGAATATGGAATGACATGGATAATTGACTGCAATTTTTCATTTTCTATCAATGGGAAAAAGTGTGGCAACCTGTGGCTAGTGAAGGATAACAAAACAAAGGTTACATTTGATGCAAAACCACATCTGAGACGACAATCTACGAGAAGCGGTGGCGATAAAAGCAGCCAGACCTTCAAGAAGGTTATGCTCTTAAACGCACACAAAAACATCATCACACAAATCCACCACATACTGTATGAAATTGCAAGAAACCTGTTTTCTTGATGCATCTTTGAGATGGGTAGCTTGATGCCAACATAAAACAATTATGAAATGCTTCAAAAGACCAACGTACAAACATGGTTCAAACTTGTCTTCCTCCATTTGCTTATGAATGGAATGATCTAAAACACCCATCTCTTTCACTATTAAAACACCCATCTCTTTCACTATTCTACCCATCGTTCGCTTGTCCCCGTAGAAGCCAGTTGTCGGTAAGGATATTTGATTCAAGGAGTTAAAATCGATTCTGATGTTGCGACATTGGTTTTCTGCAGCATTGGGTACAATTCGATTGCAAAGACGCAGAATATGCTCTTCTAGAAGATGTACCTTCTCTACAAAGCTCAATTCCTGCTTGTCAGACACAATCTTCATAACTTGAAAGAGAGATGCCTCCAAATCCTTGCTTGAGACTTGACCAACAGCAGTCCGGTTCAGTCACTCAAGTTGAAGGCCTTCAGAATTCATCAATGCACTTGGGGATTGATTACTGGTGATAACTGTTTCTGGTAGTGAATCAAGCGTCTCATCTGGAATCAATTCTGGAGGGTTTTCAAGTGCCGAATTCATCAATGCACTTGGGTGTTGGTCACTGATCATAGTTGTTTGCAGTGGTGAATTCAGTGCCTCATCTGGAATGGCTAGTACACAATATGGGCACAACTGGCAACCAATATCGACCCCGCAGCAGAGTGTTTAATGCTCTTGCTGCGGGGGTCTAACGGTATGTCAGCGCCGTAGGACTCTGCCGGAAAAATGGAGCCGATCACCGACCGTCGACGGGATGCATTGCCATGCATCATGGCATCATGCCTCATGCCATAGCGAAGTCGATATTGGTTGCCGTCCCTCTTAGCCTCCGCACATGGAGGTAAAAAGGGCGCCCAGGGGGGCGCCCTTAGCTGACATCAGCTGGGCTAAAAACGCCCCTTTGCGCACATGCAACTGGAAAGCGGAGGCGAAGGCGGGGGGCGGGTAAATTTAAAACCGTAAGCTGAAAAAGCGGCTGGTTCAAAACGTGCTGTCCGAACTGGTTCAAAACGTAGCCTGTAAGCTAAGAACGCTGTCCAAAACGGTTCAAAAAGTAACCTCAGCTCTCAGTTTTGTACTGTAGCTATCAAATTTTGTCAGAGAGCATCGATGCTTGAAGGCAAGCCCAGGCTGTAGGTTTTTCCCTCCATGTGCGGAGGCTATCTATCACGTCGTGCAGGAAGAGTTAATGCCCCGATCCATGCAGATCCTCCAGTGGGCAGATACTTTACTCCGGCGACTGGACACCCCAAACGCCGTGACACAAACCGCCGCCGTTACCGTTTGTCACCACTTCCGTCTCTTTGAAATATGAGCGGGATGATGTAAGGCACTGGATAAACAGGTGGTCTTGAAATTCGAACTTTAGGGCGGGCTCTATTTGAATTTGAATTCAGCGGTGTCCTTTCACTGACGGGCTATTACAAAATATGGGAATTTGTTTTGGTTTTAAACGCTGCAATGTTTGTGAGCTTATGCATACAAATCACTGCAGGATTTATGCATGTTGCTGGTTTGTTTAGTAGTGTTCGTGGCTGATAGTAGTAAAATGCAGGTCAATGGATCAATGGCTTATACACCATTTCTTGGCATTTATTCTTATCGGTTCAGTTACGATTTTAAATAAAACCACCCCCGCTTCAAATTTTAATCTCTCATCGTGTTGAGTGGAAGATTAATATCTCGTCAGCATGGATTTGTAACTCCAATGGAATTTATTTGATTAAGAAAAAACATATCGGAGAGCGAAGGATGAGAGGGCTTCACCACGAGTCTAGGCATGTCCATTTTACGTTACCATGAGTTGGCTCGTGTATTTTTTATTAGATGGGCAATGTTTGATCGCACATAATGTAATGATACTTCTTCATATTGGAAGTCGAAATCCATGAGTAAATGACTTTGGATTCGAACCAAGTGCTTTATTTTTTTATACAGGTTCCTGTTTTGTGTTGTTCACTATAGCCTTCACTTGTTCAGAGGTATCTGTATGTGAAAGCTTTACGTGTTTTTAAGTTTTTTTTTTATAAAATTTTCTATTCAAATATTCAATGGAAGGTGGAAACTTCATATTATGTAGTAGTTCAATAATTTATTTAGCATGAGAAGTTCAAATCAGTGTATCTCGTTGTGTAGATGGATAAATAATATGTTTTCATGACATTATATATGTCATTACGTTTTTCTTTCTTCTCTCTGGTTACCATTACCATGACATTATATATGTCATTACGTTTTTCTTTCTTCTCCCTTGTTACCGAAAGCAATGATATGAGTCATTATCGACTTTTAACATCCCAATACTTCAACTCATCTCGATACCAGAAACGGTGATGGCAGAAAACTACCCGTTCACTCAATTTCATTCTTCGGATTCTATGAAAAGACCTTTTGAGGGAGGCCCCGTTAAAATACCATTTGAAGGAGGCCCAGACTCTCTTTCTCATTACTTTACTGGCTTCAGTGAAGTGTTCTCTAAATTTATATCTTCATATTCTCTGTTGATCAATTTTGGTTATTTTATTATGAAAAGCGGAAGAATTAACAGCTTAATGTTTGATAATAATGATAATTTAATCAGTGAATAAAAAAATTCATTATGAAAAGCCGATTAACAGCACCGGAAATAAAAAATTGAGGGACAAGTGCATAGCTATTTCTTAATACGGTTCTTTAAATTCTTTATAAAAAATAATTAACTTCTAAATTTATTTTTTAACTAAATAGCATATAATTCAGTAGTATGATCACACCATCAAATATTTAATAAGCAAATCTGAAATAACCGAGCACAGTCGGTTATAAATTTAAAGATTATGTTAAATATATAATTGAAATTAAAATTATATTATTGTTTATTTCATTTATTGAATTTGAATTTGTAATTTATAATTTTAATAAATTTATTTAAAAATAATAATTTAATTAATAAAAATAAATTTTAATATTTTATTCATAATTAAAATTAGATTAATTTTTAAAACTTTTTAAATTAAATTAATATTATAATTAGCATAATCACTAGTCAATAGGTGAACATGGATAGACTACAAGTTAAGTGCCATGGATACGTTATATGTTATTTGTTCTCTTTTTTCTACTTTAACTCTGCCATGAACTGTCTATTATCCATATATCACATGTATTACTAAGTGACTCTTATTCATAAAATTAATATGGACAGTAAACTTGTCTAGTCCTCATTAAACATAAAAAAAAACATGTATCAATAAATTTTGTCTAAACATTCTATGTTTTTGTGTGCTATTTCTTTCACCATTTGCCTAATTCAAGCCAAAAACAAAGAGTATAACTCACTAAATTATCATTATTATCAAACATTACTTTATTAATATTAAAAAAATAAAATAAAATAAATTATTTATGCTTGGTTAATAAAATGTTAATTCTTTTAAAAAATTAAGTCTCATGATAAAATAAATGAATTTAATGAGTATAGTAATATTTAAGTTGAAATTTATTTTATGTTTAAAATAGATTTATATTAATTTGTTTTTTTTATTATCATATATTTACTTTCATTTTTTAAATTTATTGAATGTGATGTAGATTTAAATTAATAAAATAATAATTTTTTAACTTTTAAAATATATTTATATTAAATTGTAATCTTTATGTTTTTTAATTTGATTTTATTAATATTATTTGTATAAATTAAATTTGGTTTGAATGGATGGTGTTAATAATCATAATATATATGATTCATTATTTTTAAAAAAAACTTATTTGTAAGAAATTATTTGAAAAGTGGTTTATGTTTTTTCATTAATTTTAAAATCTCATTAAAAAAAGTATTGGTAAGAAATTATTTGAAAAATTGGTTTATGTTTTTTCATTAATTTCAAAATCTCATTTGCATATTTGTAGAGTATTATAATAGAATTAAGAATATAATTTAACTTCTTAAAGCAATGCCATGATGTATTTAAGTAAAATTTAGGAACATAATTGCAAGTTTCAATGAAACAAGGGTCAATCAAATCATGAACATAAGTGTTAGTAATTCAATGACAAGCAAGTTGTCACTATAATAAAAGAGCGAATAAATATATACTAGCAATGTTATGTGTTTATATAGACAACATTTTGTAATACAATATTGATTTGTAAGCTTATTCTTTTTCCTAAAAACAAAAGCAACTTTTTATTCATCTTTGAGAGAATCAAAGTTACATCTAACTGTTCAAAATAAGCCATCTGAGGTTGCATACTTACTTCCCAAAACAAGACAATACAAACAACCCCTACTCTAGTCATCCTAAGAAAACATAACATATCTAATATGACTATTTCATTAACCCAGTAACCCAAATACAAAACTGTCATCATAGCACCACCAAATAAAATTGAGTATCAAGTCTGCTATCAAAGCACAAAGGACTGATAAAGTTTCATCTCCAAAATTGAACTTGAATAAAAAAAAACTAGAAGTAAGAAATAGACCCAAAATCAATCAAAGAATTCTCCACTAATTCCTCGAAGAGAATTAAACCATCCATAACTCCAACAACTTCCTTACATAGGCTATTAGCCTCATAATTAAACTCTCTATAGATATGAGTAAAGGAAATAACTAAAAAACTCTTGATAAACTCCTTTACTCTGCATGCCCACTGTTCCAATTATAGCACCCGTAAATTTGAATTTCCTATTTCCCAATCAATAATTATCCTATAGTCACCAACAATCTGTAAACTGAAAACACCCTCCTTTTGAGCACACCAAAGGAGCCCCCATAAGGCAAGCAACTCAACCTTAGTGTTAGTTTCAGGTCCAACACCCATTTTTACTCTGATAATATGATCTCTTTTGATTTTAAGAATCATTCCAGGCCCACACAAGCTATTGTTTTCTACACCATCAAAATATCTTATGGAAGAGGATTCAATCTAGTAGTGGTAAAGGATGAATATTAATCCATTTAGACTTCTTTTATTTATGGTAATCATAAAACAAATTGATGGATCTTGAGCTAACAAATGAGATAAAAGGATTTTCATTGTAAAAAATGCATCTATTCCTGGCTTTCCAAACTTCCCAGATAATAGATAGTGGAAGTTCTTTAAATTTGACTTTTTTACTAAACCAAGAAAGTATAATGTTCTGAAAATTCTGAGACTCCCACATATCATTGGAATTAAGGAATCTACAACATTCATCCCAAATATTATTGAAAAAATGTTTGAGAACAAACAAATGGGAAATTGTTTTCACATCAGATCTACAAAGAACATAGATACTCGGACCACTGAACCCCCGCTTGACAAGATTGCCCCAATTTAGAACCTTGTTTTCTAGACAAAACCATAAGAAACATTGCAATTTGAGTGGAATTCTCCACTTCCAGATATTCTTTATCCACCACTTAGGAGAAAATTGAATTTCCAATCTTCAATAATAACTTCATACATGCTTTTTTAGAAGATATAATCCCATTTGCATCATTCCAGTCCCAAACCAACAAATCCTCCTCATCACATAGTCTAATACTTGCTTTATTCATAATCATGACAAAGTTGTTTCATTCATCTACAATATTAGCAGGTAGCCCCAAATCAGGAGCTAGATACCAATAAGACAAAGAAGTGTTTGACACAGTATGTCTTCTAGCTTGAGCAAGAACCCGAATATTTATGGAAAGGAGATATGAAACCAACTACTGAGATAACTTGTATCCATCACCTGCCCCAATAAAAGGATCGACGGCAACAAAAACTTGAGAACCTCTGCAAATTTTTCAACATCCCATTGTTAGTGAAAATCATCTCACACATGCACCCACAATTACATCTATTTCATTTCACGCTTAACTTGGTTATATGATTTCATATTCTTCAATTAATATACTTGCATCTTGGATTGGCATTAAGCACACCAACATTGTTCAATGTTTCTTAATTGCTCATGGTTCCATAAATATTTCTCATGGTTCCACCAACAATGCTCATGTTTCCATTAACTTTGTTCATCATCATCATCATCATCATATTCATTTTGATCCTCATCATCAACGCCATCACCCTACCGAAATATACTCATCATCATCATCTTCATCATCATCATCATCATCGTCATCACCATCTTCATCATCATCATCGACATCGTTGTCGTCGTCATCACCACCACCACCACCATCATCATCATCGTCGTTGTCATCACCATCTTCATCATCATAATCATTGACATCGTCCTCATCATCATCATCATCATCATCATCTTCATCACCATCAGAGTCTAGACTAGTGTATATATCGGAATATACACTGGTGTATATACCGGTATATAGACTGGTGTATATACCGGTATATACACCAGTCTATATACCGGAATATACACCAGTGTATATACCGGTATATACACTGGTGTATATTCCGGTATATAGACTGGTGTATATACCGGTATATACACCAGTCTATATACCGGTATATACACCAGTGTATATACCGGAATATAGACTGGTGTATATACCGGTATGCCTATATACCGAAATATACACCAGTCTATATATCAGTATATACAAAATCTATATACCGGAATATAACCCAGTCTATATACTAGAATATACATTGGTGTATATACCGTGTACATCATCATCATCAACATATTCATTTTGATCCTCATCATCAACGCCATCACCCTACCGAAATATACTCATCATCATCATCTTCATCATCATCATCATCGTCGTCATCACCATCTTCATCATCATCATCGACATCGTTGTCGTTGTCATCACCACCACCACCATCATCATCATCATCGTCGTTTTCATCACCATCTTCATCATCATAATCATTGACATCGTCCTCATCATCATCATCATCATCATCATCTTCATCACCATCAGAATATACACTGGTGTATATACCGGAATGTACACTGGTGTATATACCGGTATATAAACTGGTGTATATACCGGTATATACACCAGTGTATATACCGGAATATAGACTGGTGTATATACCGGTATGCCTATATACCGGAATATGCACCAGTCTATATATCAGTATATACAATAATCTATATACCGGAATATAACCCAGTCTATATACTAGAATATACACTGGTGTATATACCGTGTACATCATCATCATCAACATATTCATTTTGATCCTCATCATCAATGCCATCACCCTACCGAAATATACTCATCATCATCATCTTCATCATCATCATCATCATCATCATCGTCATCACCATCTTCATCATCATCATCGACATCGTTGTCGTCGTCATCACCACCACCACCATCATCATCGTCGTCGTCGTTGTCATCACCATCTTCATCATCATAATCATTGACATCGTCCTCATCATCATCATCATCATCTTCATCTTCATCACCATCAGAATATACACTGGTGTATATACCGAAATATACACTGGTGTATATACCGAAATATACACTGGTGTATATATCGGTATATGGACTGGTGTATATACCGGTATATACACCAGTCTATATACCAGAATATACACTGGTGTATATACCGGTATATACACTGGTGTATATTCCGGTATATAGACTGGTGTATATACCGGTATATACGCCAGTCTATATACCGGTATATACACTAGTGTATATACCGAAATATAGACTGGTGTATATACCGGTATGCCTATATACCGGAATATACACCAGTCTATATATCAGTATAGACAATAATCTATATACCGGAATATAACCCAGTCTATATACTAGAATATACACTGGTGTATATACCGTGTACATCATCATCAACAACATATTCATTTTGATCCTCATCATCAACGCCATCACCCTACCGAAATATACTCATCATCATCATCTTCATCGTCATCATCATCATCATCATCGTCATCACCATCTTCATCATCATCATAGACATTGTTGTCGTTGTCATCACCACCACCACCACCATCATCATCATCGTCGTTGTCATCACCATCTTCATCATCATAATCATTGACATCGTCCTCCTCCTCCTCATTATCATCATCATCCTCATCACCATCATCATCATCATCATCGGGGGTTAATTTCTGGTGCCGCGCCATCAACATCGTCACCCTACCAGAATATACTCATCATCATCATCATCCTCGTCCTCATCCTCATCATCTTCGTCATCACCATCTTCATCATCATCATCGACATCGTTGTCGTCATCACCACCACCACCACCACCATCATCATCATCATCATCGTCATCACCATCTTCATCATCATTATCATCATCATTGACATCATCCTCATCACCACCACCATCATCATCATCATCTTCGTCATCATCATCACCATTAGCATATACACTGGTGAATATTTCGGTATATACACTGGTGTGTATATTCCAGTATATACATCAGTCTATATACCGAAATATACACTGGTGTATATTCTAGTATATACACTGGTGTATACACACTGGTATATTCTAGTATATACCGGTATATACACTGGTGTATATTCCGGTATATACACTGGTGTATATTCTGGTATATAGACTAGTGTATATACCGGTGTATACACCAGTCTCTATACCGATGTATACACCAGTCTATATACCGGAATATACACTAGTGTATATACCGGTATGCCTATATATGGAAATATACACCAGTGTATATACCTGTCAGTATATACACTGGTGTATATACCTATATATACACCAGTCTATATACCGAAATATAGACTGGTGTATATTTCAATATATTTCGGGAGTATATACACTAGTGTATATTCTGGTATATAGACTGGTGTATATACTGGTAAATACACTGGTTGGTGTATATATTGGATTATACACTAGTGTATAAACCAATATGCCTATATCCCGGAATATACACCAGTGTATATACTGAAATATACACCAGTCTATATACCAGAATATTCATACACCAGTGTATATTCCTGTATATAGGCATATCGGTATATACACTAGTGTATATTCCGGTATATACACTGGTGTATGAATTCCGGTATATAAACTAGTGTATTCACCGATATATACACCAGTCTATATACCGGAATATACACCAGTGTATATACCGGAATATACCAGAATATACACCAGTGTACATATTTCGGTATATAGACTGGTGTATATACCGGAATATACACCAGTCTATATACCAGTATATACACCAGTGTATATACCGGAATATACATCAGTGTATTATTTCGTTAGGGTGATGGCGTTGATGACGAGCATCATGACGAAGATGTTGATGATGATGTACACGGTATATATACACTAGCGCATATTTCGGTATATAGACTGGTGTATATTCTGGTATATAGGCATACCGATATATACACTAGTATATATTCCGGTAGATTTGATTGTTTCATATTCATCATCATCATCATCGTCATCACCATCTTCTTCATCATCATCGACATCATTGTCGTTGTCATCACCACCACCACCATCATCATCATCGTCGTCGTCGTCATCACCATTTTCATCATCATAATCGTTGACATCGTCCTCATCATCATCATCATCATCTTCATCACCATCAGAATATACACTGGTGTATATTTCAATATATACATTGGTGTATATTCTGGTATATACACCAGTCTATATATCGGAATATACACAGGTGTATATACCGATATATAAATTGGTGTATATTTCGGTATTTAGACTGGTGTATATACCGGTATATACACTGGTGTATATTCCGGTATATACATTGGTGTATATATCGGTATATACACCAGTCTATATACCGGTATATACACCAGTGTATATACTGGTGTATATACCGATATTCCGGTATATACATTGGTGTATATACTGGTATATACACTAGTCTATATATCAAAATATACACCAATTTATATATCGGTATATACACTCGTGTATATTCCGATATATAGACTGGTGTATATACCAAAATATACACCAGTGTATATACTGAAATACACACCAGTGTATATTCTGATGGTGATGAAATATACACCTGTCAATATATACACTGGTGTATATACCGAAATATAGACTGGTGTATATTCCGGTATATTCCGGGAGTATATACACTGGTGTATATTCTGGTATATAGACTGGAGTATATACTGGTATATACACTGGTTGGTGTATATACTGGATTATACACTAGTGTATAAACCAATATGCCTATATCCCGAAATATACACTGGTGTATATACCGGTATATACACTGGTGTATATACTGGAATATACACCAGTCTATATACCGGTATATACACCAGTGTATATACCGGAATATACACCTGTGTATTATTACGTTAGGGTGATGGCGTTGATGAAGAGCATCAGGACGAAGATGTTGATGATGATGTACACGGTATATACACCAGTGTATATACCGGAATACCTGTACCGGTATATAAACTGGTGTATATACCGATATATACACCAGTCTATATATCGAAATATACACTGGTGTATATATCGGTATACATTGGTGTATATACCGGTATGCCTATATACCGGAATATACACCAGTCTATATACCGGTATATACACTAGTCTATATAGTCTATATACCGAAATATACACCAGTCTATATACTGAAATATATGCAGGTGTATATACCGTGTACATAATCATCATCATCAACATCTTCGTCCTGATGCTTGTCATCAACACCATCACCCTACCGGAATATACTCGTCATCATCATCCATGACATCATCATCTTCATCATGGTCATCATCATCATCATCCTCCTCATCACCATCTTCATCATCATCATCATCATCATCATCGTTGACATCGTCCTCATCACCACCATCATCATCATCATCTTCATCACCATCAGAATTATACAATGGTGTATATACCGGTATATAGACTGGTGTATATACCGGTATATACACCAGTCTATATACCGGAATATACACTGATGTATATACCGGTATATACACTGGTGTATATTTCGGTATATAGACTAGTGTATATACCGGTACATACACCAGTCTATATACCGATATATACACCAGTGTATATACCGGAATATAGACTGGTGTATATACCGGTATGCCTATATACCGAAATATACACCAGTATATATATCAGTATATACCATAATCTATATACCGGAATATAACCCAATCTATATACCCGAATATACACTGGTGTATATACCGTGTACATCATCATCATCAACATATTCATTTTGATCCTCATCTTCAACGCCATCACCCTACCGGAATATACTCATCATCATCATCTTCATCATCATCATCATCATCGTCATCACCATCTACATTCATTGAGTGAAGTGTCAAGTTTGAAGAATCGCTTCAAAATCTAGAGTTAGTCGAGGAAGAAACTGTCGATTCACCGCCTCCACCAGAAGAAGAATTTGAAGAAGATGATGAAAGTATTGGTTATGATATTTTTGATATTTTATCAAACCTTCATGAACATGATATATCAGGTTTAGAATATGATCTAGTTATGCCTCCACACTTTCCAAAGTGGGCCCAAAATACACTCGATTCTGCTGGTCCAAACATTGGAAATCTTGCTGATCCAAGGAGGACTCGAGCAGACTTTCAAAGAGAAGGTATGGCTCTTTCTTTCTCTGATCCTTTGATATCTGAGAAATTCTTTTTGATGATAGGTTCATATCCTAAATCATATTATCATGCCCATCGAGATTCGAGATGGAAAACCGCCATGGATGAAGAGTATAGTTTTCTTCAAAAGAATGCTACTGTGTGCACTTACCACTTGTTTTTGATAGGTGTTGATCCCCTTCAACACTACCTCTTTTCCATTTTCTCCCTTGAATATCATTTCAGGAACTTGGTAGTCTATTCAGTGCTTCCCAATGGAATACAACCATTGTACTCCCAAAACCATGTTAGTATCAGCCACATCAACAACATAAAATCTATCTGTAATGGTATTTTATCCTACACAAATATGCAATTTAGGAATCCATCTACAACAGTTCATGGAATAATTACCTGGAATGATAACAATGAAGCCTCCAAATTTTTCAGTATGTATCTTCCTCCTTTCAACCTGAGTTGAATCAATGAAGTGATGTGTTGCTCCTCCATCCACTAACACAGTGACTGATTGTCCTTGAACCACTCCTTTGAATCTGAGTGTATGGAAGCGAAGCACTCCTGAGAGTACTGCAATCTTTCTCACCTCGGTAGTAGGTTCTTCTTCTAGTCTCATAGGCCACTTCTGCATCTATTGGGGCCTCTTCTTCTTCTTCCTCAACTTTACTCTCTGAGTAAACTTCAATGTATTCTTCCTTTCCTTTGGCACATCTATGTCCTGGAAACCATGGCTTATGACAGGTGAAGCGCAAATTCCTTCTTCTCAATTCATCTCGATCCTTAGCATAGTTATCCTTTCTCAAATTTTCAGACGGACTCTTCATGGGTAGCCTCTGATTCTTGAACTGAGTAGGACCAACAGTCCTTGGAGGAAATATGGTCCCTGGAATAGAATCTTGCAAGTATCTAGTTCGACTTAGTGTTTCTTGCAAGGTAGAAAGTATGTAAGCCTTCACCAAACCTTTCAAAGGTTCTGATAACCCTTCAATGAGCAACGGTATCAATCTAGATTCTGTAATATCAAAAACCACCACAGCTAGTTTTTGAAACTCATATATGTAAGCTTAAGGAATTCCAGTTTTCTTCACATGTTCTAGCTCTCTGAAGGTGATCTCAGGATATTTTCTTTCGAATATTTTAGATAACCTTATTGTGAACTCTTTATAAGTGGTCACTTGATCATACCCCAGAGCTTTTAGGACATGAAACCACCAATCATTTGCTTCTCCATCTAATTGTAGAGTATCCATCTTGATGGCATCTCTTTCATCCATAGGATTCAACTAAAAATATTTTTCAAGATTTTGAATCCAAGAGTCAGCAGTACATTTATATGAACCATCAAACTAAGGTAGAGAAATCTTACCAATAGAAACTGTAATTTGCATCCTAAACCCTAGTTTCTATTATAAACCATAAAAACCCTAGATCATAGCCTAAACCCTAGATTAAGTTATAATACATATAAAATTTAAATCATTTTCACTCTACATATGTGCATCCATTTGAATCCAGAACATTATGCAAAAATATGTAAATTTTCCCATGTATATAGAAAGTGTGCACAAAAAAAAAAATCCAGTGCACTCAATGACTGACCCAAAACACATAACCAAAGAGGTTAAATGGCGTATAGATTCCATAAAACTTCATGCCACGACAAATAATTACATATCAAATTCCTTGCCTATATTGGCATCTCTTTTAGCAAAAGCACCCTGTGCCCCCTCTTCTATGATCTAGGCCTTACCTCTACCTTGAATCTCGATGTTAGTCCTCCAAGGACATTAGTCAAAACCGCAAGTTTTCATAAAAAATCCTAATGCAATTGTTAAAATAAGGGATAACAAGCCTTGCATGCTTAATAAGTTATCTTTCTTCAGTGAAGGGCACATTTTTGGTAAGGTCATTGTAGAAGAGTTCAACATTAAGTATGTAAACCTAGAGCCTCAAGCCTAGGCTACAAACCCTAGCTTGCAACCACAACCCTAGTTTCTATTATAAACCCTAGAAACCCGTGCTCATAGCCTAAATCCCAACCTAAGTTATAACACACATACAATCTAAGTCATTCTCAGTATAAATATATATGAACATGTGCATCCACTTGAATCCAAACAATTAGTAACAGATATGCAAATTTTCCCATGTATATATCAAGGGTGCATAGAGTGAAAAAAACATCAAGTGCAATCCATGACCGACCCAAAACACATATCCAAAGAGGCCAAATGGTCTATAGAGTCCATAAAACTTCAATCCACAAAAAATAATTACATATAAAATTCCTTGCCTTTATTGGAATCCCATTTATCAATAGATCCCTGTTCCACCTCATCTACAATCTAGCCTGATCCTATACCTTGAATGCTGAAGTCGATATTGCATGGACATTTGTCAACACCCCAAGTTTTCATGAAACTTCCTAATGCAAGTTCTAAAATCAGGTATTAAAATATCCCCATTCTTAATAAGTGGTTTTGCTTGAGTGAAGGGAACAGTTTTGGTAAGTTCATCGTAGAGGAATTGAACATCAAGCTTGTAACCCTAGATCCTCGATCCTAGCCTAGAAACCATATTTTGCATCCTAAACCCTAGTTTCTATTATAAAACCTAGAAACCCTAGTTCGTAGCCTAAACCCTAGCCTAGGTTATAACACATGCAAAATTAAAATCATTTTCATTGTACATATATATGAACATGTGCATCCACTTGAATCCAAACCATTATGCACAAATATGCAAATTTTCCCACGTATATAGCAATTGTGTAGAAAATGAAAAAGACATCAAGTGCAATCCATGGCTGACCCAAAACACATAGCCAAAGTTTGGCTAAATGGCCTACAGAGTCAAGAAAACTTCAAACCACAACAAATATTTACATATGAAAGTCCTTACCTAAATTGACATCTCATTTATCAATAGCACCTTGTTCCCCTCCTCTACGATCTAGCCCCTTCCTTTACCTTTAATCACGAAGTCGATGGACTCCAAGGACATTAGTCACCACCCCAAGTTTCCATGAAACTTCCTAATGCAAGTGTTAAAATAAAGTATGGAAATATTCCCATGCTTAATAAGTGGTTTTGCTTAAGTTAAGGGCACATTTTTGGTAAGGTCATAGTAGAGGAGTTCAACATTAATCCTCTAAACTATAGCACAGTTTTGGAAATATTTCCATGCTTAATAAGTGGTTTTTGCTTAAGTTAAGGGCACATTTTTTATAAGGTTTTCTAGTTTATAGGATTCAACATTAATTGTGTAAACTAGAAAACCTAGTTTGCAACCTAAACCCTAGTTTCCATTATAAACCCTAGAAACCCTAGTTCATAGCCTTAACCCTAGCCTAAGTTATATCACACATAAAATTTAAATCATTTTCACTCTATATATATATGAACATGTGCATCCACTTGAATCCAAACCATTATGCACAAATATGCATATTTTCCCATGTTCATAGGAAGGGTGCACACAACCAAAAAAACATCAAGTTCAATCCATGATCGACCCGAAACAAATAACTAAAGAGGCTAAATGGCCTATAGAGTCAAGAAAACTTCAAGCCACAAGATATTTTTTGAGATAGTAGTGTATGTAGTATTTGGGCTAGAAGCTTTACTCTTATGAAGGATGAGTTTATGTAGCTTTGATTCTCCCTATGGATAACAAGTTGCATGTTTGGTTTTTTTAAATGACGATCTTTATTGATGTCCACTAATACCAACTTTGACCTATTGGGTTTTAAATAAAAAAAATACAATATTTTAAAAATTGTTCAAAACCTTGATGTTATTTTAACAATATTAATTAATATATAAAATTAAAGTTAAATGCTACTTATATTTTTTTGGATATTATATAAAGTATACATTTTTTGATGGTGTAATAAAACTTAAAAACAGTTTTAATAGTTAATTGTTCAAAGAATTAGATTAACAACCCCATTTACAAAACACCTACCAAGAGTTAAACTCCTCTAACCCTTACATACCAACAACAAACCTGGTTTACTTTCCTTGAATAATAATAATAATAAATTAGCCCATTGCCACCAATATAAATGTCCTCTTCCTCATTGACAATCGAATTTTAAATTTTGTCCGACTTGAACACACTATACATACTAGTTTACATAAATATGTCATTTAGTATTCTTGGTTTGTGATGCGACTGCTATGCTTTATAAATTAACAACTTTAGTTGCTTCACAATCAGAAGCATACTTTTGTCTTATTCTCTCATAATGCTGAGAGAGATCGACATTGTGGCCGCCATGAGAAAATATGTGGCCATCAGAGATGCGTGCAAATATCTTATAGCCAAATTTTCCTGGTGCTCTTTAGGAACTACGAATATACTTGCTGCTAAACACTCCTTTATTGATGATGACAGAATAACCTCACATATGATCACAACATAAAAACCTTTCTTATACATGCCATTCATCCAATGATCTCCCGTTGAATCAGTTGAATATAGCGCAGAAAGTGCAAAGCTGTTGGCCAAATAAATACCATCCCCCAGAACGATTTCCAGTAGACATTAATTTTGTGTTGCTTAAGCACCGCAAGCCGTTTCTGTCAATGACAACGCAACGCATTAGTATAATCTTGTACAGTATTGAATAACTTTATAATTATTTTGATATTATAGCTATTAAACGGATACACATACCTCAGAATTGAATACCAGTTTTCACTGGGACTTCAATGAAAACCAAATCTGGAAACTTCATGCTTGTTTATAGACGTAGACACAGCGTCGCTATCAGGAGTATCCTGAAGCACCGCGAACTGATGAAATTGCGAAAGTTTTAGAATTTTGTCATCGTCATCAGATAGAAATATAAGCGACTGTCTGTTCGTACTCAAGATGAATCTAAGAACGTTATATGGAAGCTGCCAAACTTTCTTCCCAAAATATTCCTCTCCCAGTTTTTGGGTCGATTCGATTCCCCCTCGGTGGTAGACAACCATGATTTCGCCAGCATTGCCTTCAACTCAGCTTCATCCGCGGATAATCTCATCTCCCTAACTGAAGGGAACGATTTTATAATATTGACCAATTACTCTCTGAAGATAAATAAACCTTGCACCACCTGAGAATGCCATCTCTTATGTTCTCGTCACAGGGCATTACAACGGGTCGAGCCTGATCGCACCTTTTATTGGCCTCATCTATAAGTTGGTCAAAATAACTGTTTTTCAGGCCAATGGCCCTGGTATTAGCGGCTTCGGCATCCTTAGCGAGGGTCCTCTGCATCTTCACAAGTCGAACATGTTCATCTCCAGCAGCTTCACGAGTACTATCGACTAATGGCAGCCATAAAAAGGACGGTGTCAAGGAGTGGCGCGGGCATTTCAAAATTCAGAATTCAAAATTCAAACGCGGGCAAATCAAAATTCAAAATTCAAAATTCAAAAGAGAACGGTGAAGCCCGGCTGTTACAACTGGCAGATGAGACCTCCGGCTATGGCGATCTCCTTGAGCCTCGCGCAGCAATGATGGCGAAATGGCTATGGCATCATGGCATGCATCCCCGTCGACGGTCGGTGATCGGCTCTATTTTTCCGGCAGAGTGTCCATGTCCTACAGCGCTGACATACCGTTAGACCCGCGCAGCAAGAGCATTAAACACTCTGCTGCGGGGTCGATATTGGTTGCCCACAATATGGGGCACATTCGTAGTACACAATAACCCCAGATTATTCCTCAGGTGTTGGTTACTAATCATAACTGTTTGCAGTGGTGAATCCAGTGCCTCATCTGGAATGGCTTTTGTATAGTTCTGATTGTATCACATTTCACATTGGACGTTAAGTCCTCATAAGCGTGCTGTAAGGACGTTAAGTCCTCCACCATCTCTTCATTCGCCACCCATATGGTATCAGCAAAAGTGAAAATTTGAGGCTCGAAGGACGTTTCTTTTTCTAATTTTATGTGAAGCAGGGCTATTCTCTGCTTCCTCTGTGCAAACTCAAATGCCGGTGCCAAAGAATTCAGGTGAACACATCATTTCCTCCTCCTCCATATCACTTGGAGACGGATACCCTCCATCCATCGTAAGTAATGATAATCTGCAGAGAACAAAATTTCATTTCTTTCGCATAATAGAGAGAGTCATTTCTTATACCAAAACCCTCTGTTCCATTGAAATTTGAAGTTTCATTTCTTGTTTTTCATAGCATACAGTGCATTAAACCACAATTTAAACATCAACACAGATCAAAATAAGAATTGGGAAGAAGGAAGTGCAGAGCCAAAGGCTCGCACACACACACGGCACACACACACGGGAGGAGAAACACTCCACACAATTATATTACTGAATAAACATTACATTTATAGGTAAATCCAAACCAAACTAGATCCAAGAATAATGGATCAGATCCTATGAACTAGAAACTAACAAACCACTCATGCTATCAATAGACGATGCATTTCTACATTATCTCTAACATCCTCCCTTAATGTAGAAATGGATCAAAATACTAAATATGCCTGTAGTTTCAGGCTTACAAATCAGCAAAGCAATTTCACGATCTAGGGTTCCAGGCCTTGAACTCTACAGTCCTCCTTCTTCTTCATTTTGACCTTAGTTGCTGTCAGATAATATTTGTTTATGTTTTCCCGTTTCCTGCTCTTCCAGTTTGAGAGCTTGAAGTCTTCACACATTGATGTATAGTGCATTCTATTATTTGATTGGGCCTCTGCTGTCCTGGATCTCCCTTTAGCTTTTACAACTTCTGCAAACTTAATAATTGTCATCCATGCTCGGTTACAATCAGCTATGTTCTGCGCAGTCGAATTCTGCAATATTGGCTCATGGGTCAGCAGTGTCAATGTGTCTATTTCAACAGCACCTGTAAACATGATAGGTTCTCTATCGAAAACACAGTCATCATTTTCACCGTCCTTTGGCTTTTCAAGCCAAGATGCAATGTATTTCAGTTCTGCATCAAAATCAATTTGATTTGCTTCAGCTGCTGCAACTCCAGCTAAGAAATTGTTTATCAACATCACTTCCAGCTTAATTAAAATTTTGTCTTCATCAGAAATACATTCCTCATCATATAGAGGCTCAGAATCCATGTTCATATTTTCTTCAACAACGTTTTCTTTTTACTCAGGCAGCTGGCAAGCCAGCAGCCACGCCAGTCTGCTCTTCTCTTAGGCTTCAATGTGAAATTACACAAGCAGCTCTTTCTTCAATGCAGGCAGCAGAAATTCTCCAGTTCTCGGTCTCCACACAGCGTTGGATTGATGAGGGACAGATCCGCAGGCATGGTTCACAATATGTTATCTCTTGGCTAAATATCTTGACAGGCAGCGGATTCTGCCAACCTTAAGCAGCAGCGATCTCAGCATCAGCAACTCCACGGGCAGCGATGGCGCCTCCTTAGCAGCGATCTCAGCATCAGCAACTCCACGAGCAGCGATGGCGCCTCCTTAGCAGCGATCTCAGCATCAGCAACTTCACAGAGTAATTTCTCTACACAACAGAGCAGCGATGGCGCCTCCTTTAATGTCAACAGCAACAACAATTTTCTGGGCATTCTCCTCAGCCCCACACGGATACCTCTTCCTTGTGGATGATCTTGGGCATCACTCTTTCATGCTTTGGTGGCCGCTACACTCCAACAATTCTGATCTCAAATAGTGGCTCTACTTGGATCAGTTGTTGGCTATCCCAAATTCCACTTGTACAGACCCGTATTCACTCAGATTGCAGGGATATTATACTTTATGCATAGGCTGAATACCTCAGCGATTTCTTGAGCAATTTATGCCAATTACGGTCCTGATCAGAGCCAGATCACATGCGCCCAGCAATATTGTACATTCAGCAGCTCGGTTGATGCTACTCTTTCTCAACCGGTAGCACACTTGATAATCAATCTCAGACTGATTCCCTTGGCAGTGTTGGCTCTTCAGTGGCAGTTCTTCACACGGATCTCCACAGGCGCCTACGCAGCAATTTCTCTCTCCTCCTCAATGCAGAAAATCAAACCTCCAACAATCTTCAGCAAGAACAAACAGTCTTGCACAGCGAGCAATAGTGGGATTCTCAACAGCAGGCCGCAGACTGCTTCTTCAACAGGCCACGAAGGGCTTCTCGACAGGTCACGGAGGGCTCTCACAGCCTCAATGGGCTTCTCAACTTCCACGGATTTTCAGGAAATCACAGCCAGCCACAATGGGCATTCACAACAATAGGCCAATCAGGCACTCACACAGCCTCAATGGGCTTTCACAGCAGTAGGCCACAATGGGCACTTCTCACAGCCAATCAGGCTTCAGCAGGCCACTAAGGGCTCTCACAATCAGGCCACAATGGGCTCCTCACAACAGGCCACTTTGGGCTCCTTCACACCAACAGGCCACTATGGGCTCTGATACCAAAATAAGAATTGGGAAGAAGGAAGTGCAGAGCCAAAGGCTCGCACACACACACGGGAGGAGAAACACTCCACACAATTATATTACTAAATAAACATTACATTTATAGGTAAACCCAAACCAAACTAGATCCAAGAATAATGGATCAGATCCTATGAACTAGGAACTAACAAACCACTCATGCTATCAATAGACGATGCATTTCTACATTATCTCTAACAGATCATTTAAAGAAGCCTGATACATGCACATCACTGTTGACAAACAAGAGGGATCCATATCCTAAATTCACACAAATGGATGAGATATCAAAAATAATGAAACTCGATATACAACCTTGAACATTGCAACATATAAGTTCTTATCAATTGGAGAAGATGAATCTTGAAACAGCTGGATAGAGCCAGGATGTTGCATAAGAGCCAGATAATAGAGCCAATGCAAGCAAGCCCCATGAGGAGACTGTTGATATTGAACAGAAGAAAACTCACTTGATGATCCAGCCTCAAATGAAGCTTTATTTTTTCCTCCCCACAACGTATCCCCATTTTCTCAACTCTAGCAAATTCAAGAGCAAAAAAAAACAAAATCAATATTCCTTTATCAACTTATTCAACAACAATAAAATACACCCACTTCTACTACCATCTCGTAATGACCTGTAACTAAAGAAGTTGACCTTCATCGATTTACATGCAAAATGATACTATGTACACCTTCATGAAGAACACAATTAAAATATGGGGTAGTTCCTTCCTCAATTTACTTGAGTATTCAAAGAGTTACTGTAATAGTACTCTCAGATGTAATCACAGTGGTTGGGAAAAAGGTATTTTCTACAGAATTGCAATAGCTTTAGTTTTGTTAGGTCACTTGTGTAATATGACAGACCTGAAGTTCATATTCATATGTCCACTTGGGTGTTATTCAAGAGGTTAAAAAATGAATTACTTCGCTTTCAGGATAACGCGCAGAGAACAGAGAGGAAATGAGTAAAATATTTAAACAATATATCACTCCAAATAAACTAAGACTACCACTTGGTTTCTTTGTTCAGCTTAAGCATATGTAGATTACTATTGGATCTATTTTGTCTTCCTCATTATCAGCAATTAACTTAATTATGTTTTTGTAAAATTCTGACGCAAAACTGGGGATCACCCATGTCTTGCTGGTAAAATAGGCCATGTTTCAATACAGAGGTACAAAGATCGAAAATCTTAGAAATAAAAAGTGGGTTAATGTGTTAGTACGAAAGCTGAGTTTCAAGCTCTGCACATATCAAACAAAAGCTTTTACCTATTAATGGTGAACCCTAACCAAAATATGCCCCGCTTGCGTTAAAAGGTATATCAATTTAAAGGAAAATATCATTATTCTTCCACTTGAATAGAGATTTAATAAGAGTCAGGGGAGTGGGGGGCTTAGGGCTTTCGAAAGTTTTAAAAAAGGATCTTCGAATCCAGTAACACAAAAATAAGTAAGATTCCATAAGTAATTTCACAAATTGAGACATATTTAAAAGAAAACATGTCATGGATGGGGCAGGATGAATAAAGAACTTGTGAAAAATGCAAATTCGGTGTTCGATTTAAAAAGTATATCTATCATTTGATCTTTCAAATTACAGGCATAGGAAAACTTGCAAAGTCTTCAGCAAAGCTATTATCATGGAAAAACCGGGATATGAAACGACTATGTGAGCTTTTTAAACAATTAGGACACTGCCGGAGCTCGGATTGCCTCAGGACCATATTCTATGTGATGGTTTGCATCTGGCAAAGACTGGACCCTTCGGCGGACTTTTTTCTTGATGGTTTTGATTCCTGTGGGCTGGTGGATGTGGCGCCCTCTGTTCTTTCGCCCACCTGGGCAAACGGGAGATGTGGGTCGGCGGGTGTGGCTAAGCGTCTGGACCGTTTTTATATGTCATATTTTCTGTGTGATGCTTTTGGTCGTTTTCGATCTTGGTCTTATTCCACTGGTATTTCGGACCATCGCGCGATTATCCTACAGGTTGAAGTCGACAAGTCTTTTGTTCCTTATCCGTTCAAGTTTAACCCTGTATGGTTGGAGGATGGGGATTTTAATCTTTTTGTTAAGGAGCAGTGGGGGCATTTGGATGTTCAGTCGGGAAGCTCGAAGTTGGTCTCTTTTATTGGGAAGTTCTCTGTTCTTAAGGATGCGGTTATTACTTGGGAGAAGGAGCGGAAGTGTGCTAACTCTAAGCTCCTCTCGGCTGTTGAATCTGGATACAACTTTTGTTTGGGAGGATGGATGCTGACCTCTTCTCGGAGGTTGGGAAGAGCAGACTTGCTGATCTCGAAGGCGTGAAGTTAAAACTGATTAATCTTATGGAGGAGACGTGGAGGCAGAAGAGTCATGTGGTCTGGCTCAAGGCCAGGGACAACTACACTAAATTCTTTCATAGTTATGCCAATCAACTAAGGTTGAATAATTCGATTTGGGAAATGCATAATGCTGCGAATGAGGTTTGTTATGACTCTGCTTCTCTCAAGAAAGCGGTTGTTGAACACTTTTCTGATATCTATACCTGCCACCAAGATCCACCCATTGATCAACAGCTGGAGGTGATTAAGAATTGAATGAGGTTTGTTATGACTCTGCTTCTCTCAAGAAAGCGGTTGTTGAACACTTTTTTGATATCTATACCTGCCACCAAGATCCACCCATTGATCAACAGCTGGAGGTGATTAAGAATTTCCTGAGGTATTTTTCTAAGCAGGATTGCTTGTTAATTGGCAATCGGTGTAACATCCCGAAAATACCAAAAAAAAAAAAATATATATATATATATATATAATAGCAATAATTATCAAAGTAATTTAATGCGGAACATACAAACTAATTCGAATTCTTAACTAAGATAATTTAATGATGATGACACGTCATAAATCTCAAATAAATATAGTTGTAATTGCTACTTCAGATATAAGTGGATGTTAAACTCCTTAACGAAAGATCTTTGTATGATTATGTAGACGAGTACAGTTTACAAATTTGTTTAAGTTCTTGGTTAATATTACAAGCTGTTACAGTTTGTACCGCTTGGATATTCTTGATGGAGTGCTCACAGTTTGTTTGTTTGTTGAAGAAGGGGTCCTACGAGGCACCCTGGAGCTTACTTAGTTACGTTTAGCTAAGGCATTTGAATCTTGTTTCCATGTGCAGACCGCAGGTAAGAAATCTACAAGACAACATAAAATTAAGAGTACTTGTTTTTTTCAATTCATCGTCAATGTAAAATGCTAAGTACTTCCTTGCGACACTAGTTATTGGAGGTATGAATACAAGGTTTTAATCCTAGATTATGCACTGTCTTATGAAGCTCTTCAAGGTTATCATTCCAAGCCGTCCAAAAGTTTTGTTATGATGCTGCATTCAATGTCATAAGACTACTGTCATTAATATTAAAACATTGATACTTCTATCTATTAAGTATGCTTCTATGAAGCTTGTAGAAATAATGATTACACCTTCACTCTATCATCATACTTGGCGTCTACAGGACTTAGATTACTCTATGTCATGTATTTGTCACAGTTAAAACATATAAAAGGTGTAGTGACTAGTGCTTGTATAAGAACTTGGCTGTAGAGTGTAACTCGTCACGCTTAAATTATACTAAAGATACCATAGCCTTGCCCTACATGGCCATCGTAGCAAATTTATTGTAACTATGGTATACATATGCTATTATGAAACTTCATTCTTTGCTTATATATAACTATAAAAATGAAATAGATATATCTTATAGTTGCTATGTATTTACTTATTACATGGACATGTTATTCAATTATTTCGATACCAAATCCAAACTTATAAAATATACACTACATAATACCATGTAATATGATATGGTTTGTACTATGCAATGATATGATGAACAATAGCAATGTTATGCTTTTTCAGTATGTAATGATATAATTATAATATACGATCCTAGCTATGCTTTTAACACTATAGGATATTATCCTATGCATACCAAGAATATGATCTAAACAACCTTAGAAAGATTGTGGCTTAAGTAATAGTTGAACTATGCTGTATGTATAAGCTCTTATCCTAAGTGTTAATAACATATGTCAATGTATTCGCCCAAGTCTAGACATTAAAGTGATGAATTGATGGGTAATAACTTTCTAGTTGCAGGTTGACAGAGTTACGGTCATGTATTAAATGTTATGAATGAACTCCATAGTGGAATGTGTGGCTGTCATACCACGCTGTCCATCCACGTGAACTCTGATTGATAATGTAACCGGGAGTTCCTAGCTGGCATGGTTGCTATGTCACCTCTCCTCCACGTTGTACACGGTAACGTTCCTTGGCATGTAGGGTTGGCAACTCCGTGGTTGTTTGTATTTAATGAGGTATTAATGTGAGGTTGCTCGGCTTTCAACGTAGCACTGTTGGCTCTATTCTATCCATCGATCATACCAGATCTTGATCGTTGGATTTTGTAACCCTAACCGTGTTGTATGTAGTGGTAGCAAGTTTCTCGGGCTTTCATTGTTACGTTGAAATGAGGCCGACAGGTTGCCAAATTTTTAGGGTTGGAGGAGGTTCTCTTCCAGGGGTTTCGACCCTATGACCTATGAGAGGTAGTTTTTAAATGTTGCAGGCTTGGCTTCGTGCCATAGAGCCGTGATGTTGTAATATGAAGTGTAGTTTATCTATCAGCTATTGAGAGTAGTTTGTAGTTTGTCTTTCGGCTCTTTCGAAAGGTGGTAACGTCTTCTGGTTTTCCTGCGTGTATAAAGGTTGCAGCCGAACTCTGGTTCCGTCGTTAATGTTGGGAATAAAACTCTACAGGGTAAGTAAGTAAATGAACAAATGTGATATCGTAGATTTTGCATTTTATTTGTGTTAATAGGCTTTTGACCAATCGCATTGTGCTTTGGCAGGTGCCCTCTTCGTTGGAAGGTTTCTTATGCAACGGTTTTTGGGAAAAGAAAGCTACTACTGCTTCCTGGTAAGCTCCGGTGGTTCTTGCAAAGCCTCGTAGGTGCCTTTGATGTGTTTTCTGTGTGCCAAGAGTTGGAAACCTTCGACTTGTTTCAGTGATGGTTGAAAACTTGTATTTTTTTGATATTATACTGAAAAGGGTTGATCCTCAATCTTGTATTTGATGTTCGGCTCAGTGATGTTTCGCTGAAACTTTGGAACCGCCTTCGAGTTGGTTTTTGTATCGTGAGTTGCTAAGTTCAGGGTAAAACCCTGTGTAGTTTCATGTTTTCACGGTCTCGGCTTAATGTTAACTATCGAGGGTAACTCTTGTAAATCTCTGTCATATGTTTGAAATGGAAAATTAGAACCGAGGGTTCTTTTTACGCTTGTAAACTATGGTTCATTTTTCTTTGAAATAAAACGATATATTTTGAATGACAGTTGAGAACAATGTGTAATAATATATATTGCGTTTTTGCCGAACCACAAGGATTGGTTTTGGCCTAGGTTTTTAAGTTTGTATGACTGTGTAAAAAGAAAGTATGCCTATAATCCATGCTCATTAATGTTAATCTTGTTTTGGAAAAATAGATGAAAAAGTTTGGCTGTCAAAACATTTTTCAAGAGGGTTTGCCTCCATGTTCTAGTTTTGTTTTACGATGGATACCCTACCTGTAACTTCCAAATGCTATCGGGCTTGTGCTAGGGTTTGTACCCAAGACTTGATCGTTGAAAAGATAATTTCGATAATGTGTATGTTTAAATGCTAGGGTTGTGAGCTAATGTTTAGACATGAATATGTAATCGTGCCTTCGGCTAACTGTTAGATAATTCTTAGATAGTAAACTTACCATATATAAAAGTTAGTATGATTTTAGAAAGTAATGACTAGGGTTTAATAAGTCATAAATGTTATCATTCTTTGAATAATGTCTACAGTTTGTCATAAAAGACTTGAGATATATATTATGATGGTTGTATACAGAGTTAGGGTTTGTAATGTATTAGGTTTTGATACTACTGTAATAAACATTTGATACTTGAAATCAAAGCAGGAAATTTAGTGAAGAAATAAAATAGGTAGAATGACAAGAAAAACTATACAGTGTTTAGTTCTTGCAGCTGCTATAATTCCTGAAAATACTATTACTTTGTCACCTACCCAAATTTCTGAACATTATTATTTAATTGCAAAAATACCTTATGCTAAAATTAATTACAAGTTTTGTAATTATGATCAGTTTTGATCATGGATGAATGTAATTACTGAATATTATTATTTGAATAAATTAATTAGGAGACAAACATTCAGGAGGACTGTTGAATGAGTTTTCACTGACCCACTAGGAGGAATGGAAGTTGTTGGAAGGAATGGGACATATGGCACCAGTTACATCACACCACTAACTGTTGGTTATGGGACAACTTCCCCTTAAATAGGGCATTATCCACCAGGTGGAGGGAGTGAGCAGGCAGCTCATTTAATGACCCAGTAACATCTGAAAAGGCCTAGGTAGCCTATAAAGGAAAATTCGAATTGGGTAGGCAGCCCTTAATCAACATTTCTGCAGAATGTTTTCCTCTTGCAAATCAGGTGATTTCAAGAGAGATTCGAATAAGGGAGATTAGTGGTGATTGAAAACTGAGTTTTTACTTATTATTGAAGAGAAACAGAGTTGCAGGAGCAAGTCTTTTGGACTGCTACCTATTGAAGATTCAGAAGATTACTACAACAAGGAGCCCATATTCCTGAAGCTTCTTCCTCCTGGTGGTTCAGCGAACAAGCTCGAGGGTCCTAAGACAGTATTTGACTGTTTTCAGGAGTTTGGTTGGGTGGAACGGTATTCTTGAGTTGTTTGTTGCCCTACAGGTTTCATCAGGTTCTACAATTTCTTCTTATTTAATTTTTGTTATGTTTTAACAGTATTTTCTGTGTTTCTATTTTTGAAAGCAAAATATAATCCTAGAATTGTTCTAAGCCTGAATTGTTTAAGTTTAATGGCGAAGATGAATTGATAAATCAATATCCCCATTTTTCCACATGCTATTTGGCAGCATCGTACTCTAGTAGAGATACACAAATTAATGATAGATTAGAAGATAGGCATTTTGCCATGTGAATTCGACAGATAAATACAGTAACATATATGTTTATTGTTTTCTGACCTATACTGAGTAAATGAAAAACATTCAATGATTGATTCCTGTACAGTTTTCCTTGTATCTAGTAAAATTTCATAATATGCACAGAAAGTAGAAGAATAACATTTTGCTGTTCTAAAGATTGCTAAAATTAATAAAAAAGTATTATGTATGACAAACTAGAAAAATAGTAATCTTCACACAGTTTCATAATTCATACACTGTTTCCATGCAAATACTCCAGCATTTCTTTTATATTAAAATAGACAGAGTTAATTTATACAGTTCTCACAAGTTTTGCACATTACACTCACAGTCCTTCTCTTATCTTTTTCATTTAATGCATTTTGTATAAAGATAGGTTTGAGAAAAATTTATAAACATCATTAAAACCATCTTACGTTATCCATCTAAACTGTAAGCAGTATTCTTTTATACTTCTGAGTTTTTGTATCGAAACCCTAGATAGGATTGTTTTCTTTTCTTTCATCGTTTTTACCAGGATTCATTATTTCTCTACAAGCATCATAGTCTGAGTCTTACTCGACTTATCTTAGTTACATTCAGAAGTACAATTTAGGGTTTTACCCTACGGTTCCCTTTTGCAAACGAAAAACGAAAAACCCTTTCATTTCAAATTTCTATTTCTAATTTTGCCTATAGTATCATCAACAGAAATCAACATTTATTCTATTGTTTAAACCAAGCATCACAGTCGTCTACACAAAACGTCCGAGTACACATTATTTTTATTCAAGAAAGGGTATCATCATACAAGTCTAAGTATGCATTCGATGGAGGAGAAACATTGCTATTATAGAAGACGAGCCTCGGCTCCAATCTCTTTCCTCTCCATTCATAAAAACCATCAAAATCGTGGTCCTCAAACGAGGTTTTCAAACTGTTTTCACAGTCAAATAAACAAACAAAGTGTCGTCCATTCTTTTTGACAGTCAAAGAAGCTCAAACACTTAAAGCACCGAAGAAGTTACATTCAAATCAATGATTTCGAATAAATACGAAGTATCACAGTTATCAAATGAGCTTCAAAGGTTTCCATCATCTTCATCAAACGGAGCTACAGTAGAGCTGGGCAGGACAATTCCTCATCGATGAAGAAAACTACACCAACCACAGACGAAGAGTGCTATAAGGGTATGGAAGACCCGAAGCTTACCGACGAAGGAAGCACGCGATTTGCACTGTCAAACCCTGGTCCGTTATAACCATTCAAACCTGCAACCGACACATTTTTGAACTAAGTTAGAAATCTGAAAGTTGAAAGCGCGAAAGAGCCAAAACATTACTAGTTCTCTTCAGTACATACCTTCGTTAACAAGTGGCCGAACCTTGGCATGCTCCAGGAAGTCGACGAAGACAGGTGACAGAAGAACTCTACCCTGTTGCCGGTTAAGAATAACGTCTTCGACCGTAAGAAGGGCATAGAAACCATCAACACTCAATACATTCGAACCAGAGACTGCAAACACGACTGTAACACCATACAGGATTTAAGAATCTGCAATTTTCTAAACAGAGCTGAAGATCTCGGGGTCGAAACCCCTTCACTACATCCTGCAAGTTTTTCGGCAGCCTGTCGGCCACCTCAAGCAAAACAATAATATGTTAAACCCTTGTTATAGGATTCTTAATGCTCAAACAACGACGAGAATAGGGTTCCAGTTCCAATTGTTCAAGGACTACAAAATCAACGGCCATGGTGTTGACAGCACGGTTAGCATCGGGACAGGCAACCGCATCATTTAATACTCACCTACTGGCGATAGCCTGGCGTTTCCACCATGGCACACGAAGGAGCCAACAATATTCATTCTAAGGCAACTATCCATACACAGTGACGAGCCCCGAAACTTATCACCCACAATGTATTACGTGGAGTGTTGGAGATCCAGGTCAGTGAAGGGCAAGTACTAAACGTTAAATGCAGAAGCAATACGTGGTATCCACTACAGTTTCGAGACTGGCGCCCATTGATGAGCCAGCAGACCTGTCAGACCCAACAGTTAATGTGTATCAGCACCTCGATGATCGTAATATCCTTTCATTGCATTGGTTAGCATAATATAGTTCAAATGCTAAGTTTAACAACGTTATTTCATTCGTGGTCATTTAAAAGTCCATCGTATAGTTTAGCAACACCATATATATTATATTGTTTACATTAAAAGGTTTAAGGCTTTGTATAGCTCGGTCGGGAGCCTTGTGTTGGTAAATAGTGCCACGTTTGTGATTATGAATATGCAAAATGTCTAATGTTAAAGACTAGGATGAGTTTAGATTTGTTTTTATTTTATTTTAAAGTTTTTAATATATATATATATATATATATATATATATTGTAAATTGATTATATGATAATGTTATTATAGTTTATAATTTGAATACATTACATTCAAATATGTTGTTGAAATTAGTCTAATGTTTATATATATATTTTCATTTTGCCTATTCAATTCCATATGTATAGTTATAGGATAGGAACTATATATTGTAGCATTCAAATCACATATTGATAGATAGGAAGCTGATTTCAAATTGATTATGGTAGCAATTATTTAATAATTAAAGTTTTATACATAATTTAGTATTATGACAACAATGACTATTGTTAATCTCCCATCAATTTCTAATATATGATTCGGTGGAGTGGTACCACTTGGTACTATATTTTAATGACGATATTCTAGACAGCCATCATTGCAACCACCACGACGACTATAACCACATTAACGACGGAACAAACAGTCGCAAAACGACTACAAGGACGATGATGCGAAATTTGGCACTTTCATTTATTAATTGGATTGAACTATCAATCAACTACAAGATAAATCTTGAAAAGCAGAAGAGTAAGCAATTGAAGCGTACCTGTACATTCTTATAGTTGCTTACAGCCATTAAACATTCTACTTCTATTTCTTAACAATGTTTTGAACATACATAATTGGAAAGTATTGCATTTATGATCTTCTTACCTGTCGTCTGCACATAGAACAGGTTCGATGCTTTAGCGTTGCAGCTAAGTAAGCTTCGGGGTCCCTCATAGGACACCTTTGGATAGCAAAGAACAAACCATCAGTATCATCTTAAAAGTAAAAGTACCTCATCACAACTCCAACCTATCATTTCAATTATTACTTTAACCATGATGTTTTGCAGATGATAAAGGTCGCATCTTAATTTCTGATTAGTAAATACATTAAATATCATAATCATAGTTAGTCTGAGTTGTTAAGTTCATTTTGTCGTATTGTTCTTAAAAACAGAATTTTAATGTGTGTTTAGATTTAACAGTTGTTAGTCAAGTACTATTATTGTTGAGAATCATTACTTCCGCAATCATAATCTAACACAATTTTGGTGATTATTGTTATGATAAAAAATTTTAAATTTTTACTAATTTTGGGATGTTACATGTGGTATCAGAGCACATATTCAAACTCTAGGACTGATTTAGGTCCAAACACGCAGTACAAATTTTTATATACAGCAGAATTTTTTTTTTTACTAACTTGAAAATTTTATTATTATGTTCTCATCAGAAATCATTTTTAGTTATAGGTATGGAGAACTCAGTTGAACATTTAAGTGACAGATTTCAGCCAAACAGTCACAGTTCGAGACAACATTATGTGGAGGAAGGTCACGGGGAAATAAATAACAGTTCGACGGAACTGTTACGTGCCTTTCAAGATTTAAAAACAGAAATCAGATCTGTGAAATTAGATAATGACAGGATTCTGCAAGCACAAGAACAACTGAATCAAGTGCTGTTTGAACACAGCCAAACAGAAGAACAAGGGAAAAACGATGAGGATATTTCCAAGGTAGAGGACCTGCCTCACACTGATAAAAATCAGAACATCAAATACAGTAAAGTAAAAGATAGTTCAACCTCATCTGGAGATGCTATTGCAGAACGCAAAAAGAAACGTAATTATATCAGTGACAACAGTGAAGAAGATTCCAAACCAAGAAAGAAAAATAAAAAAGAATATGAGTAGATTTCTGGAGAATTCAAGAAGATAAGGCCTCCAACTTTCAATGGATAAACTGAGAAAGGCGAGACAGCTGAAGCTTGGCTGTCAGGGATGAAGAAATACTTCCACATCTACAACTATTCGGAGTTCTTAAAAGCAAAAATGGCCATATATAACTTAACCGGAAAAGCAGATATTTGATGGCAGGATGTCAAAAGGGTAAAGGGCATTAAGGATAAAGATGTAAGCTGGAGTACTTTCAAACGATATTTCAAAAAGAAGTATCTATCTGAATAGTATTACGAAGAAAAATCTAAAGAGTTTTACGATTTGAAGTTGGGAGGTATGAACATGAAGGAACTAAACAATAAGTTTCTGAACTTACTAAGATATGTACCCTACTTCATAGAAGAAAAACCAAAAATTCAAAGGTACTTAAGTTGTTTACCTTTCAGCATTAAAGACAGAATTGAGTATGGCATCCCTAAAACATTAGAGGAGGCTATGAGGAAGGCAGTGTTCTGTTATGATACAAATCGGAAGAGAGAGGGTATGTCTACTTGGAAAGATCATAAGCCCAACAATTTTGAACAGAAGAAGAAAAATTTCAGATTCAGTGGGAATTCCGGATTCCAAAGGAAGAATTTTCAGAATCGAAATTTCCAAGGAAATAATTCCAGAAATAATTCACAGCAGAATTCTACAGCACCGAAAAATGCATCTAATATTGTCAAGACGAGTGAGCCAAAGACACATATTAAATGTTTTGAATGTCAAGGCCCTCATTATGCATTAGAATGTCCCTTACGAAAGCGGAAGACAAAAAACATCAACTCTATTCAGACTGAACCTACTGTTGGAGACGTAGCAAGGGAGATGCCAAGAATTAACGCAACACTTGACAATAGGCAAGCAGACCATCAAATCTCCATGGTAGAGATTGAAGGTATGATACATGACCATCCTGTTACTGTTTTAATTGACCCAGGTGCTAGTTTAAGTTATATATCACCCAATGTTGTGGAAAGTCTTAAACTGAAAATTGAAAAGTTTTGTAAATCATGGCTAGTTAGACTAGCAACTGGAACAAAGAGGAAGGTTTCAGATTTTATAGAGAACTGTGTTTTATCCATGAATCATTTGCAAACACAAATCAAGTTGAATATCTTATCTTTAGGTTCGTATGATATTATAGTTGGGATGGACTGGTTGGAAGCCCATCATGTCATCCTAGACTGTTATGGAAAAAGTTTTACATGCTTAAATGATGAAGGGAAAACTGTAGAAATAAAAGGCATTCCAAGGAAGATAACCCTTAGACAAATTTCAACCATGCAAGTTAAGAGGGCAGTTAGGAAGGGATGCCAAATGTTTGCAGTAAATGTGATAAATGATGAGATTATGGGTAAAGAGGACAAACTGAAATTAGAAGACATACCTGTCCTAAAGGATTTTAAGGATGTATTTCCTGAGGAGATTCCAGGATTACTACCCAAAAAAGAGTTAGATTTTACTATAGAGCTAATACCAGGAGCAGTACCAAATTCAAAAGCTCCGTACCGAATGAATATACTGGAGTTAAATGAATTAAAATCTCAGTTGAAGGAACTTATTGACAAGAAGTATATTAGACCAAGTGTGTCTCCTTGGGGAGCACCTGTCACCTTCGTTAAGAAGAAAGATGGAACATTAAGACTGTGCATAGATTATCGCCAGCTTAATAAGATGACGATCAAAAATAGATACCCATTGCCCTGCATAGATGATCTATTTGATCAGCTGCGAGGAGCAACAGTATTTTCGAAGATCGATCTAAGATCAGGTTATCATCAAGTAAGGGTTAAAGATGAAGATTTTTTCAAAACAGCTTTCCGAACTCGGTATGGGCATTACGAGTTCGTAGTCATGCCGTTTGGCTTAACTAATGCTCCGACTGTATTTATGTGTTTGATGAATAATATTTTGCATAAGTATTTAGACAAGTTTGCTGTTGTGTTTATAGACGATATTTTAGTGTACTCAAAAAGCAAAGAAGAGCATGATGAGCATTTACGGATTATCTTACAAGTATTAAGAGATCATCAATTGTATACCAAATTTAGTAAATGTGACTTTCACAAAGACAAAATTTAGTATTTAGGACACATAATTTCAGTGGAGGGAATCTTGGTTGACCCCAACAAAATAAGGGCCATTAATGACTGGCCGGTTCCAAAAGATGTGTCGGATGTGAGATCATTTATGGGCATTACGAGGTATTACAGAAAGTTTATAGAGAATTTCTCAAAAATTGCCAACCCCATAACTTCCTTGCAGAAGAAAGGAAAGAAATTTGTTTGGGATCAGAAGTGTGCTGAGAGTTTTAAGAAATTAAAGGAACTATTGACGACAACACCTATCTTGAAGATAGCTGACCCCAACAAGGATTTTGTAGTTTGTACAGATGCATGCAATAATGGACTCGGTGGAGTCTTGACACAAGAAGGTCATGCGATAGCATATGAATCTAGAAAGCTGAAAGTACATGAAAAGAATTACTCTACATATGATTTAGAGTTATTAGCAGTTATTCATGCCTTAAAAATGTGGCGTCATCACCTTATTGGCAGAAAGCTTATACTATTAATAGATAACATGGGTTTGAAATATTTATTGGATCAGACAACCCTGAACGCTAGACAAGCGAGATGGTTGACATTCTTAAGTGAGTATGATTTCAAAATTCAGCATATCAAAGGAAAGGAGAACAAAGTTGCAGATGCCTTGAGTCGTAAGGAAAAACTAAATTTCATTTCAGCAATCAGTAATTATTCAACTGATTTGGAAGATCAGATTTTGGAAAAAGGTGAAACAGATGAAGAATACCGAAAAATGAAGGAAAGGACAGCCAATGACAGTTCTGAAAATTATATGGCAGATTACAGAATTAAAGAAAATGGTCTATTACTATATAAAAACAGATTGTATGTACCCAATATACCAGAAATAAAATTTCTGATATTAAATGAGATGCATAAAAGTCACTATTATGGTCATCCAGGATATCAAAAGACCATCACTATGCTGAGAAAAGAATACTATTGGCCCAGAATGAAAGATGAAGTAGCAGAATACATTGCAAAATGCTTGGACTGTCAAAAAGTGAAGGTTGAACATCAGCATCATGTTGGATTGTTGCAACCATTACCAATACCAAGCTGGAAATGGGAAGTGATCAGCATAGATTTCATTACTGGATTACCTAAAAATCAGAAACAACATGATTCTATCATGGTGGTGGTGGACAAACTTAGCAAGGAAGCACATTTCATACCAGTGAAGACCACACATAAAGCACCAGACATTGCAGAAATTTTTATGAATTTTTAAACTGCACAGCATACCAAAGGTAATAATTTCAGATCGTGATTCGAAGTTTATAGGAAACTTCTGGAGATCATTGTTTAAAGGGTTAAATACAACTCCAAATTTCAGTACAGCATTTCATCCACAAACGGATGGACAAACATAAAGGGTAAATCAAGTGTTAGAAGATTTATTAAGAATGTATGTTAAGGATCAGCCTGGTAAGTGGGAAGATTATCTGCACTTAGTAGAATTTGCTTATAATAATCATTATCATGCTTCAGCTAGACTTAGTCCTTTTGAAATTCTTTACGGTAGGAAATGTAATACACCTGTTTCGTGGAATGATCTAGTCAATAGAGTTGTTTTAGGACCAGAATTATTGCAGGAATTATAACTAATTGTGAAATAGGTGCAAGGACATTTAAAAGCTGCCCAAGATAGGCAGAAAAGCCAAGCAGATTCAAAAAGAACTCATAGAGAGTTCCAGGTGGGTGAACATGTGTTTCTCAAGGTAAGACCGAAAAATAGTTCAATGAAACTAGGGATTTGTGCGAAGTTGGCACCCAGGTATTGTGGTCCTTTTGAAATATTATCTAAGGTTGGAGCAGTGGCATACCAACTGGCCTTACCACCTAACCTGAAAATACATAATGTTTTTCATATATCGTATTTAAAGAAATATGTGCACGATACTACTCATGTTGTAAACTGGAATGATGTATAGGTGGGACAAGACGGAGATTTTTCGGTGGAACCAGATTGTATCCTCGGAAGGAGGGAAACTATTCTCCGGAATCGCAACATTGTGCAAGTGAAGGTGCAGTGGAAGCACCTTATCCCAGAAGAGGCAACCTGGGAGTTGGAGAGTAGTATGCGGGCAGCATACCCAACTCTATTTCAGGAACACTCAATGAGTGACTAGCCAACATCGAGGATGATGTTGAGACTTAAGGGGGGGTGTATGTCACCTACCCAAATTTCTGAACATTATTATTTAATTGCAAAAATACCTTATGTTAAAATTAATTACAAGTTTTGTAATTATGGTCAGTTTTGATCATGGATGAATGTAATTACTGAATATTATTATTTAAATAAATTAATTAGGAGACAAACACTCAGGAGGACTGTTGAATGAGTGTTCACTGACCCACTAGGAGGAATGGAAGTTGTTGGAAGGAATGGGACACATGGCACCAGTTACATCACACCACTAACTGTTGGTTATGGGATAACTTCCCTTTAAATAGGGCATTATCCCTCAGGTGGAGGGAGTGAGCAGGCAGCTCATTTAATGACCCCATAACATCTGAAAAGGCCTAGGTAGCCTATAAAGGCAAATTCGAATTGGGCAGGCAGCCCTTAATCAACATTTTTGCAGAATGTTTTCCTCTTGCAAATCAGGTGATTTCAAGAGAGATTCGAATAAGGGAGATTAGTGGTGATTGAAAACTGATTTTTTACTTATTATTGAAGAGAAACTGAGTTGCAGGAGCAAGTCTTTTGGATTGCTACCTATTGAAGATTCAGAAGATTACTACAACAAGAAGGAGCCCATATTCCTGAATCTTCTTCCTCCTGGTGGTTTAGCGAACAAGCTCGAGGGTCCTAAGACAGTATTTGATTGTTTTTAGGAGTTTGGTTGGGTGGAACGGTCTTCCTGAGTTGTTTGTTTCCCTATAGGTTTCATCAGGTTCTACAATTTCTTCTTATTTAATTTATGTTATGTTTTAACAGTATTTTCTGTGTTTCTGTTTTTGAAAGCAAAATCTAATCCTAGAATTGTTCTAAGCCTGAATTGTTTAAGTTTAATGGCGAAGATGAATTGATAAATCAATATCCCCATTTTTCCACATGCTATATGGCAGCATCGTACTCTAGTAGAGATACGCAAATTAATGATAGATTAGAAGATAGGCATTTTTCCATGTGAATTCGACAGATCAATACAGTAAAATATATGTTTATTGTTTTCTGACCTATACTGAGTAAATGAAAAACATTCAATGATTGATTCCTGTACAGTTTCCCTTGTATCTAGTAAAATTTCATAATATGCACAGAAAGTAGAAGAATAACATTTTGCATTTGTTCTAAAGACTGCTAAAATTAATAAAAAGTATTATGTATGACAAACTGGAAAAATAGTAATCTTCACACAGTTTCATAATTCATACACTGTTTCCATGCAAATACTCCAGCATTTTTTTTATATTAAAATAGACAGAATTAATTTATACAGTTCTCACAAGTTTTGCACATTACACTCACAGTCCTTCTCTTATCTTTTTCATTTAATGCATTTTGTATAAAGATAGGTTTGAGAACAATTTATAAACATCATTAAAACCATCTTACGTTATCCATCTAAACTGTAAGCAGTATTCTTTTATACTTCTGAGTTTTTGTATCGAAACCCTAGATAGGATTGTTTTCTTTTCTTTCATCATTTTTACCAGGATTCATTATTTATCTACAAGCATCATAGTCTGAGTTTTACTCGACTTATCTTAGTTACATTCAGAAGTACAATTTAGGGTTTTACCCTACGGTTCCCTTTTGCAAACGAAAAACGAAAAACCCTTTCATTTCAAATTTCTATTTCTAATTTTGCTTACAGTATCGTCAATAGAAATCAACATTTATTCTACAGTTTAAACCAAGCATCACAGTCGTCTACACAAAACGTCCGAGTACACATTATTTTTATTCAAGAAAGGGTATCATCATACAAGTCTAAGTATGCATTCGATGGAGGAGAAACATTGCTATTACAGAAGACGAGCCTCGGCTCCAATCTCTTTCCTCTCCATTCATAAAAACCATCAAAATCGTGGTCCTCAAACGAGGTTTTCAAACTGTTTTCATAGTCAAATAAACAAACAAAGTGTTGTCCATTCTTTTTGATAGTCAAAGAAGCTCAAGCACTTAAAGCACCGAAGAAGTTACATTCAAATCAATGATTTCAAATAAATACGAAGTATCACAGTTATCAAACGAGCTTCAAAGGTTTCCATCATCTTCATCAAACGGAGCTACAGTAGAGCTGGGCAGGACAGTTCCTCATCGATGAAGAAAACTACACCAATCACAGACAAAGAGTGCTATAAGGGTATGGAAGACCCGAAGCTTACCGACGAAGGAAGCACACGATTTGCACTGTCAAACCCTGGTCCGTTATAACCATTCAAACCTGCAACCGACACATTTTTGAACTAAGTTAGAAATCTGAAAGTTGAAAGCGCGAAAGAGCCAAAACATTACTAGTTCTCTTCAATACATACCTTCGTTAACAAGTGGCCAAACCTTGGCATGCTCCAGGAAGTCGACGAAGACAGGTGATAGAAGAACTCTACCCTATTGCCGGTTAAGAATAACGTCTTCGACCGTAAGAAGGGCGTAGAAACCATCAACACTCAATACATTCGAACCAAAGACTGCGAACACGACTGTAACACCATACAGGATTTAAGAATCTGCAATTTTCTAAATAACGCTGAAGGTCTTGGGGTCGAAACCCCTTCACTACATCCTGCAAGTTTTTCGGCAGCCTGTCGGCCACCTCAAGCAAAACAATAATACGTTAAACCCTTGTTCCAGGATTCTTAATGCTCAAACAACGACGAGAATAGGGTTCTGGATCCAACGGTTCAAGGACTACAAAATCAACGGCCGTGGTGTTGACAGCACGGTTAGCATCGGGACAGGAAACCGCATCATTTAATACTCACCTACCGGCGATAGCCTGGTGTTGCCACCATGGCACACGAAGGAGCCAACAATATTCATTCTAAGGCGACTATCCATACACAGTGACGAGCCTCGAAACTTATCACCCACACTGTATTACGTGGAGTGTTGGAGATCCAGGTCAGTGAAGGGCAAGTACTAAACGTTAAATGCAGAAGCAATACGTGGTATCCACTACAGTTTCGAGACTGGCGCCCATTGATGAGCCAGCAGACCTATCAGTCCCAACAGTTAATGTGTATCAGCACCTTGGTGATCGTAATATCCTTTCATTGCATTGGTTAGCATAATATAGTTCAAATGCTAAGTTTAACAACGTTATTTCATTCGTGGTCATTTAAAAGTCCATCGTATAGTTTAGCAACACCATATATATTATATTGTTTACATTAAAAGGTTTAAGGCTTTGTATAGCTCGATCGAGAGCCTTGTGTTGGTAAATAGTGCCACGTTTGTGATTATGAATATGCAAAATGTCTAATGTTAAAGACTAGGCTGAGTTTAGATTTGTTTTTATTTTATTATAAAGTTTTTAATATTTGTATATATATATATATATTGTAAATTGATTATATGATAATATTATTATAGTTTATAATTTGAATACATTACATTCAAATATGTTGTTGAAATTAGTCTAATGTTTATATATATATATATTTGAAATTAGCCATCATCGCAACCACCACGACGACTATAACCACATTAACGATGGAACAAATAGTCGCAAAACGACTACAAGGACGATGACGCGAAATTTGACACTTTCATTTATTAATTGAATTGAACTATCAATCAGCTACAAGATAAATCTTGAAAGCAGAAGAGTAAGCAATCGAAGCGTACCTCTACATTGTTATAGTTGCTTACAGCCATTAATCATTCTACTTTTATTTCTTAGCAATGTTTTGAACATAAATAACTGGAAAGTATTGCATTTATGATCTTCTTACTTGTCGTCTGCACATAGAACAGGTTCGATGCTTTAGCGTTGCAACTAAGTAAGCTTCGGGGTCCCTCATAGGACACCCTTGGATAGCAAAGAACAAACCATTAGTATCATCTTAAAAGTAAAAGTACCTCATCACAACTCCAGCCTATCATTTCAATTATTACTTTAACCATGATGTTTTGCAGATGATAAAGGTCGCATCTTAATTTCTGATTAGTAAATACATTAAATATCATAATCATAGCTAGTTTGAGTTGTTAAGTTCATTTTGTCGTATTGTTCTTAAAAACATAATTTTAATGTGTGTTTAGATTTAACAGCTATTAGTCAAGTACTATTACTGTTGAGAATCATCACTTCCGCAATCATAATCTAACACAATTTTGGTGATTATTGTTATTATCAAAAATTTTAAATTTTTACTAATTTTGGGATGTTACATACTTGGAAATGTTATTACTTGGAAATCATACAATGTTTAATTTGATTGTATTTACTTGCTATCTTAAATGAATAGAGATAAGAGAAAAATATATGACTATACAGAAATTAGACTATGTTTAGATATAGGACAGAATTGTAAACATAACACTTACTGTAATTATTTGTCCAATCAATGGCAATCTGCCTATCTCTCGTCTATCATTTAATTTGATTCTCTATACTAGAGTACTATGTAGATAACGGCATGGGAAAAATATAGAGATGATTATCTAATCAATAATTCATAGACTTTATCATTCAGAATCAAACACAGATCAGAAATAAAATAAATTCTTTTACAAAACACGGTTTGATAATTCTACTAAATAGAAACATTGAACTGTAAACAAAATATGAACAACAAAACCTGGTTAACTTTAGGGAAACAAATAGCCCAAGGAGCCTGTTCCACCCAACCAATTCCTGAAGACAGCCAAGTTACTTGCCTTAGGACCCCCGAGCCTGTTCACTCAACCACTAGGAGGAAGAAACTTAGAAGCTTAGGAACTCCGCTTGCAGTAGCAATAGTTATTCAGTCTTAAAGACTTAGCAGTCAAAGGGACCTGCACCAACACCTCTGTTTCTCCTTCTCAGAATAATTTGCAAACTTACAGTTGCACTCTCACATAGCCTCCCTATTCGAATCTCTCAGTGATCACCTGGTGCACTTGAGGAATATTTCTGCCGAAAATATTGTGTAAGAGCTGCCTGCTCAATTTGAATTTGCCTTATGTAGGCTGCCTAGGCAATTTAGTGGTTAATTGGTCATTTAATGAGCTTCCTGCTCACTCCCACCACCTGGGGGATAATGCCACATTTTTAGGGGTAGTTGTCCCATAACCAACAGCTAGTGGTGAAGTGCAATTGCTGCTATCTGTCCCATGCCTTCTAACAACTTCCATTCCTCCTAGTGGGTCAGTGAACACTCATTTAACAGTTCGCTTGGGTGTTTGTCTCCTACTTTAATTTATTAAATAATAATAATCAGTAATTACATTCATCCTTGACCAAACTTGGTCATAATTACAAAACTTTGTAATTAAAATTTAACATAAAGTATTTTGCCAATAAAATAATATTTTCAGAATTTGGGTAGGTGACAGTTCGATTTCAGTGGAGGAAGTCCACGGGACATTGAAGGCCTTTGCCATCTACAAAAGTCCTGGCCTAGATGGGTGGAATGTCGAGTTCTACTTGCACTTCATCGATCTTTTGGGGGAAGAGTTTACTGCTGTGGTTGAAGAGTCGCGTGCTAAAGGGCGGATTCCATCTTCTTTGAATTCCACGTTTGTTACACTAGTCCCTAAAGTTGATCGGCCGTCATCTTTCAATGAGTTCTAGCCTACTTCGCTGTGTAACCTGCTTTATAAGTTAATATCTAAAATCATTGTTGATCGGCTCAAGCCGTGTTTGGGAAAGCACTTCTCAAAGAAGCAGTTTGGCTTTCTCCCTAACCGCCAAATCCAGGATGCGGTGGGGATTTCCCAAGAGTGTATCCATTCTATCAAGCAAAAAAGGTTGATGGCGTTCATTCTCGAGTTGGACCTCAACAAAGCTTATGATCGGCTTGACTGGACTTATCTTCGTCTGATTCTTCTACATACTGGTTTGACTACGGACATCACTAATTGGATCATGGAATGTATCACTACTGCTAGCTTTTCTATTTTGAGTAATGGATCTCCCTCACATTTCTTTGGGGGTCTTAGGGGTATTCGGCAGGGTTTCCCTCTATCCCCGTATTTGTTCATTTTGGCCATTGAAGGTTTGAGCTTACTCATCAAGTCGGGGAAGTCTGCGAATGATATTAAGGGGATCAAGGTCTCCTGTGCTTTGTTTATCACACATCTCCTCTTTGTTGACGATGTTCTCATTTTTGGTGAAGGTTCAGTTAATGAATGGACTCACTACCGGTCCTATCTGTCTCTTTTTTGTGGGGCTTCGGGCATGATTATCAGTGATAAGAATTCGGCCTTTATTTCAGCTTATGTTGATCTAGTTATTTCTTGTCTTATCACTCAACTCTGTCCTTACAGGTTATGCCCACTGGACATAGGTTTCCGTTATCTGGGGTTCTGGCTTAAACCCAATGCATATTCGACCTTTGATTGGAGCTGGCTTTTACTAAAGATTCGAAGGAGAATTTTTTCTTGGGGTTATAGGTTTCTGTCACTCGGGGGTCGTTTAATTATGGTCAAACATGTCATCCAATGTATAGGTTTGTGTATTGGTTTTCCTTATATTCAGTTCCTTCAAGTGTTATTTCCTCTATTCGGCTCCTCATGTTTCATTACTTGTGGGCGGGCTCACTAAATTGCTCTAAGTTCCATCTTACCTCTTGGGAAAGCATTTCCTCACCTATCTCTTATGGAGGCTGGGGGATTAAAAATTTGGTTTGGTTTAATAAGGCTTTGTGTGCTCGTAGCCTCTAGCGTGGACTCTTCGACCAGGGTTTGTGGGGACGCGTGATCAAGTTCAAATATTTGAAGCGTCTGGACGTTGCTAATTGGATTCGGCATTTGGGTTTTTTGAAGTCCTCTGGCTCTTATGTTTGGAGTAGTCTTTTAAAGTCATTTCCTATCATTAATCAATGTCTTTGTTGGAAGGTGGGGAGGGGTATCCAGATCTTCATTAGTATTGACCCTATCGCTGGACTTGGTGAGCAGTCTTTTCTCTCGGCTGATTTGATCAGAACGATTCATCGCTTGGGCATCTTTGTTTTGAAACAAGTTCTCAAGGAGTGTTCGCTAGACGTGGTTTTGTGGAAGTCCTCTACTGATTTGGGCCTTTCTGGTTGTTTGGCGGCTGATTGGGACTCTTATGTTCGTCTTCTGTACTTGGTTGGTATTATGCTGAACCCTTCCTTTGACGAATTGGTTTGGGGTTTTAATGGGAAGATTGGATCGGTCTGAGCAGACCTTGCGTACAATCTCATTTTGGCTTTTGAGCTCTCTTCTTTGTGTCCATGGTGGTATAAGTGGTGTTGGTTGGCTGGTGTTCCCCTTAAGATTAAGTGCTTCTTTTGGCTGGTATGGAGGAGGAAAATCCTTACCTAGGATTCTCTTCAAAGTCGGCGTATTTTTGGACCTGGTTGCTGTGTCTTGTGTGGCCTATGTAGCGAAACTATTGATCATCTTTTTGGCAGTTGTTTGTTCTTTCAACAGGTTTGGGAAGGACTGCGGAGGGTTTCTCTTCATTCCTATTTTTGGGATGCGACTGACTGTATTTCTAATCTTTCTAATTGGTGGTCGAGCAAGCCGTTGTGGTTAGATCTTCCCTTACTCACTCTCTGGTAGATATGGAAGGCTCAAAATCTTGCTATTTTTGGAGTGACTCTGTTGCCACCACGGGTTTGCATTTTTGTCTAGGCTCTTCTCAGCTCTTATAGCAAGTCGGTTAGTCCTGGAAGGACTAGGAGATTCCGTTATCCGGCTCTAGTGTCTACGGTTCCGATTGGGTTCTTTGACGGGGCGTCACAGCTGGGTCTTTGTGGGGCCGGTATGGTCTTGAAGGTGTCCAACGATAAATGGTTTTTCCTGCAGATGAAGGTTGGTCTGGGCTCTAACACCAAAGCTGAGCTACTGGCACTCTGGGGACTGCTATTTTTCGCCAAGCATCTGGGCTTAAAAGCTCTATGTGTGATTGGAGATGCAAAGATCATTGTAGACTGGGCCACTGGAGCAACTTCCATATGTTCGCTCTCGTTGGGCCATTGGCTTCGTCGTACACGATCCTTGATCCTGTATTTTTACACTATTACTTTCCAGCATGTATTCCGGGAGTTCAATTCCTCGGCTGATCGTTTATCAAAGCGAGCTATTGGACAAATGGACGGTCTCATTTGTTTTGAGGAGTTTCATTCTGGTGCGCGTGTGTTGACAGACACCCTCTGTTTCTTTTAAGAGGCTGCTTGCTTTATGACTGTGTTCGTTTTTTGCAATTGGTCGACCTGTGATAGAGCTATAGACTAGAAAGCATAGTGTAACATGACCTTGCTGGAGGTTGCAGTTAGCTTTAAGATATATGTTTTGGTCAGTTGTATTTGTTTTTATGGTCTCTAGTGACCAACGAACACTTGTTACTCTTTCGTTGAGATGGATATCAGTCTTTTTAGATGCTATGTATATATTTTGACACAACTTTTCTTTTAATAAAAAGTTGTTTTTTCTGTGTGAAAAAAAATAAAAATTGATTTACATAATTATAATTGCATATTAAAAGGAAATAGGGTCGATGGCCCTAAATAAAGAATATAAGCAACATGTCTTATACTAAGACTCCAGCTATTTGATATGAGATAATAAATAAATTAAAATATATACATTTCTATACTTGAATAAATATAAATAAATATGAGACACATTCAAGTGAGTAAACTTGGAAATGAGAAGTCCATTGGTTGTAGTTTAGGTGGTTGGGAGGAGTGATTGTTTCCCTCTCCACCTAGGTTCAATTCTTGTAAGTGACATGATGCTCTAGTTTTGCCCATATTGTAATGATTGTATTTCTGGCCATACCTTGATTCTCTACCTAGATTAGCAGGTGTTGGTTGAAAACATTGTTTCATTTTAAGACATCAACACCCAAGAGGGCTTTGAGAGTCCATTAAATACATGTACAAATAAACCCACAAGGTTATGAAAGAGTCCTCAGATCAAGACACAACTCTCTAAAAACTAAAGTAAATAAGAACTTACTGGAATCCTTCGAACTCCAAGTCACATATGTTGGGCGAGCACTGGCATCTCACCAACGGGAGTTATCTACAAAGGTAAGATTCCCAATTAAGATGATTTTTTAAAATTATATTGACCATGAGATGGAAGAGCACTTCAAGAATGAAATGAACTGCTCTTAGCTGAATGGCCTGGTCCTGCAAATAGTAATGATTGTGAGGTCGTTGATTCAAACAAACCATGCAATGATTTGGATGGGGATATGCACAAAGAAGTGTCCAAGATGTTTGCAGCATGGACATAATCGCATCTACGAGCTTTCAAGCTAATGGATAAGGAGCTCAAGCTGCATCCCATTTTGGATTTGCTTCTGCTGTGGGACGATTGCTGTCACCATCCTCAAACATGTATAAAAGCATTTATGCATCCTCAATTGCCATTATGGTTAGGGCCTTCCTTCACTTCAAGGCACGGAAAGACAAAGTAATCAGCTTCATTCACCCCTCTTCCTTTAGGTGAAGGTGACTAAGAGGTTCCCATGATCGAGCAAAACCATAACTTGATGAACTCTCATGATTGAAATTTCATAAGCAGCTGCTGCAGACATCTCAAGCCACAACGAGAACTAAGGTGCCTAATGATGCCCTCCAATCTGCAACAATTTATTCCTTAGTATAATCCACCAGTATGCATATTCTCTGTTTCCAGAAATGCAGAGCAACGCCTTCAATACATCTTTAAACCTGTAAGAGTATTGGCACTAAAACCAGATGGTGCAAACACTCTAAATATATATGACATACATCAAGATTATTCAGCTACTTGCAAATTTCATAACAGTATTCCTTATTCATTGCACACCAGATTACAAACAGTATCAGCCATAGAAACTACTCAAAACCTATCAGCATCTACACCTACTTTTCAATCAGCTAGAAAAATACCTCCCTGAGCCCAGGCTACCACCTCCTCCTTTTTTTCCTAACCGCACTTCCTAAAATTATTAACTGCCCTCTTATTTGCTCGGCCCCAAATAGAGTAATTGAATAGAGGGCTATTTTTAGTAAAACAGATCCCTAAAAATATTGAGCAAACATATCAAACATGGAATAATTCTGTTAAGGAAGATGCTCTACATCACCTAATAAGCATGGAGTTATGTTTGAATCTGGAGCTTTGCCAACTCAAAATCAAATTTGAATCTTCATATTTAAATACAGAAACTCACTCCAAAGACAATACTCTCATCATCCTTAGCCACTCCCCCAAGATTGCAGCTAGCCCTCTCGGCCCCGGCCACTCCCTGGAGGATATCATCTGCCAGTCCATTGGAATTATCACACTCACTAATTACTCCGATGAGGAGCATATCTTGCAGTCCCTTCAGCAGCTAGCTCCAACATGCCTTGACATCCTCTCTTCTGCTCAACACCAAAACTCTTCAGTTTCTAGCAACTCTCTTGTGACTCTTTTGTACTTGCACCTTATTTTATATCTTCTCTTAGCTAGAGCATCGTTTGCACTTGCACCTTATTTTATATCTTCTCTTAGCTAGAGCATTTAGCCTTTAGCTAGACACTTCACTCAATATCCTTTTCTGCTTTAGTATTGATCTAGGAGCTGCTTTCCTTTTCTGCTTTTAGTATTGATCTAGGAGCTGCTTTTCTACTTACACTAATGCAATATTTTAGTCCTATTGACCAGTTTTGTGGTCATTTGTTGAACATTAATAAAATTAACTATCTTATTTTATGTTCAATTTTGGCAGAGGCAGTCAGAGCCCCCAAGAAATGAATGAGCTTTGCATCAATATTGAAGTTGTTGCATACTTCAAAATGAATATTATTATCTTCATATTCAGTTTATAGCTTGAAATTTTTACAGTGGCTTATCTTTGTAGTTGCGTTTTATTAGGGTTAGGACCTTGTCATTGCAAATGTTGGAGACTCTCGGGCGATTCTGGGAACAATGTCTGCTAATGGATGCTTGTCAGTCATTCAGTTGATAGTTAACTTGAAGCCAACCTTACCTAGTAAGCTCTCTATTTAAAAAAAAAATTCAAACAAATTTGTCAGCTGTATTTAAGTTTTACCACATTATTCTGTGTGGATGTTATCTCTTAAGTGACTGCAGACTTAAACAATTTTAGTGACTTCAATTTCATATTATTTGTTTTTATAACTAGTATGTATCACTTTAATCATAATGTCAACATTGTCTGAACTCTGAAGTCATGCACAGAACTGATCCAAAGGCCCAAAGACTCGTTCTACATAGTTTATTGTTTATGGGCAATATTGGTAGGACAAGTTTTGCATACCGTTTGTTTTGTTCAATTTGTGTTTGTGCGTCTGAGTTTGATTGTGGATTTACTAAAATCTTCATACATTTGATTTATCTAATCAGACACCCCAGATATTGTTTCCAAACTAAACGCTTATGTGAAATTTCCTGTGCCAAAGTTTAAAAAAAAAGGAAACTAAATGTGTATGTGAAATTCCTTGTGCCCAAATTCCAAGAAAAAAGATGCATATGCTTATTTTTATTTTTATTTACTAAAGACTATGCTCTACCAAACCCAGAAAAATTAATAATTTTATCTTCTTAGGTTTTAAGATGTAGTGAAATTCCTTTTTTTAAATATTTGGTAATACATCAAAATTCAGTCATAATTCAAACAGCTAGAATTGAAAACCTCTTTACCACTCCACCTTGAATATCTTTCCAAACCTAATAAACTAATCCGCTAAACTATCCTATTACTTAATAATGTATTCAAGAAAAATGTATTTTACAATACCAAATCGACTTCAAGGATTGTAAATAATTCTTCTGCGGGCTAATAATTAGATCGAAGGCCTATTTTAAGGGACCGGCTCCTCTCTGGCCTTCATCGGCCTTCATCGTCTGGCTTCTCTCCGGCCTTTGTCATCTGTCTCTGTCGACGGCCTATGACGACCTATGTCGACGGCCTATGAAGAGCAGCCGCACGTCCTTCAAGGATTTGGTCTCGCCTTCTACTCTGCCTTTTGCGGTCTCCAACAGCGCATCCTTCCACGTTGATCGGCACTTCACAGCAAATATTCAGCACACAGTCACGGGCAACAATCTCTTTCCACAGCTATGATCTCCACACAGCACTCTGATACACATCAGTTAATTCCGCAAATAAGCCAATTTCTTCTCAAGCCGTTTAGAAAGTCTTTCTGATTTCCTCCTAAGCTTTTGTTCCACAGCTTGCTGCACTAACATTGCATGGACAATTGTAACAAAACTTTTTATGGCCTCAGAAGCTTCTTTGTCAGGCAACCTGTCGAGAGCTTGCTGCCATTCCTCCAATAAAGCGGATTAATAATTCACTGTTTTGAATAACCCGGTCCATGCCCTCCCTGGAAAAGTAACAAAACAATGGAAAAGCAGGCAGAGTAACATTAATAATAAAGTCAAAACCTTTTCTGGAATGACATCAGAAAGCCTTACTGAACAACTCACCTGACCGGTTTCATATCCAAATGATTTTCCAGAATCACGCCGTTGTGTTTTACAAGTCTTTGGGACAGAGAACCCATATTTGCGTGAAGGAGCTGAGGCCGATTACAATGCTGTCTAAGATATGCAAAATAATAGAGGAAGAGGAAGTGATCAATCTTCAGGAGGGCAAAGTGCCCGCTTGTCAAAACCGCATCGGGCAAGGTACAGTTAGGCCAAGGAGACTCCGGATTTATTTCTTTATGGGGGAAAGAACCTTCGAGCTGGGCTTCTTAGGATAACTCATCTGCTGGCACAAACGGAATAGATTTGCTAACATCCAACCCTGCCTTACAGAAACCTAAAGAAAGGCTGTGCGCAGTTCCTTTCAGTTGATCGAGTGCAAGGTACCTTCCCTCATCCTAATGTCCAATTCTTCAGCCTTAGTTGCTGCTATTTTTGCTGATTAAAAACCACAATCATTATCAAACATTTAATTATGGTATCGTAAGAACACTTCTTTCCCATTTTCTCGGCAATTGTGCTGTGTAGGATAAAGTTTTAAAAAAAAATGGACTTCTCGGCAATTGTTTTTGATGGCAGGAGTCGTGGCAAGTTGGGGGCTCCCACGATATCGAAAAAGCCTCTGCTGATGGGTATGTTTATGCATCCCTACATTGTTCAACGCCAGTATTGGACTGATACGGCCAAGATGAAATCTGGAAAACCTGAGCTGCCCACATTTTCTATTTCTCCGACCCTCCTCAAACGCCGTGTCGGGCTTCGTCTGACAAACAACTTGGTGCACGTCATACTCATGGTGGTGATGTAAGCGCGGAGGGGAAGTCTCTACATAAATCCAACTAAACACAATGTACATAATTTTTTTTTTGTGTAGATGAATTTAATATAAATACCAAGTGGTGTATGATTTTAACCAAACAATTCATTCATAAATCACTAAAATTCAAAAATTCCAAGAGAGCGTTGATGCCTGTAGACAATGTGTATCAGGGGAGAGCTGTATCGGTGTGTCAGTGGTCCTTTCTTCCATGGAGTGGCCAAGAGGAGCAACAATTTTTAAACCGTTTTATCTATGGCAAGGGTTCTTCCATTCCTGGTATGCCCTTCTATTTCATTCTCAAGCTGGCAGAGACCAAGCCTCATCCATCCATTAATTAGAGTCTGCATGTAACTTCTTTGGTTTTTTATCAAAATACAAAATCTTTTATACCACGCAGTGATCTCATGTTTCAACTTCCAGTTAAATAGTTGCCTGCTAATGATAATCACTTGTAGCTTCTGTGCTTGGCAGATTGTGTAGGTGATTCAGTTGTTGCACAATATGGTTCTGGACCAGATGGCATTCATACATGGACCTCCACGTCCTCATTAGCCTGCAAATCATCAATGTGTTCTGTTAAATGATTTTACTCTACATGTCTTTATCCTTTTCATCTATGATGTTGTAGACAGTATATCTTTCAGAAGGATAAATTGAAAATGGGATGACGGAAAGAAAGGAAAGTGAAATGAAATAGAATCCAAAAGCTTGCTGAAAATACAAATGTTTGGAAGCATAAAAAACAGGAATACAGAAAGAATGAAATTATAGCACATCAGCACACTGAATATAAGCAACCAAAGGGGTATAGTGAAAACCAACATATGGCAGTATGCCAATAAGGAATGCCTAGAACATTACCAGTTTAGATCTTCCCAAGTAAAGCAGAGTGAAATGTCGTAAAACATATGACATTGTTGGTCAGAATGTCCAATGTCAGTGCTAATATCATACACTGGCAATGTTTTTTTCCATATAAAGAAACGTGGCAATTCAAGATGGCACTGCCAAATGAAGCATGAGCAATTCTAATTTTAAAAAATCTTACATAGAGTTGCATTGACAATTTATTAAAAAATCTCATTAAAATAATAATCAACATTTGATTAATAGTGTAAGATGGATGTTTAAGGGTCTCTACAAAATTCAAGATGGTTAGAAGTTTATAATAATCACTATAAACTCTTCTTGTGATAAAATTAATATTAGAAAGACTAATTGTATCATTGTTTTCCTTACTTCAAAGACTATGTAAAATTAATATTAGGAATACCAATTGCATCATTGTTCTCTTTAGAAGATTATGTACAGTTAATAATTTGTTATCTTAGAATATTAATATGTTAAGAAAAAAATTAGATTAATAGGTATATTTTAATTTTAGAATTTTATGTAAATTAGATATTTTAATTTATAAAAAATGAGATATAATTATAAACAAATTTTAATGTAAAGTAAATATTTAAATAAAGTTTATTATCATTGAGTTAGTTAATATAAACGAGTAAGTGTGTATAAACTTTTATAGGATGAGATGAAGAAGAGCATATTTGGGACTAAACATAATGTGTAATCTTTCTCATAACTTCTATGTTATATGATAAATTTAATAAACCAACATAGATCCATCTTAAACCTGTATCTACCAAGAGGGATCCAATTTCTTGAGGTGTACTCTTTTTTTAAATTTAAACTCAAGAAATTTAATCTCTGTTGATTGATAGATCATGGTTTAAGTTTTAAGTTTTTATTTTATAAACGAACATTTATTTTTTAATTATTTTTCACAATATTTTATTTTATGAGCATACATGGATTTTTTTAAAATACTTTTCATAATTTTTTTTTTTTTTACATTTTAATTATTGGCCGACAATACATTTTATTTTTTACTTTTCATTACATTTTACTTTTTTACTTTTCATGAAATACTTTCCATTACATTTTACTTTTTTTTTAAACTTTTTAATTAATGGCCAACAATAATAAAGACAAACCTTACACAAAGACAAACGTTACATGTTACAACATCTCCCCCATATTGAGTTGTAGAGCATGTTACAACATCTCCCCCATACTGGGTTGTAGAGCACCTCGTTTCACTCGGTGCAATAATTAATACTATTTTTTATGCACATTAAGATTTGATATCTTTGTAATATATATAAAATTATTAATTTTTTTTATAATACTCTGTATAATGAGTTTGATACTCTATATCCACTTAGTGTATAAGATTAAATTGAGGGCATGATATTTTATTTTTACAATAATAAAGAATATTTTATTTTTTGATAATTTTAATTGTAACATATTTTTATTGATATAAAGAGTTTGGGTTCCTTTATTAGTCTCCTCTACTTCATCCTTTTGAACAAGGTTTCTAAAAACTTAGCATACTCCTTATTTATCATTAGGTGTCTCAATATTAATGTATGCCCCTCTTACCCAAGCTTCTAAAAGCTCAACATACTCAACCATTAGTTATCTCAATATTAATGCATACCCCTCCTACCTTAGTCGATGAGACATGACATATTACTAAAGTTCAAGATATAATATCTTCCTTCTACAAAATATGATTACTATTTTTAGTATTTTTTGTTTTTTTGTTTAGACCTTTATTTTTGCCCAGAAGTTGCTACTTACACATATTCAAAGTAAGTTCCTTGCAATAAACTGGTATGTTGAATATTTATCATAAACCCTTATTTTTTATAGAATCATAGCTACATCATGTCCATATGACTAAGCCTCATATGCATATCGCCGTTTGCACTCAAAGCAATTGTTGACTGAGACATCAGTGCTCAAGAAACTTGCCATATGTTGCAAAAATTGTACCCCTTGTCACATGTAGTCGGTCCTTCACCAAACTAAATGTTGGTCTCCAAATATTCCGCCCCGTATCTCTCAACTCGATCGATTGCTTATATGGTTCCAATGTCATAGATGCCTACTTGAAATGGCCTCCAACTTTGGACCCTTTATGTCTTATTGACCTTGCACAACAATGGTCATATAACTAGAGATGCAAAACTGAAAAAGTGGAATAAGAAAATTGTCCCTACAATCCTCCATGTTTGGATGCACTTTACTTCAATTCCATCCAAAGATTCCAATGCCTTTCTTGAATTTTGTTGAAGTGAGTTGCTTTTATATAAGCCCTTTCATTCCTTCACTAAAGACATCTGCCTTACATAACATGACATTCTGTCAAACTGGGAACACATACGAAATACCTACTGTGCATTCCATGCGGATCACATCCTTGCACCCACTCTCGATGAGATAACATCTGGAGATGAGGATACTATTCATAACATACATCACGGCACGAAGATGAATGAATGCCAATTTTTTTCAAGATTAGTCCCTACAGGAAATATCCACATTAGAAGGAATGTGAATTGCACCATTGTTCTCCTTCGACCACTATGAAAAGATGCAAGACACTTGATATGTCACACTTTGGAAAAAGGAAGATGCATGCCTTCATCCTCTGTTCCTTTCACACTTAAAATTGCAATCCTCAATCCATGCACTCCCCCTACCAAACAAAAATACCAATGTTGATTTCCAATATATTTAGAGCCAAACTTGATCACTACCTAGCCCTTTATTGTTTTACTTACATATGTATACTTTTTTGTATGACAAATCAATGTACAATTCATTTTACTTGCTATCGATTACATGTGTTTCTATTTATTGTTCATTAGTACTTGCAACTGATTTTTTCTTTCACTTTCATTGACTACTATCCCTACCATAAATTAGCTAGATTTGCTTTCAAACACATAAAATTATATTGTCTACATACACACAACTTTCTCTCATTTTACAACATATTGAAGTTCTTTTCGACGTTTCATTTCCCCCGCTTTGGGGGTATGCTAGTTAATAAATAATATGATAGGTTGGACTTTTTTACACACCAAGCGAGCATTCGTGTTGAGAGGCACATGAACGGGATGTACAAGGTGAAAAAATTTATTCCAAGAAACACATGGCTGTAATCTGTGAACGAGAAAAAAGGCACATGATTTATGCCACAATGAATTACATTTATTCTAGTCTTATCAAGCATTTTTAATTGTATTTGGATAAAGGAAGGAGAATTTTCAATTTGACCCAAGGTATAGAGTTCAAACCTTCTGAACTCAAAGTTGTTGCAAATAAATACCCTCATCTTGCTTCACCTCCTCTGCAAGGTGCATCGGGATAGTCCTCCTGAAGAGCTTGAACCTGGGATCGCATTGTTAAAGTTACAACATCATGAGTCATTCTCCAAGTCAATCTTATGTGTCAAGATTGATCCTCGTGTGTCGAGGTAGTGCCTTATAGGAGCTTGAGTTGGATGCAGGAAACTTGGAGAAGAATCTTGAGTTGGACTCAAGAATGGATAAGCTTCATGTGTTGACGCAAGTGCTTTGTATGCCAAAGTGATGATGTTGTACAGTCTTTCTAGTCAAGGCTAAGGTCTTGTGTGTCAAGACAGATCCTCATGTGTTGAGGTGATGCTTTGCATGTTGAAGCATGAATGGTGTATGATGTCCTACTAACCATGGTTGAGCTATTAAGTCTCCTCTAGAAATTGGCCACATCTAGAGTGAATTACTTTAGCATATAACCACTTGGAATGGTAGTAGAACAATATGATCACATCATTGGGAAAATCTCCTTAGTATATTTGATATGATAATTAATTAAGTTGGCACGTGTGGACCAAGCAAATAAGTCAAGAGATAAAAATAAGATGCGATAAGATATGAGAGAATTCAAATTCCACATAAAGAATTAATTAAGAGAGAATTTGAATTGTTAAACTTCAATGATATTAACAAAGAAAACTTCAGTCAATCAAAGGAGAACTCGAATTGTTCACTACAGTGATGTTGACAAGAAAAATTTCAATTAAGAGAGTTAACTGACTGATAACAAAGAAGATCTAGTTAATTAAGTGTTATTGCATGATGACACTTATGTTAAACTAAAACACGACACTTGTGTTAAACTAAAAGACGACACTTGAGTTGCGACACTTGCATGATGAAACTTAAGTTAGCCACCTAACTAAGTGGGAAAGCTTTCAGTTAAGGGGGTGAGTTCATCTTGAAGTCAGTACAATGAGTTAATGCCATTGCATGAGAAGTGGGGCACACTTCTCCATGCAAGATTGATGTCTCTAAGGTTGGAGTGAATTCCTATGATGTGAATTTGTGCATGTGACCAATAATAGTGAATTGGTTGAATGGAGAATTATTCTTCTGAGTTTCTCTTCTATATCTATCTTTCTCTTGCTCTGTAATTGCATCGGGGGTGTTTTATGTAAAAGACATTCTTTACTATCTATCAATATACGAAGGAAGGTTTTGCTGGGTTTTCTCCCTCAAATCATAGAGGGTTTCCCCAGAGTAAATTCATATGTCAAATGTAATTGCTTATGTGTATGATTGTTATTTAATTTCAAGTACTATTGTGTTTCCGAATTAAAGATAAAATTCTCGTCGAAATGCCCATAAATTCCGTGGTCGCCACGTAGACAAACAACCACACAATACTTTGACATTGTAAATGGAAAAATCAAATCGTTCCTCTCAAAAAAACCCAATCTCGAAATCACAAATATCCTTGCAAGTCACCCCATTTTACACACAATTTCGAAACTCAAGCTTCACATTTTCGAGACACCACAGTTGTTACTATTATGTTAATTATAAGACGCTTGTAATTTGAGGATGATATCTTGCTTACATTTCAAATGGGAGATGACTTGTGGAGAGGTGGCCACTCTTTCTACATCCACGACCTGCAAATGTATACAACTTTGAGTCAATACAATGCCATACAATGAAGAAGATATTGCAAATATAAAACAAAAATCCCAAAATACAGAGGCGAGTACTACACTACAACTACTGGTCACTCTTTATACATCCACGACCTGCAAATGTATACAATTGTCGAGTCAATACAGTGCCATACAATGAAGAAAATGAGACATTGCAAATATAAGGAAAAAATCCCAAAATATAGAGGTGAGTAGTACACTACACCTGGAATCACGAGTAGTACACTACAAACCCTCCACGTTGAAGTTTGTACTAGCAGTCTCATCTCTATGTTCTCCTACAATGAGGATGCCAATCTCACAAGTGAAATGCGCCCCCCACTAGCTGAGATATGTTGTGAGTGCTACTAGCAGTCATAGTAATCACTATTATATCAGTCTTTAGTGATAATAACCAACAGTATGGGGAAATTGAGACCCCACGTCCCTCTTGGCGAGTGTGTCGCGACAATAGTAGTGCAACCTCTCTCTTTGCACAATAGTTTGGTCCAAGAGAAGGTGGCCCTTAGACATGAGCAGAATATTTCCTCAAAGAATACGCCCAGATGGCCATAACCAGAACTGAAACCTCTTTTACAACAGTAACAACATCAATGACATGCAACAAATTATGACTGTAGAATCGGCCTTCTTGGTGACACGGTTTACCTTCTTTGATATACAGTGCTTCTAGATCTCTGTTAAGAAGTGAAATGGCCTATTGGAGAGGGTCACGACGTGCTTAATCTGTCACTGTTCAAGAAAGTGTAACCAATGATGAAAGATGGTAAGTGATGATAGTGGTTTTTGTCCTCAAATCAGCTACAGGTTTCAATGAACCTTCACGAATTTTGATGGAGCACCTGAGTGGTCAAGGAGGTCAGAGGTTCAAAATCCAGGGGGTAGAGTTGCTCATTGACCCCTTGTGACAAGGCTAGAAAGATAGAAAAACCCTGAGATAAAGAGTTTCGGAAAGTCTCTCTACTGAATCACAAGTTTCTGGTCCAATAAAATCCTAATTAAATACCAATTTAAAAAATTAAAAATAAAAAAATATTGAAACTATGGTCCAAACACTATGGAGATACAAAAATTAAGAAAAAAACCACTTGATTAATGCCCTCACGTGAAAACTATATGTCCCAGGACATAAAAAGTAACATTGCTAGATAAATACTCTATTTTTTTGTTTCTTATACATATCTTTTCACCCTTCAGGATAAATTGCCCTTTTATGATTTTTTTCATTTTGTGCATTTGGAAAAAGGAGAGGGAATCATAGCCTCTAAATCTTGCAATTCTCCATCCACAAGAAAGCAAGCTGCAAATTGGATACTCAAGCTCAGCGATTTGACGTAATCAATCCCCCGGCCAGTATGGTCAAAGTAGGCCACGTTGGGCTGAAATCCAAGAGCAATATACTCATTGCCAATGTTTTCTTTGACGATATGCTATCTCTATTCTGTGGCCCTGCTTTATTAATCCATACCAACAGCAGAAACCAAAGAACATAAACTGAGAGAGTAGATTGAGTGCTATGACCGGTTTTGATCTCCGCATTGGTAATGGCAGTTGTAGATATATCAGCCTCATCATGTCTTCGAACACATGCCCCGGTTGTATGCTCCAAATTTTATTCTGATTCATCTTCTAATTTAGGTGGCAGATCAGTCTTCTTCAGAAGCAAAAATCTGAATCTGTCACTGGGTCTGATCCCTTTCAATGCTCCGGCCGTTGCCAATAAAAGAAACACATTGCCCGTCCGGTGCAATGCGAGCGAGGTTTCAGTTGCAGACGAAGAAGGCCCTTCTCCATCCATTTCCCCTTCTTCCATGGATAACAAGAATTGGGTTCCCGTGGTGCCTCTCAGCGCATTGCCCAAAGGAGAGCGCAGGCTGATCAGGCAAGATGGCGAGAACATTTTACTTCTCTGGTATAAGAACGAAGTTGTTGCCATTGAGAACAAGTCTCCTGCGGAGGGCGCCTACTCTGAGGGCTTAATCAACGCAAAATTGACACAGGTATTCTTCTTAGCCTTTTTGTTTTCCGTTTGCTTATGTTGTGTCTGAAAGTTAGAATACCCAATGGGATTTGAAACTGAAACCTAGGGTTGTCCAATTATATACTCAATTATCCCCATAACAAACCCAATTTGTTTTCAGGTCTAGCATCAAGTCTGATCATTAGATTGTCATTAAGTTCACTTTGGTACAAAGCAAAGCAGCGTATGGTGGTGGTAGCTATCCTCACATTTAATTTGAACGGTTTAAGATATTTTCCATAAAAGGGATTCATCATAAAAGGGGCATGTAGGTCAGTGGTAGAGCAGCCTATGCAGTAGGTTTTCTTCTTGTCACTTGTACCTTCCGAAAACTGCATACTAGGTCCTGTCATTGCAGTAACTCTCTGTTACCTTTTAGCTCACAATTTTCTTCTCCTCTTCTGGTAGTAAATTTCCTTTTCAGAGCAGAGGGTACATAACTCTTTCACCAGAACCATGACTGAGGGTTATCTATTCCATCAAAGCTATCTGGGACTTGCACCTAACCTCATATGCATAGAAGACTGCATTAGCACCAGAACCGTCTTTAAAGGCATTTCTGCTTGATTGTGGAGAGAGTGTTTGCCAGATGGTCATGCCCAAAATATTTTAGTCAACAATATTGTCATGGGCATCAGGCCACCAGGTTGGAATTGCAGCTAGATCACAGTCCAGTGGACTCGTGCTTGAAATTTTAAATATATCCTAAACTGTTTTTTTAATTGAAACTCCAGTGACAAAGCCCTGAATATATCATCCTTTCGTTACACTATTTTACCTGGCTTTTCGGGTACCAGAATGAAATCCTGGAGGTTTTGCCTCTACAGTAGCTATCAGTTTGATTCCTAGGTTGGGATAAGGGTAAATTGATTTTACATGTTCTATAAGACAATGATTGGGTTTGGTTGAATGGAAAATTCATAGCCATAGGTTTTGGTTTTATGTTTATTGTATTTGTGGAGTTAATTCCCATATAAATTTAGTATATATTTATTTTAAACTTGGATCTATCAAGTATCCAGAAGAAATCAAATTTGTTGGGGAATAGATTTTGGATTCTTTTTGGTTGAATGATAAATCAGTTTAAGATGGATCTATATTGATTTATATTTAAACAAGCCCTTTAACACCTTTTTCAAAAACATCATATCTGTTAAACTTTAAAGTAAAAATGTCAGAATTGATTGGGTGCAGGATGGTTGTATTATGTGTCCAAGCACAGATAGCACTTTTAATCTGAAGACGGGGAACATAGAGGAGTGGTACCCAAACAATCCAGTGCTAAGATTATTGACACCTCCAATCAGAAACCTTTTTATTTACCCGACGAAGGTGGACTCGGATTATATCTACATCAGTATAGGTGAGGCGGGAGGAAGCACTGAGGATCTAACAGAAATTGTCTTCAGTGGAAAGACAAGGGCTGGTGTAACAGCCAGTGATGTGAATGTGGACGAGGTTCTCTTCAAGATTTCATTTTGTTCTTGTGTTTTTCACTTCTTTCCTTTTACAAAAGATGAGGTTTTTAAACAACTTGATTCGGACCATGATCAAGGCCGAATACTTTCTTTATTTAATAAACTTGCAATCTGAAATTTTGTAATTGGCAGGTTCGTATGGTTGTTGATGAGGGCGAGACCGGCTTTGGATTCACTAGGAAGAATGAATTGATCAATGGAAGGGCTGCCTTAGCTGGGGTCTTCTTTCTATTAAATTTTGAACTCTTAACTGGAAAAGGTTTACTGAAAGGCACCGGGTTCTTAGATTTTTTGTATGCTGCATCTGGAGCATTGAGCCAGTGAACAGTGTAGTTTCTCCAAAAGAAATCAAGGAAAAAATTACTTCAGAACCCCACCAAATGGAGTCCAATAGTTTGTGTTTGTCTAGGTCAAAAGAAGAGAGTCTGTAGGAACCTGTTGGGTGTAAGATCAAAATATTGCTGCAATGATCACATACTTTATCTATTGTCTGGCTTGGTCTATGAAGGCCAAGGTTGCTTGTAGCCTCTATAATTTGTTAAACAACGTTCTTTAACCTTGCTGCCTCCATCTATTAGTACAGTTACTATCATAGCATCTAAGGGAATTCCTTTTCTTGATGGGCTGGAAGATATCCAATGTAACAAATGAACTGTTGTTTCTAAGTTCTACTAATTTTGGTTGAAGGTGGTACAGCTCTCACCAACTTGTTATAACCAGACTATATGATCCATTATGCCGAGTGTATGCTCCATAAACCTCATTGTAACCTTGTATTGGATGCTAGAAAGATGGAGTATTTGTTTGTGCCAGAGAACTAACAAACTTTGTAATAATTTTGAGACTTTCTATAAAATGTTATAGAATAGAATAACGTTTTTTTTGTCAAAGGCTGCAGCATAACATTGTTTGGTACTTCACTATCAATGTGGATGTCAAGTGTCTGTAATTAAAAGGTAGGTATAGAATTTTTGAAAATTTGGGAATTTTATAAATGTCAAACGTAAATGTTTATATTTTTTTGCTTTTCCTTCATTTTGCACTAAGAGAAGTGAGGTGTTCTACATCATACGGGTAACTAAGATTCATAGCTCTCTATTTTTATAAATGTTTTAATCTCCCTTAAACCCCTCCAACTAGTGGTCCTTACATTAGTGACTGGGCCATACTATGTTGATTTAATGCTAACTACCTAGTGCACCTTATTTAATAACTAACAATGTGGACCTAGTACCCATTACATTAAATTGCCACCATATATATTCTATCATTAACTCTAATGGGACCCTTATCACATCTCTAGGGGGAACCCATCATCAATCTCTTGTAGAAAAGCATTACCCTTAATGCTTACACGTACGTGGTACATCCCAAAGTCCCTTATACAGGTGCTATCCTCAATGCTTACAATAAAGAAGTCCATGAAATTCATCCATAAGCCAAGGTCCCATGCACAAGTGCTTACATTGAGTTCCAAATGTTGACACATGAAATCAACAAATGGTTATTTGCTTTGCTCAAGATACACGCCAAGGTCGTATAGATCCAAATCTCGTTTTAGTGACATACTAGGACCATCCACTGCAAAAAATATCATCCACACAATTACAAAAGATTGATTGTTGATATGGACGGAATATCGCCACCGGAGAAGATTCACTAAAGTGTTAGTTACAACTTGTGCATGAGTTTCCTCAATGATTTGCTCTATTTAGAGGAGTAGATTTGACAAGTAGAAGCTGAAAGTAGTTTTCTTGACATGAATGAAGAATGTCCAAGTACCATTCTTTGCTAGCCTCTAAATCACATCAAGCAACTATTTCTCTTGTATTCTCCCTTTCAATGATGATGTTATCATATGCCTTCAAAATAGTTTTACAACTACCATGTGCCTCATATATGTACACCATTACATCATTTTTTACAATATTTCCATTAATCCATTATATGGTTTCACTAGGGTTAGGATGTTGCCATTTTTATATGGATGTAACTTACTCAATATTGCTTGGAATCACTATTATGAATGCAATTTTGAAACATCACGTTTACTCTACTTTGGATAGCATCCTTGTGACTACAATTTGATTCGTAAATTGAGAGATAATCACGTCATAAGAATTTTCCACAAGGGTTTTGAGGATGCAACTTGAAATAGTTGTAACTTCCACGATACTTTTTAAGATTGTTTTTTATTGTAAAGAAGAGCAAGATCCTTCTATTACTGGTTAAAATAAAATAAACAATATACCAGGGTAGGTCTACCTGCATGTAGGAAACTAGACCCACCTCGAAGAGAGTTTTGAGCCATTCAAAATTATCCTTAGCCTTCCTCTCGGGGACACTAGGCTGAATACAAAAGTTTGAGTTGTTTGAATGCCTAACAAGTCTAAATATCTAGTACATATGATAATATCAAAACGTTGGTGATGACCAAAAGATGGCCAGGAGCCCTTGCTTCTACAAGTAATGGGTTGGGACCGCAAAAGTATAATTAACATGTCAAAGTAATAACGAAACCTATATGATTCACGAGGGTTGGTCTAATGAGCTGGAGCTTGATTTGCTAGTTCATCGTCATCCATTTCGATGATGTGTGGAGATTTCAACGTTTGACCCTCCAGGGGTGCCTTAATGTGATACCCCCAAGACATTATTATTTTTTATTTTTTATTTAATATTTTGAAAAATATTTCAAAAAACATTTCAAAATATAGTTATTTTTGTAAAGAGTTATTCAAAAACTCAAAAATACTCACAATAAGTGTGAGTGACACTTTGCACAACAAATTACTATTTTATTATTAATAAAAGAAAAAGAAACTTGGAGAATTCACTTGAATGAGGGGACACCACCATGAGACACATAACATGTGTAAAGCAAGCAAGGGATATTTTACCAATCAAATCCAATCTAAAAGCTCAACTACCAGACAAGATCCTAAACCATAGGGATTGAAGGATTGATTGAGATTTGATTGGGATGGCACAAGACCTAGGCAAAAAACTATAAATTGGTGCACTAAGATAGCACATGACGTTGTATTGTGCATGGAGAAATTGTGTTGCGAGTGCATGTGTTGAGTGTTTCTCTCTTTCATAAGTCCATCACTGAGCTTGTTGACCGCCACCCTGTGTGAGCTATTATTGCTCCTTACGTCTATTATCATATGGGCGCCCATCTTGAAGGGTCGGAGAGGCCTTCCACTGGGGCCTTTCGTCCTGTTTTACTTCCCTCCTTAATTGGCGTGGGCAGTCTAGAATGTTGGAGATGTCCTCCATAGATAGGTGTTGATAGTCCTATATGATTATCTCATTGGGCATCATATTCCCTAGATTATCAATGAGCATGTCCTCTAATACAACTCCAATGTTGGCTAGGAAGTCTGCCACCTTGTTTGCAGTACTCTTGACATGTTGAGGAATTAGCGCCTGGATATTGGGGAGTTTTGTTGCTAGAGAGAGAAGGCCATATTCTAATATCCAATTCTTGACAAGCTTTTTGATTGGAGTACCATTTTGAAGTTTGGTCATGATCCTTATTAGAATTTGAGAGTCCCCTTCAACGTTGATATTTTGGAATCCCTGACTTTCTTCTATGGTGAGTCCATGAAGAAGTGCCCATAGTTCAACTGCATTATTGCTGTTGATGCCCAAGTAACTTGCATATTGGATTGTGCTTGCTTCATCTATGAAGACACCCCCATAAATTTCTTGGTCGAGGTTATCTTTGGAGGCGCCATTGAAATTTAGTTTCAGGAATCCCTCAAGAGGTGGGGACGAAGTTGTAAGGATAATGATTTTGGGTTTCTTCGGATATTGGCTAATGTGCAGAGATCAAGTTTGGAGTTGCCATGCTTGGAAGATAGCTTTTTCTTGGATATTGAATTGCTTGTCTTGAGCATCTCAATGTTGGATCTGGATAGGTTCTTGCATGTGGATCTTAATTTTCTGCTAGGTTGCTTCAAGGGTATGAGCTTCCTCCTTGAAGACACGACTGTTATGCTCTTTCCATGCTTACCACAGAAGGAAGACTGGGAAGAGATGCCAAATGCGATTTAGAATTGGATTAGCAAAGGGGGTTTCTCTCCAATTGATGAGCGTACCCATGATGTTGGATTTATCTCGATTTGTTGACACAGCGACTGTCGACAGGGGTTCACTTCGCACTGCTGCCAACAAACATCAACCAAAATCCCTTAAACATTGGTCCATAAAGGTTTTACACTTTCCAGCAACACTCGTAGAGCGAGTGAAGTCTCACCCGAGATGATTAAGTGTTAATGTATTTGTAACTTCAGAATGTATTCACTTGTATATTTTATATTATTCATATTGTACTTCCGACGGAGAGGTTTATTCCTCCGACCGGGAATGTTATCATTGTACCTAATGGGTTATTAGATTCTCTTAGAGAGGTCGACCCTGAGTGAAGTTGTAGGGGGTTATTAGACTCTCCTAGGAGAAGTCGGCCCAGTTAGGATAAAAGTCAAGTAGAGGTAAAGTATAAATAGAGAGGGTGCTCCTCTCTATTTACACATTCACTCACTCACTCATTTGCGCATTAGTGAGAGAGAGGAGGATTTCGCACAAGTGAAGAAGAGAGAAGCTGCTGGAGACCATTTCTATCTTTTGGGGTTTTGTATTGTTGCTCATTCTATCTCTGAGGAAGTTGTGGGGTTTTCTCCTTTATGGTTTTCCCGATGAAACTCTTTGTGTCTCTTGTCTCTTGTGTTTGATTTGCTGTGCTTGTTATTCTCTCAGATAAGATCCTAGATCATATTGAATTAAATGATGAAAATCTAACATGGTATCAGAGCTAACCTGAGAAGAAGACACTGTGCAGTTGCAAAAGCTAGGGATTCTTAATTTTTGGGTTTCTCTCTACAGATCATCAACAAAAGGAGGCTAGGATAACTCACCTAAGGAAGGCGCATCTTTCTGTCGAAGCAGAATTGGATTCTGAGCATTTTCATTTTTTTGCCTGTCACTATTGCGGTAAATTATGGCTTTTGACAGAAGTGGAATTTCGGAGTGCTCTTAGCACAGAATTTTTCTCCTCATCAAAATCAAAATTTAGAGACCAAGATTGAATTTTTTGGTTGGGTAAATCTTCGAGAAAGTCAAACCCTAATTTGAATTTTGGACCAGAAAAACCAGAAAACCCAGAAAACCAGAAATTAACAGAAACTATAGTTCTGAAATTTGTAAGTCACTTTTGAGGGGTCAATTTTTGGAATTCTCAAAATCCAAGTATACCTGCTTGCTTGCCTTAGTCAATTACATCTTTCTATCCAGACAGAAGTTTCAAATTCCAAGTTTGAATTTTTAGGGTTTCTCTGTCAAACCCTAGCTAGCTCTAGATTCAGTTTCAAAAAGTCAAGTGGTAAGACCTATAACTTTTCTATTTCCATTTGAGTTTCTCATTAAAGATGTCTCACCACACCAAGCTTGAGGATAAGCTTGAAGGGACTGATAAATTTCGAGCATGGAAGTATAGGATTGGGTTAATCCTAGAAGAGAATGAATTGGACACCTACATAAGTGAAGAGGTTCCAGTTCCATACGGAGATGAGGCTAAGGCCTTACATAAGAAGAACTTGGTCAAGGCCAAGAGGATTATTGCAGATTCTATCAAAGACCATCTCATACCCCATGTGTCATCTCTAAAGACACCTAAGGAGATGCTTGATTCCTTGACCAAGTTATTTGAAGGAAAGAATATAAATCAGAAAATGACTTTGCAGAACCAAATGAAGAATGTGAAGATACAAAATGCAGAAACCATCCAGTCTTACTTCACAAGGGTTTCTCAAATCAAGGAACAACTTGAAGCCGTGGAAGAAAACATCGAGAATGAAGAAATTGTGATGACCACCTTGAATGGTCTCCCTAGATCATGGGATTCCTTCATTCAAGGAATTTGTGCTAGGAAGAAGCTCATCACTTTCAGTGGGTTGTGGGAGGAATGCTCACACGAAGATCGACTTGTAGCTCGAGAAGAGAAGATGGGTAATGAAGACCCAGCTCTCACAGCACACTCTAGGAGAAATGATAACAAGAGGGTGCATCACCATAGCAAGAAGGAAAAACACCACCACCAGAATCAGAGGGATAAATTAAGATCCCGAAGAGATGTATCCACCATTCGATGCTATACATGTGATGAGAAAAGACACTACTCCAGGGATTGTCCTAGAAATAAAAGTGGCTCTCACAAGAAGAACAACAACAAAAGAAGACATCATGCTCACATTGCAGAGGATGATGAACCTCCCAGGAAGACAACCAGAGAAGAAAGTGAAGATTCTTCAAGTGAGGAAGAGTATGTTCTGATCTCCGCCCTCACAGGTACTATTACACATGGAAGCAATGATTGGCTTATAGATAGTGTGGCTTCCAAGCATATGACAGGATTCAAGGAATCCTTTATGAACCTATTTGAACATGAGTCACCCCACAAAGTGAAACTTGGGGATGACTACCAATATCCTATAAAAGGAAGTGGTGAAGCCTCTTATAAGCTAGACTATGGAAAGTCTATGAAGATAGAAGATGTACTATGTATACCAGGACTAAAGAAGAACCTTATCTCCATATCTGCATTGGATGAAAAAGGTACGAGGGTTGCGTTTGTAGATGGCCAAGTTCTTATGTGGCCAAAGGGAAAGACCATAGTTGATGTAGTAGTGATTGGAGAGCAAGAGGAAGGTTTATACAACTAAAGGGCCAACCTGAACAAGCCTTGGTCCATGACTCCATGGAGCCAAGTGAACTATGGCATAGAAGGCTTGCACATGTGCACTATAGAGCACTACCTCTTGCAAGCAAAGCTGTTGAAGGTCTTCCAGAAATCCAAGCAAAGCATGAAGGCGTTTGCAAAGGTTGCGCAAAGGGAAAGAACACAAAGAAGACATTTACAAGTAGCGAGAGCAAGGCAAAATGAATCTTAGAAATCATCCACTCCGATGTATGTGGTCCGATGTCATCCAGTTCTATGAAGACATGGATATATTTCTTGAAGAACAAAGATGAAGTATTCAGCAAGTTCAAGGAATTCAAAGCCTTGATCGAGAACCACACGGAGAAGAAAATCCAGACTTTTCGGTCAGACAATGGCGGAGAGTTCACATCAGAAGACTTCAAGAAATTATGCAAAGATTCAGGGATTAAGAGGGAGTTGACTACTCCATATAATCCGCAGCAGAATGGAGTTGCAGAAAGGAAGAATAGAACAATTATGGAAGCAACAAGGGTGATGCTTCATGACCAGGATCTTCCTATGCATCTATGGGAAGAAGCTGCAAGGACAACCGTGTATGTACAGAATCATACTCCACATAGAGTACTTGACAACAAGACACTAGAAGAAGCTTTCTCCGGCGAGAAACCAAAGGTCATCTATCTCAGAATATTTGGTTGTCGGGTGTACATACATATTCCGAAATAGAAGAGGACGAAGTTAGATCCTTCAGGAAAGAAGGGCATATTCATGGGATATAGTGAAAGCTCAAAGGATTACATAATATATTTCCCAGGGTTCAAGAAGATAGACATCAGCATAGATGTAACATTCGACGAAGACTCAACATATCACAAATCCAGAAAAATACCTGTTGAAGACATTGAAGAACCAGAAGCACCCAAGAACCGAGATACAACAATGAATGAAGTAAATCCAAAAGATTATGGAAAACACGAGGTGGAAGACCCACAGGAACTTGTAGATCCACCGCATGAGAATAATTCTCACAAGAGGAAACCAACATGGGTACGAGAAGCAATTCAAGATGCAGAGAGATATGGTGCTCCAGAAGGAATGCATAGAGAAAGAAAGAGACCAAGACCATTCTCCAGCTACGTAGCCTTGCTGTGTGACATCATTGACAAAGAACCTTCCAACTATGAGGAAGCAACTGAGAAGAAAAAATGGAAGGATTCCATGATCGAGGAGTACCATTCAATCATGAAGAATGATGTCTGGGATGTGGTCCCAAGACCAGTAGGGAAGTCTGTTGTGACTTCCAAGTGGATCTACAAGATCAAGCATGCTGCGGATGGCGGCATAGAGAAACAAAAGGCGAGATTTGTGGCACGTGGATTCTCCCATAAGGAAGGGATAGACTATGAGGAGACATTTGCACCCGTAGCCAGATACACTTCCATCAGATCAGTACTTGCTCTAGCTGCAGTGATGAAGTGGAAGGTACACCAGATGGATGTCAAGACAACGTTCTTGAATGGTGCAGTAGAGGAGGAAGTGTATGTGGAGCAGCCACTCGGATTTGAGACACATGACAGGGAGACTCATGTGTGCAAATTAAAGAAAGCCTTGTATGGATTGAAATAGGCACTCAGGACGTGGTACGGCAGGATAGACCGCTTACTGACTAGCTTTGGCTTTACCAAGAGTAAATCGGATTCCAACCTTTACTACAAGGTTGAGGAAGGAAACCCAGTGATACTTCTACTTTATATAGATGACCTGTTTGTGACAGGTGAGGATGGGTTGATTGCTGACACGAAGAGGAAGCTTGCTGCTGAGTTCGAGATGAAGGACTTGGGTATGATGCACTACTTTCTAGAAATGGAGGTGTGGTAGAGTGCGGATGGAATCTTCTTTGGACAAGGGAAGTATGCAGTAGAAATCCTGAAGAGATTCGGGATGATGGACTGCAAGACCATGACCACACCTATGGCATCGAACCTGAAGCTATTGAGTGATGCTTCATCAGAGTCTGTTGATGCCACGATGTATCATTAGATGACTGGGTCTTTGATGTACCTAACGAATACGAGACCATATATTTTCTTTGCTGTGAACACATTGAGCCAGTTCCTGACGGATCCGAGACATGTTCACTTGATTACTGCAAAGCATATTCTGAAGTACCTGAAGGGTACGGTGGATTATGGGATCAAGTATGATGCGAATCAAAAGATTAACCTGGAGGGTTATGTTGATTCGGATTGGGAAGGCAGTGCCATTGATAGGAAGAGCACTTTGGGGTTCTCCTTCAGTATGGGATCATGTGTGATATCTTGGTTTAGCAGGAAGCAGTCCTGCGTGGCACTGAGTACAGCCGAAGCAGAGTATGTCACAGCTTGTTCGGCTAGTTGTGAGGCAATATGGCTAAGGAAGCTACTGTCTGATTTGTTTGATATCTAGTTGGATGCTACTTGTATATATTGCGATAACCAGAGTTGTGTGAAGTTGTCTGAGAACCCGGTGTTCCATGACAATTCGAAGCACATGGAGATCAATTATCACTATATCAGGGATATGGTGCAGAGAGGAGCAGTGAATCTCCAGTATGTTGCGACGGACGAGTAGATAGCCGATGTGTTGACCAAGCCACTAGCCAGAGTGAAGTTTGAGTACTTCAGAGAGAATCTTGGTTTACTTCAGATCGAGGTTCCTTCCAAGGGGAAGTGATGAGTCCGGAAGACGCAGATGCACATGCGCCATTCTCGCATAGTGGTAGGTTCGTGCCTCCTATGTTGGTAGATGTAAGGGTCGGGCCATTCTCGCATAGTGGTAGGTTCGTGCCTCCTATGTTGGTAAATGTAAGGGCTGAGCCATTCTCGCATGGTGGTAGGTTTGTGCCTCCCATGTTGGTAGATGTAAGGGCTGGGTCTCACATGGTGGTAGGTTTGTGCCTCCCATGTTTGTAGACAAGGTCTCGTATGGTGGTAGGTTCGTGCCTCCCATACTAGAGACATTGTGATGTGCATCTGGGTTGTGCTCCGTTGACGATGAGATGATCTGAAGGTGATGAGGTGAAAGTAGGGTACACAGGTTTTGCAGTAGCATATAATCAGTTCTGAGATGCTCCTTCGGGTTTTGCAGTGGCATATAATCAGTCTTGGGAGATCTTGCAAGTTTTGTAGTGGCATATAATTAGTCCTGAGATGCTCCTTCAGGTTTTGCAGAGGCATATAATTAGTCCTGGGAGATCTTGCAGGTTTTGCAGAGGCATATAATAAGTCCTGAGATGTACCTACTTGATGGCTTGCTCGCAGAGATGATGAAGACCTACATGGACGCTAGGCCTACATCCAGCATGAAAAAGGGCTAGCTCTGTAGAAATTCCTATGACGAGTAGATTGAAGATTGATGATCGAGATAGAAACAACAGTGACGATGATCCATCTTTGATGATGATCCAGTGATGAAGACTTGTGCTGATGAACTGTGTCAAGAGAATACCTTCCTAGTTAAGAGGGAGTGCTAATGTATTTGTAACTTCGGAATGTATTCACTTGTATATTTTATCTTATTCATTTTGTACTTCCAACGAAGAGGTTTATTCCTCCGATCGGGAATGTTATCATTGTACCTAATGGGTTATTAGACTCTCCTAGAGAGGTCAGACCTGAGTTAAGTTGTAGGGGGTTATTAGACCCTCTTAGGAGAAGTCGACCCAGTTAGGGTAAAAGTCAAGTAGAGGTAAAGTATAAATAGAGAGGGTGCTCCTCTCTATTTACACATTCACTCACTCACTCATTTGCGCATTAGTGAGAGAGAGGAGGAGTTTGCACAAGCGAAGAAGAGAGAAGCTGCTAGAGACCATTTCTATCTTTTGGGGTTTTGTATTGTTTCTCATTCTATCTCTAAGGAAGTTGCAGGGTTTTCTCCTTTATGGTTTCCCCAATGAAACTCTTTGTGTCTCTTGTCTCTTGTGTTTGATTTGTTGTGCTTGTTATTCTCTCAGATAAGATCACAGATCACATTGAATTAAATGATGAAAATATAACATTAAGAAGGCTGCATGAACCATATTTCTGTAGTGGGGGGAGGACATGCATCAAATATCACTTTACAACTACAAAAACCAGAGATTATGTCTTCGCATCATGCTAAGAGTTCATGCATTCATTCATTCCTTTCGCATATTCAGTGTATAAGCAACATTCGCATTAACATGGTTAAACTAATCATTCGCATCAACATCAATTACCAAACCACAGAGCTTTAAACATTTTGCAAACACTTTCATTCATCATTTAGCAGAAACAGAGAGAAAAGATATAACCATAACCGAACATCTTCATGCATTCATCAAAACCTGCGGTATAACCTTCGTAGAAACATTTCAAAACACCTTATCGTAGATTCATACAAAATTGATACTTGGTTCTTATTCATGGATCCAACTATGATGCCCTTAGGCTTACAATCATACTCCTATTTATATCAAACTAAATGGTTACAAAACAGTCCACATGACCCATTCTAACTAACTAAACCAATCTTGCGCTTTCGTCGGCTCCTTGTTCTCTGCGAATGGTCATTTCTTCCGTGGATTGTCCTTCTCCACTGCTGTCGGCTTCCACACTTTATGCGGTCTAACTCCATGCCAACAGGCCCCCAACAAAAACATATGTGTCACGTCCCCATCTTGACCCTATTGCATTAAAATGTAAATGATGTAATATTGTTATAAAATCATGGTGAGGAGCTCAAGGCCAAGGCCCCGCCATCGATTTATTGATACATATGGTTTGTGTGCTAGCCAGGCACATTGGAATTTCAAACATCATGTAAATATGCATTTTAATAAAATACCCACAACTAGCTATGCAATGCAACAAGAGATGGGGGCATTATTTTACAAGGAATTGGGAGGGAAAACATTCAAACCTTTGGAGCCAATCAAGTCAAGCCAAGTGTCAATGAGAGAACCAATCAAACCCTCAACTACCCATGTTGACTTTTGTACCCAATCATTGATTTCTCCCAAGAGTTGGTTGAGCTGGTAGTTAATGCCTTGGGGAATGAGAGGTATGGCTGTCCAAATTCGGGTATGGGCAAGCCACCCTGCATGGAAAATCGTGTTTGGATTCTTGGGCAAGAAAAGATCCATGAATTACTCCCCAAGCCATTATCCATCAACCAGTTGGGATCTCTCACGAGTTAGGAGCTTGCTGGGCGTTTTTCCCCATCGAACTTATGTGTTTTCCTTCATTCTCAGCTAGGAGAAGGGCGTTTTTGTGTTGTATACCAGTGGGGAAGAAGGGGAATCGAGCTGGAGTTCCATAGAGATCATTTGGCTACTGAATTTTCAGTTAGTTGGGGAAGAAATCGTTTTCCTCCTTGTCATTGTTTTTCCCCATCCCATAATCCATTTTTGGCTGGAAACGAATTGGGGAAAACCCATGACCATCCTGTTGTAAATCCCATTGTTAAATGTGTATCCCTGCCCAATGATTCTGCTTATTGTGTGAGAAAAGAGTATGTTGGGGTATGGATATGGGTTTCCATTGCTTTGGCTTGAGCTTGAGTGCAAGCATCCAGGGTTCAGATTTAGCTTGATAAACCCAGCTATGGGATGGCTTGGCTTAGATGAAATGTTTATTTGGCTGTGCATGAGCTTGAATGTCCCATTTTCCTTGTAGGAATCATGCCCAACTCGGGGGTGGCAGTTGTGTTGAGAGATTGATGAACACAACTGGCCTATGGTTGGGTGGAACGTTGCAGCGACATAGCTAGTTGTTTGGGACAATTGAAAAATGGAGATAAGTGCTTTTCTGTCTATGTATTTACTTCTGCACTGTATTAATTTGATAAGTGTTGATATGCGGTATGCATGAGTAATGTGCGTGGATAGTTTAATTCCGCTGAGCATAATTGATTTGTTTTACATCTGCACACAAATAATTTATTCATAGGATTATAATGAATGGGTTGAGATTATGTGAAAGCCCCAGAGATTGGCATCATGTTCCCTTCCTTGCCTTGGATGGATGGGTGGGTACATGACATTGTGGCTCGTCCTCGAGCCACCTCGGTTGGACATCTCTGGTACTGCTCTGGTTCGCTGTAATGTGCTTCCTCGAACCCATCTTCCAGTCTCGTGATCGATGTAATGTACTTCTCGAACTCATTTTCCAGTCTCTGGTTCGCTGTCATGTACTTCTCGAACTCATCCTCTAGTATCTGGTTCGTTGTCATGTACTTCTCAAACTCATCCTCCAGTTTCTGGTTCGTTGTCATGTACTTCTCGAACTCATCCTCCAGCCTCTCGAAACCTTCATCATCTATCCTGTAATGTCCCAAATTTGGCATTGGGTCACAATGGCCTAATCACATTGTCCCTATTCAGTAGAGTTTGTCAAATTGATGCTAAAGTTCAAATAATTGCCAAGGAGGAAAATTATTAGTTTCCTAGGTTTGGGGTGGAAGCTTTGGGATTTGGAATAATGGAGATAATAAATGATGTTTGAACATTAGAATGGAATAAATATTTAATAAAGGACCTAAATAAATATATACAAGTGAAAATCAAAGTGGCATTTGATCATGAAGACACATGGAGGAAGTGGGACCTACATATGGCTAGATTTCCCCACTACACTTGGCATCATTCTCTCACCAATTCAAATTCAAGGTGAATGGTAACATACTTGGGGGATTCCAAAAGGTATTATTCATGGCATGACTCATCCAAGGTCGAAATATAGAGGAAAAGTAACTCCCATGGAAGAGGAAGAGGCAATTTGGAGCTAGTGAGACACTTGGGCTAGATTCTCTAGCTCTATGACAACAATGATGAAGATGCTATGACACCTATGACACAAATCAGACCTGAAGGCTGACATATGACATATATTACATGTCAGGGCTAAAAATAGACTCCAAGAGGGCGCTCAAGGGTGTTAGGGAAGCTAAGATGCTTCCACATGTGATTTGGTGGAAGTGGGAGACTAGGAATTGTTGTACAAGTGGCGTTCTTTGGAATCTCTTCCCAACTTGAGTTGGCATGAGTCTCTTGGAAGGAATTCGACCCATGGAGGACATTAGAACTTTATAAATGTCAATAACAAAGAATGAAACCAGCTTTTGATCATTTGTAGAATTTGCAATTACATTTGTGAAGAGGGAGAACTAGTGGATGACTAGTTTCTTGCCTTAGCCAATTTCGAGGGTGAAAGATTCCCATCCAAGTTGGTAATTGGAAAGGCCATTCAGACCTTTCATTTGGAGATTTAATGGATTCTTTATTTGCAGGTGTAAGCTACAGGGAAGCTCATGGTTTCTGCTATTGCAGCTCACTCCTTCAACCATTTCCAGTTTTGATGGCATATTCTTGATCCTTGAGGGAAGGCATTTTTGGTGAGCTATTGTACTCTTTGGGGGAGATTCTAATGCCCCATTTCTATTATAATATGAATTAAATACTCTTTTATTCATCTCCAGAAAGTTTCAGGTCGAAATTCCAAGTAGAAATATATAAATCTCAATTTTAATGAAAGAATAGTGCCATTTCCCCACTACCTTGTTGTGAATCAATGTAATGTTGATGATTTCGAATGAATGGATGATTCTCTAATGCATTTGTGATTAATGGACTGCCATGTATTTATTTTACAAATTTCATGTACTGTACTTGAGCATTTGAAGTATTTTTACTCAGTTTAATTGCATTGGGAGAAGAAATAGTTCCATTTCCCCAAGGGTCGAATTGGTTATTTTTGCAGTTGAATGGGAGAGGGTTGGAACATATATAATAATAAATTAATGGTGCACATGAGACCTTAATAACATCATTAATACATTCCCTACCTCTTTTCATAAATTTGAGTGGATTTGGAGGCATTTGGGAAGCCATTTTCAGTACTTACCCCAGGGGGATTTGAACCCCAAATTACTAGTAAAATTGTATACTTGGTCCAGAATCTTAAGAGAGTTTGCAGAGGTCTTTTGGTGGCCATATTTCATCCATGAAAATCATATTCAAGTCCTAATATCATTCATACACCTTCCTTGAATATTTGAAGGCATTTGGAGTCAATTTGAGACCTAGAGACCAATACTAGTCAAACGGAAATCATTAGTAAAGTTACCTACATTGACCATAATTGAAAGAGGATTTGAAGAGGTATTTTAAAGGTCCAAAGGCATCCTTGAAACACATATTTATGTTCTAATATCATTCATATACCTTCTCAGAATATTTGGGATCATTTGGGGCAAATTTGGGACCTAGAGATCAAAACTAGTCAAAGGTCTAACTAGGGAAAAAAGTGAAAAATTGTCATTTTGATAAAATTCCTAACAAGGGACATTACAGTGGTATCAGAGCATGGTCCGTGCACCTATGGATTAGGTACATACATTCAATAATAATAGGCAGCCATGTCTTACTATTATGATGAATCCTATGAGTACAATTCTTATGAGGAATATGCATATGCTTATGAGCAATATGAAGCAGAATGTGAATGGTATGAGGAAGAGGTGCCATCATGCAACACTTATTACAATTTCAAGAGAATTGAAGATTATTCTTATGACTTTAAATCTGATGAATATGAGTGTGTCACACCAACCAAGGATAATTCTATGAGTGAGTTCCAAAGATGGAGAGCAAAATATAAAACCTTGCCCCAACAATATAAAAAATATCAAGAATATCTTGCTTTTAGCAAAAATACACAAAATGCCATGTCTTTTGAGTACTTTGCTGAACATGTTTTTGAAAATAGGCCCAAAAATGAAGATGTAGAGTTAGTAAAGAAAGGTTTATGCCCTTCTTGTAAAGAACCTTGGAGTGAGTATCATACATGTGTGCATGAAATTATGTCCCACTTGAGGAGAGCTTTTGGGAATTCTTCAAAAAGAGATTCCAAAGATATTGATCATACGGAAAACAAGGGGAAAAATGCATCATCTTGCTTGAAGGATAAAAATGAAGAGACATCACAAGAGCATGAAGAAGATTCTATTGAAAATATGGAAGATCATTTCGAGACACCTTCTAGCTTAGACATGAATCAAAGAGCATCTACTGATGGATGCTTAAACTATGAAGGAGTACCTACTGATGGGTGCTCACACCTCTATGTTGGTGACATAGAGATCACTTTTGAAAGTGTCGCTTCAAGCCCAAGTTCCATTAAGCATGATAATGAAGACCTTGTAGCAGTTGAAGAAGAACCAAGATCAACTTCCCCATCACCACTTGAGCTTCATGAAGTTGGTCCAAGCAAAATTGAAGAAGACGAGGAGGTTCATTTGCAAGAGCCTCATTTTTTTGAAGGGTCCTTAAAGATGAATGAAAATAAGATCCAAGAGTCCCTCAGCATTCTCCATGACACTCAAGCATTGGTTTCAAATTCTTGTTGGAGAGCTACTTCATTGGAGGAAACATCCTTCCTTGAAGACATGGAGAAGATTCAAAGAGCAATGTGCCACATCAAAAGTAATTTCATGTCTTTGCTTTTTGATAGAAACTATTTGTTTGAGCTTAATGAATTGTTACATGATGCATACTTGAAGAATAATGAGGATATTCATAAGCTCACAATTCAAAATGAGCAACTTCTTGAAAAGTTGCAAGATACTTGTTTTTCCTCCTATGTTTCAGATTGTCAAATGGTAGATTGTTTGGAGGATTCTCAAGACATGGTGGATCATGAGAAATGTGGGAATTTGAATGTGCTTAATGTGTTTGAAGATGAACTTGAAGAGATCCAAACACTTGATGTGGTGGAAGAGGAACTTGAATTGTCTCTTGATGAAGGTTATGCATTTTTTAAAGAAGAGCATGATTCCTCTACATTGGAACCAATCTATGACAAAGGTTTCCCACTTTTGAAGGAGCTGCATGATACTACCCACATGGATCCTTCCCATGATGAAACTTTTGCACTTTTTGATCATTTGGGTGAGTTAGTTCATTCTCCTACATCCTACAATTCCATGTTTTGCAGTATTAGTCTCAATGAAGTATCGATGAAAGGGTTCTTTTTGATGGTGCCACATGAGGAGTATGGAACTCCTAGATTTACCTTTTATGATGACATGGTTGGAGCACATTCTTATTCACATTTGTAGCAACATTATTTGTCACTTTATGATGATGCAAATCTACATGGATGCACCTATGATATGCATTTGAGTCACTTGAAGACTCATGGTCTTTCTTGCTCAACACTTGATTCATTTGATGTTGGAGGAACTTCATCCAACACTTGGGAGAATAGATTTATGATTGGAGAACATTTTTGTTGGAAGCCACATACTTTGTTATATTTTTATGATTCTCACATTCATGGATGTATGGGTGAGACTTCTTTGAGTCATTTGAAGTCTCCTTGTTTTTCTGCTCATTATTTGGTTCAGATTTTAGTGGAGATTCTTCATTCACTTCTTGGATGAAAGAATACATGGCTGAATATTTTGATGCATATCACATCCTTTTGGAGCAGCATTATAGGACATGGAATCCTCACCTATGTCATTGGAGCAGATTTGATTGGTCACTTGAACCTTGTATGCACTTGGAAAATGGTGGTCTACTTGCTTGGAGGTATAAACACTTTCATGACTCTTTGATGAAGCATATCCTTGATGTATATTTTCATTATGTTGTTATGTACTTTGATGATATATATTTGGTACTCATGATGTTTGGAAGAATGCATACAAGAAAATGGGATCCAGGAATCCTCTTATCTAATGGTGTGGGTTGGAGAGCACTCTTAATTGTTGGGGTGCAATACAAGCAATGGGACCCTGGAATAATTTTTGTCTCATTGGTTTCATTTTTTTGGGGGAAGCAAGCAGTATGGGAGATGGATTCCCCACTTAATAAAGTGATTTTAATCAGAGTAGTGCAGCAGAAAGCATGGTGGTTCCTCTCTAAAATCTTCATGGAAACTCAAAGACTCAAGGTTGGACAATTCAATGGCAACTTCAAAGAATTATACAGAAAGCAGGTTCTTCAACACCCATGTTTAAAATTGCTTGAGGACAAGCAATATTGGGAAGAGAGGATTTATAATGTCCCAAATTTGGCATTGGGTCACAATGGCCTAATCACATTGTCGCTATTCAGTAGAGTTTGTCAAATTGATCCTAAAGTTCAAATAATTGCAAAGGAGGAAAATTACTAATTTCCTAGGTTTGGGGTGGAAGCATTGGGATTTGGAATAATGGGGATAATAAATGATGTTTGAACATTAGAATGGAATAAATATTTAATAAATGACCTAAATAAATATATACAAGTGAAAATCAAAGTGGTATTTGATCATGAAGACACATGGAGGAAGTGGGACCCACATATGGCTAGATTTTCCCACTACACTTGGCATCATTCTCTCACCAATTCAAATTCAAGGTGAATGGTAACATACTTGGGGGATTCCAAAAGGTATTTTTCATGGCATGACTCATCCAAGGTTGAAATATAGAGGAAGAGTAACTTTCATGGAAGAGGAATAGGCAATTTGGAGCTAGTGAGACACTTGGGCTAGATTTCCTAGCTCTATGACAACAATGATGAAGATGCTATGACACCTATGACACAAATCAGACCTGAAGGCTGACATATGACATATATGACATGTCAGGGCTAAAAATAGACTCCAAGAGGGCGCTCAAGGGTGTTAGGGCAGCTAAGATGCTTCCACATGTGATTTAGTGGAAGTGGGAGACTAGGAATTGTTGTACAAGTGGCGTTCTTTGGAATCTCTTCCCAACTTGAGTTGGCATGAGTCTCTTGGAAGGAATTCGACCCATGGAGTACATTAGAACTTTATAAATGTCAATAAAAAATAATGAAACCATATTTTGATCATTTTTAGAATTTCCAATTGCATTTGTGAAGAGGGAGAGCTAGTGGATGACTAGTTTCTTGCCTTAGCCAATTTCGAGGGTGAAAGATTCCCATCCAAGTTGGTAATTGGAAAGGCCATTCAGAACTTTCATTTGGAGCTTTAATGGAGTCTTTATTTTCAAGTGTAAGCTACAGGGTAGCTCATGGTTTCTTCTATTTCAGCTCACTCCTTCAACCATTTCCATTTTTGATGGCATACGCTTGATCCTTGAGGAAGGGCATTTTTGGTGAGCTATTGTACTCTTTGGGGGAGATTCTAATGCCCCATTTCTATTCTAATATGAAGTAAATACTCTTTTATTCATATCCAAAAATTTTCAGGTCGAAATTCCAAGTAGAAATGTATAAATCTCAATTTTAATGAAAGAATAGTGCCATTTCCCCACTACCTTGTTGTGAATCAATGTAATGCTGATGATTTCGAATGAATGGATGATTCTCTGATGCATTTGTGATTAATGGACTGCCATGGATGTATTTTACAAGTTTCATGTACTTTAATTGAGCATTTGAAGTATTTTTACTCAGTTTAATTGCATTGGGAGAAGAAATAGTGCCATTTCCCCAAGGGTTCAATTGGTTATTTTTGCAGTTGAATGGGAGAGGGTTGCAACAGATATAATAATCAATTAATGGTGCATATGAGACTTTAATAACATCCTTAATACATTCCCTACCTCTGTTCATAAATTTGAGTGGGTTTGGAGGCATTTGGAAAGCCATGTTCAGTACTTACCCCAGGGGGATTTGAACCCCAAATTACTAGTAAAATTGCATACTTGGTCCAGAATATTGAGAGAGTTTGCAGAGGTCTTTTGGTGGCCATATGTCATCCCTGAACATCATATTCAAGTCCTAATATCATTCATACACCTTCCTTGAATATTTGAAGGCATTTGGAGTCAATTTGAGACCTAGAGACCAATACTAGTCAAAGGGAAATCACTAGTAAAGTTACCTACATTGACCAGAATTGAAAGAGGATTTGCAGAGGTATTTTAAAGGTCCAAAGGCATCCCTGAAACACATATTTATGTTCTAATATCATTCATATACCTTCTCAGAATATTTGGGATAATTTGGGGCAAATTTGGGACCTAGATATCAAAACTAGTCAAAGGTCTAACTAGGGAAAAAAATGAAATTTTGTCATTTTGATAAAATTACTAACAAGGGACATTACATATCCCTTCTGTGCCTGCTAGTGCACTTCATGTTTTTTTCGAGTTGGGGAAAAGTTCGTCGACGTCACCAAATTATGAAACAGGCCAACTGCTTTGGCACATCTGTTTCACACATTTGACCATTCCCTGCTAGAGCCAGCGTGCCTCTGCCCCTGGTGTTTTGGTGGTCGCAGGGACCATGGTTCTTCTAACTCCTACCACTATATTAGACATCTCGGGTGAGACCTCGTCTTTGTTCCTCCCAAGTGTCTGCGCCGCTTCCTTTGCTGGTTGTTCATGGACACTCGTCGTTCTTTCCCTTAGCGCACCTGGAGTGCTTCCGCTCGGAATGAAATGCACCATTTCCATAGCTTCCTTGGAATTGCTTGTGCAACTGACTAACTTCATTCCTAATGCACATAAGCCTTCAATCTCCCAATTCGTCTGCACTTGTATTTATGCTTGTGCATCGTATCCTTGCTGCATGATTATCAAATCGTTCACGTTTTTATCGGATTGCGTTCTCAAGTGTGTCACCATATGTTTCTGTCGTCTGCTGTTGATCCCACATCGCAGCAATAATGTGCTGAGTGGGATCCCGCATATGAAACGTCGACAAGCATCTAGTTTTGTCGTGATGCCACTCTCACGTGCTAACCGTCGCCGAGCATCGGTCCTCGTCATGCTCCCACTCTAGCATGCTAACCGTCAACGAGCATCTGTCCTCGTCATACTTCCACTTTTGTATCATTATTGTTTTTTTTTTTGTCTTCCGCACTTCGTTTCTCAGCAGCTATGTTCCTGGTCATGGTGATGGGGCTTCAACCGATTCCCGTTGACTAGCTTAGGAAACAACATGCCATCTAGACTTTTTAACTGCACAACACCTCCCTCAGTAACAAAATCTATTGTGTAGGGACCCAACCAATGCATATGTAACTTACCTGGATGCTTGGAAAACTTACTGTCGTATAATAGAACCATATCTCCTTTCTAAAAATGCTTTGGTTTAACATGTCGATCATGCCAAGTCTTTTGTCAATCCTTTCCTACCTTCTGATGGAATCCTGCGATGAACCGATCCTCATCGAGCTGTACCAATTGTGCCAATCGTTCTTCAAGTGCTCCATCATCGCTCATTCCTGTGGCTGCTGCGATGTGCAGACTTGGCAGAATATACTCCATCGGCATGACTACTTCGTGTCTGTAAACGAGCTTGAATGGGGTCTGCCCTGTCAGTCATTTACAAGTTATGCAATACGCCCAAAGTATCGTTGGAATCTTTAAATCCTAATCATCACGGTTTGTGTTGCACACCTTTGTGAGTGCATGCTCCAATATTTTATTGAACCCCTCAACTTTCCCATTCGCTTGTGGATGGTATGGGGTACTCTTCTTATGTTGGATTTGGAACTCCTCCGTCATCGCTGCAATTGTTTTGTTCACAAAATGAGTGCCTTGGTCACTCATCAGTATCTTTGGGCACTCAAACCTGGTGAGCACATTGTTAAAAAGGAACCTTGCTGCAGTCACAGCTGTGTAGTCCTTCACTGGTGCAGCTTCCGCCCATCGCGTCAAATAATCTGTCGCAGTGATTATGTATTGTGACCCTGTTCTTTTTCCTGGGGGGTTGATAGGTCCCGTGAAGTCAACTTCCCACTTGTCAAAATCCTGCAGCATCACTTGAGGTACTAATGGCATGTCGTCCCTTCGTGACAGTTTCCCTGTCCTCTGACATACATTGCAGCTTTTTGCGTAGTCCGTCGCATCTTCGTGCATCGTCGGCCACCAGATTCCAGCTCAAAGGATCTTCCTAGCAGTGGCACGTCCTCCATAGTGTCCCCTTGCGATCCCATCGTGAGATTCCGCTAAAATCCTTTCCTATTCGTGCGGAAAAACATACCGTCGAAGTATCTCATATGGTCCCATATTATATAGTTGCTCATCGATTAGTTGGAAATTTGCAACCCTGACAACTAACTGTTTCTTTTGGTTTGTAGTAAATTCCTCTGGTGCGGTTCCTGTCGCCAAAAATTGAATAATTTGCTCGTAATGATCGTCGACCATTCCGACCCTGAATAAGTGAGCATCGAGTAGTCCTTTGTCAATATTCCTTGGTTCTTCTCTTGACTCTATCCTCAACAGATGATCTGGTCCTGCATACAGTCGCCCCGTCTTTACAATGATCTCAAAGTCAAATTCTTGAAAGAGTAAGAGCCATTGACAGATTCCCCCCCCAACACAGGCTTGTTCACTAGGTACTTGAGTGTTGAATGGTCGGTGAACATTTTTAAATGACCTACACGTAGATAGTGTCGAAACTTCTGTAGAGCATAGACCATTGCCAAACCTTCCCTTTCTGTTGTTGTATAATTTTTCTTTGCAGTAGACAGCTTTCTACTTGCGAATGCAATTGGGTGGTCAATCGCTCCTTCTCCTAGCTGGGCTAATATAACTCTTAGTGCGACTGATGATGCATCAACATGGACATGGAATTCCTTTGTCCAATCCGAAAATACTAATATAGGTGCTGCAACCATATTTTCTTTCAATATATCAAGACTCTTCTGGCATTCTTAATTCCGTTCGAACTTGGCATCCTTCTTCAAAAGTTTTTCCATTGGTGTCGTGATTGCTGCATACCCTCTGTTAAACTTCCGGTAGTATCCTGTGTGTCCCAACGTCGCTCTTAATTGCTTTACTGTTTTTGGTGGTGGTAGGTCAACAATAATCGCAATCTTCGCAGGTTCAACCAGCATCCCTTCCCTGCATACAATGTGTCCCAGCAAAATCCCAAACAGAGCGCACAAAATGCACTTCTTCAGGTTCAACGAGATCTGGTGTTGTCGACATCTTTCCATCATCAACCTCAGATTCGCGACGTGATCCTTAACCAACCCGTACACCGTCCAATCGTCTGTGTATACTGTAAGAAATTTATGGATGTAGTCCTTGAATGCAACAACTACTAGTCTGGAGAAGATTGTTGGTGCATTCTTCAGGCCAAATGGCATCACCGTATACTGAAAACATCCCCATTCTGTGACGAATGTAGTCTTGTGCCGATCCTCCTTCGCAATTTTGATCTGGCGATAACCCAAAAACCCATCTGTAAAGGAGTATATTTCCTGACCTCCCACTCCTTCGAGCACCTTATCCGTGAATGGTGTCAGGAACGGATCGTGTAAGCATGCATCATTCAATTTCCTTAAATCTACACAGATTCGGACTTCGCTAGTTTTCTTACCCTGGACCACCATCGGGCTGATCCACTCTGATTCCTCTACTAGTTCTATAATTCCTACGTTCAACATTCTCTCAAGTTCAGCTTGCACCCGTTCCTTGTACCTTAGATTCAATCTGTAGGGTTATTGATTGACTGGCTTCACATCGGGTTTCAGGGGGATTTTCATTTCACCTAAGTCCCCGAAAATTCCTTTCATCTCCGAGAATTTCGTTGGGAACAAATCCTGAAACTCATGCAACAGATCAGTCATCTTGTCAATGGTGGAGTCATCCCAATAATCTCCAATACTCGCGAACTTCAGATTCTCCTCCGACCCAATGTTTACTTTCTTAATTTTCAGTGGTTGCTGAAACTTGTCGAAAGGTATTTCTGGTGCCTCGACACTGCGACTTCCTTCTGACTCTGGTACATACGTAGCCCTTGGTTCATCCTCATCGTCCGGTTCTCTTGTGATGTTGTAGCACTCCATCAACATTTCCGGTGTCGCAGTCCACCGAAGTTCCATTGGTTGCTCTGTCGGGACTACTTCAAATACCTTCTCTCGAATTGCCTATAATGCACTGTGGATGAAGGGGTTTTCGTTGGAGAAACTGAACATTTGGCTAAAGCCAATAGTTAGCTGTTCCTAAGAGGTTGTTCCGTGTCGCAGTTCTGTTGCGACATACCAACTCCACGGTACTTCATCTAGTGTGTGAACAAATGTGTGGACCCATTCTTGTTTCTCCCATGAGCCCCATTGGCTTTGACGTTCATTCAAATGTTCCTTACAATCTCCTCTACCGTCATACTTCCTTCCCCCGTATCCTGCAGTGTCGTCGAACCTAACCTCCATTAGGTGTCGACATAGTGACCAGTTTGTGATACTTGACTTGTGCGTCGCCCACCATCGCGCTGGTGTAGCCTTCAAGGCTTCCTCCAAGGCTAGTAGACGTTGTGGTTCCGCCAATTTTTCCTCAAATTTGGTAAGAAACATAGTCAAGTTGGGAAACCCCTCATATGTTGGTATTGCGCATTCTTCTGTGGCTACCCATCGTAGCGACTGTGTGATCCGTGCACACCTCCTGAACGATACTTCATGTAGCCGATTCTACCAATTTTCAAGCGCCTCATTTGAATCCGACGATGCCGAATTGACGCTGTGCCATCCCAACTCTCCATCTGCGGTGGGATTAATGTAATCTTCAGATATGCTGTATAAAATCTCCCATACCTCTGTAAATTCATCTCTTGTTGGTTCAACATATTGCTGCCCTTCTGCAGGATCAAGAGGGGCAAATACCCGCATCTCACAGTTTTCGAACGACATAGTACGCTTCTTGAAATTGATGATGGCCTGATTCTCCATCGCCCAGTCTATCCCTAGCAGCACTGGATAGGGGCTTGTGTTGTCAACAATCTCTATTACATCAAAGTCTGCGTATGTTTTGAGTCCCTCAATTTCAATTGGAAGCTGGCACACTCGACCAATTGGGGTAACCTTAATTTGATTCACTAATCACAGCTGTACCGGTGACCAGGCCAACTGTGGTTTTCCCATTGTTTCCCAGGTCTGCTTGGTCAGAATGTTTACGTTTGACCCCAGGTCTAAGATGATTGAGTCGACATCAAATGCTCTGATTTGTGCATACATCTGCATTTCTCTTCCCGTATTCCTCTTATGTATGCGATTGATTGTGTGTTCCTGGTGTGCACCCTCCCGTCGATGCAACAAGCTGGATATTTCTTCTAACACATCCTGATCTTTTGCCAAATCCAGGAATCTTTCCAAGAAGGCTCTTAAGGTGTTAGCCTTTCTCTACGACTTCGTCGTGTCGAACGTCGGTGGCATATCATAGGTAACTTCTTCCTGGTGAAACTGTGATTGCCTCCCGTGCTTTCAAGAAAACATCCCTCTCGACTTCTACATCAAATCTGGCGTGCTTCCGTGCTATTGGTCGGACAGTAGCCTGTGACCTGTCGACTCCTGTCATAGCTCCTCCTTGGTTCACTTCTCAAACAGTCGCAGTGTGACTTCTGACCTCTACTGATATCTTCTACACTGCCGATGGCGTATTCTGATTCTGATTCTGTGGAGGTGGGGGTAGATTCTTAGTTTGCCATTTTGCGATGAGCTCTAGACAGTCTTCGACAGCATGGTCCACAGAGCTGCAATAAGTGCACTATGTTGTTGGATTCAGGAAATCCCTCTAATAATGCCCCTGCTGCCCACAATTGTAACATATAATTGGTCCTCATCCACGTCCAGAAGCTCCTCCTCGTCCTGCGCCAACACCTCGACCTCCGCGGAATCCTCCTCTAAAACCTCCATGCGGTGGCCCATATGGCGGGTACTGTGGTTGTTGGTATGATGGTTGCGCATACTGCGGTGGTTGATACTGCGGTTGCGGATATTGTGGTTGGCCATACTGCCCTTGATCATACTGTGGTGGCTAGTTATAATGAGGCTGTTGTTGGGTATACTGTGATTGCTGCTGTATCGCCGGTTTCTCTTCCCCCTTCATAAAATATGTATCGACAGTCTATTCTTGGAGTAGGTCGTAGGCCCTACACTCTTTTTCGTCATGGCCAACCAATCGAAAAAAATTTCAATATAAATTTACTGGCTTCGACACCATCTTCTGTAGGTACACACACTCTTCCGATCGATGTCCTCTGGTCTGAAAAAAACGACACCAAGGAATCCCTCCCTTTCTGAGGGGATTCGGTGCACTTGATTGCAAATATTCTTGAAATTCTGGGCAATTATCCTTATGGTGTCCTTCTATATTACATCTACTACACCATATGTCTTCGTGGGTTTCTTTCCCCTTCTTCATAGATTGCAGTTGAAGTTTCAAATTGTCCAACTGTGCTTGTATCCTATCCATGCCTATGCCCGCTTCGCTGATTGGTGAAGCCTCTAGCTTCATCGCAATCTCCAGCACTTTGGCTTGAGTCGCTACCCTTTGTTGCATTAGTGGTCCGCGGATGTATGGCACCAATCCTGCGATAAACCACTCCTTGTGCTGCATATCATTCATCCCGAAACTTACCTTCTCCATTAATGTTTTATACCGTTGATCAAATTTCCATACCGGATCATTCAGGTATTGCTTGATTTCTTTGAGCTCGGTGATGTATTGTGACTCCGATTTTTGTTTACTAAATTCATCAATCATTCCCGCCTTTATTTATGCCAATTTTTTTCCTGGAGTCCTTGTCAGTACCTTAGTAAAATTCATAAAATAGTCTAGCGCACAGCCCCTGAGGGTCGTCGCTAGCTGTCCCTTTTTAATATCTTCATCTTGGACCTGCTTCACAGTCCATACCGCTTAGCACAGGAACCAATACTGCTCAGGATCTTCAGTCCCGTTCACCTGGAAAGTGGGAATTTTTACGTCGTCTTCCATTCTTACGTTCCTACTGTTATTGTTTACTGATGCGCTACTTCTACCGCTGCACGTAGGATAACTCTGTGAATAACTTGTATTTATTTCTGTGAAATTTTGAGTAGTGCGCGGGGTTGAAGGTACGTTGTAACTTACGATCCGTCCCTCTTCTGCTTCTGGGGTAGCCTGGTCACCGTCTCTTTTTTCATAATAAGGTTGCTTCATCCCTTGTGGTCCTTTTTCGTAGTCTTCTGTTCTTGTCCCTTCAGGAGACTCTCTCTTAGTATTCCTCCTCTTCTCTAGTCGTCAGAATATCGCCCCACTCTTCAAGGTACCACAATCTTCCTCAGCCTCCCTTAGAAATTCGTCGTCACTCATGTCCATCTACCCCGCATCATTCTATCGGATCCGCATTCACGCAATACCCACAACCTTCATACACTGATCTTCTACTCGTTGGAAGTCATCCTCAATATGTCATTTTCGCAGACAAGCATCTTAATCCAAAATTTGAGCGATAGTAGGAATCTCCCTCTAGGCTCGTTGAAAAATTTCCTTTCTGTGTTGCTGTATGATTTTATTGTGTCAGCTACGAACTCAGTAATGTATCCCTCTAGGGTACTATCCACCCAGAAGTCAACAGCCCTTGATACCTTATTGTCGACTTGTTTTACCCGTTGAATTAGTTATGGAGTCCAATGGTCAGGCTTAGTCTTTTGGCAATAGTTCTTCTGAAATGTCAGTTGCACCAACCACTCGTGCAGCAATATCGAAAATTCACAGAAAAACACTTCGTGGATATCCGAATAGATATGCTTTTGCAACCAACTGCTTACTGACTGTCTAGGGTTCTGATTTTCTCCTTCTGTGAATTCTTCCATCTTCTTGTCAAACCACTCTTGAATCTCCGGTTTCGTCAGGTGCCATAGCATGTCCCCTTCTTTTCCTCTTCAGCGTCCCGACAACGAAACCATTTGTTGACACAACAATTGTCGACAGGGGTTCACTTCGCACTGTTGTCAACAAACATCAACCAAACTCCCTTAAACACTGACCCAGAAAGGTTTTACCCTTTCCAGCAACACTCGCAGAGCGAGTGAAGTCTCACCCGAGATGATTAAGGGGGCTGCAGGAACCAGATTTTCGCAGTGGGGGGAGGACATGCATCAAATCTCACTTTACAACTACAAAAACTAGAGATTATGTTTTCGCATCATGCTAATAGTTCATGCATTCATTCATTCCTTTTGCATATTCAATGTATAAGCAACATTCGCATTAACATGGTTAAACTAATCATTCACATCAACAGCAACTACCAAACCACAGATATTTAAACATTTCGCAAACACTTTCATTCATCATTTAACAGAAACGGAGACAAAAGATATAACCATAACTGAACTTCTTCATGCATTCATCAAAACCTACGGTATAACCTTCGTAGAAACAGTTCAAAACACCTTATCGCGGATTCATACAAAATTGATACTTGGTTATTATTCGCGGATCCAACTATGATGCCCTTAGGATCACAATAATACTCCTATTTATATAAAACTAAATGGTTAAAAAATGGTCCACATGACCCATTCTTACTAACTAAACCAATCTTGCGCTTTCGTCGGCTCCTTGTTCTCCACGAATGGTCCTTTCTTCCACGGATTGTCCTCTCCGCTACTGTCGGATTCTACACTTTATGCGGTCTAAACCCATGACAACACGATTTGAAGTTCTAAAAAGAGTGGATCCTCTATCCCATAGCTTTGAAGTGAAAGGGAATGATTTAAACATGTGCTTGATCATTTTTGAATTATTGTCGCAAAGTTAACACCTCGATGGCCCTATAAAACCTCTTTTGATAATATTTCCCCATGTAAGCATCTTATTACGAACTAGAAGCCATCATAATGTGGCGATTTTTGGCCAGAAATTCTTAGTCTATATGCGCTCCCAAATTGGATCCCTTTGTAGATAATTATGACAAGTAGCTATAGCATAAACTTCTTTAATTGTAAACCTTCCTTGAGGTTTGTGATCCCAACACAAATGATCTTGAGCTTCAGACTTTCTGATTCTCATGGTCTACAATTCAGTCCAAATTTCCTATACAATGAATGACTTCAAGAGAGGAGGCCATTTATCTATGGGAAGCCAACTATGCCAGTCCGAGTCTGCAGAGTTGTTGTCCCAAGAGCACTGGACCAAAAAGAGATTTTGACTAGACAAAGCAGTTCAGTAATCTTGGTCCAGGTATTGAGAGATAAGCTTGGTGTATGCTGCTAAGATTCCTCCCAAAAGAGGGTCGTAGCTGCATTCTTCACTTCCCAGAAGCAATGGTCTTGGATAAGTTTTTGATTCATCTAGGTGAGGTTCCAAACTATGGATCCCTCAACAGGGTCATTCATTCTTACAAGCTCTCATTGGGCAATTCCCGAGGTGTATTTGGCTTGCCAAAGTAGCTCCCATGGTCCTTGATTGTGGGTTAGCCATATCTACATAATTTACAGCTGAGGACAATACTAACTATGCCTAGCTTGTGTAACCCCAGTCCTCATGTGACCTTGGGTTTGCATACTTCCTCCCAACAAACAAGATCCAATTTCCTTTTAGATCGATCACTGCCCCATAAGAAGTTGCGTTGGAGATTTATAATTTTTTTAGCACAATTTTTGGTGCTACCAGAACCGAAAAAGGTAGAGTGGCATGGATTGAAGCATTGATTTGACAAGGACAAGTCCGCGTGCTAGATTGAGAGAGCAGAATGTCCAACTAAAAAGCCTCTTTTCTAGGCGAGCTAAGAGATCTTCCTAGTTGGCTTGGCAAAGCGGCTTCCCCATGAGGGGGGAACCTAGGTATTTGTAAGGAAGGGAGTTTAATGTACCCAATTAAATATTTAGGCACATTAAATCCACTTTTCCACATAGGTTAATTTGTTTCCCCAAATTCTCCAACACAGCGGTTTTATTTATTTACTGGAATATGGATGAATATGATGCTTCCCACATGTATACTTTTAAACCACTGTAATATCTTCACTTAGATCTGATATAAACCTTTGTAATGTGTCTGATCCAAATGTCAGAGCTTTCAACTCCAACACAACCCCCAAGAACCACTAGATTTGAAACCGGGAGCACTAGTTCAAATCTGACCACACCAAACACTGGGTTCCAACTCTTTCCAAACATCTCCTAATAGACTCAAATATTTCCCCAAAATATTCAACTTGACCCTAAAAGTCCCAAACACACCCAATCTGACCACTAACAAACTCTAGATAACTTTATGGAAGCTTGAACACTTTACACAGACATTTATAACTGAGGGTGCATTAGCATAATTGTACAGATTGACCCACTGGTAAAATGATCATATCTCGGGAATATGGAAATATTTTTGAATCAAGTGTGAAGTGTTTTCTACTGGAAATGATGCTCCTGACATAATGGAATAGGTTTCAAAACCCCAAAACACTCAGAAATGGTCAAACTAGAAGATGAATTTCGAGCCACTTAACACTGGCACAAGATTAAGAACACCCCCAACTATAGAACTTCCAAACCAAACCTAAATGATCCCAAACACATTTGAATCAAGACAAATTGCTTAATAATAGAAACCAGGGACTCTTATGAAGGTTTCAGAATAGAACATGAAGTTTACAAAACCATATTAAAACAAAACATATCTACTCATAGATAAACATTTACTCATAGATTTACCTGTGCTTGAATATTGAACAATATATGGAGAAGAACATTAAGATTTTTATTACAAGTGGGACATTATTAGATAGTACATCAATGAATTCTACAACAACTTGAAATACATGGAAATATCCACTACAAAGAGAGTAGAGATGGCTGCTACAGAACCATAGAGAAAAGAGGAAGAGTTACTGCTCCAAATGAGTGATTTCCTTCCACTATTGTGCCCTCCACAAGCAAAATTTAGACCCCAATTTAGAGATATTCCTCCTACAATGAACCCTCCATGAAATATGGATGATATACATCCTTTAGAACACCCCTCAATAGATTTGGATTACCATAGGTGCTTCTCGCCTTAGTAGAAACCAATACAAACATTGTTATCCTGAAACTCCTCATTTTCACACTTCTACTGACTGGAACTTGAACAGACCATAAAGAATTCGACCCCACTACTGTAGATGAACATAAACACCTGAAATAAATCTCTACATAGAAATATGAAAGTAATTTCCCCTCTCAATCAATTTCCATGAAGCACGATGAAGAGATATGGATGATCTCCTCTCTACTAGCTAGGGTGGGATCTTTCACCACTGAAACTAGTTCACAATTACAAGGGGCACATCTCCCAAGATTGAGAATCCAAAAGAGAAATCCTATTCAAAATAATAATGTACGAAATCCCTTTTCCAAGAGGCCTGCATCATTTTTATAGACTGCATTGAGCCCTTTCCCCCTCATTCTAGAATTCTCTCATAAAATTTATTTAATAAAATATTAATATATCTTATTTTCATGAGAGAACGAGTCCTTCGAATACATTTACATAATTTCCTAATGTTATTTGACCCAATAGTACTTTACCTCACTTGGAAATTTGAATTAGCTATGCATAGTCAATTTTTGGGGAAGTTACACCTTCATGTGTGCCCACCTTCACCTATAGCGCTCTCCTTAAAATAGGACTTGTAGCATGCCATATGGTGTCATAAGCTGTCACAGAACCTGATTCGTGTCATAAATTGTCATAATATTCCTTTTGGGAATTACACTTCCACAAGTGTGCCCTCAATGGCTATTTTTAGCTAGATGCCTCTTCATGAAACTTCTTGGGAGTTACTCTTCATTAGAATTCGAATTTGCTTCTATCATGAACCTTCTTTCACCTTGGAATTCGAATTTGGATGTGCTTATCTTGATTTGGGGGAGTTACAACTCATGTGGGGCCCAATTTCCACCTCCTATGTACCCTCCTTGTCCATTTTTTACTAATATTGCATTAATATTAAATATTGGACCTCATACATTACAAATTCATGTCCCATGCCACCACCTTAATAATTTATCGTGAACTTACCAAGTAACATAGGACATTCCATAGTCTTTTATTTGCTTACCTTCAATTGTCCTATCGAATGACGAGGCTCATGGGGTAAATTCTCCACTAAATTTGCTGATTTGTCTCCATTGTCATCCTCCTCAAAATAAACTTCTAATGGATGATATAAAAAATCAGAATGCTTGTGGCATGAATCCACAACACACAATTCATCTTTAACATCCAATTCAACATTGGAAGGTTCTACAATATCATTATCCCCATGCGAAATGGCTATTATCTCATGACAATGCAAAGATTATGACTGCTGCAAAAATCAGAATTGTGATCATACCTTGGTGTTATGTTTCCATCCTTGGTTCAATTGACATTAGCTCTTATGGGGAATGGAAAAGTAATTTTTGTTCTTCATGTTCAGCTCCTACACATATTTCTTCCATCTTGTAACCATCATGAAGTGATTTGCGTTCCTCAAGGAGTGATTTTTTTTTAATCTCACCACCTATAGGACTAGGTGTCTTGTTGTTTGGAAAAATGGAACAACATGGTTCCTCCTTCAATTGACTGTATCTCTCCTCATTTCCATTTGAAGGATGAACAAAGACAATGGATTTACTTCCTTCTAAACCAATCTTATGATAGGAATCTTTGGATGCTCTTTTCCTAGATAAACCAAACATCTTCTCCATAAGATTTGATGTATAACATTCTGGTAGTAAGGCTTGACACTACTGCAAGTTATGCTCCAACCTCGGTTGTGTCTTATCCATGTTATTCAACAAACTTTTCCATTCAAGTTTCTCCTCTTCTATGGGAAAGATTGGAAGGAAAGTGAGACATTATGCCATCTACACGTTTAGTTGTTGAGGAAAATTCATCTTCTACACTGTATATGGTGTCACAAAAGGAATTATACAACTCATATGGATCATGCAAGCCTCCATTCATTATTTCATCTCCTATAGTGTCTTCCACCGATGAAATGAACCCATCTTCATAAAATGATTCTTTCCATGTTAAGCTCTCCTCCATCTCCTGTGCAACTGGTTCCAACCTCATGTCTTCAACCCTTCTCCAAGTTTTTCTCTCCAAGATTCCTCTTTAGTTTCCATAGTTGTTGAGGAACATGCTTTGATACCACAATAATGTACCCAATTAAAAATTTAGTCACATTAACTCCACTTTTCCACATAGGTTAATTTTTTCCCCAAATTCTCCAACACAATGGTTTTATTTATTTACTGGAATATGGATGAGTATGGTGCTGTCCACAATGTATACTTTCAAACCACTGTAATATATTCACTTAGATATGATATACACCTTTGTAATTTGTCTTATCCAAATGTCAGAGCTTTCAACTCCAACACAACCCTTGAGAACCACTGGATTTAAAACTATGAGCACTAGTTTAAATCTGACCACATCGAACATTGGGTTCCAACTCTTTCCCAACACCTCCCAATAGAATCAAATATTTCCCAAACAGCTTCAACTCGACCCTAACACTCCTAAACACACCCAATCTGATCACTAACAAACTCTAGAGAACTTTATGGAAGCTTGAACACCTTACATAGACATTTATAACTGAGGCTGCTTTAGCATAATTGTACAAATTGACCCACTGGTAAAATGATCATATATTGGGATATGGAAACCTTTGTGAGTGAAATACAAAGTGTTTCCTACTGGAAACGATTATCCCGACGCAATGGAATAGGTTTTAAAACCCCAAAACACCCATAAATGGTCAAACCTAAAGATGAATTTCGACCCACTTAACACCGATACAAGATTAAGAACACCCCCAAATATAGAACTTCCAAACCAAACCTAGATACTCCTGAACACATCTGAATCGGGCCAAATAGATTAATAACAGACACTAGGGACTCTTATGAAGGTTTCAGACCAGAAAATTAAGTTTATACAACTATATTAAGACATATCTACTCATAGATAAACATTTACTCATAGATTTACCCGTGCTTGAATATTGAACAATATATGGAGAAGAACATTGAGATTTTTATTATAAGTGGGACATTATCAGAGAGTACATAAATGTATGCTACAAAAACTTGAAATACAGATAAATATACACTAAAAAGAGAGTAGAGATTGCTGCTACATAACCATAGAGAAAAGAGGAAGAGTTACTGCTCCAAATGAGTGATTTCCTTCCAATGTTGCGCCCTCCACAAGCAATATTTCGACCCAAACTCGGAGATATACCTCATAAGGTGCACCCTATATGAAATATGGATGATATAAAACCTTTAGAACATCCCCCCAAGAGATCTGGATGACCACAGGTGCACCCCCCTTTAGCAGAAACCAATACAAACACTACTGTCCTGAAACTCCACAACTTCACACTTTTACTGTTTGGAACTTGAACACACCATCAAGAATTAAACCCTACTACTATAGATGAACATAAATACCTAAAATAAATCCATGTAGAGAAATATGAAAGTGATTTTTCGTCTCAATCAATTTCCATGAAGCAAAATGAAGATATATGGATGATCTCCTCCTCTCTACTAGCTGGTGTGGAATCTTTCACCACTGAAACTAGTTCACAATTGCAAGGAAACATATCCCAAGCTTGAGAAGATGAAATATCTCTCATATTCAAAATTAAAATGTCCAAAATCCCTTTCCCAAGAGGCCTACATCCTTTTTATAGATTCCATTGAGCCCTTTCCCCCTCATTCTAGAATTCTCTCATAAAATATTAATATATGTTATTTTCATGAAAGGATGAGTCCTTAGAACACATTGACATAATTTACTAATGTTATTTGACCCAATAGTACTTTACCTCACTTGGAAATTTGAATTAGTTATGCATAATCAATTTTTGAGGAAGTTACACCTTCATGTGGGCCCACCTTCACCTCTAGCGCCCTCCTTGGCTAAAATTAGGACTTGCAACATGTCATATGGTGTCATAAGGTGTCATAAGCTGTAATATGATCTTATTCTTCTCATAAGTTGTCATAAGATTCCTTTTGGGGATTACATATCCAAAAGTGCGCCCTCAATGGCTATTTTTAGCTAGATGCCTCTTCATGAAACTTCTTGGGAGTTACTCTTCATTAGAATTCGAATTTGCTTCTATCATGAACCTTATTGCACCTTGGAATTCAAATTTGGATGTGCTTAGCTTGATTTGGGGGAGTTACAACTCATGTGGGGCCCAATTTCCACCTCTTATGTACCCTCCTTGTCCATTTTTGACTAATATTGCATTAATAATAAATATTGGACCTCATACATTACAAATTCATGACCCATGCCACCACCTTAATAATTTATCATGAAATTACCAAGTAACTTAGGCCATTTCATCTCGTAGTCCAATGGAGTAGTCCATAGCAAAAATTTGGGGAGATGATAGGGAGCTCCGGTGGAAACTAAGGAGAAGAATAATGCAGTGTTGGATGACAAGAGATGTGTTGAAGAACAATTGAGATTTATCTTGATTAATTGAGGTGCATGAAGCAACCATGAAGCGATCCAAGTCATTTTTAAGGACATATGCTTCCTGAAGAGAAGGATGACCCATATGCATAATGTCATCTACAAATTGCTGATGAGAGCAAGTTGGGGATTGTGTATGTAGATGAAGACCTTTAAGACGGGAAATGTTCACTTCAACTTTAAAGCTGCGACCTAATCCTTCTGCCATCATAATAAATAGAAAAGGAGAAAGAGGGTATTCTTGATAGATGGCCCTTGAGGGGAAAAAGGGGGTTGAGGGTGAGCCATTGACCAACAGGGAGAAAAAGGTTATCGAGGTTAAATACATGGCCCATTCAATCCAAGAGGGGAAAAACCCAAAATCCTGGAGGGTTTGGGTAATGAAGCTCTAGTTAAGTTTGTCAAATGCCTTGGACATGTCAAGATTTATGAACATATATGGTTTCTTAGTTAATTTAAGGGATAAAGTCACTTAGGTGGGGTTATGGACATAAATACAATTGAGAATTTGGCATGGTTGGAGTGCTCAGATGGGGTGGGGATTGCACCATTGGATAGATCTCTCCAAGATATTTCCAACGGTACCAACCTTATCCCATTTGGACCAAGGATGAGGGATTTATGCCCCTCAGAAGTTTTCCCTGGAAGTTTGCTAGAGTAGGGGTCTTTGGTCTTGACCCTTCCGCATCCGCAATGCGGATCGCGGATTGAGTAGATTGAGGACCAACCATTTTTTTTTGACAAGAACATAATGGTATTGTATTTAAAAAAACAGTGGCAAGCCACTGGGTTCGATTACAACCAGAGAATAATTCTGTCACTCAATAAGCCAGAATTCATGATGAACCTACAGTCTTTGCTCTAGCTACTGCTTGTAAGGAACTATTTCAGCGAACCAGTGCGGCTTCGCGTCATTACTTCTTTTCGGGGTTGAACAATTTTTTTCTTTTTTGATACAGTCTGCCACTCGTTACTCTGACTTTGATCAAGATTTACTGGTTGATCTGGTGCTTCTTCGGCTTCGGCAATGTCTGCCCAACTTGAGCCTCGCTGGGGGGGATTTGGCGAGCTAGGCGGAACTGCTTCTGCTGGATCTTTCTCCTTAGCTGGTTCTTTGGGGGCGGTTCCTGCTTCCCCTTCTGCAACTGGTGCTGGGATCATCCCTTCAGCTTGCTTCTTTGGGGTTGCTTCTGTCCACCAAGTGGGCTTTTGGCTTCGAGACTGCCTTCTTTTTCCGAGTTGCTTCTCACAGTTACGGGCGATATGCCCTGTTTCAAAACAAACCCTGCATCTGAAACAGAGGTTCTCATAGTCGATCTTCTGGGATCTAGAGTAGTCCTTTCCAGTTAGGTTGATTTCTGCTGGGAATCCCTTGTTGAAGTCCATCTCTACACAGATCCGAGCAAAAGTTGATTGAGAAGGAGAAGTATCGGGACTTTTGCATAGAAATTTTCCGAGTCCATTTCCAATAGCTTCAAGAGATTGGTCCCCCCAGAAATGCAAGGGAAGGGACGGGAGTCTCACCCAGATCGGAGCAGAAGAAATAGAGGCCTTGGCTGGATCGAAGTCGGGAGTCCAAGGCTGCAATGACAGTCCTGCTCTGCCCCAAAACCACGGCCCGGAGCTGGAGACCTTGTCTCTATCTTCAGAAGAGTCAAAAACCGCCGCGAAGAAGCCCCTAGCAAAGGGGCAAGCAAAAACCTCACCCTCAAGCAACGGAGACCACTCGGGGGAGATCCAGGAACGCAGGTCTGCAAGGCTCGGCCAGAAGCCGTTGAACCTGCAAACCAATGCAAATTTGCTGAACTGGGAGGCAAGCGTCCGGGCTTCCTCAGGCATGCAAATAGTGATAGCAGGTCCTTCAGGGATCGAAGAGGTCCGAGCAGATAGATCTCCCCGTCGAGAGGTCACGTCCTTGAAGGAAGGGCCGCCAGGGATGAGGCTCGAGTCTGCAAGAGGAAGCCTGGATTTCAGCGAAGGGACGGAGGTCTTTCCTGCTGCGGAGGCGCCTGGGAGAGGTCCAGCCGTGGGAGCCAACTCAGGAAACTCACGCGCAGAGAAGGGAGAGCTCCCAGGAGGAACGGAGCCGCGGACAGGCGCAGAAGCTGCAGGGGCGGCCGCCATGGCAGACTTGGCGCAGGAAGAAGCCAGACCTGGAGTAAAACAGGAGGGGCGATGAGAAGGAGGCCGGAAGGCCAGCGGGGAGAGGCGGCAGTAGCAGGCCGAGGCCCTGCGATCGGCTTCGAAACCCTAGCGCAGATCCGAAAATTTTCTGATTGAGGACCAACCATTGGGGCATATGGAATTCTGCATTTTCGCATCCACAATGTGGAATGCAGATTGCAGGATGTAAAATATCCTAAGAATTGGATTATGGGAATCCGCATTTCCGCATCCGCAATGCAGAATGCATAATGCGGATTGCAGGAGGTAAAATCTCCCTGGAGTTGAAATATGGAATTTCGCATGTCTGCATTTGCAATGCAGAATGCGGAATTAGGGTTGCGGGAGACAACTTTCTTCGGGGTAGTAAATGGAGGAATCCAACTTCCAAGTTCCGCATGCGGATTGTGGAATTGCGGAAGTCAGACAGACAAATTTACAAGGTCGAATTTGGATTCCGACTTCCAAATTACGCATGCGGATTGCGGAATTTCGAAGTAAAATTTCGATGGAGCATTCGTTTTGGAAATCCGGTTTCCGAGTCCCGCATGCGGAACTCAGAAAGACGGACTGTGGATTGCAAGTGTTATCGATCAAAGTAGCACTTCTCCGTCCGTGACCACATTGCTCTGTTGGTCACACAAAAGGACACTATGGATGGAAGAGATTGCTTGACTTTAGATGACTTAGAGCTGAGCCTTGCAGTCCTTTCCTCAAAACATATTTTTTCTTCCTACTTTAGAGCATAACCACGACTCGTATGCTTTCCAACACGTGGGTTAGCTGCGGGTGTCTATACTGACAACCCGTGGGTATATTTTGAAAAGCTACACCCGCTAGATGCAAGTTGGGATAGCCACGAGTCACTCACTGTTTTCCCTATAACATAGTTGCGGGTATCTTAAGAAAACTCGAAAAAATAAATAAGAACACTAATTATGGATAAGTTTTGGGAGTTATTCTAACTTCGTCAACTACCTATGCCAACCACCCTTCGAAATTATCCTCCTCCTCTTGCCATAAATATAAGAGGAAGGCCTTGGAGAAGTAGAGCCTACATTTGGTAATGTAATGCTGGAGGAATTCTAACTGAAGAGAGAGGAGCAGGAACTCAAGCTCTGGTTATGACGGTGCTTGTTGCAGTCAGATATAATTTATGTACTTGTTCTATGCATTAATAAAGATCAAATATTATTTCTTTCCCAATATGATTTGTTCTTATATGTTGCAAATCTGATTACAAGTTGATGTTTCATGTTATTGTAAATGTCAATCTATTTATTTGTAGTCAAACTGGTTTGAGGAAGGTTTGGGGCTGTTTTGTAGGTTGTTGCATTGAAGAGAAAGAATGAGAAAGGCTTGGATCAACCTTTTGAATAAGGTACACATCCTTCTAACCCTAATCTCTTTTCTTAGTATATGTATGTGTAGAACATTGTATGTTTGAATTTTCATATAAGTATGTTGGTAGTCTTTCCCCTGCTATAGGATAATTTCCTTAACAATAGTGAAGGGTCGATTGCAGATCCGAACCCATTGCGGCTGTGTGTGGAATTGGAATAATTTTTGAAGAAAAAAAAAGAAATTGAGGGTCTCCCATGGCTTATGAAGGCCACCAGGGAGGTGTGGGAATGTGACAAAGTGGTATCCGAGCTTTAGTTGCAGTACTGGGAGCTGTTGGGCCGAGTTGTGCGTGTATTTTCGGGCAAGAAATGCGCCCATGGCGTGGTTTGGATAACGTTTATTGATTGATGAATTAACCAATGAGTAATTCCATATTTTAATGGATATGATAGGGTTTATGTACATGCTTGTAATGCTTAATATATTTCTTTGTTATGCACAGTGATGGAAGCAATAGTAAGTCGAATTGTATAGTAGGGCAGCACATAGAAAGTCGGGAAATGGTTACCTTCAACAATGCACAAGATCCGTTTGAGCTAGAGGACGACATGTTGGGTGAGAACATGCAAGAAGTGCACAAAGAGGCCCAGTATGATGGAAGAAGGGCATAAGTGATGCCCACAAACTTGGCCGAGACCATGGTAAGCTTTAACGAGCGATTGATGAAAGCGCAGGAAGAGCAGCACCAGCTCAACATGGCCATCTTGCATATCCTCACATACATGCATCAGAGAATAAATGGTGGGTCTAATCCAAGCAATGAGGGCCAAGAAGAAAGAAATGCAGAAAGCCACTCTAGGGGCCGTTCCAAGAGAAGAACTCCAAGCCCTAGAAGGAATTATGTGAGAAGAAAACACAGAACGCCCTCTCCAAGGTTTTCTTCCAGCAGGTTAGATGAATCCCAGGGTTGTCAAGGAATCCCTAAACACACTTCCAGTAGAAGCAAGAGGAGAAATAAGCACAAAGGTATTCCATAGGGTGAATTTAGGAAGGAAAGACCTCCCACTTTTGATGGGGAAATCAAAGAAGGTCAAGAAGTAGAGGCATGACTTCTTGGAATTAAAAAGTACTTCAGAATGCATGAGTATTCAGAGAATGAAAAGGCTAGGGTTTCCATCTATAAACTTAGTGGAAGAGCTTCAATCTAGTGGGAACACCTCATGCAGGTGAAAGGAATTAGTGAAAGAAGAATCAACTGTGAAAGGTTTAAAAGATACTTCTAGGAGAAATACTTATCAGCTAGGTATTATGATAACAAAAGAAAAGAGTTCAATGAACTTAGATTAGGGAAGAATACCATGGATGAGAATGTCCACAAGTTTCTGGATCTGCTGAGGTATGTAGATTACATCAAGGATGAAAGAGTGAAATCACAATGTTTCCTTGGTAGTCTACCACATAATTACAGAGATAAGATAGCGTTTGTAAATCCACCAAGCTTGGATGAAGCCATTAGAATGGAAGAGCATTGATATGAGCAGAGAAAAGGTACAACACGGATGCAACCATCATGGAAAGGTAAGCCCAGAGGAAGGTTTGAAAAAAATAAGAGTGGATTCAAACCACCATTCATAAATCATCCCAGAACTTTTCCATAGGACCAGCAAGTAAGAAGAGAATTCAAGCCAGCTGTAGCAACAGAAAAGACACCAAAAAGGCCACCTCAATGTTGGGGATGTGGAGGAAACCATATGCTTAAAGATAACCCACATCGGAAGGAAAAACCAAGGAGATTGAACAACATAGAAGGAGCAACTACAGTGGGAGATATGGCAAGGGAAACACCTAGGATTTATGCAGAACTGGATGATCATCAAGCAGACCGTCAATAAAATGTGGTGGAGATTGAAGGTAAGATTGCTGAGAAATCTATTTATGTTTTGATTGATCCAGGGTCTACTCATAGCTATGTCTCTCCTGAGGTAGTTGGAATTTGTTCTCTTGGTAAAGTAAAGCATGGTAAGGCTTGGCTAGTTCAATTAGCCAAATGCATCAAGAGGAAGGTAAGTGAGGTAGTGAAGGAGTGCCCCATAGAATTGAATGGACTCCTCACACATGTAGAGTTAAATGTCTTACCATTAGGATCATATGATGCCCTAATTGGCATGGATTCGTTGGAAAGACATAGAGCCAAGTTGGACTGCTATGAGAAAGCACTTGAATGAATTGATAATGAAGGAAGGCCAAGGGTGGTGAAAAGAGTTCCCAAGCAAGTTTCCGTAAGGCATATTTCAGACTTACAGCTGAGAAAATTCTATAAAAAGGGTTTCCAATTATATGATGTGCATATATCAGATTCAACAGAAGATAAATGACCCAAGTTAGAAGATTTTCAGCTGTTACAAGAGTTCCAGGATGTATTCCCAGATGAAGTGCAATGGATTCCACCCAAGAGAGACATTGACTTTTCCATTAATCTTGTTCCAGGGGAAGCACTAATTTCCAGGGCTCCTTATAGAATGAGCACACCAAAATTGGTAGAATTGAAGATGCATCTGCAAGAATTAATGGACAAAGAATATATCAGACCTAGTGTATCTCCTTGGGGCTAACCTGTGTTATTTTTCAAGAGGAAGGATGGGACATTGAGGATTTGTATTGATTACATGCAGCTCAATAAAGTGACAGTTAAGAACAAGCATCCATTGCCAAGGATTGACGACTTGTTTAACCAAATGAAGAAAGCTAGAGTTTTTTCAAAGATTGACTTGAGGTCTGGTTACCATCAAGTGAGGATAAAGGAAGAAGACATTCATAAGACTGCTTTCAGAACAAGGTATGGACATTATGAATTCACGGTGGTGCCATTTGGTCTTACCAATGCACCTGCTACTTTCATGTGTCTCATGAATAGTGTCTCAACAACTATTTGGATAAGTTTGTGATTGTATTCTTGGATGACATCCTTGTGTATTCAAATAATGAAGAAGAACATAATGAGCATTTGAGAATGGTATTGCAAGTCCTTAGAGAACACCAATTGTATGAAAAGCTGAGTAAGTGTGACTTCTACCAGCATAAAGTACATTATTTGGGTCATATTGTATCAGAAGAAGGCATTGCAGTAGATCCAGAGAAGATTGAAGCCATAATGGATTGGCCTACTCCAAGGAATGTAGTAGATGTTAGATCTTTTATGGGTCTTACAGGGTACTTAAAAAGATTCATTGAAGGATTCTCCAAGATAGATCACTCAATCACTTCATTGCAAAGGAAAATATCAAATTTGTATGGTCTGAAAAATGTGAGAAGAGTTTTCAATAGTTGAAGGAATTGCTTACTAGTGCCCCTGTTCTGAAGATTGCAGATCTAAATAAATACTGTGGTATGCATAGATGCTTGCATTGAAGGGCTCGATGGAGTGCTCATTCAATAAGGGTTCGCAATCTACTATGAGTCCAGAAAGTTAAAGGAGCATGAAAGGAACTATGCCACACATGATTTAGAGTTGGAAACCATAGTTCATGCTCTCAAGAGATGGAGACATTATCTCATGGGAAGAAGATTTTAACTCAGGACTGATCACATGAGTTTAAAATATTTATTTGACCAACCAAATTTGAATGCTAGAAAAACTAGATGGATGGAGTTTCTTTGTGAGCTTGATCTAGAGTTTAAGCATGTCAAAGGTAAGGATAATAAGGTTACTGATGCACTTAGAAGCAAGTTCCATATTGTAGTAGTAAGTGTGTGTAGATCAGATTTGAAGAAAAGGATTCTAGAAGCTCAAATCAATGATGAAGTTTACCTTCAATCCAAGGAGAAATTGCACCAAGGTAATGTGGATGAAGCATGTGCAAAATATCAGCTGGGTGATGATGATGTTCTCATCTATTAGGGTACCAGACTGTACATTCCAGGTAGTGCATATTTGAAAAATCTTGTGATGGATGAGATACACCAAAGGCCATATTATGGACACCCAGGATATAAAAAAACTATAACAACAACAAGGAAACAATACTTTTGGCATGGTATGAAGAAAGACACAGCTGAGTACATTACTAGGTGTCAAATGTGCCAACAAGTCAAGGCAGAGCATCAACATCCAACAGGATTGTTGTAGCCATTTTCCATTCCAGAATGGAAGTGGGAAGTGATCTCTATGGATTTTATAACAGGTTTTCCAATGACACTCAAGAAGCATGATTCAATCATGGTAGTGGTGGACAAGCTCTCAAAGGTAGCTCATTTCATTCCAATCAAGTCCATTCACAAGGCTAATGACATTGCAAACATCTTCATGAGAGAGATATTCAGATTGCATGGATTTCCCAAGGCAATAATTTCAGATCGTCATACAAAGTTCACTTTCAATTTTTGGAAAGGATTGTTCTAGGAATTAGGAACTCAGTTGAATTTTAGCACAACCTCTCATCCTCAAACTGATGGTCATATTGAGAAATTAAATCAGATTCTTGAATACATGTTGAGGATGTATGTGATCAGCAAGCCATCCAAGTGGGAAGACTATCTACATTTGGTAGAGTTTGCATACAAGAATGGACATCAAGCATCATTGAAGATGAGTCCTTTTGAGGTGTTGTATGGAAAATGATGCAGAACTCCAGTGAATTGGGACAACCCAGTGAACATGGTAGTGCTTGGACCAGAAATGATCAAGGAGATGGATCAAGAGATTGTTAAGATCAGACAGAATTTGAAGGCAAGACAAGACACGCAGAAGAGTTATGCAGATATGAAAAGAGTGCATAAATAATTTCAGATTGGGGATCATGTCTACTTGAGAGTGAAACCAAGGAAGAGTTCCATGAAGTTGGGAATTTGTTCCAAGTTGGAACCAAGATATTACTAGGATAAAATGAGAAATTAATGACTAAAAAATGACTAAAATTCACATATAAACGGCTATTTTTTAGTCGGTGACTAATAGTAGATAATTTCCACTATCTTATAGCTCGACTAACTTAGTCATATTGATTTTAGTCATTAATAGTTTCCTTATTTAGTTGTATATTTGGTCATTGATTTAGTCATTAATTTCCACAATGAATGACTAAATCAATGACCAAATATACTACTAAGGAAACTATTAATGACTAAAAGAAATACAATTAAGTTAGTTGAGCTATAAGATAGTGGAAATTAGCTACTAATAGTCGTCTATATGAGAAGTTTAGTCATTTTTTAGTCACAAATTTATCATTTGTAGTAGTAATTTATCTCTATTTAGTAGTTTCATATTCATTGTATAAATGACTAATTTAATAGTTTTATATTATTTTATTTTCTTTCATTATTAATCAATATAAATGACTAATTTAGTCATTTATTCTTTTTATTTGTGTTCATTATAATAGTCATGCTAATCAAATCTAAATACACATGTGAATCATACAAAATCGCATTAATTAATTACAACACTAAATAATATCAAGTACACACATATAATTTCAACCACGTAAATTTTATTATGTGAAAAATGTCAAGTATTACAATATATTGAATTTCCAACCGAATATCCACTAATGGACTAATAGCAGTCCATGAAAAAAACATTCTTCATACTTTACATGAAAATCATCTACATCGATGACTTTTCAAAATATTACAATGGCCACTAGGTGAAACCTTGGCAATGCCCATAGAAATCCAATAATTCTCTTATTGTCATTTAACCAACACCCACTACGCTCTCGCACATCTTGCTACCGAACATGTGTCCTATGTTTTCCTTGAAGCCCTTGCATATTCCTATGTAGAATCCATCTTCTAAATCTATGATTTGAGACTTGATATTTTCCATCCTCTGAAAATTTGACACTGCAAAGGTGAAGAGACAAGGTATCAGTTAATATTGAATTAAAGAATGCTGCAAAACATCTATGAACTTAAAAGGTGAGATATCAATTAATATTGAATTAAATAATGTAGCAAAACACACTTATACTAACAGTACCAAAGCTTTTCCAAGAAGAAGCTGCACCAAAAATCGTTCATTCCCAATACAACAATAAAAAATTATTAAAAAATAATGTACATTTAGCTTAGAAAAGAACAATGTTTACAGTAATAAATATAAGTCTTCTATTCAAAATTGAATATCATAGCTGGGCATCCTTTTGGCATAACATCACCATCCTTGCGTGACTAATTGACAAGACTACAACCTAACTACATCAAGTAATTGAAACTGTGTTCAAGCTATTTAAAGCCTTCACATCGCACAATTTAGTTTTTAAAAATAAAATAATTACTTTAACTATTAAGACAATCAAAATATGTACACATAGGCCATTTTATCAAAAAAGAGGTGGGGCAAATAAGCCTCATCCATAATCTAAGTGCCTTGGAATCTATGATCAAAATGTTCCTAGGCTAGAAAATATAAAACAAAATTGCCATATCAACATAGGAGCCATAGATATACATTAATAAACATTAAAATCAACAACTATGGCCAATTGTCCCACACACTTTGAAGAGTCCATACCTCAAGAAACATAAATCATGTTTTTGAGGGAATCAATCCCGCATAAGGCAACAAATCATTAAAATACTTGGGGAGTGGCCTCAAGAAACATAAATCTTGTTTTTGAGGGAATCAAGCCTCCAGTTTGAACCTCTCGTAAAAAAAAATTAAGGTGAAATAAAATCAGAGCTTCCACAATAAATTTGGAAACACACTTGAATTTTAGAATTGTACAATGTATGACAATGGAAATATTTGTGTACATTCTACCCTGGATGACAAGAAAGTTCAGAACAAAAAACACCAACCTGAGACAGTATCTTAGCACACTCTGCCATGGTTGACAATTCCCGTCATTGAGAAGCAACATCAAAACAAGCCAAGAGTCTATTCTCTAATTCTGGAAACAGATATGTTACAATAGTGAATGATTTAAACAAATACCAAGAAATAAAAACTTTCACTACATAAAGAATGAATTGAGAAAAAGTAACAGTCTCTCAAATGAAAGATGCTTTATTTAGCTTGGAATGCTCCATTAGAAAACAAAGCAAGTTATTTCCTAACCATTACAATAATCTTGTAGGTTTGCCACAACAACTTCTAGGCCCTTGCTAGCATTTGAAGTGCCCCTGATAGATGTAGCAACCATTCCCTATCTTCCCACATCTTCTTCAACAAAGGAGCCTGCACAAAGAATTGATAAAAACATAAAACCATTTGAAAACTACACCCATTTACTGAAATGAAAAAACAAATCATTTTCAAGGAAAAAAGACATGGAAAACATTTCCTGTAATGAATGTTAGCAAACTTGCATAGAACTGGACAAAAAGGTTAAATTACTAGAATTGTGAAATCAAATGAGAAATTTCAGATATAAAGAAAAGGGAAAAATAAAGATTGTAATAAAGGAACAAAAACTTGAATTGAAATATTTAAGACCCTAACTAGACATTACAAAGTCAAAGCATAAAACATACCCTGGTATCGAAATATTTAAGCGTATGTTTTGTTTAGTTCATCAACTTGTCTCTGTATCGTTGGTTTTAGTCTTTCCATCCCACTCACAACATTCAATCAATTTTGTAACAGGTTATGTTAGTTTAGTGAAAAGAAAACTAAAATGAAAAAACTTCCATTACATGTATGACATGCAATGATAAATAGCCCTATGAGATCCAACTGTAGTTAAAAAATGTAAACTCTCCACCTATATATATCTTTCCCTCCTATATCTCTCCACCTTGGATGAGGGTTTCCACTTTCTAACATTATCAGAAGTAAACAATCTTGTCACTACCGTTTATGTAGCAATAACCAGGCTTGTTTGAGCCATTGTATTCATCATGAGTGGCATATTATATCATGTTTTCCAAAGCTTCCCTCCTTTAAATCCATTATGATTGTTTTATCATTCCTCCCAATCTGCCAAAATACTACATGGGTGAGATTCTGTAAAAACCATATTGCTCTTAATTCTAGGTTATTTCCTTCCCTTACATTTTTATTTTTTATATACACTGCAGCTAGTGTGATATCCATTTGGTGCATAAGTTTTTCAACTCAATTTTAGCAGTTCTCAGACATGCATATTGATCTGCAATGGTCATGATTTGCCTCCAGTTTGAACTTCTCGTAAAAAACAATTAAGGTGAAATAAAATCAGAGCTTCCACAATAAAGTTGGAAACACACTTGAATTTTAGAATTGTACAATGTTTGACAATGGAAATATTTGTGTACATTCTACCCTAGATGAAAAGAAAGTTCAGAACAAATAACACCAACCTGAGACAGTATCTTACCACACTCTGACATGGTTGACAATTCCCTTCGTTGAGAAGCAGCATCAAAATGAGCCAAGAGTCTGTTCTCTAATTCTAGAAACATATATGTTACAATAGTGAATGATTTAAACCAGTACCAATAAAGAAAAAACTTTCACTACATAAAGAATGAACTAAGAAAAAGTAATAGTCTCTCAAATGAAAGATGATTTATTTAGCTTGGAATGATCCATTAAAAAAAAAAGCAAGTTATTTCCTAACCATTACAATAATCATGTAGGTTTTTCAGAACAACGTCTAGGCCCCTGATAGATGCAACATACATTCCCTGTCTTCCCACATCTTCCTTAACAAAGGAGCCTGCAGAAAGAATTGATAAAAACATAAAACCATTTGAAAACTACACCCATTTACTGAAATTACAAAACAAATCATTTTCAAGGAAAAAAGACATGGCAAACATTTCCTGTAATGAATGTTAGAAAACTTGCATAGAACTAGACAAAAAGGTTAAATTACTAGAATTGTGAAATCAAATGAGAAATTTCAGATATAAAGAAAAGGGAAACATCAAAATTGTAATAAATGAACAAAAACTTGAATTGAAATATTTAAGATCATAATTGGACATTACAAAGTCAAAGCATAAAACATACCCTGGTATCGAAATATTTACGCGTATGTTTGTTTAGTTCATCAACTTGTCTTTGTATCGTTGGTTTTAGTCTTTCCATCCCACCAACAACATTCAATAATTTCTGTAATAGGTTATGTTTGTCTAGTGAAAAGAAAAGTAAAATGAAAAAACTTCCATTACATGTCTGACATGCAATGACATGATAGCCCTATGAGATCCAATTGTAGTTAAAAAATGTAAACTCTCCACCTATATATCTTTGCCTACTATATCTCTCCACCTTGGGTGAGGGTTGCCACTTTCTGACATTATCAAAAGTAAACAATCTTGTCACTAGTGTTTCTGTAGCAATAAGCAGGCTTGTTTGATCTATTGTTTTCATCATGAGTGGCCTATTATATGATGTTTTCCAAAGCTTCCCTCCTTTACATCCATTATGACTGTTTTAGCATTCCTCCCAATCTTTCAAAATACTACATGGGTGAGATTCTGCAAAAGCCGTTTTGCTCTTAATTCTAGTTTATTTCCTTCCCTTCCATTTTTATTGTTTATATACACTGCAACCAGTGTGATATCCATTTGGTGTATAATTTTTTCAACTCAATTTTAGCAGTTCTCAGACATGCATATTGATCTGCAATGGTCATGATTTGCCTCCAGTTTGAACCTCTTGTAAAAAAGAATTAAGGTGAAACAAAATCAAAGCTTCCACAATAAAGTTGGAAATACACTTGAATTTTAGAATTGTACAATGTTTGACAATGGAAATATTTGTGTAAATTCTACCCTGGATGACAAGAAAGTTCAGAACAAACAACACCAACCTGAGACAGTATCTTAGCACACTCTACCATGGTTGACGATTCTCGTCATTGAGAAGCAGCATCAAAACGAGCCAAGAGTTTGTTCTCTAATTCTAGAAACAAATATGTTACAATAGTGAATGATTTAAACTTGTACCAAGAAATAAAAACTTTCACTACATAAAGAATGAACTGAGAAAAAGTAATAGTCTCTCAAATGAAAGATGATTTATTTATCTTGGAATGCTCCATTAAAAAACAAAGCAAGTTATTACCTAACCATTACAATATTCCTATAGGTTTTCCACATCAACTTCTAGGCCCCTGCTAGCATTTGAAGTGCCCCTGATAGATGCAACATCCATTCCTTGTCTTCCCACATCTTCTTTAGCAAAGGAGCCTGCACAAAGAATTGATAAAAACACAAAACCATTTAAAAACTACACCCATTTATTGAAATGACAAAACAAATCATTTTCAAGGAAAAAAGACATGGCAAACATTTCTTGTAATGAATGTTAGCAAACTTGCATAGAACTGGACAAAAAGGTTAAATTACTAGAATTGTGAAATCAAATGAGAAATTTTAGATATAAACAAAAGGGAAAAATCAAAATTGTAATAAATGAACAAAAACTTGAATTGAATTATTTAAGCTCCTAACTGGACATTACAAATTCAAAGCATAAAATATACCCTCGTATCGAAATATTTAAGTGTATGTTTTGTTTAGTTCATCAACTTGTATTTGTATCGTTGGTTTTAGTCTTTTGAGCTCACTCACAACATTCAATAATTTCTGTAACAGGTTATGTCATTCTACTGAAAATAAAAATCAAATGAAAAAAATTCCATTACATGTCTGACATGCAATGATATGATAGTGCTATGAGATCCAACTGTAGTTAAACAATGTAGACTCTCCACCTATATATATCTTTCCCTCCTATATCTCTCCACCTTGGATGAGGGTTTCCACTTTCTGACATTATCAGAAGTAAACAATCTTGTCACTAGCTTTTCTGTAGCAATAAGCAAGCTTGTTTGAGCCATTGTATTCATCATGAGTGGCCTATTATATGATGTTTCCCAAAGCTTCCCTCCTTTACATCCATTATGAATGTTTTAGCATTCCTCCCAATTTGCCAAAATACTGCATGGGTGAGATTCCACAAAAACCATATTGCTCTTAATTCTAGGTTATTTCCTTCCCTTCCATTTTTATTGTCTATATACACTGTAGCCAGTGTGATATCCATTTGGTGTATAAGTTTTTCAACTCAATTTTAGCGGTTCTGAGACATGCATATTGATCTGCAATGGTCATGATTTGCCTCCAGTTTGAACCTCTCGTAAAAACAAATAAGGTGAAATAAAATTAGAGCTTCCACAATAAAGTTGGAAACACACTTGAATTTTAGAATTGTACAATGCTTGAAAAGGGAAATATTTGTGTACATTCTACACTGGATGACAACAAAGTTCAGAACAAACAACACCAACTTGAGATAGTATCTTAGCACACTCTGCCATGGTTGACAATTCCCGTCGTTGAGAAGTAGGATCAAAATGAGCCAGGAGTCTGTTCTCTAATTCTGGAAACATATATGTTACAATAGTGAATGCTTTAAATCAGTACCAATAAATAAAAACATTCATTACATAAAGAATGAACTGAGAAAAAGTAATAGTCTCTCAAATGAAAGATGATTTATTTAGCTTGGAATGCTCCATTAAAAAACAAAGCAAGTTGTTGCCTAACCATTACAATAATCCTGTAGGTTTGCCACAACAACTTTTAGGCCCCTTCTAGCATTTGAAGTTACCCTGATAGATGCAAAAACCATTCCTTGTCTTCCCACATCTTCTTCAACAAAGGAGCCTACACAAAGAATTGATAAAAACATAAAACCATTTGAAAACTACACCCATTTACTAAAATGACAAAACAAATCATTTTCAAGGAAAAAAGACATTGCAAACATTTACTGTAATGAATGTTAGAAGAATGTTGGCCTAGGTAACTGAATTTGGCTTCATGTCTGTCTCTTGCATTTGTAAAAACAACTTCAATGCTTCACTAAAAAGCACATTCTGTGAAAAAAATGAGATCATCGTACTCCAAGAGACCATGTATCATATCGACATCTTCTGAAAGAATTTCAGGGCCTCATCCACCTACCCATCCTATGCATGTCACGTAATCAGTGCATTCCATGAAAACACATTTCGCTCCGGAATTATTTCAAATTGTTCTTGGGCTTCCTTAACATGCCCATTCTGGGCATACCCTAAAACCATAGTTGTCCATGAAACCACGTTTCTTTTAGGCATTTTGTCAAACACATTGCATGCATCCTCTACACTTCCAAACTTGACATACATGTCTACGAGAGAACTACCCACGACCACATCAGGCTTCAAACCCCTTCTACTTATGATTTCATGGACGTCCTTACCCTATTGCAAGTCTCCAGTGTTGGCACAAGCTTGAAAAACACTGGCAATTGTGAACTAATCCAGTTCAACGGTTGTTTCCTGCATTTGGAGAAAGAGTGCCAGGGCCTCCTCATGAAACCCCTTCTTGGAATACGCCGCAATCATTGCAGTCCATGAAACCACATCTAGTTTTGGCAATTCATCCAGAACTCGACGAGCATCCGCTAGTCTCTTGCACTTAACATACATCCGTACCATTTTGGTTCCTAAGAAAGCATTGGTTACAAATGCGCTCTGAATGATGTGGGAATGGATTATTTTCCCCTCTACTAGGGCCTCAAAGTTTATAGAAGATGTCAAAAGAGAAGTATAGAGATTGGAATCCACTCAATTCACATGGTGTTGCACAATGTTCAATGCCTCAGCTAACCGGTTCTTCCTGTACAATTCTATCGCATCCATGAGTTCATGATAATTAGATGAATGTAGTAGAGAAGAGGTGGGTTGACGATTTAGGTTCATTAATAAGGCATTTTTCATTTGGGTGAATGTTGGGCATGCAAATGTGTAAAAGGAATGGTTGCATCAACGATCTATTAATTATATTATTTATGTTTTCTTCCATGGATTTGTTGAATCATTAATGTGCGAAATCTGTGTATAAAGTGGGTGACATCATAATTATGTTTTAAAGAGGGAGTTTTAGGTTGAATGGATATTATCAAACTTCGAATAGAATTCCATTTCAGTGTTATTTTTTCTTTAATTCCCAAATAGGGTTCATATTATCACCTATCAAGTCCACACTTAATTTCATGCCATTTTTATATACCTCCAATCCAATAAAAAATACAACCTTATGCATCTAACAACTTTGAAGGACCAACACTACCATAGTGATATGTCAAACAACCTGGCACCGTGCACCTTCTTGACCACACACAGGTTGAAGGGTTATGATATTGCATTAGAATTCACCCTACATATCCATCACATAAGAAACGAAGAATAATCCATATGATAAAAATGTATGGGGATCCAAGTAAATGAACCTATCATAGTCAGGGTGTGTGAATTACCAATAGGTCTGCCATGGGACAAAGAAGATAGATAGCTTCAGATGCTAAATTCCTAAAACGTTATTCCTCATAAGTTATGAAAAAGTGGAGTTGATGAAGTTGGCTTGGAAATCAATTACTAGCCTGAGGTATAGATATATGAGTGTGCATAAAAACTAGAGTTTAGGTTAACATACTTGTTTAAAATTGCCTCATTTATACATATTCAAAAATAATCATTTAGAGTTTGCAATAAAAGTGTTTGATAAATTCCTAAACAAATGTGGTGTCATGATCATAGGATATGCTCAGGAGAGACAAGGAAATGAAGCCACCGATTTGTTTCATTAAATGTAAAAGGTTAGAGTGGGTGCTAACCAGTTTACATTGGGTAGTCTTTAAAAGGGAATGTGCTAGCCTAGAGTCATTGCAAGAAGCATAGTGTTTCTATCCATGTGATCAGATGCTCTTCCAACCTTGGGTATAAGACTCTTTGTCCATCGGTAAAGTGAGCGTTATGTTCATAAAGTCCAATATTACATTTAGGGCATGGATAATAGTCGACTGATCATTCCTAAATGATGGTACTAGCATCAACCCTTAATCCACCATAGTATTCCCATCGAGGGTGAGATACAAAAAGGGTTTTATGAATCTTCCTCTAGCATATAATTATCATCAAGGGGGATAAAAGGATTATACATGAATTCAAGTTAGCTTTCCTTAGAAAAGTTAGATTGTTACATAGGAGTTCAAATAAAAAACATTTCATTGCCATAGGTGTCGCGACAAATGTTGATGAGTTGGATTTTATTGAAGGGGAGATTTTGGAATATTTTTCATTTGATAAGATGGTGAAGGAACTAGTGTTGTCATGTAAAATTTGCTCATTAGAGTTACAACTTGCAAACATGTATCTTGGACATTAAAAAAATGGTGGATTTAAATATAGGGCCAATCTTAAATGTTGAAATCATTAAACAATTTGAGGGTTTAGGGACATGAATGAACCAAAATCACAACATTAAGTCCATGGGAAAAAAAGGTGAATCTAGTGCATTAGTGTGCGCACAACCAAATTATATTTCAAAGAGAATAATTTCAAATGTTATGGAGGGAGAGGTGCTGCACTTTGCACCACTAGATGGTAATGAATTTAATGGAGATTGAATTTGGACTTTGGAATAGGAGTGGGATTTTATTTATTTATTAGGTATTATTCATGCATTGAAAGTAACTCCAAGTGCGACTTTTGTATGGGATTGGGATGGGTTATATATATTTTTTATTAGGTACTATATAAACCTATTAAACAAATATTTTTACCTTTGTCAACTTCCTTATCTATTGAAACCAAAGCACCCATGGTAGGAGGAATATGTTAAGATACAATAATTGAAACTATTGGTTGGATTTTGAGGTAGTTTTTGAAAAGTTTGTCTAGTAGAGTTATGTTCAATTATATCATAATTGTTTTAAACATGGTATTTTATTTGACCACATACGCAAAGGACATTTTATTAATTTGTTTGAAGGTTTATAATGAAATGTATATATTGTATTGGATTGTTATACACATGAGATCAAGTTTCATGTACATAGTTGGTTTATGTAACATGGTTTATGTAATCTCCTCACATGGAGGGTGTGAATATATTCTATTATAATGATTTGATCCCATCAATTTTTATAGCAATGTGTTGAGGCGGCTTTAACATGTCCATGTTAAATGATTTCAGGATTTGGCATCCTCCTCCTGATCCTTTATCTGGATGCAATCTAGCCATTTTCAATGGGGATCCCCATCAATTTTTATAGCAATGTGTTGAGGTTTCAACATGCCCATATTAAATGTGTTTTTTGGATTTGGCCTCCTCCTCCTCCTTTATCTGGCTACAAGGCATTTTTCAACGGGGCTTCTCAGGAACAGGGTTGTTTTTGTGGTGTTGGGTATCTCATTATTTTGGATCCGGATCATCACTTTAATTTATGGTTAAATTGAGGTTGATTGGGGACCAATACGAGAGGAGAGCTATTGGCGCTCTGGCCTGTCCTCTTTTTTTCCAATTCTCAGCATCTTTCTTTACACCATATTGTTGGTGGCTCTAAACTTATAGTTGATTGGGTGAAAGGTCTGTGCTCTTTAAAGGTGATGGAGCTCTCATCTTGGATGGCTCATGTTAATCTTCTACTCAATGCCTTTCCTGATTTCTCCATCATGCATATCTTCAAGGAGTTCAATACACACGTGGATGCTTTATCCAGATGACATGGTCTTATGGCCTCGAAGGGTTTATTCATTTTGAGGAGTGGTACGGGGGTCTACTTTTTTCCACAGGAATTTTTCATTTTTTTGGCTCATAGATGGAGACCTTTCTCCTTGTTTCTATTTTTTTGTACTTAGCGGTTATATATACCTTTCCTCTTTTCTTTTTGGTTTGTTTCCCCATTGATGAATTTTCCAGGGGAATGAGGGTTGGAAAACTAAAAATGACTAACATAAATGACTAATTCACATTAATCGTTGTTAGCTAGTCATATTTATATTCCCGTGACTAAATTAGTCATTTATGTTAGTCATTTTTATTTTAGTCACTTGTTATATAGCCATATATTTTATCCCATGACTAAATTAGTCATTTATCTTAGTCGTTTTTTGTTGGCTTATTTAAAATTGCTCAAATTTAGTCGTTTATCCCTTGAAAAAATAGGGGTGACTAATTTTTTTAGTCACCTAGTCATGTATCTCTCATTTCGTACTAGTGTATTGTGCGTACTAGTGTATTGTGGGCCATTTGAGGTCCTTGATAGGATATGACCAGCTGCGTATAGGATTGCATTTCCTGTTAACATGAAAGCTCATAATGTTTTCCATGTCTCTTTGCTTAAGAAATATGTACATGATCCTAATCACCGTTAATTGATTGGAATGTGATACAGGTGGAACCAGAGGGAGAGTTCCAAGTGGAGCCTATATGCATCCTAGACAAGAAGGTCACCTTGCTTTGGAAAAGCACCATAGGGAAGATAAAGGTGAAATGGAAGCACCTTAGTCCCGAAGAGGCCACATGGGAGCTGGAGGATTCCATGAAAGAGGCATTTCCATTTTTGTTCAGTTTTGAACACCGAGGACGGTGTTATTTTAAAGGAGAGGGAGTTGAAATACCCCTATTTTGGCCCTTATGGTTTATTGGATTCAATGTAAATATTGTGTAAATACAATGTTTGTTTTCCCTAGTGTGGAGCTCAAGGCCAAGGCCCCACTAGTGGATGTTCAGATTTTAATTGCATAGGAAAGTATTTGACAGTTTGGTTACCCATGTGCTGTTAAGACATGAATATTTGTAAATGATGTAATTATTAATTAATGCAATAAAATACCCAAGAATCTAGCTAAGGAGGAAACCAATGAGAAGGTTCCATGTGCATCCACTAGGGAGAGGTGAGGGGGTTATGGGATTGGTACCCATGATGCCATATGTCCAAATGTGAACCCATTTGACTCCCCATGCTGACATCAATGCAACTGTAAGAGGGTGGGTGAGAAAACCTGACCCATGAATTCGATGGAGTATGGGAAGCCTATGAATCCGTAGGGCAGGTATGGCCCTGTGTTTTACCTTGTCCCTTAAGCCACTCCTTGCTTGGGAACTCGTGCATCCTTTGTGCTAACCATTTTTGACAAAGAACCCAAGTCATTCATGCATCTATAGAGCCGACCGTGAAGAAAACAAGTGAAAATCGTGATTTCAGGGTTAGCCGAATGTACAAAACCGAACGTGCAAAGAGATCCCTGTGTAAGAATGGAAACAAGTTGGGACAGCCATAGATATGTTTGTGGGATGATTTGCAGAGCTGGAACAGACGAGAGAACCCATGAGAACCCTGACATCTATTTTGTAGAGGACAAAGTCACTGGGTAGAGCTTAGGTCGCGACCCTGTGAAGAATTAGCTTGTATAACAAAGTTAAACGTCAAATTAGGGTTGGGTTTGCTTGATAAACCTAGTGCATGATGAAATCTCATGAAGAACAGCAGTTGGACCTTTCTATGCCCACCCTGAATAGCATTGGAGGGAAAGGGCCTTGAGGGACTGGGCAACAGAGAAAAGGGCCTTCCTTGTGTTGGGTGAGGTAGGTAATGTGGGTTCCATGCTTCTCGGGTGATCTGAGATGCCTACAGCTCTGCAGTTGAGCTCACTATCTTAGTAGAATCCCCCTTGTTCTCTGGATTTCTTGATAAACCCAACTGTAGGTTGGCTTAGCATTGGGATGAGACCTTGACTGTGAGATAGACCATTAGCCCTCCTTGGCAGATACACAGCCCATCTCGGGGGTGGTCTCTTAGCTGAAAGAGTACAGGCTGGACAAAGACCTAAGGTTGGGTGGAAAGTTGTCCTCACTTAGCCAGTTGCCTGGGGAAGCTTGAGTTCCAAAGATAAGTGTTTCTATGTGTTAAATGGTGTTAATTCATGAATTATATCTAGTTGTTATGCTATGCTTGTCATGCTATAGGAATATTGACTGAATGGTTACATGGAATGGATCAATATGAAGCTATGTGTGAGCATGAATATAATATTGAATGCATCATGGAAGTGACTTGATTGATTACATGAATTATATGCATGGCTAACTCCTACAGTGATCCGGATCTTGGGGGCTGAGACCCAGAAGGCTTGAATGCCGAGAGAGGAGGAGATTAAGCATGCAAATCTGTCATAAAATTCACATGAAAGCCCTAATGTTGCATAAGAATAAGCATGAACAAAAACATATGAAGTGAATGGGAGGTGAGGCTCAAAGAGGAGCCCCACCTCTTAAACTAATTACCAATAAGTCACTCAGATCTAATTCATCTCACAATGAACAATGGAAAATATGAGAGAAACCAAATGAGTAACTTGATATCATGAGAAGGCTTGCTAGGCCTTTATATAGCATTATTACAATGTGTTTTGAGGCTATACCATGGGCCAAAACTATGTGCTACTAAATACCATGGATGAGAGAGGGTGGCCTCTCTATTTAATACTTTTATGGCTTATACATCTGAATTTAGACCATATGCCCCCTAAAATTCGGATCATACAGGTTGTTGATATGTTAACTAACTTAATTCATTATATGTGTGATTATGGATTGTATTCAACCTTAAACTGAATGGCTAGACTTCACCTGGTCTTGGGGAAGGAAGGGGATAACCCCCTGATGTGTTTCAGAGCCCCTCTTTGGGTCAGGTGAAGGGAGAAGTCATGGCAGGAAGGATGTAGAGTCCATTGCAGAAGGATAAAGTCACTTAGGTGGGGTTATGAACATAAATACAGTTCCAAATTTGGCATGGTTGGAGTGCTCATATGGGTTGGGGATCGCACCATTGGATAGATCTCTCCAAGAGCTTTCCAATGGTACCAACCTTGTCCCATTTGGACCAAGGAGGATGGAGTTATTCCCCTCAGAAGTTTCCCCTGGAAGCTTGCTGAAGTAGGGGTCTTTGGTCTTGACCCTTCCGCATCCGCAATGACCTTTCTGCATCCGCAATGATGATCACGGATTGTGGAGTCCGGCGACCAACCATTGGGGCGTATGGAATTCTGCATTTCTGCATCTGCAATGTGGAATGCGGAATGCAGATTGAAGGATGTAAAATATACTGGGAATTGGATTATGGTAATCCGCATTTCCGCATCCGTAATGCAGAATGTGGGTTGCGGGAGAAAACTTTCATCGTGGTAGTAAAACGAGGAATCCGACTTCCGAGTTTAGTTTGCGAAACTGAGGAAGTCAGATGGACAAATTTACAAGGTTGAATTTGGATTCCGAATTCCGACTTACGCATGCGGATTGCGGAAGTCGGAAGTGCAATTGTGATGGAGCATTGGTTTTGACAATCCGATTTCTGAGTCCCGCATGCGGAATGCGTAACTCTGGAAGGAAGACTGCGAATCGCAAGGGTTGATAGCGGATCCGATCCCATTGCGGCTATGTGTGGAATTGGAAGAATTTTTGAAGAAAAAAAAGGAAATTGAGGGTCTCCCATGGTCTTTGAAGGCCACCAGGGAGGTGTGGGAATGTGACATCAATTCTACGAGTGACCTCCTCTTCTTCCATCTTCGTTATTGCTTTGTCAATCTGGGGTGGAATTCCTTCCATGAATTCTTCCCCCACCTCTTCTTCTAGCACCTTCCATCCTACTCTTCCTCTTCCACCTCGATGGTTGCGAGATATGAGGTGAGCGACCATTAACCAATCGAGCGATTGCACGTTCTGAGGAAAGGACCAAGAAACCACAGGGTGGATGTCTTGTCACCTTCCGTGCAACTCAGATTACAGTGCTAAGCAATTCCCACAACAATGCCAGCATAATTCTCCTCCTTAAATAACCACCTTTGCACCCAGTCCCGAGGATCGCTAGAAACGAGCCTCTTCAAGTTGGAATGTGAAGACTTAATTCCACTCTGATGCCCAGTGCCATCATTCTTCCCTTCTCAGCTTTTGTCACGAACCCAAAATTCTGAGTTAGTAGTATTTGGTGAATTTTTAAATTTTTCATAGTAACTACTTAGTTTATATACGTAAGGCATTTCAATTATTCGACTATTTCTAAATCCCTTCATCTTAAGGAACAAAGGTTTGTCATACTTGCATCTATATAATTACAATGAACATATTAAGTAAGCATTTAATTTTCGACTTATAACCATTTTTCTTAACTTACATGGTCATACCACTTACCTAAGACAATATGTTTAGAAAAACAACTCGACGATTCTTAATATTCCTAAAGACGGTAACTCGTTAACATATTATCTTTCTTTTGGAAAGAGCTAACATCATCATAGCATTAACTTCCAAGGTAATTTCAATCCTTTTTAAAAATACATACATATCTTGTTATGATAAGTCAAACCTATTCCTAAATACTCAAAAGTTTACAATATGCTACATTGTATTTATTTATTGTAACACCCCATATTTTATTACGTCCATTTATCAGTTAGACACACCATACTTTGTTTTCTTATATATTCTGTTGAACTCAGCTCGACTGAGTAAACTATATTTCGATATGATGGACCTCATTATATGATGTTACCTTGTTTTATGATTTCACCATGATTATGATGTTACTATGTTATGCGGTTACGATGTCATGATTATCATATGATTTCTTTATTTTATGATTACAGTATATGTTTATATGTTTTCATTAATAAGATGTGAAATATATGATTCGGTACGTGAATACCATCTTCTTATATGAATTATTGAAGTGTTATATGTCATACGCATCTATGATGAACTAAAAAGGTTACATGGGATAAAATGATTTTTGATAACACGGATCAATTGGCGATCAATGGGAAATGCTTTCTATAAATTTGTATTTTGAAAAATACTAACCTACAGGACACAAGGGCTATGGGATAGCCAGTTACTTGATCTGATATATATTGGAAAAAAAACATGTTCGTACAGTAAACCTTAGCAGCCAAAAATGATGATACGATATCACAAACTGATAATCCCGATAGCAGCAAAGTATGAGTTGATAAGGGCATAGGCCCAGTATGTTGAGAGGGATGGATGTGTTTCCCACCCTATGTTTCCATGAGACCCGAGGTCGTGGGAGGGTCGTGTTGAGACACGCTCCCCATGTTGTTGTGATGACGATGGTCGGATGCCTGTTAGGGAAGGATAGGTCCGCTGTTTAGCCGATGCTATCGCTCTCAAGTTCTATGTGGTCAGATCGGTGAGTCCGACATCCACTTTTGTACTAGAAGAGGAAGGATAGGGAGAATGTTGGACGTAGGTTATGATGGGAGGATGTGTTAGTTAGTACTGTTGAGGGTTGAGCATTCCTTGATTCCGAGTTAGTGGTAGTAGGTACCCTTCCTTGTACATGGTTGATTAAACTAATGTAAAGATAAAGATAATGATGTGAAATCGTAAATAATTAACTAACTGAGAATGTTGAAGTAATTGTACTATATAGATTATGCTTGTTCTTCTACATGGGGGTAAATACTACTATTAGTTAGCAAGTATGCATAGGCGGTATGGGGTTTGTCTATAGTATATTTATGATCTGTGCATATGCTGGCCACGCATGCACACCTTGCTCATGTACACTAGTATCGATATACGAACACTTAACATATTGAATAAATGTATAAGTCGTCATAAGTAATTATGTTAATCATGCATTGATCGAATTCAAATAATGAATATAAAGTTATTTAAGATGTGTAAAACAAGTCAATTAAGCTATGTATTACTTGTTGGTAAACATTGTGATAAACAATTGAGACAAGTGTCGTCTGTTCACATTGTCATCTGAGAATTGTTGTAAATAAGGTAATGGTACTGTCTAATTAATTAGTAAGATTGTTTAAGCACTTAAGGGTGCTTTGTTTAGAAGAATGACGATACTATGTAGATGTTAGGGTACTCATGTGATAAACAAATGATTTAAAAGACATTTTTATTAAATTCACCATTTATTATTACTTTGTGGTGATTTAATTAATATTATTACTTAATTAATTTTATTTTAATAATATTACTACCCATGTCATAACAATTGCAAAATAGGTAAAATTTAAATATTGATTAATGAATGATTAGAGTGTGATTATTTTACATTTCTAAGTTAGACATAATAGGATAACAATTTTGGAATGAACGTGATGTGATGGAAAATGGTTTATTACTATTTAATTATTCAATACGAATCATAGAATTTAAATCTCAAGATAAGTGATCTCGACGGATGAGGTAGACCCTTAAGACACGCCATGTCCAAGTTGAAAAGGGTCAACTATTTATATAATATTTTATTAATTACATTAATAACATTAAATACAAAGTTGGTGAATAGACTTGTAACTAATAAACCTTGTCCTGAATGGATAACCTTTGGGTGATAATTCCCACCGTAATAAATACTTACGACCGTCAATCAAAATCAAATAAATTTTCCATGAGAGTAATTAATTATTCGGTACATTGAGTGTGAAAAATACATTTTTATAAAGAAACGTGTATGAATGAACTAGTGAAAGGAGTAAATGTTTGAGGGGCTCGAGAGGGGGATTTTGGGGCGGTGGAGTAAGCCCAAGGTCTTCTCGAGGAAGGGAAAGTATATAGAGGGGGAGAGCTTGGAGTAAAAGGGAGGTTTTTGGAGGAACAGAAAGGAGGTTTGAGAACAGAAAAGTTTGGAGAACCTAAGTGAAGACTGCTCTCGGGATTATCATATTGTGAGCTCGAGGGCTTGGAAATCCTTTGATTTCCAAGGGCCAGCAAGATAATAGCTGGTCGGTAGGGTGGACACTTCATCTTGGCTGACTAAGAGAATATAAAACCTGCTACAACCTACGGTCTACTAGCATCAGCATCAGGTAATTTCCTTGTTATTTACGTTATTTGATTATTATGCTAAAACGTACTCTAAACATGCATATAACTTTCTATTTACTGGTGAAACATATTCTTATGTTGGAACAAATTGTTGAAAAGAAAATATTGATATGTTAGTTTGTTTTAAAATACGAATGTATGGTTGATAAAGACAAGATAGTACACTAAATATCATTTAGAAGCATAGTAATTTTTAGAAATTTACTCCCCTACACCTGATTAAAGTTTAATACATAGAAAATTAACTAAGAAATTTTACATAGTGCTCTGCTGTAAAACCAAAGCACTATAGATGGTATCAGAGCCTGGTTCGAACTCTCAAACCTAATGGCCTACAGGAAATAGAAACCAAGCATCACTAAGCAAAAAAAAAAAAAATATCTGTAAATCTATGTGGAACTCTATGCAGAAATCCGAAATCAATGTTCAAGATTTTCCAAACCTTCTTCCCTAATTTATGTAACAGTAGTTTATCTGCACAAACATAAAAATCAGAAATAGTCAGTTACATATATATATATATAGCAGTAGAGTAAGAATTCTGTAAATTTTATAAGAAAACAAGAAGACGTTGCATATTTGGCATAAGAAAACAAACATAAAATTTCATATTTAAGGAGGCCACTACAATCATTATTTTAAATTAAATACAGAGAATTATGTTTAAAACATTAACATTCACCATACTTGACCTGAACACAACCATCTATGAATTGATTTTGTTTATCCAGATTTCTAATACATACATCTCTTAATTGTGGATTTCAAAGACATTTACAGTCATGTAATTGTTTTGTTTAACCATTTTATGGATGATGTGAGAATATAGTTCGTAATTCATACTAAACTTTCAAAGGTAATTAATTTGTTTTACCTTTTCAAGACAAAAATCTGGGTATTTCAAATACCTAGCGTGATCATTAGTAAAGATTGTTGCATTGTTCTCTCTATCTAAAGCATCTGAAATGTCTAGCAAATAATAAAGAAAGAAATTAAAAAAAAACAGTAATTGGGCAGAAGTCGTAACTTCTAAGAGCTATAACGTAGAGACACTCGAAAGATGTTTCGAAGTATAATATAATAGAAGAATTCTTCTTCAAAATTTAATTCTGGTTGTTTAAAGAAGTGAGCAGAACAAGGGATAGAAAGCGCCATCTCCTAGAGAAAAGGATTGGGACCAGAAGAAGTATACAATGTCGAAGGTGCCGAAGTGCCAGAAGTGATCTAAAATTGACCAGTAAATATTTAAGGAATACGAATGATATTGCTAGGGTAACGACTTAGTTGTGGGGTCAGTAGGAATTGGTATCAAACCATCGATCCTCATCAACCAGGGTGGGTTGGTAGCCTGATAATGGCTCAGCCGGTGCTTGTTCTTCATCCGGGGGCTTGATGTTGTCTACCTGAAGAAGAGCCATTGTATGTTCTACGGATTATAAAATATACTTAAATAATATGCCAGGTATGAGGAGAGTCCTACGTAGGTAAAGTGAAATAAAGAACCCATAATCTGATCAGGCGTGCAGCGGTGATGGATTATCAAATTTGGTTTTAATTGACTTGAAGTTTGGATCTTTCTACATAAAGGTTAAGAAAGACACATACCCTACATTTATTAGGCCCTTGCATTATAAAATATAAGGCATCAATTTTTCTTAGGGGAGTGGAACGGAAAGAGTTATGAAAGAGTAATAAAATGGTAATAATTCAGAGGTCAATCTATTTATAATTCGCTATTAATGCGAGCAGGACTAACCCCAGTGCAGTAGACGCTAACCTAGCACAAAAAAAAACATAGCACTACAGACTACAGACTAGTCATGCTAAACTAAAACATGACTAACTAGAAATCTATCAATACAATAGATAAACTGAACAACACTAAACCTTTTTCCTGATTAGCTGTAGCATCTACACTACCTGCAAAACCACAAAACCACTCAAACAAAAACTTACACACACATATATAAAGTATAAAGCATAAAGCATACAGAGACGTGTAAGCAAAATAATAAGAGAAACCCTTGTATTTAATGAAATGCATTGTCAATTAAGGTGAAGTACTAAATTTTTTGTTATTGTAATTCTTCCATTTGGAAAACTATATGACAAAGCAGAAGCAACGCCATTAAGAATCACAAAGTGAAGCAGTGTCTTCCAACTTTCTGAGAGTAGCTTCTACTTTCTTCCTTTAACTACTTCCTGGCTTGTGTCGTGTGGCGATATTCATTTTCTTTTTTTTTGTATGCTATCTATGCGCTAAAAATCATATCAACATAAACAAGTAACAATGCACTAAAGCCATAACCCTTGGTCGAAACTGATAGGGTTAATGCCAAAAACAAATATGGTACATTGAATTGATATCACCTCGATCCCGGAGATAGGTTTTAGTTCATCTAGCACAAGTTTTTTTTTGTTGCTATTTGTGCGGAGGCTTCGGCCCTGCATGGAGAGGAAGAAAAATATTCCAATGGAGTTTGTTTCTTAAAATTCCATGAACAAAGAATTTCTGCTCCATGGGGTGTCTCTGCACAATGTTGTTACTTACCCTTTGAAAAACATAGTAGAATAAAGAAGTCCAGAAGCTGTCGAGCTCGATAAAAGGGACATTTTAATGAATTATGCGGTCACTCTGTTAATTACTCCTAGGTAAGAAGACTGTTTAAAATACAATCTTAATTCTTTATCAATTCACATAATGTATAGACAGAGAAAAGATAAACGGCAATTCATGATACGCTGTCAAAACCCTATATTCTATGAAATAGATGATATATAGATAAGGATTTGACTTGCTGTAAACCTTCGATATTAGCGTCTAGAAGGCTCAAACTATTATATATAGTAATGACGGTCTTTTTCTACAATCTTCAGAAAGGGAAAAGCTATTTATTTGGGTTTTAGATCGTAAAAAGGAAATCGTTAAGAACGAGAGGCATTGTTAGGTATGTTTACACAGAGCAAAAAAAAAAAAGAGGGGAAATTCATTATTTATACTTAGCTTTCATCATCGACCCGTGGTCAAGCCTGTGCAGGATATTTCTATTAAAAAAATAAATATAAAGTTTTAAATAAAATGAAGTAGCAAACTGACCCAGCACCGAACCCTAAATCGAATTCATCTTCTTAAACTTTAACCTTTAGAAGGATTTCTACGAGTCTTCTGAATCTCGGCATTTCTATTGCCGGTGGCTTCAGCACCGAACCCTAAACTTTGAAGTCGTGGCCAAGCAAGCCTGGCGCAGATGTCTAGCACGAGCTACCACCATGTATATCAGAGACACGCTTTTTCCAGGTGAGTAGTTTCATGAAGTTGGGACTAGGTGCTCTATTTCTATAGTGTTCCTCTTTGGAGCTCTGGAGTTCAGGGGGTGGCTCATGAGGGATTTAATTCATTCCCATTTTCTATCGTCACATGAGAAGCTGATGTAGTGCACACTGAAGCTGAAGCTGCAACACGAAGGGCCACATTATGTTCAAGTCATTTATGCTGTTCTACTTTATAGTAGAGTATCCATTCTGCCATAAGCAGCAAAGGGAATGCTCTCTGTGCGCAGTACATTTGGGCAAGAAACAGTTAATGCGCCTAATCTGGCAACGAAAACTTCAATGCCCTTGCATTGGGAAGGTGTCAAGTGATATGCATACTGTTAGAGGAGGCGGTGTGTGTTTTTCTCCCACCGAAATTGCATTATCAACAGACAAGTCAAAGAAGGCGAGGGTAAGCTTGAGAGCAGCAAGAGCACCTGGAAGGGCTACATTTCTATCAATAGCAGCAGTAGCTTCTTATTTTGAAACTGCGGATTTTGAAGAGAATTCAAGGTCATAAATCCACACACGTATATGCACTAAGACAACTCAAATTCATGGAAGAAAAATATTGTCGAAATAAAGAACCCCTTTAGCCAGATCTAGTGAACAAAATAGAATATCGAAAAGGCCAAAAACCATGTAATTCATACGCAGATTTATTTAATTCAATGAATGGAAAGAATTCAATATCCTCTTCGAATATAATCCATGAAACGGACAAAACCTTCAGAGAAATTCCAAGAAAAAAATTCACATTCAGAGATTTACAGAAACTTTTTCCATTAATATTCAATAAAGCCATGTCCACATTCCTGCAGAGGAGAAACTAGAAACTAGCTAAACAAATTAGTAAAAACGAAGAAAAACACAACAAAAATTGAGTTGTAAAGGCACTGGGCCTGCACAGATGTGAAACTCACAAGTTTGGCGAGTCAATCTTACGCCACAAGAATCAGGCCCAACACACAAGCATCCAGAGGAGTCCACAAGGAGAGCCGGATCCATAGCTCGAACACCCAGCTAGCGTAAATGCCGAGCAGATTAGGAAATGAGAAATACCTGTAACAGCCTCCTCAGGTTTGTGCCAGTGCTTCTACCATAGAAACTAGATCAAAAGCTCCTTCGTCTGAGACCCTAAGCGAGCTTGCATAGAGTTGCAGAGCTAAAACTCCAAGAGAGAGGGTGGAAATGGCCGCGCCTTGGGGATTGACCCTATTTAGGGTTCCCCACTTTTGCATGGCGGTGGACTACCACGAGGGGCCGCGTGGCCTTCAAGAATACACCCCCTTTTTGCATGGCAGTGGATAGAGGGAATAGGCCGCATGATCTTAGGTGTTGTAGCGGTAGGGTTAGGAAAATAAAAATAAACAAAAAAAATTAATTAATAATAAATTACTTAATTAATTTGTTATAAATAGGAGATTGTAATTTTATTTATATATATTTGAGATATATATATATATATATATATATATATAAAAGATTATATATTAAAAGTACTTGGTTTAAAATTTAAAATAAATAAATAAATAAAATTCCTCGATAACTGTATGGAATTTTTACAGTGATGTAAAATGGCAAGGTAGAAATGAAGTACATTATTTTCTTATATTTCTTCTCTAAATTTTCGATGCAAACTAGGATGGGGTACTTATGATACACTCGCGTGCATCATTTTATTAAATAATCTAAAAAAAAAAAAATAGTGTTTCATATACAAAGATTATTTAATTATAATTTTAAGTTTACTTTGAACTAGGTTGACAATATTATGATAAAAAGAAATACATGCCAAAAGTACAAGACATTCACTCACGTCAAAAGATCAATTTAAAAGTTAACACTTTACAACCATCTAGAATAATTCAAATGAGTATTACAAAGAGTGGAAATTTTTACATATCAACTAAGAAAGGAAAATTTGTGTTTTAATCTATTTTGTAGAAACCTACCACAGTTGCAATGCTAAGTAACATCATTTAATTTTATTGAATGGTTTTACATGTTAAGTAATTAACATGTTTAGTGGTTATGTGAAGGTGTCATTTGTTAGGTCAACCACATCTAAACTTTGCTTGTGTGGAATAAGAGAATATGGTTAAATAAACATGGAGTGGTGTTTGAGCTTTGAGTTCCTAGGTCCCCACAACAAATTACACAAACATCAATGTGTGTACATAGATAACTGGGTACAAAGTACAAATTAAAGTGAAAACTCGTGAACACCTCATAATTATATTTACAAATAAAATTTGCATTTAAAAATATAAATAAATGTAATAATATACAAGTATTTTAGTTGAGAAAAGTTAAGATATGAAATGTTATGTAGCTGAGAGATAGAGAGAGACTTAGAAAATACATTATATATTATTTAGATAAGATAAAGGATGGAAGTAAATTTGCTCGATACAAGGACACGGTATCCTTTTTAATCACATTATGGAAAACACCATGCACTTAAACAAGGAGATTGCATATAAAGCTTATAAAAAATAAAAAATAAAAAAATAAAAACTATTTTATCAAGGGGGTACATGACTTTAGAATAAATAAGTTAAATATTGGTGTAATGGTGCAATAAGGTTTTTGAGAATTTTTTTGGATTAATCATACCTAATATAGTGATGATCTTGGGTAATAATAAGAAATTCATAAGATTCTCAACACCATCCTCAACTTAACTCGATTAAAGCGGTTGTTATGAAGTTCTAATATGATTGAACATATTAAGTAATGATGTTTCATTCAACTGGTAGGATTAGATTAAGGCCTTTACAAAGTAAATAAAATTTGCTTGTGTGGGTAGGAAGAGTGGTGATGTACAAATACAATGGCATACTAGGATAAAAACTAGTAATTACCTTTGTGATGGTAAGGATGGGAACAAAACTAGCTATGAAATTCTTAAGGAATTGAAGAAGTAATGGTTTCCCAACAGATTATATTAGTTTAAAAGGAGAGAATAATAAATAAACATGATAACAATTGTGTTTTGATAAAAAAATAGCCATGAAAACTTTGTAAAACAATAATAGTTCTCCTAGTTTAATGAATGTTATGATACTTAAATGTTATTGCATATTACCAATAATGAAATAATAAAGTATGAACTTAGGATTTAGAGGGCATGGACCTTCTTCCCCTAAAAGAGGTATACCAACCTCAAGGGTCCTTGATAGTTGCGCGTGGAGTGAATACAAATTATGAGTTCTAAAGACCTCCATTTAAATCGTTGACTATTCCATGCCAAGTTGGATCAATATAAGCTTCGGTAAACTCCGTTGTGTGATAGGTAAACTTATCTGGATGATGTAACTTAAATAATATTGTAAAAAGGTAGGAAATAGGATACTAAGGTGGATAGAACATGAATATAACATTTAGGCATTCTAGGCATAATATTGAGATCCAACAAAAGGATTAATCTAAATGTTCTTTAATTATTAGAACACATATCATGAGATAATAGAAGTAAAATTATAAGATAATATCAGCATGTTTGGTCAAGTCAAAGCTAAGTAGGACTTGTATGGCCAGGACCCGCCACTTGCGGAAATGCATAGACTATGAGTCAAGATTTTCCTGCATTATTATGATCATAACTTCGGGATGAAGTTTCTCGAAGGGTGGGTGTATGTAACACCCCATATTTTATTACGTGCATTTATCAGTTAGACACACCATACTTTGTTTTCTTATATATTTTGTTGAACTCAGCTCGACTGAGTAAATTATATTTCGATATGATGGACCTCATTATATGATGTTACCTTGCTTTATGATTTCACCATGATTATGATGTTACTATGTTATGCGGTTACGATGTCATGATTATCATATGATTTCTTTATTTTATGATTACAATATATGTTTATATGTTTTCATTAATAAGATGTGAAATATATGATTCGGTATGTGGATACCATCTTCTTATATGAATTATTGAAGTGTTATATGTCATACGCATCTATGATGAACTAAAAAGGTTACATGGGATAAAATGATTTTTGATAACACGGATCAATTGGCGATCAATGGGAAATGCTTTCTATAAATTTGTATTTTGCAAAATACTAACCTACAGGACATAAGGGCTATGGGATAGCCAGTTACTTGATCTGATATATATTGGAAAAAAAACATGTTCGTACAGTAAACCTTAGCAGCCAAAAATGATGATACAATAACACAAACTGATAATCTCGATAGCAGCAAAGTATGAGTTGATAAGGGCATAGGCCCAGTATGTTGAGAGGGATGGATGTGTTTCCCACCCTATGTTTCCATGAGACCCGAGGTCGTGGGAGGGCCGTGCTGAGACACGCTCCCCATGTTGTTGTGATGACGATGGTCGGATGCCTGCTAGGGGAGGATAGGTCCGTTGTTCAGCCGACGCTATCGCTCTCAAGTTCTATGTGGTCAGATCAGTGAGTCCGACATCCACTTTTGTACTAGCAGAGGAAGGATAGGGAGGATGCTGGACGTAGGTTATGATGGGAGGATGTGTTAGTTAGTACTGTTGAGGGTTGAGCATTCCTTGATTCCGAGTTAGTGGTAGTAGGTACCCTTCCTTGTACATGGTTGATTAAACTAATGTAAAGATAAAGATAATGATGTGAAATCGTAAAGAATTAACTGTTAAATAACTGAGAATGTTGAAGTAATTGTACTATATATATTATGCTTGTTCTTCTACATGGGGGTAAATACTACTATTAGTTAGCAGGTATGCATAGGTGGGATGGGGTGTGGATGGGGTTTGTCTATAGTACATTTATGATCTGTGCATATGCTGGCCATGCATGCACACCTTGCTCATGTACACTAGTATCGATATATGAACACTTAACATATTGAATAAATGTATAAGTCATCATAAGTAATTATGTTAATCATGCATTGATCGAATTCAGATAATGAATATAAAGTTATTTAAGATGTGTAAAACAAGTCAATTAAGCTATGTATTACTTGTTGGTAAACATTGTGATAAACAATTGAGACAAGTGTCGTCAGTTCACATTGTCATCTAAGAATTGTTGTAAATAAGGTAATGGTACTGTCTAATTAATTAGTAAGATTGTTTAAGCACTTAAGGGTGCTTTGTTTAGAAGAACGACGATACTATGTAGATGTTAGGGTACTCATGTGATAAACAAATGATTTAAAAGACATTTTTATTAAATTCACCATTTATTATTACTTTGTGGTGATTTAATTAATATTATTACTTAATTAATTTTATTTTAATAATATTACTACCCATGTCATAACAATTGCAAAATAGGTAAAATTTAAATATTGATTAATGAATGATTAGAGTGTGATTATTTTACATTTCTAAGTTAGACATAATAGGATAACAATTTTGGAATGAACGTGATGTGATGGAAAATGGTTTATTACTATTTAATTATTCAATACGAATCGTAGAATTTAAATCTCAAGATAAGTGATCTCGGCGGATGAGGTAGACCCTTAAGACACGCCATGTCCAAGTTGAAAAGGGTCAACTATTTATATAATATTTTATTAATTACATTAATAACATTAAATACAAAGTTGGTGAATAGACTTGTAATTAATAAACCTTGTCCCGAATGGATAACCTTTGGGTGATAATTCCCACCGTAATAAATACTTACGACCGTCAATCAAAATCAAATACATTTTTCATGAGAGTAATTAATTATTCGGTACATTGAGTGTGAAAAATACATTTTTATAAAGAAACGTGTATGAATGAACTAGTGAAAGGAGTAAATGTTTGAGGGGCTCGAGAGGGGGATTTTGGGGCGGTGGAGTAAGCCCAAGGTCTTCTCGAGGAAGGCAAAGTATATAGAGGGGGAGAGCTTGGAGTAAAAGGGAGGTTTTTGGAGGAACAGAAAGGAGGTTTGAGAACAGAAAAGTTTGGAGAACCTAAGTGAAGACTGCTCTCGGGATTATCAGATTGTGAGCTCGAGGGCTTGGAAATCCTTTGATTTCCAAGGGCCAGCAAGATAATAGCTGGTCGGTAGGGTGGACACTTCATCTTGGTTGACTAAGAGAATATAAAACCTGCTACAGCCTACGGTCTACTAGCATCAGCATCAGGTAATTTCCTTGTTATTTACGTTATTTGATTATTATGCTAAAACGTACTCTAAACATGCATATAACTTTCTATTTACTGGTGAAACATATTCTTATGTTGGAACAAATTGTTGAAAAGAAAATATTGATATTTTAGTTTGTTTTAAAATACGAATGTATGGTTGATAAAGACAAGATAGTACACTAAATATCATTTAGAAGCATAGTAATTTTTAGAAATTTACTCCCATACACCTGATTAAAGTTTAATACATAGAAAATTAACTAAGAAATTTTACTTAGTGCTCTGCTGTAAAACCAGAGCACTACATTTATACAATCTTTATTTTCTAACTTCTTCATATGATGAACATCCATCGATTTCCTTGACTTTATTTAACTGAAAACTTACATTTTCATAAGGTAATATACTCTTATTATGACTATGCTTAACCTATTTGAACATACAACATGCAATAAAAACCTATAGGGCATCAATTCAACTTAATAAGAATGTACATCTTTCATAAGTAAGTCACACCAAGAAACAAACACAAGGAAGATAAAATATACATTGATATAATCATAAGGTACACATATGAGCAATATGCATTATATAAACAACCAAGAAAATCTTAATCATACATATAGACAAGCCAAAGTAATCATACTCGCGAGTACATACACATAAAAGACACATCAAGAGAGACCATTTTAACGTGGTTCACCCAAACCATGGTCTATGTCTACAAAAGTTGTTGTGTCTTATATTCTTCATCAAAGAAAAATGGTTACATTCTACTGCGATACAATTGTCGCAAGACTTATTTTCTTCAAGCCTTCCTTATAGGGAGCCTCTCCAAGAACATTTTTATGCTAACATCAAAAGTTACTACAGAGATCTATTTATCATGGTTCTTTCTAGAAAACTTACATCAATCTATTGCAAAGGTCCACATAATTTTATTTAGTATTTGGACAATTAGCCAAGTCTATTCCACTAACCTTATTTCACCTTTTTTTCTAACAAAATTCCAAGGAAAAAAAATCTAAATATCATTTATTTCCCTATAAAAGTTATTTTCAACAAATGTTATTATAATTGCACCAATTAATTAATCAAAGGGTGACATCCTCTTTTTACTTATAATCTAAAATAATTTCTATATATTAAAACCTCTTCAATTCTTAAATGAATATATACTAAGTGTATCATACCTCTTAACCTACATCTGCCAATACTAAACCTGTACTAAAATGGCTTCCTTTCTTGAATGATTTCACACCTATGCTTCAAGGGGTCGCTCCCTTCTCACCGACCATTCTTACTCATAGGTGTAAAAAGGGGTGTATCTAAAAGACAACCCGTTGGGAACCAACAAAGTATAATATCAAAAAGTCTAAGTATTGGTAATAATCTCAAAGGTCAAAGTCTCCCTTTCAAAATATTTTTTTGGATTACACAAAATATTAATCAGTATATATTTATGTAATCCAAAAAGGGCAGAGATCGTGTATTCGTGATTCTCTGAAGAGGGAACTTTTTCTTTTAATAACTTAAGCAGAGATCAACATCTCGTAGTATCAATGTAACCATTTAGAGCAACAATACTAGGATTGCAGGGATCACAATTGTTTAAACGCAAGTAATGTAACTACATCGTCTCTCTATCCATATAGAGGTACAATTAACATGAAAGAAAAAGGTGAGGACTCCTGGTCATAAGTCGATCTAGTATCCTGTGTACAGGAGGTTACTAAAGCATAACACTATAGACATAATAATAATGATGCCGTGAGAACAAGATTTCAAAGACCACCGTACGGGGCAACGGATTACATTTACCAGGTATTACGCAATTGACCTCAACGTTTCTAAAGATCAAGTGCATAGCTTATACCAAGGGATTTTTTGTTGTTTCACAGGCTACAACCCGGTAGACTCCCCGACCCGCCATCGACTGGATACCATCCCCTATCGGTCAAGACTTCGCTGTTTATCTTTACTCAGTTTAGATCTCCCACTCGAAGGCTATGTTCCCATGCCATTCTTCTTCTTCCCATTCTGAGCTGAACGCTATCCTAACATAGCTCTCCGGCCTAACGTCGAGATGATTTTCATTTTTTAACACCAAGGTGCTATACCCCCCACTCCGCCAGTGGCAATAACTCAACTCTTAAATCTTGCAGGGATCAATCAATCCACGGGATTACTGTCCCCTCTCATGTTCCCTTCTAACCCGCGACCTCTCACACGTGTTCATTTTTCCTTTGGGGAATCTGTCTTGTGCTATGGATATTCTCTGCCATGTGCAGGTTGATTCAAAGTTTAGGCCTCAACATTGCCAAGTGGAAATTTCCACTTTATACCACTCGGTCTTGGATTCTTCTTCAGAGCGAGGTCGACAAAAACCCATAAGAATAACCTCGTTTTCGTCTAAACAGGACTGGCCTAATCTCAATGGTTTTTATTTACCTACGTTTTCTAATAATAAATTTTTACTATTGTAGATATGCACATGTTTAAGTACATAGCTCAGGTCATTCAAAACATCTCCCGTTTTGATTTTTATAAACTCAATAATTTCCTTTTTAAAACATTATAGTTTTAGCTCTTTATAAAGAAAGAAAGAACACCTTAAAAGTTATATTACCTCCTAATCTCTTTAAATGAATATATATATAGTTTTCATATGAAATGATCTTCTTCATCCATATGTTTAATAAATAGGGTATGTAAATGGTTATACACATATATGTATATTTTTCCAAAGATTTGTACTCTTCTTCTATTAATAAGGAAACTCACATATTTTGAATACTCAATTTAATATTTAAGGTTTAAATAGATTTTAACTTTATATAATATCTATCTAGTTGCTTCGTTTATTTTTTTGTCTTTACCTAGGTGGTCATTCTTAGGATTTGTGTTTTTAACAAATGATCGTCATTAGTTCGCTTTATCCCAATTTCCTATGGATATCAAGGCGACATAGGTCATCGTCGACATAACTCCCCTAGTGCATTTTAATTTCCTGTCGTGTAGTTGCAATCGCAACTTTCAGTGACCTACGTCTACCATCTAATGTTTACTGGTGGGGCCTTGGCCTTGAGCTCCTCACCATAAACGATTACAATAATTATTTACATTTATACAAATTACTAGGTCAAAAAAAGAGGGATGTTACAACTTTGGCTACCATTAACACTAGGGTGTCTCACGTACCAGGCGTACAACATTCTCCTCAGCATAACTACGTATGACGTTGGGCCAAACTGGCAGGCCTTCTCCATATCTCTTCCCCTTAATTGTGATGCCCCCGTTGTCCTCTTTGTCTTAAATTCCTTCTGCCTCGATTTCCATCCCATTAACCACGTGTAAATACAGCTGCCAGAGCTCCATCCTCCATCGTGGCAACTTCATTTGTCGGCACCACGTTGGCATCATGCATTCCGACAGCTCTATAAGCACCTGCATCCGGGAAAATGTTTTTAAAAATTTGAACCATTTATATGTCACCCTTGCATAGGGGCCATGCTAATCTTCTCTGTATCGTTCCAATTTTATCGAATGTCTCCAAAAAAAACTATTTATATATTTAATAAAATAGAAACATACTAATTTTTTTTTATTTAAACTCAATTCAAGAACAAAAATAATACACTGTTCTTTTCACAATAATCTCTATAACTAAAAAGAAAATATTATTAAAATATATGTTTTAGAAATTAACGACAAAGTATTTCATAACTGCTTTAAGATAAAAGTGTTAGAACATCAAACCATAAAAAATTTGATGTTAATAATAGAATATTTAAATTTAATTTAAATATTATTAAATTAACTAATTTTATATTAATAAATTTAAAAGAGTTTTAATTTTAAAATTGATTTTATAATTAAACTGATATAATTAAAAATTTATTCTATAATTAAATGATATAAAAAATATGTTATAATTTAAATTATAATAAACTGTCATAAAAAAGGTTTTATATACTAATTAAAATAATTTCTTGAAAAAATATACTAATTAAATTTTAATTAGATATTCGGTTAAATTTACTTGTTGCATTTAATAATAAAAGGATAGTCTTGCAATTGATAATAAAAAATAAAGACTATATTTAAGAATATATTAAAGTTTATTATTTAGTATTAGTTTTGGGTGGTTAGGACTTTTAGGGTTAATATGATGTTTTAATTTTAACATTGCATTTTATTTGAAGTTTAAATCTTAATTTGATTTTATGACAAATAAAAATGCAATTCAAAATGAAGGATGAAATTAAAATTCACACTTCATTATTTAATTTTATAAAATGGTAAATAACGACTATTCTTTTAACATTAGCTAAGAGAAATGATTGTTAAATACTTCAAATAAATTTAATTTTTATAAGTGACATGATACTCTTGAAACTTAGTATAATAATTAAATAGATTATGTAATATAACCACCCTAGCTGCTGGCTTTGGCTTTGCCAGGATTTGCATATTTGATGCGTTCAGTGGGACGATTAGGTGGGATTTGCTATACTGTGATTTGATGGATCGGTATAAGCATAAATAGGTGCTGGTAAAGCTAGGCGTGACACTTAGACCTGTCCTGCTCTTGGCTTGTTATCCCCCTTCATTGTTGACCAGGCCCCTATATTTTGAGATTAAAAGTTACTGAGCAGGACACTGGCGGGACACTAGATCGGTTAACTGCTGGGACATTGCATAGCGGTTAACTACAGAATAGTCTGAGCAAAGAAACAGGCATGAAGGACTAGGTTTCGATGGGAGAGAAGAAAAGACCACAAACAAAAAAAACCAATTTTATAAGGAAAAAGACATGCCAGAACTGCTTAATTATGTAAAATAACAATTATTGACATATTTAAAGAGAAAAAAATCAAATCACATTTCTCTCCATAAAAAGTAAACCTTAAGAATGTTTTTTTGAATTATAAATACGAGCAAACACCAGAGCTGCTAAGTAAATGTTTTATTAGCGGAGACGGAGAGACTGCTGTAGCCTTCGTGTATGAAGAGTAGAGATACAAATCGATTTGCAGATACACACTTGTAATACTATGCGCATAGCGCTGAACTAAATGCTCAGCTTCTTTGGCAACTAGTTGTATATTGTAAATCAAGGCTTTTAATTTATGATGGGAACCTTAATATGTAATAGAGGTACACGCCCACAGTCGATGCCATTAAGACCCTATGATTATAAAACGTTACAACATCTTGTGAAAAACAGTGAACGTCTAGTGGAATTAGGAATTATTTGTATTATTTTCTCTGGAAATTCGTCATTTGCCGAAGGTATACTGCTTTCTTCACCTTCGCCTTTGTCTTCAGCTGCTGCTTCTTCATCATCATCAGCTTCTTGTTGTTGTTGCTTCTCTTCGTGTTGCTTGGATTTCGATTGTATAATTTGAGACTGCTTTCCACCGCCTGCCTCTGTAGATACTACCTGCGCGTCTTTTGATAGTGGTGGTTCCCCGTCAAGAAAGTCTTGAGTCATCTTAGGCGCTTCTGTTTTTCTGTCTTCCACCAATCCTCTTGATTCTTCCGCAGCTGCACTGCCTTTTGCTTTATCATCGTCCTGTCGAATCGCTTCTGGATGCCCTGCTCTTTCATCGTCCTGTGCAACCCGGGATCGCTCCTTCATCGAATCTTCTTGCAGTCCTGCGCGGGGTCTCGATCTCTCGACAATATTTGACTCTACCGATTGATCTCGTTCCGCCAATTCTTTAGATTCTGCCGTAGCCGCAATGGGTTTCGCTTTCTGATCATCAGGTCGAATCGCCTCTGGATGTCTTGCACTTTCATCATCAGGGCGCTCCTGCATAGCGGCTTTTGATAGTGGTGGCTCCCCATGAACAAAATCTCGGCCATGCTTAGGTGCTTCTGTTTTTCTGTCTTCCACCAATCCTTTTGATTCTTCCGCAGCTGCACCGCCTTTCGACGCTTTATCATCATCCTGTCGTATAGCCTCTGGATGCCTTGCTCTTTGATCATCTTGTGCAACCGCAGATCGTTTCTGCAACGAATCTTGTTGTTGTACTACACTCGAACTCTCATCCTTTGACTCTGCCAATTGATCTGGCTTTCCACCGGCAGGAATGGCGTCTTGCTTCTCTTGGTCGGAGATGTGAAGCAAAGGCAACGAGATGCGCAACGTTTGATCCATAAACTTGGCGGTGATTCGAGCATCGATATTCAAATTGTCGGGGACGGCAATAACCTTTCTGAATCGATGCGTTTCCTCCAATCTCCCTCCCACCTTCGTCATTTCCTCCATTTCCTTCCCACCACGTTCTCCGCTAATGATCAGATTACCCCAGTTATCAATCTGCACTTTCAGATTTTCTTTTCTGAAACCTGCACAAATAAATCATTGATTCAATTATCCCAAAAAGTACTCCACAAACAGATAGAGGCAACGCAGTGTAGATTTCATAAAAAGGAAAGGTAAAAGTATACAATACATAACCAATATGGAAATTACTTACCTGGGAGATGAACGATGACGATGCGAGCTTCAGGAGTCTCCTCCATTTGTACAGCAGGCTCGAACTCAGACTCCATTCCAAACTTAATAGATCCCCTCTTAACAAGCTCGGGAATGGAAAACAAAAATATGAGAATGCTGCAAATATCGGGCTAAGGTTTGCGCCTTCTTGTAATCACCACAAAAGTACTGATGTGCTGCTCTTCCACAAGATCAAATAAGATAGATGGTACCAGCAGTATGTATATTTTTATTTATATATTATGCAGTTATAAAAACTTACGGCGCCCCAGTTGGTTTGGATTGCGTGGGATGGGTTTTTCACGGTCGGCAAGACAAGTAGATTAAAGGGATAAAGAATAGAACGATGTGGCCAGAAACAATTAAGGAATGATAACTTTCTTCAAAGCGAAGAGCACTCTCGTGTATATTTAATTATTTATTGCATGGCCAGTTTAGAATATGTTGATATGAAGTTTCATATAATAACCAAATAGCCACAGTAACCCAAAACATTCTCTCCTGTACATTCACTTTATCGTAACTGAAGTGTTGCTCCTTGACCAGTCATCGCCGCTGACCCCATTTTACTTTGCAAAACGTTCCAAAAACTTTAGAGATAACTTCTTTCTCAAGTGTGTCACATGCCAAGGCTTCTCAAGTTTCAAAAGAAGTTGTATTATAATGCCTCCATCGTAAAGAGATATAAGGGTTGCATTTTCATGTTATGTGTCTCAACTACATGGACCGATATTGAATACAAGTTCTTATTTAATGTTGAAAAAACAATTGATCACTTATTAATAAGTAAACCAATTTTATATCTATCCTTATCTATTTTGTTTGAGTTCCTATTTTAGGGGTGTACAATCTTAGATACTTAGTTGTTCAAGCAAGCTAGCCCTAAGGCAGTATTCATAAAATCATCTTTATAATCCTTTTTTTTAGTGTTAGTGATAATAAATCATACCATATAATAAGTTTAAATATATGATGATTCTTATGCAAATGTAGCAACCACAAGAAGTGTTATCTCCTACTAACACAAGGGTTGTTTATGCTTATTTTGTTGGCCTCCCCCTCTCATTCATAAAATCATCTTTATAATCCCTTTTTTTTAGTGTTAGTGATAATAAATCACACCATATTATAAGTTTAAATATATGATGATTTTTATGCAAATGTAGCAACCACAAGAAGTGTTATCTCCTACTAACAGAAGGGTTGTTTATGCTTATTTTGTTGGCCTTCCCCTCTCATTTTATTATGTACACCATACTTTGTATCTTGGAATCCCTACTCTCTTTAATAAATCATGCAAGGGCCCATACAAATATTACAACAATATAAAATTGCAAATTTAAATAAGAAAACAAGTTTTATACTTATCTCAAATCCATTCTTTTCCTATATTTAGATGCGCTTATGTGCCATAGTGGATCTAGAGTCTCTCATCCCAACCATAGATCTTGTTGGAAAGCTCACTTGTGTATTGTTTTTCAAGTCATTATAAGGTAAATTCCTATTAATAAGAAATCATGGCCCAATCTCCGATAATCCCAAGATCAATCCAAAAGTGTGTGGGAGGACACCCTCCTAATTGTCATACAAATTCAACTAGTATCAATTTAACTAGTTATGTCATGGAAATTTGATGACTACTGCTCATTTAAACATCAATACACCAGTTAAGCCCCTACGGTGTATAGATCTAGGCTTCCATCATCTTATCACTTGTAACATATGGATGTATAGATCTAGGCTTCCATCATCTTATCACTTGTAACATATGGATGTATAGATCTAGGATTCCATCATCTTATCACTTGTAACATATGGGTGTAGCAAATAATGCTCACTTAAACAATGCCACACTTGTAAACCACTATAGAATAAGAATTCATGATCTATAAACTATAGGCTCATAGCCTAACAGTCTCACAAACACAGATCTCTGCGGAAAAATAATTAAATGTTGTCTCTCGCTTATCTTTCCAAAGGAGGAAAGTTGTAGCATGTGGTTGGAAAGACTAGCAATTTAATAACTAGAACAATAACTAAACCACAAACAATTCATATGCACAGTAAACACATATATTTTTTTACTTTGGAAACCCAAAAGGGAAAACCAACATTCATGGGAATTTTCATTTGCTCAGAAAACAATTACAATAATTAGCGATACACAAGAACCTGTGTATTGTTACTCACAGACAACATTCACAGACTGTTATGGATCAAAGGGAAACCTTCTTCTTCATGGATGGGCTCCTAACCCATTCATCCTTCAAGTAGTTGCTTCTCTTCAAGTCTTTTGCTCTATATTCATTTTTCGTCCTCTCTTACTGACATCAACTAAGTGTCCTTCTCTCCCACCACATTCAATTTTTATTGGACTAGCCTTGGAAGTTGAATCATCATAATGGTTCGTTTCCACTTCCCAAGGAAAAAATTTGGACTTTTCTCACTTTGTCAAACAATTTTAATGTTTTAACAAATTATTACAAGAGAGAGTTTTTTTTAATGAGGATCCAATTTCAATCACACCTCCCCATTGGGAGATTTTGGTCCCCAAAAGTTGGACCATGTAGGACATGGAAGCACATGGCCTCCACTTGCTTCTCCTTATCCACCACTCCATCATTGCAAAAGGTTGCTTGTTGATTGCTTGTTTTCCCCTGCTTTGTTGATAGATGAGATATTCTCTCTCTCCATTTATGTGAATTGATGAGGTAGGCCTTATCACCCTTGACCAAGCGATATTTTTTTTCTCTCCTATAAAATATAGCATCCTTATCCCATAGGTATGGGATGCCAAACATCACTTCACATGCATCCAATGGAACAATTTCAACTCTCCCTCATCAACATAGGTAGCATTAATAGAAAACTTGATTTTACATCTACAAGTGACTCTCATAACATAATTCCTTGTAACCATGCTAGTGAAATTGGATGTACTCGATCATAAGTTTCCAACCCAAGTTCGTCAACTAATGTTTCATAAATCAGATTACATTGAGAATCACTATCAAAGAGATCATTTACCTTCTGGTTCTTCACTTGAAATTTGATCCAAAATAGTGCATGTTTGTCTCCACTCACATTTGGTTGCTGCAATGTGGTGCAATATATGGATACATCCGTATCAGAGGTGCTTTCTACCACTTATTCCTTTGTCTTAGTAGTTTCCTTTGTCTTCCTCTTAGACTTATGCCACTTTAGATGTAATTCTGGATCAAGTTGAACCAACACTTCTCATCTATTGTTCCATCCACATCACAATGTTTACAATGCCTATGAGGACTCCTTTTTTTCGGTTGTGGTTGCAAAGTTCTTATTGTTTCTCTTGTTGATTTCGTCTTGTCCTTGGTGTTGTTGTCCTTTCTTGGAATCCAACTCAATATAGAGATCCTACCTACTTTCCTCATCTATGATTTTCACACTAAGAAGTTGCAATTGCCTTCAGATGTGGCCAATTAGTCCTCCAAGGTACTTCACCACCATTCCCGACTCTCCCAAATAAATTCCCATACTAATGGATTGCTTTCAGACTTTAGAAGTATACACTTGCACTCCTTGTCCTCGTTCTTGTCAAATGTATTTCTATTTCACGAGATTCTCTTTTTCATAGTCGTTGGGATAGAATTGTGATTTTAGTAGTGCGTTGAAGTCTTCCCATTTCATAACTATGGTATTCTTTCCTATCCTCAATGTTAATGCCTAAAAGTTGTACACATGTGACATTTCAGCAATTCATCCAGTAAAGTGTCATCAACATAAAGAATGCTTCTCACCACATGCATCCTCAACTTATCCAAAACATAGCATGAGTCCATAAGTGCCAAAAACAGTCAAAACAAAGGGTAGCGTGGGAATTACATAGTTGAACCACGCTATAGCACAGGTTACCTGAACAATGCTCGTACTACACCCGTGTGGATTTTCCTTTGATAATCGCGCTACTGTCAAAACGGCGGGACCACTCACTCCAAGAGGTGCACTAAAGACTCAATGATACCCAAGGATCAAAATTTGGCTCCTCACACACTTGGGGGGCATTAATCATCCCCCTTTGTGTACCTTGGAACTAGCTCATGAAGAAGGAGAGTTCACATTTGGATCTAGTTGTTTGATGGCCACCTCTTGGCCTATAAAAGGAAGCCATTGGCATGCATTTTGTAGAGATAAATTAGAGCAAGGTTATGCTGTTGGATTTGAGTTGGAGCTTCCTCATAGCCCACCATTTCCTATCATTGTGATAATTCCCAAGCTTGCTTTCCACCTACCATCAAGGGGCAAGTGTTTCTCTCCATTGTTCTTCGATTTACTTAGCATTTAGTTTGGATAAGAAAGGCCTCCCTAAGGGAGATTGTTGGCTTCCCTTGAAACCTTCACCTCCTAAGTGTTGTACACCTATTCCATTGGGCAATACAAGAGTGGTTTAGCATATCTTTCGCTGTTGTTGAAGTTTGCATTCTCCCCCCATCTCTTTCATTTTGTTTTTATCAATATTTTTATGTTTGGATGTGAACTACACTAACAATCTCTTGCAGGATCACTTGGAGGAATACCCAACCACCATTAAAAGGGGCTCCAAGGATTGAGGCCTTGTTGCAACCTACAAGGATTAGCCCCCTACCAAGTGGAAGAGTGCACTTGTGCAATTTTTTCCACAATAGTTCTAATGGCGACCATACTTATTTTTATTCATTTCTTTTTAAACTAGGTTGTTTTATGCTAAGTAGCTAATTCTAGGTATTTGTCACTTGTATGAGATAACGTATTCCACCTCTTGCTTCCAGAATTTAGCCCCATCACGGCCCCATTTATTTTTCGCAGTCGCATGGTTCCCAACGTCTCTGTCACACTGATAGCGCGGAATCAACTCAGACAGTCGCACGCATAGCGCAGGTTACCAGTGTCAGACCTGCACTACACCGCTCATCGCACTTGCGCGGAAGGTTAGTGTATTACCTGTTCTACAACGTGTCTATTTTGTATTAACCTATACGATCCGCAAGGTAGAGTCTGCTTTAGCTGCACTACTGTTGTTTATTTGATTTTTATCTACATAGCTTAGTTTGGAAGCCCAATTGCTGCTTACTAGTGAACTTAAATTAAGGATAATTCACACAATTACGTAATTTCTTAGTAATTAGTGCACCTAGAGCAATATTAGGAAGTAAATAGTACATCTCACTTGAAACTTAACTAGGTAACTTTACATCTTTCAACGGGCCCCATTGTTGTCACTAGTATTCAAGACCATTTATTGTTTATGCATCAAATCGACATGTTGTTTTTAGTAGTATTGCTAGTGTAGAAAACACTTTTTTCACACACGCAAGGACCTAAAGACACTTGTCGCCCGAAGTATGCTATTCACCTCGCACTTCATGTGAGCTTGGTGAATCAGAAAAAGGGTGAGAAGTGTGAAATACCTCCATTGCACACTTGTCTATTAGTTAGAAATATTTGATTTTAAAAAGTGTCATGAGCATCTCTTAGAGTTAAAAGTACACATTACTTGATATACTCTTTTAGTTAATTTGTCGATAAAATCGTATTTTTTCTTTCATCACATGTGTTTGCACCACTAGCACACACTAAGAGACCTAAAGACTCTTCTGATCCAAGTATGCTCTTTACCTTGCACTTCATGTGAGCTTGGTGAATCAGAAAGGTAGGGATTATGAAATACCTCTCTTGCATTCCATAAGTGAACATTCAAAACCCCTTAAAATCAACACTGTAATTGTCTTAACCAACTAAAATACTCCACAGGAGGTCACAAAACAATATTTTAGCTAGGTAGGATTGATTGGGCTAGGAATCCATTAATTCCCAACAATCTAGCTTCATTAGTAATATTTTGAAACATATAATTGTTGTCTCATAGGTTACTTACAAAATCCTGCTATAAGCAAGTGCTAAAAGAAAAATCGGATCAGAAGTGTGTCGTGACCAAGGCGATGAAAGTCGAGGTATAGCTGCCCTGTTGTCCTCTACAATCCACTCATCTTGTTGTAGGGCGATGACACAATACCGTGCAAGATGAACCACTGATCCACACTTGATGCAACGTATCTTAGTGGCCCAAATTAGGATATCACCAAGGAGCAATTGTGAGTGCAATTGATTCCTGAATTTATCTATTGTCTTTGAGAGGTGTTGCCAAGTCTTCTTGATTGGAACATTGGCCCCATTGATGAAAGAACTATCTCTTTGTTACCTCCACTAGTCGGTTGGTGAGTGGATACCATTATCACCATCAATTGTGCTTTTGGGAGGCCGAGTTACATTTGAGAGGAAGGACATTAGGTCTTCTAGGTAATTTACATTTATTTTTATTTTTAACTACAAGTTCACTAACTCGTAATAAAAAGAACCTACATGTGGGGACTCATGCACTAAAACCGACATTGCACATATCACTCACTTATCGCAATATTTTTCATCTGTTGTGGTTAGCATATTTTTGCATTTGTTCAATTGTGTTTAAATTCCACTATCACTCTCATATTACACAAAGCCTTCACCATTGAGTAACAAAACAACATCCTAAGAGAGTCTTGTAGATTTCAAGGCCTATCCCCTCTCTCGAGGGGTATTTTTACACCTTCCCCCCCTTATTACATGGGGAAGGAACTCAAGTCGGGGTCGTTCCCAGGCCACATTGATAGGATCATTTGGTTGAAGCCAAGCCTTGCTAGGTGCATTTTCTCCTCTCGGAGAAACTATTAATTACACCACTTGTTCCCCCATCAGAAGAGGTACCCTGCTAGCTTCTCCCCTTGGAGATCCCTCTGCTCCATTCGACCCATCCTCTCTTATAGGAGGACAATTTTTGTTTACAACACCACCCAGTTAACCAGCTCGTGGAAATTACATCCCACATACAATGGCAAGACTAGTAGTCAATATTTTACCATTCATGGCTAGTTTAAACCTACCCAATTTGGCCAAACTGACTAATGATCCCATTGATCGTGATTTTACATGGCTGGCTATGCCAAACAAGCTTCCTTCCGACATTCCCAAATTCGAAGGAAAGCAGGGAGACGATCCCGCCAACCACATTATGTCTTTCCACTTATGGTGTTCATCTAATAGCATAGTGGATGACTCTGTGAGGCTTCGCCTCTTCCAGTGTACCCTCACCAACACGGTAGAAAAATGGTACGTAAACCTAGAAAGTGGAACCCACTCCACATTTGCAACGTTGGCCACCACATTTCTTACGTACTTTCAACTACCAATCCGACATGATCTAGGCCTCGAGATTCTCACTGAGTTTCTTCAAAATATGTCCACCCACATCATGGACCACATCCACGAGTGGTGTAGATGCCGCACACTATGCAAGATCGAAATACAACCTCCCTTTTTATTGGATTGGTTTATCAAATCCCTCCAACCCGCCATAGCTGAGGATGTCGCCACCTCCATGCCACAAAGTGAGGAAGAGGCCATTCAGAAAGCACAACATTTCGACCTCATATATGCACAATTTGAATACCTTTACATAATCCCCCCTGATTCCCGTCAGCATCGGTTGTTGGATCCTACACCTTCAGGCTCGTCACATTCGGCGGATGGGCTTATTGGGTCCATTTCCCATCTAGGAAAGGCTCCTCTTACCACATCGGTCCGATTCAACATGGTTTTGTATTACCTATCCATGCCATCTATGTCAGTACCCCTTACACCGGTACCAACACCATCAGTTGGTCAAATGCAGTATGGACCATATAATCCTACATACCCAAACATTAGCCAAGCCATGACGGTTCTTATACCACCAATAGCACAAGTCGCTCCTACATCCACCTCTTATGGAACACAAACTACATTTATCCCACCACCAGGATATAACCCATATTATTCATTCCCATGCCCGAATGGTCAACAAAATGCCCCCCACATGGGGTTAACTTAGTTCATCCTTCTTATGTCCAACAATCTCAACAATTTGAGAAATTGAACGCCAAAAACCCCCAGAATCAATAGGCTCGGGGGAGGAAGAAAGGTAAGAACAAGCAGAATCGGTAACCTAGACAAGGAGGCAATCCCCCTCCCCAACAAAACCAAAATACGGGTGATCCAAATGCAAGGACTAACAATCATCCCAAACAAGGGAAGAACCCCCCCAAGAACCAATTATTGTTGCTCCATTTGCGGTGATTATGGTCATTACACACATCATTATCCTCTTATCCCTGAATGCCAACAATTAGTGGAAGTTAAGAACAAGATGGTGACAAAACCTCCTCAGGAAATGAATCCTCACATACCAGAAACAACAGTGTCACAACAACCCTTTGCCAATCAAGGGCCAGTTACACAAGAACAAGATCCTTTCCCACCCTACGATGATTCTTTCCAAAATATCTATACATTGGACATCAACCTCCAAACACAAGCCACAGGTTATGATGGGCCTTCCACCCCACAAGTGGAAGACGTTCCTATCCCCTCAGGGAGGCCTCTACAGATACCACGCCCAAATACCAAACAAATCCCATGGATCCAGAAAGTTCCACTTCAGTGTACCCCTAATAACCCTCACATGAAATCCACCCACAATTACATTATTGTGGACGACTTGGTTCAATATCCTGCAGCTATGTCCACATTAGAAGTGTTAGTATTTCCCAACACAGTGAAAGGAATTAATCAATGCACTCAGTGCGATTGATCCATCAAACTCACACCTCATTACCTTTGATCTTGACAAAGGAGATCCATGACTACCATCATCAGTCGCATTTCACGTTATAGTGATTGTAAATAACATCATGATTCATCGATGTATCATCGACGAAGGCGCATCCACTTGAGTTATTTTTGTAAAAGTCTGGAAATGATTAGGATCTCCTAAGCTAGTCCCCTCATATATCTCTCTTTGCACGTATGATGGGAGACCATCCCAACCAAGAGGATTGTACCAAAATTTCCCCATAGATCTGGGGGGGAAGATGGTTATGATTGATATTGAAGTAGCCTACAACATCCTCTTGGGGCGTAGTTACATGTACTCCATGAAGGCGGTTTCCTCCTCAGTCTTCTATATCATGATGTTTCCATTAAATGGGAAGGTAGTTACCCTTGACCAACTTAACGACTATGACCCTAATACCACAAGAAGCCTTGACAATGTCCTACCAAATATACTAGGCGATGATCAACCATATGTTGACATTTCCCCTGGTATGTATAAGGACTCCAATTTGTTAGGAGCATATACAGGACCACCACCTAAGATCCCTACATCAACCAACGGCCTAATGTGCACAATTTTCACCCCTGAAAATTGCGCCACCTCCACCTCAACATCATCATCAACACTGTCATTGAGTCATGGAATTGAACAAATGGTAAGTCCATTAGTACCACCTATTTTTCAAATACCATTCTTGTATCCTTCCACGGGTGTACAAGGGACATCGGTTATGGCTCAGATAACTATACCTAGGATAACTTTGGGAATCCCAATGTGGTACCTTACACCACCCTTTCCAAGTATGGCTTCCAAACCAGTCGCCCATTATGATTTTGTCGTTGTTTCGTCTAGTATGTCTGCAAGGCCTATAGCACATTCAATTATGACATCCCAACGTATGACATCTGCAACTACACCACAATTCGTCATCACTAAGACCACCAATGGGGGCACCCAACAACCGAAGTTGACAGGTCTCCTATTACCTAAATCAACATCTAAATTAGTATAAACTGTTAAGCCTAAAGCAGGGGGCATTAACCATTAGGAGGTAAAAGCCCCATTTATGATCAATACTCCCACTCAAAGAGTTACACCTCCATGTTCTCTTTGTTAGCAGCAAGGCCATGCAACCAACCTATGTCCTACTCTATGAGAGCTAAGGAATTTTCTTAACACCCCCGTTATCGTCACCCACACTCCACCAACGGTAAAAGGGGGCACACCTCCCTTGCCCACATCTAAGTAAAAAACATTGTGTACAAATCACCCATGTTCCATATGTGCTTAGCATGGGCACTATACGAACCATTTCCCCAAACTCACTGGATATCGAAAGGCGTTGGAAACAGTCTGTCTCACTCAAGTAACAATTGAGGAACCCCCCTTCTTAAACCAGGAAGTAGCGTCCATTAATATGATCACCACATCATCCATACCGCCAGTCACGCCTCCCATAGAAGTTGCGCCAGATGCGGAAAACATTGTAGAGCCTGTCATGTGGGCACTCCACCCATATTCTCCCTCCTAGTTCCATCGCATGCATAATGGAGCAAATAAACACTCAAGAAGACCAATAACACTTCCGTCCACGCGTACCAAGACCCTGCCAATCTTGTGGAGAGACCACCCATTACTCCTTTCAATGCCCCATTTTGCGCATTGAACGACAAACTCGTCTCAAACTAATGATAATGAAATTTCAATTATAACGCCTCCGTATAACCCTGCAAAGGTCACCAACCAAGGAAGTAATACCAACCTTACCAGATACCATCGAAGTTGAATCTCCTTTAGTCGGTGTCCTCACTTGCAGTGATTCCTTGTCCTCTGACGGAGATGCAGACCACCTATCATCATTCCCAAAAAACTAACAAAACAAAAGGGTGTTTGCACCCCCTCAACACAAACAAGACATCTGACACCAACTATTGATATTCTTATTTTGTGTCAAAAACTTTACTTTCGTTTCACACTATCTTGAATTAATAAAGTAAACTACCTCTCTTCTTAAAATGCATATGGCCTCCCCGATGAACATCTACATAGGATATGCGAGCGGTTCCAGTCGATGGTCCAAACATCTAGCATCCGCATTTGGATATTCTCAATGGGGTAAAAAATGTTCCATCAAGATATGCATTTTTGTGTAGAAAGAGGCCATGTCATAGCAGTGAAAGGGTGAACTCCATAGGATGTAAGGGAAAACCGTTTATGTTTTTGTCCCAAATTTTGTGAACAAAAATATACTACCCCATAGTAGTCCTTAGATAGTATCTTGGCATGGACTTTGAAGGCATGTAATAACAATAAAATTAGTATGTCCATCCTATAGAAAACCCAAAAAACACTTAAGGTCATTGCTAGTAGAAATGACTTCTTGAGTTTGGGTCACAGTCATCATTTCAGTACGTAGCTTGGAATAAATTTGTCACACCAACTAACTTAGGGCAGCATATCATGGTGACATATTGAAGCTACCTTAAACTTTTCTTGTCTCTTATGTCCAAGCATTTGACACAGCTTACAGTGGATGAAACAAGGGTTATATCAGGATTTCATGGCATGAAACAACTGTATTCAAGAACGATAAAATACAATAGCACACAATCATTTCAATCACCAATTATATGTTTTTCTTTCCAGTAGGTCTGTGGGAGTGTTTGGCATGGTTTTATGATTGATGATAGGGGTGTAGTTGGACTGATTTTGTGCAGCAAAATTGAATCTCTTAATTATGAGAAAACCTTATGTATGCAAATCCCTCCATAGAATTGATATGGAAACCTTTGAAGTGATCTTTTCCAGACCTAAGTAAATCAGTTGACTATAAAATAGGAATGGTGTTTTGGAGGATATTTTCTAGGGGTAGGGTATTGATGTTAATATGCTTGCAAAATAAGAGATTTGAAGTTCACCCTTATACTGAGGCATCTTCCTTAATGTTGAAAGGGGTTACCTTCATACATTTGTGACATTTCTTTGCACAATGTGCTTCCTATCTCTCCAAATTTTGGTGTTGACACTCAACATGCAACTCAATTTCTTATTTTTTCTTTGTAAACTTATGCTTCCTTGGTTTCATTGTCACATAGACCCCTCCCGGAGCAATCACAATGGCCTTGTAAATTAACATGCATTATGCACAACACCTATTAAACTTTGCTTGAAATTTTTTCAGCTCTTCTTCTAAGGACAAATTACATGCATTATCCATAGGACCTAGATGTGTTATCTTCCATGTGATATTTTCTTCAAAAAATTGTATGGATCTTGTCAAAGATTAGTTGAATTTTTACCTTTAACCTAGAACTTGAGCATTTGTGTCAAGCTCATGGTCATATGCTTGGATCTTTAAGAAATTCTCAGTAGTCCATTCAATTCTTGACCAGGGAAACCAATGACGAATCTATTTTGTTATCCTTTCTAAGCAACCATATAAATTTACTGGGAATTCAACCCAAACAATCTCATGAAAGTGCTCAAACAAGTGCTTATCCTTTAAATTTATGGATGAATGAACACGCACCTCATGCAAGTACTTATCATGCAGAGATGCAATTTCCTGGTAGGTGGATGAATGAACATGCACCTCAAACCAATATTGATGTTGGTCCTTTGTCGACAACTTCCACCACATCTTATCTAATCTAAATTTTCTACTATTTGTGTGTAAAGTTGCTACTTATACAAAGTGTAAAATATGCATTGGCAAGTTTCTAAACATGACAACCTTTGTTGTGCCCAAACTAGGAATAATTTTTTTCCTTCAAGCTTGGGAAAAAATTTAACAACAATGCCTTAGTTTCATGTTTCCACATAATGCACAAAATGCATCCTCTTTTATTAGCAATCTTATCTGAATAAAAGTCCCACAAATCACATAACCAAGTACATCCTCGATCCAGTCTTTCATAACAAAAATACATAATTACCACTTGAACCATCAAATTCATAGTCTATTGTGCTTGATCAAATTCATAGTTAGGTTGCTAAAGTCCTTCCCAAAACCGATATGAATAAGTTCGAAGATTAGATTTGTCCCATGCCACCAACCGTTATCATAAGGCTTTGGGAGAGACACGTGGGGGAAACCAGGGCTTCCAAGCTAAAGGTGGTGGTTTCCCTTCACATTAAATTGGGTACAGAGCTGAGTACTTGCATTCGTACGCCCAATATTTCACGCATGTATTGGAAAATGATGGAAGAAATTAGGAACGATGGAAGGATTTCCTCAACCATTGCCGTAACCCACTCTCGTGCGCATATTGGTCATCCCCTGCATCATCGACTCGGGCGAATTGTTGGATGGTACAGGAGCATGTTCGATAGTGGTAAACTGATTTGGATGGGCATAAATGGTAATCATGGTGTAGTTAATGGTCTGGGTTCATATATTATGGCAGGAATACGGGGTTTAAAATTACTGTTGGATAGTACATGAGCACTTTTGACAGAGGTAAAATGATTTGGATGGCCATAAATGGTAATTATGGTCTAGATAATGGTCTGGGTTTATATATTATGGCAGGACAAGGGGGTTTATTTAAAAATCAAGTTGTTGATATACAAGGAGATATCTATCTTGTATTCCAAGGAAGTAGAAACAGAGGGTCCCTTCGTCTCTGCGTAAAGAAAATGGATAGAGAAGAATATTTGCGTGAAAACTATTACTGTGCCGACTGTGGAGTCTGAAAGCTCAATAGAAGTGTTCGAAGGATTATCCATAGGTTCAAGTGGATGGATCAAGATGGGAGAAACATAGAGCATCACAACGAATAATGTAAATAAGAGGATGAGCAACAATGGTTGGAGGAGAGAAGAAATTTCCAATTGCAATTGGACCTGTTGATAGATAGAGTAGACTGGTAGGAGGATGGTGTTGAAGATATGAAGACTAGAGTGGACATTTTAGAGAAAGAATTTGTAGAATTAAAGAGGAAGATGAAAGGGAAGGAAGAGGTTGAAGCTTCATCATCTACTCCTCCTCAAATCAAGTTGGAAGACGAGGTTCCATGGTTCCAGTTTTAGTTAGATATTATGAACTGTTTTTTTCTTTTTTAATTTTGATAGGGCAGTTTGTGAGAAGCTATAAGCCTAAGGATTTAGAGATACAATAGTTTTCGTTAGAAATTATGAACAATTTTTTTGTAATTTTGGTAGGATAGTTTGTGAGAAGCTATAAGCCTAGTGATTTAGATATAGAATTTAGTTGGCAAAACAAAAATATTTTATTTTGCAAAGCTTCTTCAGACTCATTTAAGATTGTTAGGAAATATGCAATACCATTAGAAAAAAATCCTATCTCTTTTTTGTTGTATATACAACAACTTATAAAACTCATATTTATATGTGTTAGACTGAATGAATACCCTTTAATTATATATGCCATGTTAATTGTGCTTACAGTTGACACTCAACGTTGTTATTATCTTGAATAGCATATGCTACTACTATGTGATTTGAATGGAATCAAACCAATATGAACTTACAGCAACACATATGATATGTCATATTACTACAAGTATTTGGTTTCACATATAACTCCAAATTAATTTATCCCTAGTAAGCATAGGGGAAGCAAACAAGTCAGGAAATATGCAAGACCATTAGAACAAAATCCTATCTCTTTTTCGTTGTATATACAACAACTTATAAAACTCATGTATATATGTGTTATATTGAATGAATACCCTTTAATTATATATGTCATGTTAATTATGATTACAGTTGTCACTCAACGGTGTTATTATCTTGAATAGCATATACTACTACTATGTGACCTGATTGGAATCGAACCAATATGAACTTATAGTAACACATAGGATATGTCATATTACTACATGTATTTTATTTCACATACAACTCCAAATTAATTTATCCCTAGTAAGCATAGTGGAAGAAAACAAGTCATATAGGCTTGTATAACTAAGCTAAGGGGAATAAAAGGGAAAGCACATATAAAGCGGGGCATACTATACATGTAAACTTTATGTTAGTATTGATCCCATTGGTTTGAACATGAACACTTCCATAGTAACTGCTTATCTTATACTTATGGTAATCATTGGAGTCATTGTGAGAGTTAAGTGATCTAAGAGAATATAAATAGAATGAAAGAACTCACAAGGTACATAAGTATAGTAGATTACATTACTTGTACCAAATAATGATGGATATGATATGCAATCACTTAGATGACTTATATAATCTACATAACTATAAGCTAAGAGTAATGAATGGAAATCATTGGTTTAACTAATATGTAATAGTCATAACTAACCACATATTGTAACCTATGCTTTTCCCACATGAATACAAAGTGTAAGTGATTAGCTCTTTGTTATACCTATCTTATATTGTAGATTGAGTTCATAGTGCAATCATAGTATCATCAAAATAGCTTAGATTGAATACAATAATAGCTTGGATAATAAGACTACTAATAACATCATACCGGTGTGATCCCCATTGATTATACTAACACACTTACTTATGCAGGTAACACAATCTTTAGTACAAGAGATACAAATAAGGGTAAACTGTAACCTCATTATATTGAACCCCATTGTATCTTATTAGGGAGCTAAGTGTAATTTACATAATCAATACATAAACTAATATTGTGCTAGTTATTCACATAAGAACTAGTATAACCCTTTACAAAGCGATTACTATTACCAAAACTCAAGGAATTGAACCTTGTATACTGGTGTTGGAGACCAATGTTTAATATTGTATACTGGTGTTAGAGACCAATGTTTAATATCATAGTAGGTAAGAGCTTATCTATGATCACCATTAACTCATACTAGTAACATTGAACCTTGTGAGCCCGTTCATGAAAGCAGGAGATAAGTGTAATTCAATTGTGTTAATACTAACAATATGTCCAGTGTGTTGTAGTTATTCATACCGATATCGTAAGCTTCTCTAAGTAGTGTATAGCATAAACTAAGTTGTTAGCTATATTAGGGATGGTATATTATCATATGGTAACTTATTTGCATATCTAATACTGTGCAAGTTAATGCCATAAGAACTAGTATAACCCCTTACAAAGCAAAGTACTAGTACCATAACTCAAGGAATTGAACCTTGTATACTAGTTTTGGAGACCAATGTTTATTATTTTATAGATTCAATTAGTGAAATTCTTAGATTAGATCGGAAATACGGAGCATTACATCCAAGTACACACATCATTAACCCTATCATATAAGTGATAATGATATTGATAACAAGGTATATCAACTAAAGCAGATTACTACTATACATTACTATGAGTATTTGTGTTTCCATTACATACTAGGTTATGAAACTACAAGCAACTTATCAATATACCATTCTTATTATGGGATTAGTTCATACCCTTTTACCCTTGGAACACAGGCTAAACACATGTCGCTCTTAACATAGGTAATGCTTGAAAGCTGGAAGTGACATGGCTTGTACACACTATATATCTATATCTACATAATGTAACGTGTTTGGAATATGTAAAAGGTTTGCGTATTTTTTGTATATTGTACTCTTTCTATTCATGGGATTAACTATACTCAACTCTATTGGAACTACTGGTATTACAGCTCGTTATTGATATCATAACAGGAAAGAGCTTATATATGATCACCATTAACTCATACTAGTAACATTGAACCTTGTGAGCTTGTTCATGAAATCAGGAGATAATTGTAATTCAACTGTGTTAATATTAACAATGTGTCCAGTGTGTTGTAGTTATTCATACCAATATCGTAAGATTCTCTAAGCAGTGTACAACATAAACTAAGTTGTTAGTTATATTAGGGATAGTATGTTATAATATGGTAAGTTATTTGCATATATAAAACACACAAGATTACATATCCATGAAAACATTTGTATCAAGTGAGCTTAGTCATAGCCCTGCATTTACCAAGGGTTAATTGCGAAGAGAGAAGATAATACATACCCCATAATTTTCCTAAAATCCAAAGGGTATATTATGGTATAAAGTAATAAATCAATAACACATAATGAAAGTAAAACTGGGGAGGATGTGCATTAATGCTCGACTGAACATCCCTGGGAATATCAACATAGTAAACCTAAGATGTTCTTTAATGCTCGACCAAACAACCCTGACCATATGAACCCCCTAGGAATTTATTCCTCTTTTCAAGAGGCCTTTACATATGCTTTTTAAAGGAATGTTTCCTATAAAGTCCTTTAAAAATCATATGTATTCATGTCTATGTGTTTATATGCAGGGTTAACACCTTAATTCCATAATTTATGCATATGCTACAATAGCTAATACAACAATGTGTGTTAGTGATCAAATCAAGCTGCATTGAAGTGGACTCCTTCCTTCCCTTGGCATTAGATTCAGAGGATATTTGTCGAGATGGGTGGTATCTAGACTGTGGTTCCACATGCCATATGACAAGGGAGTGTGATATATTTCAACCACCCGGATCAGTGCCTACTAGATGCTTGGTGAGGTGTGGGATCCACATAGAAGGAGTAGTCGGTAGAAGAGAGGGTTCTGTTCTAATTGAGTTAGAGTCAATATGGATTCTAGCCTTTCATCATGTTCTATATGTTCCTCGTCTGAGGGCGAATGTGCTCTTAGTTTTAGCCTTGGAGGATCAAGGTTATACAGTTGAGTTAAGAGGACACTCAATACAATTATGGCCAAAGGGATCTATGTATATTGAGGACTCCATCATACTAGGGATCAGAGAGGGATGATTGTACAGAGTATGGGGTTGAGCTCGTCACAGATTGACTAGAGGACTTAGGGCTAGTTATGTATCATTTTTTAGGCGGCGGGAGGACTACCTTAGTAGACCCACTTGGTGGGAATGGACCCAGTTGGAAGAGATGGCATAATGAGATGACTTCAACTGAGGTTTAGCAGGTAGCCACAACAAAGATGAACTCGAGTTTCTAGAATTTACAGCTGATAGTTAAATTGTATAACAATTTTATTTTTAATAATCTTTATTAACGTTTATTAGAATTGTTGAATGTTTTACATCATTGCATTGACATGTTAGCTGTAACTCATTTGAAGTTTTATTATGGTATGTGCACTTTGATATTGATGTAATATGATCATGGTTTCGTTTCATATGTTGTAATATTAGAAATATAACTGAAAATTTTAATTATTGCATGAAATAAAAATAAATTTTCAGTTTTAATGTTTTTTTGCAGAACACGGGTCTTGCAAAAGATTTTGTTGAGCCATATGATGATATAGAAACAAATTATGTTGGGTCTAGTACCGACGCAGGAGATGATGATGATGGGGCTGATATAGGAGATACTAAGGTGGATGATGATGATGATTTTGATGGTGATGATGATGATCACGATGGTGATGATGATGATGAGGCAGTTGATGGTAGTATCCAGTGACATATGTGATCATATAGATTGCATCATGCATCACTGTTGATATTATTGAGCTGTATCATTTTCACATGTATCATTTTGACTTGTATGGTTTGGACATGTATCATCTTGACTTGAATCATTTTGACATGTGTCAGTTTGAGTTACATCATTTATCATTTTGACTTATGTCATTTGGATATGTATCATTTTGACTTATGCCGACTGTTGAACATGTATCATTTTGAGATGTTATTGATCTACTGGCATATTTGACTTTCACCTGTTTTAGTTATATATGATGATGATCTTATCAGTATTGACTTGTCAATATATATATATATTGGAAGCGGTTGACAATTTTTGGATGGATGTTTATAATGTATGATAATCATTTTAATTTACCGCCGAGGATGGATGTTGACAAATTCAATTAAATTATAGATATTTGACTCGTTTTAATTATAAATGATGATCATGTTATAATAATTATCTTTTTATTTTATATATACTGGTTGTTGTATATTTTATTTTGGTGGAGATTTAATAAGTATAATGACCTTGTTAGTTTGTATGGATGTTCGTTTCCCTAAAAATTGTTTATAAATATTATCCTATAAAATATTTCAAATGCAATATGACTTACTCTATAATCATATAAGTTATTTAAGAGGCATGATATATTTAACTAATAAAATTGAAATAAAAATTATTAAATTAATAAGTCGAAGCAAAACGAGAAGCATTGTTGGAAGCAAAAACGGAGCCAACAATGGAAGCCAAACTAGATATGAACTAGAAGCAATCTCGGAAGGAAAACTTGGCGCTAAACATGAAGCAAAAACAAAAGCAATTCAGGTAGAAAACAAAGAAGTAATAATGGAAGCAATTTTAGAAGCAACAAAAGACGTCATAATAGAAGCCATATTAGAAGAAACAAAAGATGTAAAACTGGAAGCAAAACTTGATGCAAAACCATAAGCAAAAGTGGGAGCAAAAATGGAAGAAAAATCAGAAACAAAACTTGAAGCAAATCTAGAAGTAAAAGCAGAAGTAAAACTGGAAGCCAAACTTGAAGCAAAACTGGAAGCAAAACCAAAAGCAAAGCTAGAAGCAAAACTGGAAGCAAAACCAGAAGTAAAGCTAGAAGCAAAAATGGAAGCAAAACCATAAGAAAAGCCATAAGCAAAAATGGAAGCAATAAGGGACGTCATAATGGAACAAAAACTTGACATCATTTAGGAAGATAGAAAGGAAGCTATTTTGTATGCATTGCCAGAAGCAAAACAAGAAGCATGACTAGAAGCAATAATATAAGCAAAATAGGAAGCAAGACTAGGAGCAATATGAGAAGCAAAATAGGAAGCAATACTAGAAGCAAAACAAGAAGCAAGACTAGGAGCAATATTAGAAGCAAAACATGGAGCACTACTAAGGGAAAAACTAGACGTCAAAATGGAAGAAAAACTGGAAGCCATCATAGGCGTTATTTGCGGTGCCATTTTAGGTGCTAAAGTAGGAGCTAATCCAAGTGAAAATTATGGCATTGTTTTAGACGCCACATTTCCAACGCTATATCCGGCATTTTACTAGGCATTACATCCGACGCTATTTTCGGCACCGAAGTGAACATGCACTGTGGCACCGAGTTTGGCGCTGACAAAAGTGCCCAATTCGTGAACTAAAATACATTAAATTTCAGCGCTATTCGAGGCGCTAATTGCATGTTTTGTTGTAATGTGTAAAGGACAAAACACTATGAGAATGACCTCATATTTAATTAAAATTTAGATATCTGAGGACACATTGTAGGGAGACCATGAGTTATGGCCCGCAAGAGCTAAAATAACAATGTCTTGAATTGGAATTGTTGTGGATACAGTGAAAGAAATGCATGAAAAGCAGTCACATTGGATGGATTACAAGTCGAATGCTCTGTTGAAAGAACAAAGTTGTGTAAAAGAAGAAGATGTGTTAGATATGGTGGTAAAAGTGATCCAAAAGTGATCCAAAACGAAGACGTGTATTATTGCTCTTTCCATTTGAAAGCTAAGTATTATGTGTGGAACTCAAGATTCTCATTGGGAAATTTGATTGTAAAGATAATGATTTCCAATACTACTTGATATATAAAAGTATGATTCTTATTACATGTATTTTTTTTATTTATGACATAGGTGGATGGAAAATCTACTTATTATGATCCCATGGTGGAAATTGTAAGTTGGAGAGCTCAGGAGAAGGTCATTGCAAAGACATGAGAACCCTAAATTTGTACTCTTCTTATGCAAGAAAGCCCTGGGTAAATGATGGATCGCCTGAGGGACTATTGACCTAGAGAAGGGGATGCCTGAGCCTAGAGGGTGAGTGACTGCAAAGAAGAGGAAAATATAACGATTTTTTTGGGAGCGATTCAAGACATTAGAATCATAGAAGGAATATTTCTTGGTCGGCCTGTGCTGGAACACTGGAAGGGAATTGGGGTAACAAACTCTAGGTACTATTAACTCAGAGACGGGATCCTGAGGTACTGTTAACTCAGAGAAGGTAGCTCGAGGTACTATTAACTCATAGAAAGGATTCCCATTCATTATGTTTTGTACTATAAGAGAATCAAGGTAACAAACCCAAGGTACTGTTAACTCAAAGAAGGGAGCCCCATTCCTTGTGTGTCAAGAGGAGCAGTGGGCTGGATTATTTTCCGTGGAAACCTTGAGAAATAAAATAAATGTGTTTGCAAATAAGTATTGGATAGATATTTTTTTAATTATTTGATAAAATAAATATGTATTCTTACATTTTGGAATTGGAAAATTATTATGGACTTTATGACTGTCTCATGAGAATGATTATAACATACATACTTCTTCTTAATGAATGACATAGGTACATGTAGATGTACTAAGACTAGAAAGAAAACTAAGGAAGTGGATGATAAATTTCAATTCATTTTGGATGAGATAAATGACAAATATACCAGATTGCAGGGACCAAGAACACTGTGGAAACTATGGCTAAGAAAGCAACTCGGAAACTAAAGGAGGTGGTGTGTGATGCACCTACAACAATTACTTAATAAAAATATGCGAAATAGCAGAAATGACAGAACTCAGAATCACTTTTATATTGATCACAGGCCACTTCGAGGGGGCAACCTCCTATGAGCAAGCTCAATACAAATAACTTCACGGTGCCTTCATAGGTCTCAACACACACTTATATACTAATTCTAGGCGCCAATACTATGGATCAAAACCATGGGCCGTTACAAACTATGGATCAACAATACTACGGGAGACTTACAAAGCATATGCGCCAACAACAATAACACAAACTATTGATCAACAAATACTACGGAACAACTTACAAAGCATATGCGTCCAACAACAACATACTAACAAAGTAAAGACATGGGTTCCTAACATCCCCTCCCCCTTTAAAAAAGCTTTGTCATCAAAGCTTTAGATGTGGAAATTGTTGTTGAATCTGAAGGAGTGGTTCCCATGTAGCATCCTCTGGTTGCATGCCGTGCCACTGAATTAAGACCTTTGTGATAGAGCGAGAGTGAAGATGACGCGTGCGCCGATTGAGGATGGCCTCTGGCTCCAAAAGGATGGATCCTTCATTATCCCGTTCGGGTAAAATTGTTTGTCCACTGATGTTGGTGCCAAGAACTTTCTTCATACAAGAGACATGAAAGACTGGATGAATGCGGGAAGAAGGAGGAAGTTCCAATTTATAAGCAACGGACCCAATCTTCTAAAGAATCCGATATGGCCCATAGAACTTTGGAGCGAGCTTATGACGCCCTTTGAGTTTCAAGGATGATTGCTTGTACGGCTGGAGATGAAGAAAAACCATATCGCCGACTTGAAAAGTGCGCTCAGAACGGTGCTGATCAGCTTGTTGCTTCATGCGATTTCTTGCCATGTGAAGATTGTCTTGCAAAATGCGCAGAATCTGATCGCGGTTTCGAAGGACTGTGTCAACTTCCTGAACTGGTGAACTGGTGGGGGTGTATGGAAGAAGAGTTGGAGGTGCCTGACCATAGACTGCTTCATATGGGGTCATTTTAGAGGCAGTGTGGTAAGAGGTATTGTACCACCATTCAGCGAGAGGGAGCCATTTTTCCCACTGATGTTGTTGTTCAGAGGTGAAGCAACGAAGATAAGTTTCCAAGCATTTATTGACAATTTCAGTCTGACCATCTGTTTTTGGGTGATATCCTGAACTCATCTTCAGTTTGGTGCCAGTGTGGCGAAATAGTTTTGTCCAAAAATGACTGGTGAAAGTCGCATCACGATCCGAGACAATGGAAGAAGGGATGCCATGAAGACGAAAGATCTGGTCCAAAAAAATTTGAGCGACGGAGGAGGCTGTATAGGGATGGCTGAGAGCACAAAAATGACTATATTTGGAGAGGCGATCAACCACAATGAGAATCACTGTCTTCCCGCCAGATTTAGGGAGCCCTTCAATGAAATCCATAGAAATATCTGTCCAAAGCCGTGTAGGTATGGGCAAGGGTTCAAGCAATCCTGAAAGGAGTGTTGTTTCACCCTTATTGCATTGGCAGGTATCACATTCAGCCACCATCTGTTGAACTGTCCTTTTCATGCCCTACCAAAAGAAGTTACGCCGTGCTCGTTCATACGTTTTGAGGAACCCAAAGTGCCCTGCCGATGGAGAAGCATAGAGTTCATAGAAGACAGCTTGTTGAAGATCTGTGCTTTGGAGAAGCACCAGACGGCCCTTGTATCGCAGAGAAGCACCATCCCAAGAGTAATGTGGTACAACAGAAGGGTTGTTGGTCAAGCGTTGGATGATTTGAGATAAGGAGGAGTCATTGACATAACCCTGTTGAACAGATTGCAACCAATTTGGAACAAGAATGGAAATAGTTGAAAGAGAACCTTGGGCATCAAATGTGCGAGAAAGAGCATCTGCCACAATATTGTCTTTACCCTTCTTGTAAGTGATCTCATAGTCATAACCCATGAGTTTGCTAACCCATTTCTGTTGTGCCGGGGAGGAGACACGCTGGTCCAAGAAATATTTCAGACTTTGGTGATCAGTCTTGATGCAGAAATGATTACCTAATAGGTATGGGCACCACTTCTGTACTGCATGCAAAATAGCCATCATTTCCTTCTCATAGGTAGAGGCAGCTAAATTCTTACCTGAAAGGGATTTGCTGGTGAACACAATGGGGTGTTCATCTTGAAGGAGAACAGCACCAAGTCCATTGCCGCAAGCATCACTCTCAATAGTGAAGGGCTTGGAAAAATCGGGCATAGCTAGCACAGGTGTAGTACACATAGCTTGTTTTAGTTTGTCAAATGCACACTGAGCAGCAGGTGTCCATGTGAAGTCATCCTTTTTTAATAGAGAAGTTAATAGAGTTGCAATCTTCCCATAATCCTTGAAAAACTTGTGGTAGTAGCCAGTCAACCCCAAAAAACCACGAAGGCTCTTGAGTGTCTGAGGATGTGGCCAATTGTTCATGGCATCGATTTTGGCAGGATCCACGCGAACCCCTTGTGCTGAGATAATGTGCCCGAGATACTCAACTTCCTTTTGTCCAAAAACACATTTAGACTGCTTGGCATGGAGATGATGGTCAGAGAAAAGTTGCATGACAAGATCCAAATGCTGGAGATGTTCAACCCATGTTTTACTGTAGATGAGGATATCATCAAAGAATACTAGAATGAATTTCCGCAAGTAGAGTCGAAATATTTTATTCATTAAGGCCTGGAATGTGGAAGGAGCATTAGTGAGTCCAAAGGGCATGACCAAAAACTCATAATGGCCATCATGTGTGTGGAAAGTTGTTTTAGGGATATCATCCTCATGAACCCGAATTTGATGATACCTAGAACGAAGATCCAACTTGGAGAAAAAGTGAGCCCCATGAAGCTCATCAAGAAGCTCATCAACAACAGGAATTGGAAACTTATCCTTGATGGTGAGGTGATTAAGTGCTCGGAATTCAATGCATAGGCACCATGACCCATCTTTTTTGCGGACAAGAATAACTGGAGAAGAAAAGGAACTAGTGCTTGGGCGAATAATACCTTGCTTCAATAAGTCCCGAACAAGCATTTCAATCTCCGTTTTTTGGTGAAATGGGTAGCGATAGGGCCTGATGTTGGGAGGAACGCTGCCAGGAAGGAGCTGAATACGATGGTATTCTGGCCTGGAAGATGGCAATCCCACTGGTTCAGCAAAGACACCTGTATATCGATCCAGAATTTGTTGTAGATCCAAAGGAGTAGTGGAGACCGCTGATGGTTGCATCTGGATGGAATGGATCTGAGTGATGACACCATGTGAATTCTTCTTGAGGAGTTTTTCCATGCGATGTGAATTGATGATGCTGAGAGAACTTGGTTGTAATCATGTCAATGTGTGTTTGTGTCCATTGAGGGAAAACTGCATCCAAAGTTCGGCAAAATCCCATAAGATAGGGCCGAGTGTGCGTAGCCATTGAGCGCCCAAAACCACATCACATCCGCCTAAGGGCAAGGCAAACATGTCAGAGTGCAAGGTATAATCTCCCATAGAGATACACACATTTCGACACTTCCCTTTGCAAGGTAAGGTGCCCCCATTGGCAACCATGACTTCAAAGTTGGAGCAAGGATGGATAAAACAATCAGCTTGTTTGGCAATCTGAGGGTCAATGAAATTATGAGTGCTACCAGAATCAATGAGTATTGTAAGAGGAAGCTTCTTGAAGTAACCCCTGACCCGCATTGTTTGGGGGGTGGTGATTCCAGCTAAAGCATGGAGAGATATCTTTGGCTGGTCATCCTGAGACAGAGGGTCAATAGGCGGTTTCTGAATGTCGACCGGAGCATCCAGTGTTTCTGGATCTTCGTCACCCATTTCAGAGGCAGGCGGAGACTCCACATCTAGGAGATAGAGCTTTTGTTGAACACATCTATGTCCCCGAGTGAATTTCTCATCACAATTATAGCAAAGCCCCTTTTCTCTACGTGCTTGCATCTCTGTTTCAGACAAACGCTTGATAGGAGTCGGTCGAGGAGCCCGCGGTATAGGTGGTCGCTGAGAACCCATATTTCGGAAGGGAACAAAAGTGGGCTTGGAGCGTTGTTGGGCTGCAATCTTGTCTTCTGCCAACTTAGCCAACCCTAGTGCTTCCATCATTGTGTTGGGACAGAACATTTTGACCTCAGAGCGGATGGCATCCTTTAGACCACTGATAAAACAATTCCGGTAAAATTCATCAGACAATCCTTCGGTGTGGTTGGCTAGATTCTCAAATTCGGTTTGATACTCTCTCACAGTGCTAGTTTGGCGAAGTTTAGTGAGGGCTCCTATGAAGTCATCAAAAGCACTAGGACCAAATCGTTGCAAAAGGAGCTGGCAAAAGTCTGGCCAGTTGGGCTTTGGATGAGCCTTGATGTACCAACGGTACCATTGAAGAGCTTCCTGTTCCAAATGAAAGGATTCCAACGAAACTTTGTTGACATCAAAAGTATTATGCAGACAGAAATACTGTTCTGCACGATAGATCCATCCAGTTGGATCGGTACCATTGAAGCGAGGAAAATCAAGCTTCAGACCACGAAAATTGCTGGAAGAATAGAACCCATTGTCTGCTGAAGACTCAGACTGCCGTTTGTTCATAGTTGAATGTTCAAGATGGAGACCGAGAAATTTTTCATCCAGATCCTAGAGTTTGGCTTGGATGGCTGCAAGTGCGTCCTCCATGGTTTTTGCTCCTGCACGGGTGACAACCATAACCAGAATTTTTTTTTTTTTTGGTTGACTGAGTAGGAAAACAAAAACAGGAACTACTTCAGTAAGGGAAAATTTGGATTTGGGAAAAAATCAGAAGGGTAATTGGGGTTTGACTAGGTTTTGGACACTGTTAGATATACAGGGAATAAAAAATGAGGATTTCAGAAGTGGGGTGAAAGAATGGGAAAATTTGGCAGAGGGGAACAAAGAAGCAGAATTCAGAAAGGAACTCTGTGGTAAAATTTGAAGGTGATTGAGTGAAATCTGAGGAAGTTATGGAAAACCCTAAAAATAGACAAATGTGGGATTTCGGGCTGTAGGAAGGGGAATTGAGGATAGGTTCCTCAGGAATGAAATATGCAAAATGGAATGACAGGGGTTCCCTGAAAATTTCAAGGGAAACAGATGGAGAAAGGAATTTATTTATTTATTTATTTTTTTTTTTTTTTTTTTTTTTTTTTCCAGTTCAGATTGGAGCGGCTACGTCTCGCATTTTTTTTTTTTTTTTACAGACTAGAGCGGCTACGGCTCGGAAGGAATTTGGAACAACGCCGAACGGTTGGATCTGGAACGGCTTGCAAAATGGATCTGAAACGGCGCAGCAGTGATCGACAATAGTTTAACTGAAAGTAGATATGGACCCCAGTTATGTGCGGCTTCCTAACAGTTCAGGGGTTTCACTTGGCCTCCAATGCTGTCTGACGGCTTGCATATTGGGGCAGTACCCCTCACTCCACGGCTCAGGTAAAACTGATAACCGCTTTGCCACAAACGACAGCTCTTGGTTTACCTCACGGGTGGGAACTAGTCAATCAGGTAGGGGTCGTTGCCCTTTTCGCTGGCAAGTCCTCTCAATGGGCCAGCTACTTCGGGGTTCCTGTGGTACTCCTCACAATGAGTTTTAGGGATTATGCCCAAGTACTTCCCACAGTTAAGCGGATAGGGATTATTCCCAAATCCGAACCTGCAACAGATGCGAAAATTTTTTTTGGCAGAAATTTCACCCAGCGAGCCCAAGAAAGTGCTCTGATACCAAATGATACGAACCGTTACACCAAAACCTCGAGATGTTAGTGAAGGCCGCCCACCAGGATCTTAACAGGCATATTCCTTTAACTAGTTGCTTTGAATATCTAATTGTTGAGTCCTATCTATTGGGTTATGTAAGGAAACTCCAACAATTAATTAATGAAAATGCACGATATATCAGAAATAACAGAACACAAAATAGATTTATTGATCGTGGTCCACTTTGAGGGGAAAACCTCCTTTGAGAAATATTAATACAAATAACTTCTCAGTGCCTTCATTGGCCTCAACACATACTTATATACTGAGTCTATCCTCCAATACTATGGATCAATACCATGGAACATATAATACTACGGGAAGCGTTACAAAGCATATGCATCCAATACTATGGATCAATACCATGGAACATATAATACTATGGGATAATACAAACTAAGGATCAATACCATGGAACATATAATATTACGGGACGACTTACAAAGAATATGCGTCCAACAACGATATCCTAACAAAGTAAAGAGAAGGTTTGGAATGGGCTCCTAACATCCCTTCTGCCTTAGAAAAAGATTTGTCCTCAAATCTTTAGATGTGGAAATTGATGTTGAATCTGAAGGATTGGAGCTTCCCATGTAGCATCCTCTAGTTGCATTCCATGCCATTGAATTAATACCCCTTTGATAGATCGAGAGCGAAGCTGGCGAGTGCGCCTATTGAGGATGGCACCCAGATCCAAAATGATGGATCCTTCATTATCCAGTTTTGGTAAAACAGTTTGTCCTCTGATGTTGGTGCTAAGAAATTTCGTCAGACGAGATACATGAAATACTGGATGAAAGCAGGAAGAAGAAGGAAGTTCCAGTTTATAAGCAACGGACCCAATATTCTGACGAACCTTATAGGGCCCATAGAACTTTGGAGTGAGCTTGTGACACCCTTTGAGTTTCAGGGAGGATTGCTTGGAAGGCTATAGACAAAGAAAAACCATATCACCTGCTTGAAAAGTGCGCTCATAACGGTGTTGATCGGTTCTTTGTTTCATTCGAATTCTTGCCATGTGAAGATTGTCCTACAAAATGTGAAGAATCTTATCACGGTTTTGAAGAACCGAGTCAATTTCCTGAACTGGTGAACTGCTGAGGGTGTATGGAAGAATAAATGGTGGTTTCTAACCATAGATTTCTTCATATGGAGTCATTTTAGATGCAGTATTGTGTTGATGTATATGTAACTTCAGAATGTATTTCACCTATGTATATTGTACTCTTATAAAGATGGTATTATTCCTCTATACGGAAGTGTCGTCATTTGTATTGACAAGTGTCGTAACTTGCTGTGATGGGTTATTAGATCACCTATTGAGGGGTTGTCTCGGATTAATGTAACCATGGATTATTAGACTGAGTTAGACAAGTCGGCCCTGCTAGTTTATTAGGCAAGTCGGGATAAGTATAAATAGAGAGCGGGAGCTCTCTATTTGACATCTCAGTATTCACTTCTACATCACTTGGAAAGTGGCGCACTAGTGAGGAAGGAGGAGTAGCTGCTAGGAGAAGACTATCTCTTGTACTTGGTTGTATCATTGCTCTTTCTATCTCTGAGGAAGTTGTGGGGTTTTTCACCTTTATGGTTTTCCCCAGTGAAACTCTGTGTGTCTATTGTCTCATGTGATTGCTTGGTGTGATTGATATGCATTGTTATACTTAATATGTTGTACATGTTGTTCTCTCAGTAAATATCCTAGAGTATATTGAATTAATGCTCAAAATTAACATGGTATCAGAGCTAACCTGAGAAGAAGACATTGTGTAGTGGTGAAAACTAGGGTTTCTTGTTTATTGGGTTTCTCTCCACAGATTTTGGAAACGCAGTAAGGTAGATTGACTCTACTCATCAAGGTGAATCTTTCTGTCCAATTAGAATTCAATTCTGAGCACTTTCATTTTTGGCCCTAAACATTAGGGTTTCCACAAAAATAGAAATTTCTGAAATCTGAGGACATAGCTGGAAGCTCCTTGGAAAAATCAAAGTTTAGAGCTTTGGATAGATATTTTTGGTTGGGTGAAGCTCCGAGAAACTCAAACCCTAATTCAGGGTCCTCCCTAGTGAATCCAGGAAGACTAAAAGGCATTTCTGAAGGGTGAAACTTTGTAGTTCTCAATTTATGAGTATACCAAGTTGATCAACTCATCAAGGCACATCTTTCTATCCTTTCAGAAATTTGAAATTCACATTCTGAATTTTTAGGGTTTCTCTGACAAACACTAATTTAGCTCCAGATCCAGATTTCTGCAAATCAAGTGGTAAGACCTAAATATTTTCTATTGCCATTTGAAGTACTCTTTAAAGATGTCTCACCACATCAAGCTTGAAGATAAGCTTGAAGAGGCTGATAACTTCTGAGCATGGAAGTATAGGATTGGGTTAATCCTGGAAGAAAATGAATTGGATACTTACATAAGCTCTGAGGTCCCTGTCCCAGAGGGAGAAGAGGCTAAAGCCCTTCACAAGAAGAACTTGGTCAAGGCAAAGAGGATCATTGCTGATTCTATCAAACACCATCTCATTCCACATGTGTCATCTCTGAAGACACCCAAGGAGATGTTTGATTCCCTGACCAAGCTATTTGAAGGAAAAAACATAAATCGGAAGATGACTCTGTGGAACCAATTTGAAGGGATAAAGCTTCAGAATGGATAGACCATTCAATCCTATTTCTCTAAGGTCTCTCAGATCAAGGAACAACTCGAAGATGTGGATGAAATTGTGGACAATGGTGAAGTTGTTATGACCACATTGAATGGCCTACCTAGGTCATGGGACTCCTTTATTCAAGGAATCCATGCAAGAAAGAAACTGGTATCCTTCAGTAGACTGTGGGAGGAATGTTCACAAGAAGAGGCTAGGTTTGTAGCCCGAGAAGAGAAGATGGGTCATGAAGATCAAGCTCTCACAGCACACACTAAGAAAGGAAATCCCAAGAGGGATCCATCTCATAACAAGAGATCTTAACACCACCATTATCATAAGGATAAGAAAGATCTCAGATGCTTCACATGCAATGAGAAGGGACACTTTGTTGCAGATTTCCCTAAGAAGAAGAAAGACAACAACAACAATTTCAACAAGAAGAAGAACAACAACAAAAGGAGATATCATGCTCATGCTACTGAGGATAATGAACCTCCCAAGAAGAAGGCTAGAGCAGAAAGTGATGATTCATGAAGTGAAAATGAATATGTTCTAATATCCGCTCTCACAAGTACTATCTCTCATGGTTGTAATGATTGGCTTATTGCCAGTGGGGCTTCCAAACACATGACTGGGTTTAAAGAATCTTTTGTAAATCTATCTGAACATGAATCACCCCATAAGGTGAACTTGGGGATGATTATCAATATCCTATCAAAAGAAGTGGTGAAGCCTCCTACAACCTAGATTCTGGAAAGTCCTTGAAGATGAAAGATGTGTTTTTTGAACCTGGGCTCAAGAAGAACCTACTCTCCATATCTGCATTGGATGCAAAAGGCATGAGGGTTGCATTTGTAGATGGCCAAGTCCTAATGTGGCCGAAGGATAAAACTATAGACAATGCAGTAGTGATTGGAGACCAAGAGGGAGGATTGTACAAATTAAAGGGACAACCTGAACATGCCATGGTACATGAATCCATGGAGCCATGTGAACTTTGGCATAGAAGGCTTGCACATGTGCACTATAGAGCACTACCAATTGCAAGTAAAGCTGTAGAGGGCCTTCCTGAAATCAAGTAAAAGCATGAAGGTGTTTGCAAAGGATGTGCAAAAGGAAAGAACATTAAGAAGGCATTTCCAAGCAGTGAAAGCAAAGCAAAAGGAATCTTGGAAATTATCCACTCCGATGTATGCGGTCTGATGTCATCCAGTTCTCTGAGTTGGTATGTATACTATGTCTCTTTCATTGATGATTTCTCTAGGAAGACTTGGGTCTACTTCTTGAAGAACAAAGATGAATTTTTTGACAACTTCAAGGAATTCAAAACCTTGATGGAAAATCAAACTGATAAGAAGATCAAGACCTTCAGATCCGACAATGGCAGAGAATTCACTTCAGGTGATTTCAAGAAGCTATGCAATGATTCAAGGATTAAGAGGGATTTGACTGCTCCCTGCAATCCACAACAAAATGGAGTTGCAGAAAGAAAGAATAGAACAATCATGGAAGCAGCACAAGAAACGCTACATGACCAGGATCTGTCTATACATCTATGGGCAGAAGCATCTAGGATAGCTGTATATGTGCAGAACAGAACCTCATAAGATATTGGACAACAAGACACCAGAAGAGGTATTCTCTGGTAAGAAACCTGAAGTCAACCATCTCATAATATTTGGTTGTCCAGTATATACACATGTTCCAAAGGAAAAGAAGACAAAGCTAGATCCTTCAGGAAAAAAGGGCATATTTGTGGGGTATAATGAAGCTCGAAGGATTACAGAATATACTTTCCAGGGTTCAAGAATATTGATGTCAGCAGGGATGTAACATTTGATGAAGACTCAACTTTCATCAAGTCAAGAAAGGCACCTGTTGAAGATCATGAAAAACCAAAGGAAACCATATTTCAAGATACCACCATGACTGAAGCAATTCCAGAAGCAAATCGTGAAATTGAAGATCCACAAGAACCTATAGATCCACCCCGTGAGAAGAACTCTCACAAGAGGAAGCCTACATGGGCTAGAGAGCTCATTCAAGATGCAGAAAGGTATGGCATTCCAGAAGAAGAAGATAGAGAAAGGAAGAGATCTAGATCTCATACCAGCTATGTTGCCTTACTATGTGACATTATGAACAACGAACCTTCCAGTTCTGAAGAAGCAGTGGAAAAGAAAGAATGGAAGGATTCCATGGTCGAGGAATACTAGTCGATCATGAAGAATGATGTTTGGGATGTAGTCCCAAGACCTAAACGGAAGTCTGTGGTGACTTCCAAGTGGATCTACAAGATCAAGCATGCTGCAGATGGCAGCATAGAAAAATACAAAGCAATATTTGTAGCTCGTGGCTTCTCCCAACAAGAGGGAATATACTATGAAGAAAATTTTGCTCCTGTAACAAGGTACACTTCCATCAGATCAATACTTGCCTTGGCTACAATGATGAAATGGAAGATACACCAAATGGATGTCAAGACATCTTTCTTGAATGGTGTAGTCGAGAAGGAAGTGTATGTGGAGCAGCCACTTGGTTTTGAGACATATGACAGAGAGTCATATGTGTGCAGGCTAAAGAAAGCCTTGTATGGCTTGAAGCAAGCTCCTAGGACTTGGTATGGTAGGATAGATAGCTTTCTATCTAGTTTGGGATTTACCAAGAGTAAAGTGGATTCCAACCTTTACTACAAGGTTGAGGAAGGAAATCCAGTGATACTACTATTGTATGTGGATGACTGGTTTATCACAGGTGAGGATGGTTTGATTACCAATACCAAGAGGAAGCTTGCTGCTGAGTTCGAGATGAAGGACTTGGGGATGATGCACTATTTTCTAGGCATGGAGGTGTGTCAGAGTGCAGATGGAATCTTCCTTGGACAAGGGAAGTATGCAGTAGAAATCCTGAAGAGGTTCAGGATGATGGATTGCAAGGCCATGGCCACACCTATGGCATCGGACCTTAAGCTTCTATGCGATGCTTCATCTGATCTGGTTGATGTCACAGTGTATTGTCAGATGATTGGGTCCTTCATGTACCTGATGAACACGAGACCATATATTTTCTTTGCAGTGAACACATTGAGCCAGTTCCTAACGGATCCCATAGGTGTTCACCTGGTTGCCGTAAAGCATATTCTGAGGTACCTGAAAGGTACAATTGAGTATGGGCTCAAGTATGATGCGAATCAAAAGTTTAACCTGCAGGGTTATGTTGATTCAGACTGGGCAGGCAGTGCTGCAGATAGGAAGAGCACATCTGGGTGATGCTTCAGTATGGGATCAGGTGTGATCTCTTAGTTTAGCAGGAAGCAGTCCTGCGTAGCACTGAGTATAGCTGAGGAAGAGTATGTTGCATCTTGTTCGGCTAGTTGTGAGGTAGTATGGATCCGGAAGCCACTGTCTGAGTTATTTGATCTCCCATTGGAGGCTACTGGTATCTTTTGTGAAAAACAGAGTTGTAAGCTGTCTGAGAACCTAGTGTTCCACGACAGGTCGAAGCACATTGAGATCAAATATCACTATATCAGGGATATGGTACAAAGAGGAGCAGTGAAGCTCCTGTATGTTGCGACGAATGAGTAGGTTGCAGATGCGCTGACGAAACCACTAGCCAAAGTGAAGTTCGAGTACTTCAGAGAGAGGTTGGTGTTCTTAATATTGATGACACTTAGAGGAAGGAGTGATGGACACATTTGCTGGAGCCATTCCAAGCATGGTGAGAGGAGGATCCTTCACATGGCTATGGATGTAAGCACTAGATGATGACGATCAGGATGATGCTCCAATTACTGCTTTGTATATGCATCATGTTGGATGCTTGTTATGATCAGTTGGATCATCTATATGTATATGCATCATGTTGGATGCTTGCTATGATCAGTTGGATCATGTATATGTATAAGCATCATGTTGGATGCTTGTTATGATCAGTTGGATCATGCATATGTATATGCATCATGTTGGATGCTTGTTATGATCATGTGGATCATTTATTTGTGTATGTATCAGGTGGATACATTGTATGATCAGGTAGATCATGTATGATGATATGTATCAGGTAGATACTTGGTATGCATCAGGTGGATGCACAGTATGATCAGGATGATCATGGATGACGAGCTTCAGGATGTTGCTCCAGATGATATACATCAGGAGGATGCTATGATGACGATTAGTATGATCATGTGATGATGTACATCAGGATGATGTATGGTGAGTATCAGGTTGGTACTTTGTGGTCGTGGACAGGTTGTGCAGATAAGCATATAATAGCGCCCTGGGAGATTTGCAGATACTCTTTCGAGGTTTTACCTATGGCATATAATAGTGCCCTGGGATATTTGGCAAATGCTCTTTCGAGGTTTTGCTTGGGAGGACATATAATAGCGCCCTGGGAGGTTTGCAGATACACTTTCGAGGTTTTTCCTATGGCATATAATAGCGCCCTAGGATATCTGGAAAATGCTCTTTCGAGGTTTTGTCCTATGGCATATAATAGCGCCCTAGGAGATCCGATAGGTTGAGTTGTGTGCTCGTAATCAATCCTGGGATGCTCTTTTGAGGTTTTTCCATGACCACAAATAATAACGCCTTGAGAGATCCGATAGGTTGAGCTGTGTGCTTGTAATCAGTCTTGGGATTCTCTTTCGAGGTTTTTTGGTGGGGTCACATGTAATAGTTCCCTGGGAGATCCAATAGGTTGGGCTGTGTGCCCGTAATCAGTCATGGGATGCTCTTGCGAGGTTTTGTGACGCACGTAATAAATCTTGAGGATTCCACAGTATGGCCAGTGATGATGAAGACCTGCAGGTGGTGGGCCTACATCCAGTATGAAAAAGGACTGGCTCTGTAGAACTTCCTATGACGAGTAGATCAAAGATTGATTGAGATAGCAGAAGCCGTGACGATGACGATGATCTAGTGACGATGATCCAGAGAATAAGACTTGTGCTAATAGACCTGTGTCGAGAAATACCTTCGTAGTTAAAAGGGAGTGTTGATGTATATGTAACTTCGGAATATATTTCACCTATGTATATTGTACTCCTATAGAGATGGTATTATTCCTCTATACGGAAGTGTCGTCATTTGTATTGACAAGTGTCGCAAGTGTCTTAACTTGTTGTGATGGGTTATTAGACCACCTATTGAGGGGTCGGCCTGAATTAATGTAACCATGGGTTATTAGACTGAGTTAGACAAGTTGGCCGTGCTAGTTTATTAGGCAAGTCGGGATAAGTATAAATAGAGAGCGAGAGCTCTCTATTTGACATCTCATTATTCACTTATACATCACTCGAAAAGTGGTGCACTAGTGAGGAAGGAGGAGTAGCTGCTCAGAGAGGACTATCTCTTGTACTTGGTTGTCTAATTGCTCTTTCAATCCTTGAGGAAGTTGTGGGGTTTTTCACCTTTAAGGTTTTCCCCGGTGAAACTCTGTGTGTCTATTGTCTCATGTGATTGCTTGGTGTGATTGATATGCATTGTTGTACTTGATATGTTGTACATGTTATTCTCTCAGTAAATATCCTAGAGTATATTGAATTAATGCTCAAAAATTAACATATTGTACCACCATTCAGTGAGAGAGAGCCACTTCTCCCGTTGAGGTTTTTGTTCGGAGGTGAAGCAACGAAGATAAGTTTCCAAGCATTTATTGGTAATTTTAGTCAGACCATCTATTTGTGGGTGAGACCCTGAACTCATCTTCAGTTTGGTGTCAGTGAGGAAAAATATTTTTGTCCAAAAATGACCGGTGAAAGTTGCATCGCGATCCGAGACAATGGAAGAAGGGATGTCATGAAGATGGAATATCTGGTCTAGGAGAATGTGGGAAACTAAGGAGGATGTATAGGGATGGATGATGGTACAAAATTGAATATATTTGTAAAGGAAAGTGCAATTTCCCTTGTTAGGAATTTTATTAAAGTGACCATTTTTCACTTTTTTCCCTAGTTAGACCTTTGACTAGTTTTGAGCTCCAGGTCCCCAAATTGCTCCAATTGCTCCCAAATATTCTAAGAAGGTATATGGATGATGCTAGAACATAAATATGTTTTTCAGGGATTATTTTGGACCTTTAAAATAATTCTGCGAATCCTCTTTCAATTCTGGCCAATGTAGGGAACTTTACTAGTAATTTCCCTTTGACTAGTATTGGTCTCTAGGTCTCAAATTGACTCCAAATGCCTTCAGATATTCAAGGAAGGTGTATGAATGATATTAGGAATTGAATATGATGTTCAGGGATGAGATATGGCCACCAAAATACCTATGAAAACCCTCTTAAGATTTTGGACCAAGTATGCAATTTTACTAGTAATTTGGGGTTCAAATCCCCCTGGGGTAAGTGTTGAAAATGGCTTCCCAAATGCCTCCAAACCACTCAAATTTCTGAAAATAGGTAGGGTATGTATCAAGGATGTTATTAATTTCCCAAATGCACCATTAGTTATTTATTAAGTCTGTTCCAAACCTATCCCAAACAACAACAAAAATAACTAGTTCGACCCTTGGGGAAATGGCACCAAATCTCTTCCAAATGCAAATAAACTAAGCAAGGTGGCTTCAAATGCTTAAGTGCTGAACATGAAACTTGTAAAACTAATAAATAGCAGTCCATACATCATAAATATATCATATAAACATTCTTCTATTCGAAATCATCATCAATACATTGGCATACATCAAGGTAGTGGGGAAATGGCACTGTTCTTTCATTAAAAATGTGATTTATACATTTCTACTTGGAATTTAAACCTGAAACTTTCCAAAGATGAAGAACAAAGTATTTAATTCATATTACAAAATAAATGGGGCGTGATAATATCCCCCTAAGAGTACAATATCTCACCAAAAACGCCCTCCCTCAAGGATCAAGAATATGCCATCAAAACTGGAAATGGTTGAGAGAATGTGTTGCAATAGAAGAAAACATGAGCTTCCCTGTAGCTTACACCTGCAAATAAAGAATCCATTAAAGATACAAATGAAAGGTCTGAGTGGCCTTTCCAATTACTAACTTGGATGGGAATCTTTCACCCTCGAAATTGGCTAAGGCAAGAAACTAGTCATCCACTAGCTCTCCCTCTACAGAAATGCAATTGCAAATTCTACAAATGATAAAAAGTTGGTTTCATTATTTGTTCTTGAAATTTATAAAGTTCTAATGTCCTCCATGGTTCGAATTCCTTCCAAGAGACTCATGCCAACTCAAGTTGGGAAGAGATTCCAAAGAACGCCACTTGTACAACAATTCTTAGTCTCCCACTTCCACCAAATCGCACGTGGAAGCATATTAGCTTCCCTAACACCCTTGAGAGCCCTCTTGGAGTCTATTTTTATCCCTTACATGTCACATATGTCATATGTAAACCTTCAGGTTTGATGTTTTTCATGGGTGTCATAGCATCTTCATCATTGTTGTCATAGATCTAGGGAATCTAGCCCAAGTGTCTCACTAGCTCCAAATTTCCTCTTCCTCTTCCATGGGAGTTACACTTCCTCTATATCTCGACCTCACTGACTCATGCCAAGTATTATTGACCTTATAACTCATCCCATCAACATTAGTCTTCCCATGGATTTGAAATTGCTAGAAGAGGATGCCATGTGGCACATAAATTCTAGCTTGTGTGGGTCCCACTTCCTCCATGTGTCTTCATGATCAAATGCCACTTTGATTTTCACTCGTATATGTTTATTTATCTCCTTTATTAAATATTTATTCCATCCTAATGTTCCAACATCATTTATTATCCCCATTATTCCAAATCCCAAAGCTTCCACCCCAAACCTAGGAAACTAGTAATTTTCCTTATTGGCAGTTATTTGACCTTTAACATCAATTTGACAAACTCTAATGAATATGGCCAATTTTCTTAGGCCATTGCGACCCAATGCCAAATTTGGGACATGAAAAATCCTCCCTTCCCAATATTGCTTGTCCTCAAGCAATTTCAAACATGGGTGTTGAAGAACCTGCTTTCTGTATAATTCTTTGAAGTTGTCATTGAATTGCCCAACCTTGAGTCTTTGAGTTTCCATGAAGATTTTAGAGAGGAACCACCTTGCTTGCTGCTGCACTAATTTGATAAAAAATACTTTATTAAGTGGGAAATCCATCTCCCATACTGCTTGTTTCCCCAAAGAAATGAAACCAATGAGACAAAAATCATTCCAGGGTCCCATTGCTTGTATTGCACCCCAACAATCAAGAGGGCTCTCCAACCCATACCATCAGATAAGAGGATTCCTGGATCCCATTTTCTTGTATGCATTCTTCCAAACATCATGAGTAAAAAATATATACTATCAAAGTACATAACAACATAATGAAAATGTACATCAAGGAGATGCTTCATCAGAGAGTCATGAAAGTGCTTATACCTCCAAGCAAGTAGACCACCATTTTCCAGGTGCATACAATCTTCAAGTGTCCAATCAAATCTACTCCAATGACATAGGTGAGGATCCCATGTCCAATAATGTTGCTCCAAAAGGATGTGATATGCATCAAATAGTCATCCATGTATTCTTTCATCCAAGAAGTGAAGGAATAATCTCCACTAAAATCTGAACCGAATAATGAGCAGAAAAAACAAGGAGACTTCAAAGGATTCAAAGAAGTCTCACCCATACATCCATTAATGTGAGAATCATAAAGATATAACAAAGTATGTGGCTTCCAACAAAAATATTCTTCAAGCATAAATCTATTCACCCTGGTTTTGGATGAAGTTCCTTCAACATCAAATGAACCAAGTGTTGAGCGAAAAAAACCATGAGTCTTCAAGTGACTCGAATGCATATCATAGGTGCATCCATGTAGATGTGCATCATCATAAAGTAACAAAGGATGCTGCTGCAAATGTGAATAAGAATGTTCTCCAACCATGTAATCATAAAAAGTAAATCTAGGAGTTCCATACTCCTTATGTGGCACCATAAAAAAAAACCCTTTCACCCATACTTCATTGAGACTAATGCTGCAAAACATGGAATTGTAGGATGTAGGAGAATGAACTAACTCACCCAAATGATAAAAAAGTGCATAAGTTTCATCATGGGAAGGATCCATATGGGTAGTATCATGCATCTCCTTAAAAGGTGTGAAACCTTTGTCATATATTGGTTCCAATGTAGATGAATCTTGATCTTCTTTAAAAATTGCATAACCTTCATCAAGAGACAATTCAAGTTCCTCTTCCACCACATCAAGTGTTTGGATCTTTTTGGCGTAGGTAACTGATCTAGAGGTTTTCCAGTGTAGACCCAGGTTCTTTATGGTTTAAGACTTAACTAACAAAACCCCTTTTCACCAGCCCTTTCGGCAACAACCTGCACACAAGTTGAGGTCTCACCTGAGGTGAAGCTATGGGGGTGTTGCAGAATCAAGTTTCCACAGCGTAAATGATGAGTTGATGGTGGACGTACGTATGGCGCAATGCACTACCAGCTTGCGTTGTAGGTCGGCTCTTGCACCGCGACAGCTCTCGTCGCGCGATGCCATAATACGGTATAAGGCCCACGTACCTCGTGCAATCTTGGGTCGCGCAGCCTAGGGTACTCCTTACGCTACAATGATAGGCTATAGGCAACTTATCTCACAGTGACTCTCACGGCTCGGTGCGTTAGCTAGACCGCGCATCCACCTAAGATGATTATCTTTAACTGACTTACTAAGTAACCGTACCCATTCGACTCATTCAGGCTCTTATCATTATTTTGTGAGCAAGTGTCCAAACATGCAATACTGCGCGCTCCAACGCTGCGATTAAACTCAGTGTTCTGCTGTGTGATTATTCATCATACTCATGCATTCACAGACTTATACTTGTTGAATACTTAACATTCGTCCCTACATGTATCACTTAACATATTATTCCCATTCTCTGCAGTGAATACATACAAAAGCAATCACATAACAGACATTGTAGTATCAACCTTCATATTTAAGCAAATGAACAGTAAAAAAAACACAACAATCACATATCACAGGATTTAACATGGTTCACCTCCCGAATGGAGGCTACGTCCACAAGAACGGTTGTTAATATTAATCTTTATGAGAAGGGTACAACCGTTCTTAGTCTGCGCACTCAGCTGCAGACTCTCTTCTCTCTCAGATAGGTCTCTGCGTACTCAGCTGCAGAGCCTTTACAATGGCATTCAAGCTTAAGATTCTTCAATAATCAACACTTAACAAAATGAAGAGTAACCCTTCCCTTACAAAATGATGCTTATTTATAGATTATGCTAGAAGGCATATCTTTACAATTCGCAAGCAAAAACCCTTAGGTTTACAAAACTGGCATGGCTAACTGCCAGCCTGACTGTCGCCGTCGACAACTTATTCCCCTGATTTAGGCCATCCAGCTAGCCCACTCGTGACTCGCACACTTCTCTAACAGCCGCAGTCCTCAAAATGGTTATACTGAATCATGGCCTGTCCCTTTCCGTTTCTCTCTCCTACCCATCACCGTCGACGTTGTGACCTAGCTTTTCAGTTGCTTGCCACCACTTTCTCTGACAAGTCCTTCCTTCTTCCTTCATCCTAGTTCTTTACCAAAAGCAGGCCACTTCCTCCTCTGGCCTTTATTTATATCTTCCTACCAAAACTTGTTGCCCTGCAGGTCCTGCGCATCGCATAGTTGCGCCACAAAACTGTTATGCATGCTTCGCACATACTGGTGTTATGTTTCTCTATTGCATATCTAAAAATCATACTTCTGCAAAATTGTACCTACTTGGGCCATGCCCAACAGATTTCTAAATGATCTTCAATATTTTCAATAGAATCTTCTTCATTCTCATGTGATGTTTGTTCATCTTTTTCAGAGTCACTTGGGAGTGAATTTCGATCCTCTTCATGTGCTACTTCTTCTACTTCACCTATTTTAGAACTAGGTGGTTCATGGGTCTCCTCCTTTTTCTCCTTCAAGCAAACTGATGCATTTTTCCCCTTGGTTTTCTTAAAATCAATAATTTTTCTTGCAAGTTCGATAGCCAACAATTCGAATCCTTCCTTAAGTTGCTTGGTCATATATTCAATGATTGTTTTCATAATTTTTATATGCTCCTCACCATCATATTAGGTTCCCTTTTCATCCCTAGTCATAGTTTCCTCAAAATATTTGCTCTTCTTCTCCTACTTTTTTTTCCCTCTTCAACAAAAGAACTTTTGGTTTCAATATCTAATGGTGGTACCTGAATTCTTGTCCTCGTGAATATCAGACCACATTAGGTTCCAATATCATGCTCTGATACCACTGTAATGACCCTTTTTCAAAATTTATTAAAATGACCAATTTCGACCCTTGACTAGTTTTGTTGTTTTGGCCTCCAAATTAACCCAAATGATCCCAAATCTTCTGTAAGGGTATATGAATGATATTTAGACTTGAATATTAGGTTTAGGGATGATTTTTAACCTTCAAAAGACTTCTGCAAATTTGATTTATATTCTGGTCAATGTATGGTATTTTAACTAGAAATTTATGCATCTAATCCCCCTTGGGTAAACACTGAAATGGCCTCCCAAATGCTTCCGAACTCCCTCGAATTTATGAAAATAGGTAGGGGATGTGTTAAGGATATTATTAATGTCTCATTTGCATCATTAATTGATTATTATCTCTGTTCCAACCCTCTCCCATTCAGCTGCAAAAATCACCAATTCGACCCTTGGGGAAATGGCACTATTTCTTCTCCCAATGCAATTAAACTGAGTAAAAATACTTCAAATGCTCAAGTACAGTACATGAAACTTGTAAAATACATCCATGGAATCCTAATAATCATAAATGCATTAGAGAATCATCCATTCATTCGAAACCATCAGCATTATCATATTATACATCAAGGTAGTGGGGAAATGGACATTGTTTGCTCATTAATCAACATTTTTCCATACAACCAGTGGGTATTTAGACCTAATAATTTATGAATATGAATAATAGAGGATATGAATCTATTACAATCAGAAATACATAATGAGAAGCTCTCCCAAGAAGCATAAGAGCTCACCAAAAACACCCTCCCTCAAGGAGCATGAATATGCCTTCAAAACTGGAAATGGTTAAGAGATGGTGCTTCACTAAAAAAAACCATGAGCTGCCATCTAGCTGATACCTGCAAATAAAAATCCATTAAAGCTCCATGAAATACCTGATTGGCCTCTCCAAACACCAACTTGGATGGGAATCTTTCACCCTTGAAATTGGCTAAGGCAAGAAACTAGTCATCCACTAGCTCTCTCTTCACAAATGCAATTTTTCTCAAATCATCAAAATCTGGTTTCATTCTTTATTCTTGACATTTATAAAGTTATAATGTCCTCCATGGGTTGAATTCCTTCCAAGAGACTCATACCAACTCAAGTTGGGAAGAGATTCCAAAGAACGCCACTTGTACAACAATTTCTAGTCTCTCACTTCCACCAAATCACATGTGGAAGCATATTAGCTTCCCTAACACCCTTAAGCTCCCTCTTGGAGTCTATTTTTAGCCCTGACATGTCATATGTTATCTCCTCAAATAAACATAGACTAGCTGTTGTTTCTAGGTGATAGGAAGTCTTTTAAAATTTTCATTTTTAGATGCATTTGAGGTTCTTTTTCAAGAGTTTGAAGTATGTAATGAAGTTTGAAATAACATTTGATGTTACTTTGTCTCCAAAAAGAATTTTCGGGTTTCGGTAGCTTAGGCAGACATGGAAATTGTTCATTAGCTACCGAAAACCAAGCTTTCAGTAGCTTACAACGTAAAGGCAAAATTGCTCAAAGCTACCGAAAGGGAAGGCACGTGTCATGTATCATGGAACAGTTTTCGGTGGCTTAGGTGGATATGACAGTTGTTCATTAGCCACCGAAAAGAAAATTCCTAGCAGCTTATAGTTCAAAGGTGAAATTGTCCACAGCTACCGAAAGCAGGGGCATTTGTAAACACTTTTCCGGCAGCTTACGTGGTTAAAGGTGAAATCATCAACTACCGAATTTAAGTTGGTGTCAAGCGGTGGAGATGTCTAATCAGGGGCTTAATCATGAAGTTTAAAGGGGATCCATCATTCCTTAACCGCCGAAAAGGGTCACTTCCAGCAAATACACGATCCCTCCAAGGTAAAGCCCGCTACGATCATGATCTCACCCTAGCCGATTGAACCCTATATCTCTCACATCTACCGAATTTTGAAGAGCTGTACATCCAATGTGATCATGCAAAATTGACAAGTCATTAAACCCTCATGATTATTCTTTCAATTCACATCCCTCGAAGTTAGGTTCTGTAAACCACGACATCCTTCCTCCTTCACTCTTACCACGTCGTCGAGCTTACCTTTTCCCTGATTTTGCGTCGTTCTCTCAAGCTCAAATTTTAACAGCAGGTGTTAGGAAGCAGCTTACAGATGAAGAAAAGTGGAGGAGTGGTCGTCAGGAAAGAATTAGACGACATCGGTTACCTAGAGTCTCACCTCGAGGTATGTCAACTCTTTAAAGATGCAGTTTGTTATGATTTTTGTAAAAAACTTCAAGGATCTCATCAGTAAGTATCTAAGACGTTTGCTCTCACATTTGATGGCAGAAGGGCAATAATTGGTAAGGAGGAATTCCAGGTAGACAAAGCCCTCATAGCTGAGGTGACAGAGATTCCAACGACTGGAGAAAATTGGTTCAAGACTACTGTTACAAACGATTTTGAATTCCAATCCTATCTGAAACCTGAGCACATAAATCTTGTATGGAAGAAGGATATTCCTATGACCCATCTGGAGGAGAAATGGCAACATCTGTTGAAGTTAATTCCGGTTTATATAACTTATGAGGGTAGATATAACAGGGTGTTGATTTATCATTTTAAATTAATGAACCATTTCACTGGCAGGAGCCCTTTAAGTCTCCCTTTTTACCTCTACAAAATCCTGACTAAAATGGCTCATCAAGTTAGAGCCAAGACAACCAAAATTGCAGGTAGACTATACCACCATGGTTTGATCAAACTCATAGTTTTTGAGTTGCTACAAAGAAGAAACATGAATTGGGCGTTGTAATACCCCAATTTTGACCCCTGTGAAATATTGGCTTTTAATGTAAATATTGTATACATGCATTGTATGTTTCCTTAGCGTGGAGCTCAAGGCCAAGGCCCCACTAGTGTATGTTCGGATTTTATTTAAAACAAGCAAGTATTTGATATTTTGATACCCATGTGCTATTAAGCCATGGAATATTGTAAATTGATGTAAATATTAATATTGCAATAAAATACCAAAACTGGCTATGGAAACAACTAATGAGAAGGGGCCATGTGTATCCACTAGGGAGTGGTGAGGGGGTTGTGGGATTGAGCCATAAGCTGCCAACTATCATTGTGAGAACCCATTTGACTTTCCTTGATGACATTTATTTCTGTTGTAAGGAAGTAGTTGAAGATTTCAGTCCATGGTTTCAATGGAGCATGGGCAGCCCAAAAATTTGTATTTGCAAGTATGGGCTCTGTTTTCTTGTACCACAAGCCACTCTACCTCATGGCGGTTGCTTCTTCCTCATCCCCATTCCATTGTGGAGGTATCCAGCATCAATTTTCATCCAAAAATGAATTCCCAGCAGTGAGAAAAACGAGAAATCGCAACTTTGAAAGAACCCACGTTTTGAAGAGCCAAAAACGCCCAGATTTGGTATTTAATAGTAAAATCCAATGGGGGATACATGGATATGAACCTTGGGGTGAATTTGAGAGGATTAGATACCTCGAAATCCATTGGAAAACTCTGTTTTTATAGCCCAAAAAACCAGTGATGGGATTGAGTTATTTGATGAACAAAATTGTGAGAAATCCAATTGTGAATGACTGAGCAGAGGTTGGGTTTTCTTGATAAACCCAATGAAGGCTAGAATCTCAAGGATTAGAAACTGGACCTTTCTATGCCCACCCTGAAGAGCACTGGAGGGAAGGGTCTCCTGAGGGACTGTGCAGCAAAGAAGATGACCTTCCTTGTGTTGGGTGTGGTAGTTAATGTGGGTGCCTTGACTGTTAAATTCATTTGAGATGCCTGTAGCTCTGTGGTTGAGCTCACTGGCTTAGCATTGCCCTCCTTTGCATTTCATATGCTTGACAAACCCAACTGTGTGTTGGCTTAGCATAGTTGTTGAGTGAAACCACGGCTGTGAGTGAGCCCAGCTAGTCCCTCCTTAGTGGATACACAACCCAGCTCGGGGGTGATCTCTCAGCTGAAAGAATACAAGCTGGAAAGAGATCTATGGTTGGGTGTAACGTTGCTCTCACATAGCCAGTTGTTTGGACAGCTTCATCTTCAAGATAAGTGTTATCTATTTTATAAATTATATGCATTATGTGTCTGCATTGTGCTAATTCAGAATGATATTTATTCATGATTAATGGAATTGGTATGAATTCTGTGCATAGCATGAGAATGGGATGGATTCTTTGCATGTTGATGCGTCATTTGCTTGAGATAAATATGCTGATGTATGTTTGTTGTGTGTGTGCAATTATGTATTTTAATTCTGTTGTGTAATTTAATTGTGCATTTTATTTAAATGGCAAAATTTTTACCATTATGGCTTTGTGGAAGAATTGGACACCCCATGTTACAGTCATGTTCCCTTCCTTGCATTGGATTGATGGAAGGGGATGTGATAGGCATTCTACCTTTTCTGGAATGAATTTGAAACAGAGCTACAACCAGAAGATGAAAAGAAGTCTTCCACTCCTAGAAGTGGAAAAGGAATAGGAGAGCCATTTCTCCAATTGCAGTCGATCCCCTTTCCTCAGCTCCCAAAGTTCAAAAGGCTAAAAAGAAATTAGAGTTCAGTAATAAAATAGAGGAAGAAGGAGCTGGTTCAAAAGGAAAGAACATCCTCAACCTACCATGCACCGATTCTGAAGATGATGAGCAGCAGAAAGCTGAAGTAGGATGTGAAAATTTTCCTTCACCTACACCTGAGGAAGAGCCAAATCAACAAATTTCTGAAGCATCAACCAGCCAATCAAAGAAGCCCTCATCTCAGAAGATAAATCAACTTCTAAGATAGGCGTATGAGCTCGAACTACTTCAGAGGGTGATCAAGGAAAAGAATGAAAGGTTGACTGAAAGAAATACTGAACTATATACCTCCTTTCAAGAGTTAACCAAAAAACATAGCAAGTTGAAAGGGATAAATATAAGACTGATAAGAGACAATATCAGATTGAGTAGGAAGGTTAAGCTTCTGAGAAATAAGGAAATGACTCCAAAACCCCAGCCTAGGGCACACTCAGACATCGACACCTTAGCAGTAGCAGTCATCAGTTTTGCTGACACTATGGTTTTGGCCCAGGACGAAGAAAATCCCAAACAGCAAGAGGATGAGTAGCAGAGGTCAGAAACACAGTTTTTTCAGAAGTTTTGCAGGCTAGATAAAACACAATTTTTCGATGGCTTAGGCGAACATGGAAATTGTTCATTAGCTACCAAAAATCCAATTTTCGGCAACTTACAACATAAATATAGGGCTCTTCTAGTTACTGAAAAGAGGGGCAAGTTCCAAACATCTAAAAATTGTCTTGGTGGCTTAGGTGAACATGCTGGATTGTTCATTAGCCACCGAAAGCAGAGTTTTCGATAGCTAACAAAATTAAAACCCAGCCTTTCTAGCTATCGAAACCACATAATAACGCAGAAGGCTGCTTTTCTGCACAAGACCTGACTTTTGCTAATCCAAACACTTCGAGGACGTTTTATAATGATTGATAAGCGTTTAAAGGCATCATGATCCAAATTCTGTTCCAAATTGAAAGGCGCCAGCAAGGTAAGAAGAGGAATCTTCTTGTCTATTTTGGGAAAAAGATGGCCTGTCTATCCTCCAGGCGGTAGTTTCAACCTTACTCATAAGCCTTCGAAGGCTTGTTACAACTGTCAAAGATAGGAGGACTAGCAAGATGACGACTACCCTTTTTAATGTAGGATTCTTTCATACTTTTCATAAATCTGTTTTAACTAGCTATTTTTAGCAGATTCGATCCAGTTCTTTAGGATCTTGAGCGGTTTTGTAAAGGTTATAAATCCTGTGACTTATGTAGAACAAGGGTTCAATTTTGGAGACTTTTTCATACATTGTAAACTCAAGGTTCTCATTTTCATAATAGTAACACAAGCTTCTTTTGCCATTAGTTGTTCAGACCTTCACTTTCTTGTTTGTTCTTTACTTGCACCTAAATATTGAATTCATGTTAGTTCTGTTTATCTGATGATTGATATCTGTCAACTTGTCAATTCATTCATAAATTGGAATCTGCAAGTATTTTACCTATTTTATTTGGCCATTCTTATACAGGTTATGTATATGTCTCTGCTGGTAAAATAGGCATTCTTCATACTTTCATTTATCTATAACTCTCTGAGCAGTGATAGTTTAAAGCCTTGTCGATACTTGTTGTGTTCATGCATGTCTTGAGGGAGTGAGGTTTGATTTAAGTCATCCGACTTGATCCATTTTGAGTAAATTATTGAGAATAAGATTAAGTTACCAAGCTCCTTTGACCTATAGCCTAGAAGGACTCCTAGAGTGATAACATTTTGGCGTCGTTGCGGGGGAGAGGAAGTTGAAGCTAGTTTCCCTGGGAGAATGACATAAGATCCAACTTTGATGATAGACAAAGTGTGGACGATATTCTGGTTGTAATCATCTATCTGGCGACTCCATTGGAATGAAGTGGCTTCGAGAAGACCAAGTACTAGAGAAAATCCTCAAAGGCCACCAGTGACACCTGTTTCATATCCTGAACAGATTATAAGGAGAGGAAGAGCTTCACAAAGACATATTTCTAGATCTACAAGGGGAACTGCATCAGGTACTTCTAGAGGTATTGCTTATGTTTGATCAAATGAAAATCCCTTTAAATCTTTGCCTACTGAAGCAGCTAGTTCACAGATAATTATAAGTAAATCAGAAGATTTGGAAGTTGAAGAATTCTCAACTAGTTCTGTTGTTGAAGACCCTATTTTTGAATATGTTACCCAAGCTGACTTAGGAAAAGAAACCCTAGAATCCATCAAAGAAGAGTGCTGTTCTTCCTACCTCAATCCCTTACCGAATCAGCCTGAAGAGAGTTATCCTTTTGTTCATACCAACGTACTTTCCATTGAAAACATCTTGCAGGATCTTTTAGATCAACGTGAAGAAAGATTGGCCTTGTTGCTTGCATAGTCCTATAAGGGTTCCTATTTTCCCAATCAGCCACAAATCTTTTCACCTCAACCCTTGGCAACTCCACTAGGTCAAACCCACCACCTTCATCACCACCTATACCTCCTCAACTATCATCCACACCAACAATATATTCTACCACCCCTTCCATACCCACATCCACTATGGTTGTCCCTCTGACTAAGATGGAAAAGATCCTTGTTTCCAGATATGCCCCTCTAAATTTGCCTAACCCCCTTTTTGCTATGCCTACTGGAGATTACCAAAAATACATGCCTAAGTTCACTGGAGAGGGGGACTTTATAGCTGAAGAACATTTAGAGGCATTCTACAGTTATGCTGAGAACATAAATATTGAGCATGAAGATGTATGGACTAGGGTTTTTGTGCAAAGTTTAGATGGTCAGGCTAGGAAATGGTTCAAAGAGTTACCTGTTGAATCAATAGCTGACATCGAAGCCCTAGATGACCTGTTTTTGAAGCATTGGGGAGAAAGAAGAGACCACCTCTATTACCTCACAGAATTTGGTAATTTGAAGAGAGAAAATGGCGAGTCTGTGTCAACTTTCACAAAGAGATTTAATAAAATGTTTGGCAAGATCCCTGCTGAGATCAAACCTAAAGTCACTTCAGCTAGAATCAATTATGCAAATGCTTTTGATCCCGATTTTTTTCTTCATCTCAGAGAAAGAAGATCTGCTTCTTTATCACTCATGCAAGATGTTGCTCTTGAAGTTGATTCTAATATTGTCACATCTGAGATTCTTAAGGTAAAAATGGGCAGAAAGAGGCAAACTCCAGACTCTTCTTCTTCATTAGAAACCAAAATGGAAAAATTGGCTAAGATGTTGGACAACTTGACCTCTGAAATGTCTAAACTGAAAGTTTAAGGTCAACAACTTGCAAGAGGTAAAGGACCGAATGATTTTGTTCCTAGAAACCCTAATACTTTCCCTTACAAAAAGAACAACCCACAAGCTCAAATCCTCCAAAGAGATAGGAATCCTGTTGAAGAACAAAGAATCAGAGCTCCTTTCCAGCACGTTGTATTAGAAGAGGAATAAGAGCTTACTCAGTGAGAAGAAGGAGAAGAAGACAATATCAACTACATGGAAGATAAAGTTGACTCCTCTTTCCTAACACAATCTGATTATGAAGAAGCCCTCATGAATGAACAGATCACTAAAGAATCATTGTATCAGGCAGATGATCAAGGAGGTTATAATTTGAGGTCTAGGATTGCTGCTAAAAAACCTGTGACCATTGCTCCCGGAAAGAAGAATCCTGTCCTTACAAAGCAGCCTACTTCTCCTGCAAAAAAGATTGTTTCTCCTGCAAAATAGATTGTTGCTCCTTCAAAATAGCAGCAAAGGCCATCACAACTTTCTGTCCCTGATCAGATTCAGCTTAAAGCTCCAATACAAGAGGTAAGGACTTCTGAAAAATTGTCTTACTCTTTTAATCTCGAATCAGAAATTCAGAAGCTGAAAATATCTTTCCCACTGATTGAGCTTATGAAAAATGATTCCTTCGAGTCATCTATACTGCAATCCCTTCAACCAAAAACGCCCACAAATGTTGATTTTGTGAATTTGCAAGATGATAAGCCCTTAGTAACCCTAGGTCCTATGGTTGAAGAACTGGATGGGTCTTGTCCACCTTTCTACATATCCCTGAACATCCATGGCAAAATTCTTCACAATTGTTTGCTAGACTCAGGAGCATCCCACAATATTATGCCAAAAGCAGTAATGGATGAGCTGGGACTTATCATCACAAAAACCTACCATGATCTCTTCTCTTTTGACTCCACGAAAGTCAAATGCCTGGGCCTCATAAAAGATATTGTCATAAACCTGTCTCAGCTGCCTTCAAAAAGCATGGTAATGGATGTAGTAGTTTCTGATATCCCACCCAAGTTTGGAATTCTCTTGTCCCATTCATGGAGTAAACGACTAGGGGGTAACTTATAGATGGATCTGACCTATGCTACAATCTCGATGTTTGGGGGTGAAACTAAAAGACTCTATAGAGAGAACCAGCTTGCCTATATCATCAGTAATGAAGGGAATTCTGTAAATCATCCCATTTACGCATTGGATACAGGCTTTGGAGCATGTATCCTGCAAATAGATGATGATCATCCAGCGCCTTTGCATCTCACAAAGCCTACTTGTTAGCAATCTGAAGAAGTAACCACTTATGTTTGGAGCATGTTTTTTGATGGTGCCAGTACCCAAGCTTCAGCAGGTGCAGGTGTAGTTTTGATCTCTCCCTTCGAAGGATGTTATGCATTTGTCTTATAAACTGGATTTCAAAACTACTAACAATATAGCAGAGTATGAGGCTTTGCTGTTGGGGGTCAAGGTTGCCAAAGAAATGGGAATCATGTGCATGAAGATATTTGGAGATGCAGAGCTCATCATACAACAGGTGAACGGAAATTTTCAAGAAAAAAATGTCATGCTGAAGGCAAACAGAGATGAGGTATGGAAACTTAGAGATTCTTTTATGATTTTCGACATCTCTTATGTACCTAGAGCTATGAACCACCTAGCTGATTCCCTTGTTGTCTCTGCCAGTACATTCATTCCTCCTATGCCTCCTAAATTGAACTATGAAATCCAAGTCAAGTATAGGCCATCCTTACCTAATAATGTCAAATTTTGGAAAGTCTTTGAGGATGATGATGAACTTAGTAGATTTCTCCAGGTCGTGGATGAATTTTCTAATATTCATATTGACCAAGAAAACCTAAATGTAGAGGAATCCCATAAGTCTAAGTTGAAAGGGAAAATGGGTCAACATGATATTGTTCAATTGCCAAGCAATCATATACCTCGAGGTTTAGTACCTCTTGAAAGGATTTTTTACCATAATGATGTCCCCTTCAAACCTGTGAAAAAGGAGAAAGACCCTGTTGTCCATGAGCATAATATAGACAGCCAAAATCATCCTAAATTCATAAATTTGTCTACTAAGTTGACAGCTGATCAGAGGTCAAAATATTGCAGCCTTATAAAGGAATTTGCTGATGTTTTTGCTTGGGAATACAGTGATCTGAAAACCTATGATGAAGATACCATTCAACATAGAATTCCTTTCTAAAAGGACACCATCCCTTTCAAGCAGAAGTTAAGGCCTATCAACCCTCTCCTGTTACCTGTGATTGAGAAAGAAACAAAAAAGCACCTTAATGCTAAAATCATAATCCCGCTAAGATATTCTAAATGGATCACAAATTTAGTAATAGTGAGGAAGAAAAATGGTGAGATCAGGTTATGTGTCGATTTTAGAAACATAAACAAATGCTCCAAAAAAGATAGCTATCCCCTACCCAAGATGGAGCATTTACTGCAAAGAGTTTCAGGAGCGAGTGTCATGTCATTCCTAGATGGCTTCTCAGGCTACAATCAAATTTCTGTACACCCTGATGATCAGGAGAAGACAGCTTTTACCACTCCTTGGGGTACCTTCATGTACGCTAAGATGCCGTTTGGGCTGATGAATGTCGGGGCCACCTTTCAGAGGGCCATGGACATAGCCTTTGTAGGATTAAAATACAAGTTTGTCCTCATATATCTTGATGATATCACTGTATACTCAAACAGTCACGAAGAACATTTGCAGCACCTCAAAAGGGGTTTTTCTAAAATGTAGACAATTTGGAATTTCTCTGAATCCTAAGAAGTCTCAATTTTCTCTCGGAGAGGGAAAACTCCTAGGCCACATAGTTTCAGCATAGGGTTTAAAAATTGATCCAGTTCGGGTTGAAGCAATTCAGAACGTATCTATACCAAGGTCGAAAAAAGATATTCAATCTTTCCTCAGTAAGATAAATTTTGTCAGGAGGTTTATTCCAAATTTTTCCGAGTTAGTGAAACACATAACTTCCATGCTGAAAAAAGGATCCGAAATTAAATGGACAGAAAATGCAAGAAACTCTTTCAAAGCCATCAAGCACGCTATCATGGAAGCTCCTACTCTAATTAGTCCAGATTACACCCAGGTTTTCTATATTTTCTCTTTTGCTTCCCATGACACAGTGGCAACAGTCTTGTTGCAGAAGGATGATGAAGGTCTTGATCAACCAATTGCCTTCTTCAGCAAAACATTGAGGGATGCTGAGCTAAAATACGATCCCATAGAAAAACAGGCTTATGCTTTGTTCAAGTCATTGAAGGCATTCATAATTTATATCCTACATGAAAAGGTCATAGCCTATGTCCCTTCAGCTTCTGTGAAAGATGTTTTAACTCAACCTGACATTGATGGCAAGAGAGCCAAATGGATTGCTAAGCTGATCGAATTTGACATAGAGGTGAAGCCCACCAGGCTAGTAAAAGGTCAAGGCTTAGCTAAGCTTATGGCTGAAGAAAATTACGAACTATTAGACATGAATTTCATCAGAATAAGTTCAACAAGTTTGCAGACAGAAGTAGCAGTAGCAGAGCAACATAATAGTTAGCAAGTGGCTGAGAATTTGTTTTCATGCGAGTGGTATTCAGGTATTATTCATTTTCTGCAGAATTTAGAAGTTCCTCCTGGACTTAGCACAACCCAAGCACGAGCTCTTAAGCTTAAATCTATTAAATTTTGCATAAGTAACAATCTACTGTATTGGAAAGATCCTGATGGTGTTCTGCTAAGGTGTCTAGATCAAGAAGAGTCAGGTCAAGTCATGCATCACTTCCATTCAAGCATATGTGGAGGCCATCATTACTGGAAAACTACAGCTCATGAGATTCTAAGGGCTAGATACTATTGGCCTGTTCTTTTCTTTGATGTATATGCTTTTGTGAAATCTTGTGACAAATGCCAAAGATTCGGAGGAAAACAACATCTAAAATCCTTTCCCCTGAAACCTATTATGGTTAATGGTCCCTTCCAGCAATGGGGCCTTAATTTTATAGGTGAGATTAATCCTTCATCCAGTGGGCAACATAGATGGATCCTAGTAGCCAGTGATTATTTTACCAAGTGGATAGAGTTAATTCCCACAAGGAAATCTAATCATCGAGTTATCATGAAATTTCTCTATGAAAACATCCTTATCAGGTTTGGTTTCCCAAAAAGGATGGTAATTGATAATGCACCAGCTTTTAAAGATAAAGCATTAGTTCACATGTGTGAGTCAATGGGAATTCAATTGGTACACTCTACTCCCCACTACCCTCAAGGCAATGGCATCACCGAGTCATCCAATAAAAACCTAGTCAGAATCATCAGAAAGCTATTGGAAGAAAATCAGAAGAGTTGGGATGCCAAACTAAAGTTTTCTCTTTGGGCTGACAGAGTGACAGATAAAAAATCCATAGGGACTTCCCCCTTTATATTGGTTTATGGTACTGATGCCATTTTCCCAATTCAGCTAATCCTGCCAGTAACGAAGTTTTTCCAGGAGGAACAAGATGAACCAAATGACATGGTGAGAAGAATGCTCAACTTGGGTGAATTGCAGCAGACTAGAGAATAGTTGGTGGAAAAGTCAGAAGCTCATCAGAAGAGGATAAAAGACACTTTTGACAAGAAGGAAAAGGTGGAAATTTTTTAGGTTGGAGACTGGGTTCTAAAATGGGATGCCCCTAGGCAGGACAAGGGCAAGCATGGCAAATTTGATTCTCTATGGACAGGTCCTTTCGTGATAACTCAAGTACAGCAGAACAACACTTTCAAACTGCAAAGTCTGGAAGGTGAAGAAATGTTTGGTGGCCCAGCCATTGGGCGATTTCTAAAACTCTATTTCATCTAAGGCTTCAAAGCCTGGTCATTGTAAATATCATTTTTTGTTTTCAATTTTTGCAAAATAACTCCATGCCCAATGGAACACTAGAAGATAGGGTTAGATTTTTGTTTTATAGGAAAGGCATTTGATCTGTGGTTCTTGGAACTTCACAGGGAGGTTTCCATCCTCGAGTAGGAGCCAGATGTTATCTCTTCAAATAAACATAGACTAGTTGTTGTTTCTAGGTGATAGGAAGTCTTTTAAAATTTTCATTTTTAGATGCATTTGAGGGTATTTTTCAAGAGTTTGAAGTATGTAATGAAGTTTGAAATAACATTTGATGTTACTTTGTCTCCAAAAAGATTTTTTGGGTTTCGGTAGCTTAGGCGGACATGGCAATTGTTCATTAGCTAATGAAAACCCAGCTTTTGGCAGCTTACAGCGTAAAAGCAAAATTACTCAAAGCTACCGAAAGGGAAGGCACGTGTCATGTATCGTGGAACATTTTTCCGTGGCTTAGGCGGATACGACATTTTTTCATTAGCCACCGAAAAGAAAGTTCCTAGAAGCTTACAGTTCAAAGGTGAAATTGTCCACAGCTACCGAAAACAGGGGCATTTGTAAACACTTTTCCGGCAGCTTACGTGGTTAAAGGTGAAATCATCAGCTATCGAATTTAAGTCGGTGTCAAGTGGTGGAGATGTCTAATCAGGGGCTTAATCATGAATTTTAAAGGGAATCCATCATTCCTTAACCACTAAAAAGGGTCACTTCCAGCAAATACACGATCCCTCCAAGGTAAATCCCGTTGTGATCATGATGTCACCCTAGCCGATTGAACCTTATATCTCTCACATCTACCAAATTTTGAAGAGTTGTACATCTAGTGTGATCATGCGAAATTGACAAGTCATTAAACCCTCATGATTATTCTTTCAATTCACATCCCTCAAAGTTAGGTTCTGTAAACCGCGACATCCTTCCTCCTTCACTCTTACCACGTCGTTGAGCTTACCTTTTCCCTGATTTTGCGTCGTTCTCTCAAGCTCGAATTTTAACAGCAAGTGTCAGGAAGCAGCTTACAGATGAAGAAAAGTGGAGGAGTGGTCTTCAGGAAAGAATTAGACAACATCTGTTACTTGGAGTCTCACCCGAGGTATGTCAACTCTTTAAAGATGCAGGCTGCTATGATTTTTGTAAAAAACTTCAAGGATCTCATCAACAAGCAGCCAAGACGTTTGGACTCACATTTGATGGCAGAAGGGAAATAATTAGTAAGGAGGAATTCCAAGTAGATGAAGCCCTCATAGCCGAGGTGACAGAGCTTCCAACCACTGGAGAAAATTGGTTCAAGACTACTATTACAAAGGATTTTGAATTCCGATCCTATCTGAAACCCGAGCACAAAAATCTTGTATGGAAGAAGGATATTCCTATGACCCATCTGGAGGAGAAATGGCAGCATTTGTTGAAGTCAATTCTGGTTTATATAACCTGTGAGGGTAGATATAACAGGTTGTTGATTTATCATTTTAAATTAATGAACCATTTCACTGAAGGAGCCCTTTAAATCTCCCTTTTTACCTATACAAAAGCATGACTAAAATGGCTCATCAAGTCAGAGCCAAGACAACCAAAATCGCAGGTAGATTATACCACCATGGTTTGATCAAACTCATAGTTTCTGAGTTGCTGCAAAGAAGAAACATGAACTGGGCGTTCTTCCTTTTCTGGAATGAATTCGAAACAGAGCTAGAACCAGAAAATGAAAAGAAGTCTTCCACTCCTAGAAGTGGAAAAAGGAAGAGGAGAGCCATTTCTCCAATTGCAGATGATCCCCTTTCCTTAGCTCCCAAAGTTTAGAAGGCTAAAAAGAAATTAGAGTTCAGTAATAAAATAGAGGAAGAAGGAGCTGGTTCAAAAGCCAAGAACATCCTCAACCTGCCATACACCGATTCCGAAGATGATGAGCAACAGAAAGCTGAAGTAGGATGCAAAAATTTGCCTTCACCTACACCTGAGGAAGAGCCAAATCAACAAATTGATGAAGCATCAACCAGCCAATCAAAGAAGCCCTCATCTCAGAAGATAAATCAACTTCGAAGACAGGTGTATGAGCTCGAACTACTTCAGAGGGGTGATCAAGGAAAAGAATGAAAGGTTGACTAAAAGAAATACTGAACTGTATACCTCCTTTCAAGGGTTAACCAAAAAACATAGCAAGTTGAAAGGGATAATATAAGACTGATAAGAGACAATATTAGATTGAGCAGGAAGGTTGAGCTTCTGAGAAATAAGCAAATGACTACAAAACCCCAGCCTAGGGCACACTCAGACCTTGACACCTTAGCAGCAGTAGTCATCAGTTTTGCTGACACTTCGGTTTGGCCCAGGACAAAGAAAAATCCCAAAGAGCAAGAGGATGAGTAGCAGAGGTCAGAAACACAGTTTTGTCAGAAGTTTTGTGGGATAGATAAAACACAGTTTTTCGTTGGCTTACGTGAACATGGAAATTGTTCATTAGCTACTAAAAATCCAATTTTCTGCAGCTTACAACATAAAGATAGGGCTCTTCTAGTTACCGAAAAGAGGGGCAAGTTCCAAACATCTAAAAATTGTCTTGGTGGCTTAGGCGGACATCCTGGATTGTTCATTAGCCATCGAAAGCAAAGTTTTCGGTAGCTAACAAAATTACAACCCAGCCTTTCTAGCTACCGAAACCACAGAATAACGTAGAAGGCTGCTTTTCTGCATAAGACCTGACTTTTGCTGATCCAAAACACTTAAAGGACATTTTCTAATGATTGATAAGTGTTTAAAGGCATCATGATCCAAATTCAGTTCCAGATTGAAAGGCGCCAGCAAGGTAAGAAGAGGAATCTTCTTGTCTATTTTGGGAAAAAGATGGCATGTCCATCATCTAGGCGGCAGTTTCAACCTACTCATCAGCCTTCAAAGGCTTGTTACAACTATCGAAGATAGGAGGACTAGCAAGATGATGGTTACCCTTTTTAATGTAGGATTCTTTCATACTTTTCAAAAATCTGTTTTAACTATCTATTTTTAGCAGATTCGATCCAATTCTTCAGGATCTTGAGTGGTTTTGTAAAGGCTATAAATCCTGTGACTTATGTAGAACAAGGGTTCGATTTTGGAGACTTTTTCATACATTGTAAATTCAAGATTCTCATTTTCATAATAGTAACACAAGCTTCTTTTTTCCATTAGTTGTTCAGACCTTCATTTTCCCATCTGTTCTTTACTTGCACCTGAATATTGAATTCATGTTAGTTCTATTTGTCTGATGATTGATATCTGTCAACTTGTCAATTCATCCATAAATTGGAATCTGCAAGTATATTACCTATTTTATTTGGCCATTCTTATACACGTTATGTATATGTCTCTACTGGTAAAATAGGCATTCTTCGTAATTTCGTTTATCTATAAATATCTAAGCAGTGATAGTTTAAAGCCTTGTCGATACTTGTTGTGTTCATGCATGTCTTGAGGGAGTGAGGTTTGATTTAAGTCATCCGACTTGATCCATTTTGAGTAAATTAATGAGAATAATATTAAGTTCCCAGGCTCCTTTGACCTACAACCTAGAAGGAATCCTGGAGTGATAACATCATATATGTCATATGTCATCCTTCAGGTCTGATTTGTATCATAGGTGTCATAGCATCTTCATCATTGTTGCCATAGAGCTAGGGAATCTAGCCCAAGTGTCTCACTAGCTCCAAATTTCCTCTTTCTCTTCCATGGGAGTTACTCTTCCTCTATATTTCAACCTCATTGACTCATGCCAAGTATTATTGACCTTATAAGTCATACCAATAACATTAGGCTTCCCATGGATTCGAAATTGCAAGAAGAGGATGCCATGTGGCACATAAATTCTACCTTGTGTGGTCCCACTTCCTCCATGTGTCTTCATGATCAAATACCAATTGATTTTCACTTATATATGTTTATTTATCTCCTTTATTAAATATCTATGCCATCCTAATGTTCCAACATCATTTATTATCCCCATTATTCCAAATCCCAAAGCTTCCACCCCAAACCTAGGAAACTAGTAATTTTCCTCCTTTGCAATTATTTGACCTTTAGCATCAATTTGACAAACTCTAATGAATATGGCCAATTTTCTTAGGCAATTGTGACCCAATGCCAAATTTGGAATATGATAGAAAGAAACCACAACCAAAATCACTATCTTCCCTCCATATTTAGGGATCCCTTCAATGAAATCCATAGAAATATTTGTCTAAATCCGTGTAGGAATGGGCAAGGGATCAAGTAGTCCCGGAAGAAGTTTCGTTTCACCCTTGTTGAGATGGAAAGTATCACATTCAAACCACCATCTGTTGAATTTTCCTTTCCATTCCTTACCAAAATAAGTTATGTTGTGCCCTCTTATATGTTTTGAGGAACCTAACCATAGATTGCTTCATATGGAGTCATTTCAGATGCAGTATTGTACCACCATTCAACGAGAGAGAGCCACTTTTTCCCGTTGAGGTTTTTGTTTGGAGTTGAAGAAATGAAGATAAGTTTCCAAACATTTATTGATAATTTTAGTCATACCATATATTTGTGGGTGAGACCCTGAACTCATCTTCAGTTTGGTGCCAATGTGGCAAAATAGTTCTGTCCAAAAATGACTGGTGAAAGTTGCATCCCGATCGGAGACAATGGAATAAGGGATTTCATGAAGATGGAAGATCTGGTATAGAAAAATATGGGCGAATGAGGAGGATGTATAGGGATGGATGATGACACAAAATTGAATATATTTGTAGAGGCAAGAAACCACAACCAAAATCACTATCTTCCCTCCAGATTTAGGGACCCCTTAAATAAAATCCATAGAAATATTTTTTCAAATCCCTGTAGGAATGGGAAAGGGTTTGAGCAATCCTGGAAGGAGTTTCGTTTCACCCTTGTTGATATGGAAAGTATCACATTCAACCACCATATGTTGAATTTTCATTTCCATTCCCTACCAAAATAAGTTATGCTGTGCCCTCTTATATGTTTTGAGGAACCTAGAGTGCTCTGCCAATGGAGAAGCATGGAGTTCATAAAAGACAGCCTGTTGAAGATGTGTGCTCTAGGAAAGCACCAGATGACCCTTGTATCTCAGGGGAGTACCATCCCAAGAGTATTGCGGTACAATAGAAGAGATGTTGTCCAACCGTTGGATGATTTGAGATAACGAGGATTCATTGACGTAGCCCTGTTGAATAGATTGCAACCAATTTGGAACAGACATAGAAATAAATGAAAGAGAAACTTGGTCACCAAATGTGCGAGAAAGAGCATTCACCACCAGATTTTTCTTACCCTTCTTGTAAGTGATCTCATAGGCATAACCCATGAGTTTGCTAACCCATTTCAGTTGTGCGGTGGAGGAGACCCATTGTTCCAGGAAATATTTCAGACTCTGGTGATTAGTCTTGGTGCATAAATAATTCCCTAATAGGTATGGCTGCCACTTCTGTATTGCATGCAAAATACCCATCATTTCCTTCTCAGATGTAGAGGCAACTAAATTCTTACCGGAAAGGTCTCATGAAGGTGGAAATCCAAACTGGTTCAGCAAAGACACCTGCAGATCTATCCAAAATGTGTTATAGATACAAAAGAGTAGTGGAGATCGTTGATGGATACATTTGAATGGAATGGAGTTGAGCGATGACACCATGTGAATTCTTCTTAATGATATTTTCCAGGCGTTGTGAACTGATGATGCGGAGAGACCTTGGTTGTAAGCCCGTAAATGTGTGTTTCTTCCCATTGACTAAAAATTGCATACAAAGTTCAGCAAAATCCCATAAGATGGGGCCAAGTGTGCGTAACCATTGAGCGCCCAAAACCACATCACATCCGCCTAAGGACAAGGGAAAACATGTCAGAGCACAGGTTATAATCTTCCATAGAGATATGCACATTGTGACACTTTTCCTTGCAAGGTAAGGTGCCCCCATTGGCAATCATGACTTCAAAGTTGGAGCAAGGATGGACAAAAAAATCATCTTGTTTGGCGATCCAAGGGTCAATGAAGTTTTGAGTGTTACCATAATCAATGAGTATTGTAAGAGGGAGCTTCTTGAAGTAACCCATGACCCGCATTGTTTGTTGTTGAGATATTGTAACTTCAAAGAATATTTATTTGTACTTTATTATTCCGGAGATGTTTCATTCCTCCGTGAAGATCTTATTGTATATCCGAAGATGTTTATTCCTCCGTCGGAATGTGGTAACTTGGGTTATTAGACTTCTCTAGTGGGGGTTGGCTCTGTATGTGTTATGTGGGTCAAAGGGTTATTAGACCACCCTAGAGGGGGTCGGCCCAGTCAGTTGTAGTGGGGTATTTAACCCATTGGTTAAATACGAGCCTACATGTTTTGTGTAAAAGACAAGTCGGAGTAGTGTATAAATAGAGGAGGTGTAATCCTCATTTGACACACACACTCACTCACTTGAGAGTGGCGCATGTTGATGTATATGTAACTTCGGAATGTATTTCATCTGTGTATTTTATATATATTTATTGTACCCTTATAAGAGATGTGTTATTCCTCTATAAGGAAGTGTCGTCATGTGGATTGACAAGTGTCGCAAGTGTGTGTACTTGCCGATGGGTTATTAGACCACTATGTGGGGTCGGCCCTGATTTATATATAATATAATATGGATGTATCTAAGTAGACAAGTCGGCCCCATAAGGTCACTGGGCAAAAAGGTGAGTATAAATAGAGATAGGAGATCTCTATTTTTACTCACTCGGAAAAGTAACTCACTATCTATCTGAAAGTGGCGCACTAGTGAGGAGGAGGAGGATCATCTGCTAGGAGACTATCTCAGTGTTATTTGGTTGTATTTTGGTTGAGCCATTGCTCTCTCTATCTCTGAGGAAGTTGTGGGGTTTTTCAACTTAGGGTTTTCCCCACGGAAACTCTGTGTCTCTTGTCTCTATGCTTTTGATTCTTGTGATGCTTGTGATGCTTGTCATATTATGATTGTCATGCATTGATATACTGTAGATGTTATTCTCTTAGCAAAGATCCTATAGTATTGTGAATTAATACTCAAAATTTAACATGGTATCAGAGCTAACCTGAGAAGAAGACATTTTGCAGTGACAGAAGCTTGTGTTCCTTGCTTATTGGGTTTTTCTCCACAGATTTTTGAAAATCAGTATAGTAGATTGACTCTACTCATCAAGGCGCATCTATCTGTCCAATCAGAATTCAGTTCCGAGCATTTTCAGATTTGGCCCTAAAAATTAGGGTTTCCACAAAAATAGGAATTTCTGGAATCTAAAGACACGGCGGGAAGCGCCTTGTAAAAATCGAAGTTTAGAGCTTTGGATCGAGATTTTTGGCTGGGTAGATCTCCGGGAAACTCAAACCCTAACTCAGGGCTCTCCTAGTGAACCCGGGAGGACAAAAAGGCAATTTTGAAGGGCAAGACTTTACTGATCTCAAATTCTGAATGTACCAGGCTGATCAGCTCACCAAGGCGCATCTTTCTATCCTTTTGGAAATTTGAAATTCACATTTTGAATTTTTAGGGTTTCTCTGACAAACCCTAATCCGGGACCAAATCCAGTTTTCAGCACTTCAAGTGGTAAGTCCTAAATCTTTTCTATTTCCATTTGAAGTACTCTTAAAGATGTCTCTCCACACCAAGCTTGAGGATAAGCTTGAAGGAGCTGATAACTTCCGAGCCTAGAAGTATAGGATTGGGTTAATCCTGGAAGAGAATGAGTTGGACTCATATGTGAAAGAAGACATCCCTATCCCAGAGGATGAAGAGGCCAAGCATTGCACAAGAAGAACTTGGTCAAGGAAAAGAGAATCATTGCTGATTCTATCAAAGACCATCTCATACCCCATGTGTCTTCTCTTAAGACACCCAAGGAGATGTTTGACTCTTTGACCAAGCTGTTTGAAGAAAAGAACATAAATCGGAAGATGACCCTGCGGAACCAATTGAAAGGAGTAAAGTTTCAGAATGGAGAAACCATTCAATCCTATTTTTCAAGGGTCTCCCAGATCAAGGAACAACTAGAAGCAGTGGATGAAATGGTGGAGAATGGTGAAGTGGTGATGACCACTCTAAATGGCCTACCCAGGTCATGGGATTCCTTTATCCAAGGAATTTTTGCAAGGAAGAAGTTGATCTCTTTCAGTAGACTTCGAGAAGAATGCTCACAAGAAGAAGCAAGGCTTGTGGCATGAGAAGAAAAGATGGGGAATGAAGATCAAGCTCTCACAGCTCACACCAGAAAAGGAAAGTCCAAGAGAGAGCCATCTCACTCCAAGAGATCTTCACATCACTTCAAAGAAAGAAGAATATGCTTCACATGTAATGAGAAAGGACATATTGCCATAAATTGTCCCAAGAACAAGAAGGACAATAACATCCCCAACAAGAAGAAGAAGGGTAGCAAAAGAAGGTTTCATGCTCATGCTGCTGAAGATGATGAACCCCCAAAGAAGAAGGCTAGGGCAGAAAGTGATAGCAATGATGACTCATCAAGTGAAGAAGAGTATGTTCTGATCTCTGCTCTCACAGGTACCATCTCCCATGGCTGTAATGATTGGTTGATTGATAGCGGGGCTTCCAAACACATGACTGGGTTTAAGGAATCTTTTGTGAATCTATCTGAACATGAATCACCCCATAAGGTGAAACTTGGGGATGATTATCAATACCCAATCAAAGGAAGTGGTGAAGCCTCCTACAACCTAGATTCTGGAAAATCTACGAAGATGAAGGAAGTCCTCTATGTACCTAGGCTCAAGAAGAACTTACTCTCCATCTCTGTATTGGATGCAAAAGGTATGAGGGTTGCATTTGTGGATGGCCAAGTCCTAATGTGGCCAAAGGGAAAGAACATAGATGATGCAGTAGTGATTGGAGAGCAAGAGGGAGGCTTGTATAAATTGAAGGGACAACCTGAACATGCCATGGTGCATGAATCCATGGAGCCAAGTGAACTTTGGCATAGAAGACTTGCTCACATGCACTATAGAGCACTTCCAATTGCAAGCAAGGCAGTAGAGGGTCTTCCTGAAATCAAGACCAAAAATGAAGGTGTTTGCAAAGGATGTGCAAAAGGTAAGAACATTAAGAAGGCTTTCCCAAGCAGTGAAAGCAAGGCAAAAGACATCCTGGAAATCATCCACTCAGATGTATGTGGCCCTATGTCATCCAGTTCCCTGAGTGGGTATGTTTACTATGTCTCATTTATTGATGACTTCTCCAGGAAGACTTGGGTATACTTCTTGAAAGGCAAAGATGAGGTGCTTGATAAATTCAAGGAATTCAAAACCCTAATGGAGAATCAAACTGACAAGAAGATCAAAACATTCAGATCCGACAATGGTGGAGAATTCACCTCAAGTGACTTCAAGAAGCTTTGTAGTGATTCAGGGATTAAGAGGGAGTTGACTGCTCCTTATAATCCTCAATAGAACGGTGTTGCAGAAAGGAAGAACAGAACTATCATGGAAGCAGCAAGGGCAATGTTGCATGACCAGGATCTTCCTATGCATCTATGGGCAGAAGCAACTAGAACAGCTGTATATGTGCAGAACAGAACACCCCACAAGATATTGGACAACAAGACACTGGAAGAGGTCTTTTCTGGTAAGAAACCTGAAGTTAGTCACCTCAGAATATTTGGTTGTCCAGTATATACTCATGTCCCAAAGGAAAAGAGGACTAAACTAGATCCTTCAGGAAAGAAGGGTATCTTTGTGGGTTACAGTGAAAGCTCGAAGGCTTACAGAATATACTTTCCAAGGTTCAAGAAGGTTGATGTCAGCAGAGATGTAACATTTGATGAAAACTCAGCATTCATCAAATCAAGGAAGGCACCTACCGAAGTTTATGAAGAACCTAAGGAAACAAGATTTCAGGACACTACCATGACTAAAGCAGTTCCAGAAGTTGTTCGTGAGTTTGAAGATCCACAAGAACATGTAGATCCACCCCGTGAGGATAACTCTCACAAGAGGAAACCTGTATGGGCTAGAGAGCTCATTCAATATGCAGAAATATTTGGTATTCCAGAAGAAGAACATAGAGCAAAGAAGAGAACCAGATCATAGACCAGCTATGTTGCTTTACTCTGTGACATTATGAACAAAGAACCTTCCAGTTATGAAGAGGCAGCGGAAAAGAAAGAATGGAAGGATGCCATGGTTGAGGAATACCAATCAATAATGAAGAATGATGTTTGGGATGTTGTCCCAAGACCTAAAGAGAAGTCTGTTGTGACTTCTAAATGGATCTTCAAAATCAAGCATGGTGCAGATGGCAGTGTGGAGAAATACAAAGAAAGATTCGTAGCTCGTGGATTCTCTCAGAAAGAGGGAATAGATTATGAAGAAACTTTTGCACCTGTAGCCAGGTATACTTCCATCAGAACAGTACTTGCCCTGGCTGCAGCTATGAAATGGAAAATACACCAGATGGATGTCAAGACTGCTTTCTTGAATGGTGTAGTTGAAGAGGAAGTATATGTGAAACAACCACTTGGTTTTGAAATACATGACAAGGAGTCATATGTGTGCAGATTGAAGAAAGCCTTGTATGGCTTGAAGCAAGCTCCCAGAACTTGGTATGGTAGGATGGATAGTTTCCTACCTAGCTTGGGCTTTACCAAGAGTAAAGCGGATTCCAACCTTTACTACAAGGTTGTGGAAGGGAATCCCGTAATTCTACTCCTGTATGTGGATGACTTATTTGTAACAGGAGATGACAGACTGATTGCAGATACTAAGAGGAAGCTTGCTGCTGAATTCGATATGAAATATTTGGGAATGATGCACTATTTCCTAGGCATGGAGGTGTGGCAGAGTGCAGGTGGGATCTTCCTTGGTCAAGGGAAGTACACAGTAGATATCCTGAAGAGATTTGGGATGATGGACTGCAAGGCCATGGCCACACCTATGGAATCGAATTTGAAGCTTCTATGTGATGCTTCATCTGAGCCGGTTGATGTCTCCATGTATCGTCAGATGATTGGGTCCTTGATGTACCTGACGAACACGAGACCAGATATTTGCTTTGCTGTGAACACATTGAGCCAGTTCCTGACGGATCCGAGGAGTGTTCACCTGGTTGCTGTAAAGCATGTTCTGAGGTACCTGAAGGGTACAGTGGATTATGGGCTCAAGTATGAAGCGAATCAAAAGTTTAACCTGCAGGGTTATGTTGATTCAGATTGGGATGGCAGTGCTGCAGATAGGAAGAGCACATCTGGGTGCTGCTTCAGTATGGGATCAGGTGTGATCTCATGGTTTACCAGGAAGCAGTCCTGCATAGCACTGAGTACAGCTGAGGCAGAGTATGTTGCAGCCTGTTCAGCTAGTTGTGAGGCAGTATGGCTACGGAAGCTACTGTCTGAGTTATTTGATCTCCCGTTGGATGCTATTGGTATCTTTTGTGATAACTAGAGCTGTGTGAAGCTGTCCGAGAACCCAGTGTTTCATGACAGGTCGAAACACATAGAGATCAAATATCACTATATCGGGGATATGGTGTAGAGAGGAGCCATGAAGCTCCTGTATGTTGCGACGGACGAGCAGATTGCAAATGTGCTGATGAAGCCACTAGCCAGAGTGAAGTTCGAGTACTTCAGAGAGAGGCTTGGCGTTCTTCAGATCGAGGATACTTCGAGGAAGAAGTGATGGACACATTTGCTGAAGCCATTCCAAGCATGTTGGAAGGGGGATCCTTCACATGGCTGTGGATGTAAGCGCTGGATGATGAGCATCAGGATGATGTTCTGGTTTCTGCTTGGATATGATCAGTTGGATCATTATATGTATGTATGTATGCATCATGTTGGATGGTGGATATGATCAGTTGGATCATTATATGTATGTATGTATGTATGCATCATGTTGAATGCTGGATATGATCAGTTGGATCATTATATGTATGTATGTATGCATCATGTTGGATGCTGGATATGATCGGTTGGATCATGTGTATGTATTTTGTATATGCATCATGTTGGATGCTGGATATGATCGGATGGATCATGTGTATGTATTTTGTATGCACGCATCATGTCGAATGCTGATGGATACATTGTGTGGATCATGTATCTTTGTATGATCAGGCAGATCATGTATGTTGATGGATATATTGTGTGGATCATGTATCTATGTATGTATCAGGTGGATACTTGGTGTGCATCATATGGATGCATTGTATGATCAGGATGATCGTGGATGACGAGCTTCTCCAGATGACATGCAGCAGGATGTTGTAGTGATGATGATCAGGATGATGTTTGATGAGTATCAGATGATACTTTGTGGCCGTGGATCAGGTTGTGCAGGAAAGCATGTAATTTGTGCCCTGGGAGATTTGCAGATGGTCTTTCGAGGTTTTGCCTATGGCATGTAATTCGGTGCCCTGGGACATTTGGCAAATGCTCTTGCGAGGTTTTGCTTGGGAGGACATGTAATTTGTGCCCTGGGAGATCTGCAGATAGTCTTTTGAGGTTTTGCCTATGGCATGTAATTCGGTGCCCTGGTATATTTGGCAGATGCTCTTGCGAGGTTTTGTCCTATGGCATGTAATTTGCTCTTGGGAGATCTGGACAGGATGAAAAAGGCCTCGGATGCTTCAGCCAGGTTTTGTGGTGAGATCACATGTAATGTGCTCCTGGGAGATCCGACAGGTAGAGCTGAGTGCTCGTAACAGCCTGGGATGCTTCAGCCAAGTTTTGTGATGGGTCACATGTAATGTGCTCCTGGGAGATCCTATAGGTAGAGCTGTGTGCTCGTAATAGCCTGGGATGCTGCAGCCAGGTTTTGTGACGCACATAATAAGTCCTGAGGATTCCACAGTATGGCCAGTGATGATGAAGACCTGCAGATGGCGGGCCTACATCCAGTATGAAAAAGGACTGGCTCTGTAGAACTTCCTATGACGAGTAGAGTCAGAGATTGGTTGAAATAGCAGCAGCAGTGACGATGATGATGATGGTGCATCGATGATGATGATCCAGAGAAGAAGACTTGTCTAGCAGATATGTGTCGAGAAATACCTTCCTAGTTAAGAGGGAGTGTTGATGTATATGTAACTTCGGAATGTATTTCATCTGTGTATTTTATATATATTTATTGTACCCTTATAAGAGATGTGTTATTCCTCTATAAGGAAGTGTCGTCATGTGGATTGACAAGTGTCGCAAGTGTGTGTACTTGCCGATGGGTTATAAGACCACCATGTGGGGTCCGCCTTGATTTATATATAATATAATGTGGATGTATCTAAGTAGACAAGTCGGCCCCATAAGGTCACTGGGAAAAAAGGTGAGTATAAATAGAGATAGGAGATCTCTATTTTTACTCGCTCAAAAAAGTAACTCACTATCTATCTGAAAGTGGCGCACTAGTGAGGAGGAGGAGGATCATCTGCTAGGAGACTATCTCAGTGTTATTTGGTTGTATTTTGGTTGAGCCATTGCTCTCTCTATCTCTGAGGAAGTTGTGGGGTTTTTCACCTTAGGGTTTTCCCCACGGAAACTCTGTGTCTCTTGTCTCTATGCTTTTGATTCTTGTGATGCTTGTGACGCTTTTCATATTATGATTGTCATGCATTGATATACTGTAGATGTTATTCTCTCAGCAAAGATCCTATAGTATTATGAATTAATACTCAAAATTTAACAACGCACTTGTGGAGGAGAGGTCTTCTATGGAGAAGGAGGAGCTTATGCTCAGGGTTTGCATCTTTGTATATTTCTGGTCATCTATATTGAGGAAGCTTTGCTGGGTTTTCTACCCCATGAGGGTTTCCTAGGATAAATCTGTGTCTCTTGTGTTTATGCTGTGCTTGTTGTTTCTTCAGTGATCCTGTATATGCTATTATTGTGAAATGGAATGTAATGCTGCTATTTTCTATCTTAGCATATTAAATCTTAACATGGAATCAGAGCTAACCTGAAGGAAGGCAATGTATGGCACTTACAACACTTGCTTCACTTGCGACAATTTGAAGGTTTGGGTTTTACATAGCAAAAACCAGTCATCGTGGAACTTTCGCTATAAATCCATTTCTGTTAAGATTCAGGATCTGAAAAGTTTACAGGTCGAAGATAACATCCGTAGGTACCGTGTGTCCAAAGGACACCCTCAGATTCGTTGTAATTTGTGAGTTATGATCAGTACAATTTAGGGTTTCTGCCTCTTCCAGATCTCAGTCAAAATCAGGTGACCTTGGAAAAAAGGTCATAACTTGGGCTAGGAAGCTCCAAATGAAATTTTGTAAAAAGTGACAGGTAGTACACAGACTGCACTATATTAGGAAAAATTTTCAGAGGCCGAAGTTGAACCAATGACATAATTGCATGCCGTACAAGTTCGCTCTCCTGTTTTATCCCATAAACAGGTCACGTCGTGACACTTGGCATAACTCTATCTAAGAAAATCCAATTGAGGTCAGACCTATTGGGATGGAAAGATGACAGGCCAGGCTACCACAAAAAAAAATTTCAGACCCTGTGGAGCGAAAAGTTCAGAGTTACAGCAAAAACAATCAGGTACATATTTCTGTCAAAACATAATTATTTTTGGAGCACCTTCATTCATGGCTTCCGGAATTTAGGGTTTCGGAGAAAGTTAAAATTTTTGGAATCGGAATCCACAGCTGAATGCTACTCAGAAAAATCAAAATTTAGAGACCAATATCGAATTTTTTGGTTGAGTAGAAGACTGGGCTTGATCAAACCCTAGTTTGGGATTTTGATCGGAAAGATGGAAAATTAGGGCTTCAACAAAAGTTGGAATTTTTTGAAGTCTGTAACCACGGCTGGAAGCTCCTCAGAAAAATAAGAGTTTAGAGCCTTGGATCGAACCTTTTGATTGGACAGAAGGGTGGACTTCATCAAACCCTAGTTTGGGTTCCTGTCCAAAAGATCCAAAAGTTTTGAAGGCAATTTTGAGGGGTCAAATTTTGGAGATTTCAAAATTGAAGTATGCTAGTTTGATCAGCTCAGCAAGACACATCCTTCCATCCATTCAGAAGTGTGAAAGTCAAAGATTGAATTTTTAGGGTTTCTCTAGCAAACCCTAATCAAGCTCCAGATCAAGTTTCAGGGGGAGTTAAGGCTAAGACTACAAGAAGTCTCGATAGGTATGACTTAAGGAGGTTCAGGTATGTCTTGAAATATGATTCTTGATTAAGTTCATAATGTGTTTGCCTTCATATTATTTATTAGTACAATCTTGATTAATTGTCTTATGAATGCATGTCAATGATTGAAGACATTCATTGATTAGGGCTATATGATTGTACTAATGCATTATGGTGTTGTGTGAGGTTGATGTTGTCTGCTAACAAGATACAGGTACATCACAAAAGACAAATCAAGTTCCATGACCATGACAACATGAAGACAAAGACTCATCCACTTACGAGGTATGTATGACTTTGTTATATTATGCTTAACCTATGAGACATGCAGGTTCTAGCTTTGGATCTCTAAATCATTGAAGAGATTGTTTAGGTATGTTGTACATAACTAAGCAGGTATACTAATCCATGTATGTTTTCCTATGTCAAGTTAGAATCTTACCTTGTGTTAGGATCCCTTATATAAGTATACTTGGTATGATTGGTTATGCTTATTCATAAAGTTAGTAATCAATGGTTTATGAATATTATGTCTCTTATCTTGATGATTTAATTAACCAGAAGACTACTATGATCAAACAAGAATATGCATGAGTAAAAGAAGACTTCCTTGAAACCCTGAATACTAATGATCATGACTATACATATTCAAGATTATTTAGAATTAGAATGTTTTGATAAATATTGAGAATATACTAATGAATGTATGTTTGTGTATGAGATCATGAGGATGACACTAGTGCACACTTGAGCATGCACAGTGGTACATAATGAATAGAAGTTCAAAAGACATATAGAAGATCAAGCGAGAGGCAACCAAACAAACATAAAAGATAAGTATTTGAGTTGTTATTTGAAATAGTAAATGATATTGCTTGTATGCATATTTGTATTCCTAGAATATATCATGTTGAGTGTAAACATTCATAGAGCATTGAACAGTATACTACTAATATGCATATGATTGGTAAGTTGGACAAACATTCCATTGTTGCTTGTCTAGAATGAAACCTCTTTGCTGACATGCTGAGAGCTGTGCACACTCTCGATAGTATGTTTTGGTAGAGATGGAAGGTATCTAAATAGCCATTGTATGCATACAGGATATGGGAAAGTGTTGTGCCAAAGTATTGGTCAAAATAGTTGCATAACTATGTAAATGATATTTGTATGCATAATAGGCTATCATGTCAATATGATTTGATGATTATTACTAATCATGTACTTAATTTTGATTTGTAGGAAAGATCATGATGAATGATGAACACTGAACAAGCGATGGATGTTCAACAAAAGGATTTACAAATCAAACACACTATAGAAGGCTTGTGGCTATAAGATTCTCTTAGAAAGAGGAAGAGAATCATGATGAGATGTTTGCTCCAAGTGGCTAGATAAGACCATTCTCTTAATGCTGTAATTAAAGAAGAAGTGTGAATCAGGTTCTGTATGGGTTCCCAGGATCGATATTCAATTGATGAGCTTAATGATCACCATGGGTGAAGTGGATCTCAACCTTTGCTACAAGGTTGAATATGGTTTCTATACAGAGATGACATGGATGCAAGAAGGAACTCACCACAAAGTTCGAAAGATATTGAGGCTCATATCAGTAGACCCATCCAACGAGAGATGGCACAGATAGATATGCAGAAGATCATTCAATGCAGAGTGTGAATGATGTTCAGTCAAAAAAAAAAGGGAGAATTGACAGTTTCTTGATAAGCTTGAGCTTTACCAAAAGTAAAGTTGTTCCTAACCTTTATCTTAAGGTTGTGGATGATGAACCTATCATACCATTATTGTATGACGATGATCTCTTTCTGACAAGGAATGAGAAAACAGATCATGAAAAGAAAGAAGAAGATGGCTGCATAAATGAAAATGAAAGATCTCAGATTGATGCATTACTTCCTAGGTCTAGAAGTATGGCAAGGCTCAGAAGGAATCTTTCTCAACTAGGGAAAGTATGCTGAGAAGTATTAAAAGGACTTGATGTGTTGGAATGGCCACTCTTGAAGTTGTTAGCAAATGACTCATCAGAGTTAGTGGATAGAAATCTGTACAGAAAAAATATTGAGTCATTGATGTGTCTAACAAATACTAGGTCAGATATATGCTTTGTTGTGAACACCTTGTGTTAGTATCTAAGATGTGTTCACCTGTTAGTTGCAAAGCATGTGATGAGGTACCTAAAGGATACGATAGACTTTGATCTTAGAGATCATGACTTCAGATGGCTACACAGATGTTGATTGGGAAAAAATTGTATCAGACAGGAAGAGCACATAGAGAGGATGTTACTATCTGGGATCAACCATGATCTCATGGTTTAGAAGGAAGCAATCTAGTGTGGCTCTCAGCACAAGTGGAATATATGGTTGCTTGCTCTGCTAGTTGTGAAGCGATATGGCTTCAGAATTGTTTGACATAAAAATGGACCCAACTGTGATCCTATGTGACAAACAGAGTTGTATCAAGATGACATAGAATCCAGTGTTCCATGATAAGTCAAAGCACATGAAGATCTGACATTTCTATATACAAGATATGGTGCAGAAAGGAACTATAAAGTTCGAATTTGTAACAGGATACTAATGTACTAACCAAACCTCTACCTCAACTAAAGTTTTTCGAGACAAACTTTTCAGAAGGACCCTCCTCGAAAGGGGGAGCGATGTGATCATTTATGATGAGATTGCCCGCATTGACAGTAAGGTCGATGATGTGTATACCTATATTGGTGATGCTGACAGAGAGGTTGGTGGATGGTCCTTAGAAAGGGTCTAAGGTGACAAGGGGATTGGATCATCCCTAGACTCAGTCCTAAAGAGAGCCGTAGATGTATGTCTTTGAGAATGAAGTCCTTGGTGGACATGAGGGGATTGGATCATCCCTGGAATTCAGTCCTAAAGAGAGCTGTAGATAGATGTCTCCGAGAAAGAAGAGGGATTGTATCATCCTTGAACACATGTTCTAAAAGAGAGCCGTAGACTGGGTCTCCGATAATGAAGTCCTGAATGAACAGGTAGGGGATTGTATCTTCCCCGGACTTTGGTCCCAGAATTGATCCGTAGACTAATGTCTCCGAGAATTGAAGATAGGACTGCATCGTCCCTGGACCTCAGTTCAAAATGTATGTGAGGACTGCATCGTCCATGAACTGGGTTCAAAATGTACGTGAGGACTGCATCGTCCATGAACTGGGTTCAAAATGTACGTGAGGACTACATCGTCCATGAACTGGGTTCAAAATGTACGTGAGGACTGCATCGTCCATGAACTGGGTTCAAAATGTACGTGAGGACTGCATCGTCTGTGAATTGGGTTCAAAATGTACGTGAGAGGACTGCATCGTCCGTGAACTGGGTTCAAAATGTACGTGATGGGATTGCATTGTCCCTAGACATGAGACTTGTCTTAAAGTGATAAGGATTGATCATCCTGGAACTCGATCTGGATTATATCATCCATGGACCTATGTCCTCAAGAGAGCGGGATTGATCATCCTGTAATATGATCGTGTGTGTTGCAGGGTATGCTGCTATGTATTAGTGAGAATACATGATTTTGATGATAGATGTATTAGTGAGAATACATGCTTTTGATGATAGATGTATTAGTGAGAATACATGCTTTTGATAATAGATGTATTAGTGAGAATACATGTTTTTGATGATAGATGTATTGGTGTGGATACTAATACAGATGATCCAGATGCTGTAGATCGAGATGATCTAGATGCTGTAGATCGAGATGATCCCGATGCTGATAATCGTATGATGACGATGCTGATGATCGTGAGGATCCAGATGTTGATGGTGTTGTAGTTGTTCGAGTGCTGCAGAAGATAAAGACTCAGTACTGAAGATGTTGATGTTCCAGTATTGAAGATATTCCAGTAACTGTTTGAGTTACTGATGATGTTGAGAAATCTTCCAATGATTTATAGATGTATCATGTATGATGTTGATGACTCCTTGCTCGTGCAGATGTTGTTATAATATCCTTTTCGTTAAGGGGGAGTGTTGAGATATTGTAACTTCAAAGAATATTTATTTGTACTTTATTATTCCGGAGATGTTTCATTCCTCCGTGAAGATCTTATTGTATATCCGGAGATGTTTATTCCTCCGTCGGAATGTGGTAACTTGGGTTATTAGACTTCCCTAGTGGGGGTCGGCCCTGTATGTGTTATGTGGGTCAAAAGGTTATTAGACCACCCTAGAGGGGTCGGCCCAGTCAGTTGTAGTGGGGTATTTAACCCATTGGTTAAATACGAGCCTACATGTTTTGTGTAAAAGACAAGTCGGAGTAGTGTATAAATAGAGGAGGTGTATTCCTCATTTGACACACACACTCACTCACTTGAGAGTGGCGCACTTGTGGAGGAGAGGTCTGCTATGGAGAAGGAGGAGCTTATGCTCAGGGTTTGCATCTTTGTATATTGTTGGTCATCTATATTGAGGAAGCTTTGCTGGGTTTTCTACCCCATGAGGGTTTCCCAGGATAAATCTGTGTCTCTTGTGTTTATGCTGTGCTGCTTGTTTCTTCAGTGATCCTGTATATGCTATTATTGTGAAATGGAATGTAATGCTGCTATTTTCTGTCTTAGCATATTAAATCTTAACATTTGTGGGGTGGTGACTCCAGCTAAATAATGAAGAGATATCTGTGGGTGGTCGTCCGTAGACGGAGGGTCAACAGGAAGCTAATGAATGTCGACCTGATCATCTATTGTATCTGGAGCTGCTTCACCAAGTTCAGAGCATGCAGAGAATCCACATCCAAGAGATAGAGTTGTTGCTCAACACATTTATGTCCCCAAGTGAGTTTCTCATCACAATTATAACAAAGCCCTTTTTCTTTACGTGCCTGCATCTCTGCTTCAGACAAATGCTTTATAAGAGTTGGTCAAGGAGATGGCATGATGGGAGGTTGTTGGGAAACCATATTTTTGAATGGAACAAAAGTAGATTTGGAGCACTATTGGGATGTGATATTTTCCTCCGCTAACTTGGCTAACCCTAGGACTTCCAGCATTATGTTGGGATAGAACATTTTAACCTCTAAGTGGATTTCATCCTTGTGAACATGGATAAAACAACTCATGTATAATTCATCAAACAATCCTTCTGTGTTATTCGTCAGTTTCTCAAATTATGTCTGATACTCTCTCACAGTGCCAATTTGGCGAAGTTTAGTGAGTGCTCCTATGAAGTCATCAAAAGCACTAAGACCAAATTGTTGCAAGAGTTGAAAAAAATCTGTCCATTTTGGCTCGTCATGAGCCTTGATGTACAAACGGTACCATTGAAGGGATTCCTGTTCCAAATGAAAGGATGCAAGTGGAACTTTGTGGACATCAAAAGTACTATGCAGATTGAAATATTGTTCTGCCCGGTATATCCATCCAGTCAGATCATTACCATTGAAGCGAGGAAAATCAAGCTTTGACCCACGAAAATTGTTGGAAGAAGAGAACCCAGTGTCTGTAGAATATTCTTGTTGTTGTTTAGTGTTCATGGCTGAATGTTGAAGATGGAGGCTACAAAATTTTTCATCCAGATCTTAGAGTTTGGTTTTGAGGGCTGCAAGTTCTTCCTCCATGATTTGTGCTCATGCGCGGGTGACCATGAGTTTTTTTTTTATGAATGGGTAGAAAAACAAAAACAGAATCTTCTTTAGTAAAGGAAAATTTGGATTTGGGAAAAACTTTGATGGGTAATTGGGGTTTGACTACGTTTTGAACACCTTCTAATGGAAAGGGAAGCAGAAAATAGGGATTTCAGAAGTGGGGTGAAAGAATGTGAAAATTTCTCAAAGATGGACAAAGAAGCAAAAATAGGAAAGGAACACTAGCAAAATTTGAAGGTGATTGGGTGAAAATCGAAGAAGTTATGGCAAACACTAAAAATAGACAAATGTGGGATCCCTGGCTTTAGGAAGTGGAATTTGGGATAGGGTCCTCAGGAATGAAATATGCAGAATGGGATTGTAGGGGTGTTTGTCAATTTTCAAGGGAAACGGAGTTAAAACAAAGAAGATATGGCGAAAAAACAGAATTGTATACATTTTTTTTTCGAAATGGGTCTGCAACGGCACGAAATTGATCTACAACAGTTCTAGACAAATGTAATCTTCTATTTATCATCTGAAAATAGATATGGACCCCAGGTATGTTCGGCTTCCTAACGGTTCAGGGAGTCACTCGGCCACCAATGCTGTCTAACGGCTTGCTTATTGGAGCAGTACCTCTCACTCCACGGCTCAGATAAAACTAATCTAACCACTTTGCCACAAACGACAGCTCTTGGTTTATCTCACGGGTGGGAACTACTCAATCAGGTAGGGGTCATTGCCATTTTCGCTGACAGGTCCTCTCAATGGGCCAGCTACTTCGGGGTTCATGTGGTACTCCTCACAATGAGTTTTAGGGCTAGGCCCAAGTACTTCCCACAGTTAAGTGGATAGGGATTATTCCCAGATCCGAACATGCAATTGAAAGGAAAAATATAGATGCGGAAAAAAAATACTGGCAGAAATTCCACCCAACGAGCCCAAGAAAGTGCTATGATACCAAATGTGAGGAAACTCCAACAATTAATTAATGAAAATGCACGATATATGAGAAATAGAACATATAATAGATTTATTGATCGTGGGCCACTTCAAGGGGAAAACCTCCTTTGAGCAAGCTCAATACAAATAACTTCTCAATGCCTTCATTGGCCTCAAGACATACTTATATACTAATTCTATGCGCCAATACTATGGATCCGTACCATGGAACATATAATACTACAGGACGACTTACAAAGCATATGCATCCAATACTATGGATCAATACCATGGAACAGATAATACTATGGGCTAATACAAACTAAGGATCAATACCATGGAACATATAATACTACGGAACGACTTACAAAGCATATACATCCAACAACAATATACTAACAAAGTAAAGGAATGGTTGACACGAATTCCTAATAGGTTCTTAAAATTCACGGCATCTTTAATTAAATTTTTAATTGGGTGCTTGATTGTTGTTCGGCCCTGTTAAATTCGTGGCTTGTAAGATTATAACTAATTGTTGGAATATAGATGTAAAGTAGACAACATCTCTCAAACCAAGTAGCATATCAATCATTAAAGCAATATTATGTAACAACTTGTCCACAAATGAGTCACTACATTAAAAGTGAATATAAAGCAATATTATGTAACAACTTGTCCACAAAATGAGTCACTACATTAAAAGTGAATATAAAGTACACTAATTTCCTTAATATTAATAAAATACTAACAAATGTAATGGAAAAATAACAAATGTAATGGAAAAACAACTTGAACTTAAATTATGGTTTTGTACGTCAAAGAGGATAAATATAGTGTTAAGGGTCCGATAAATAAAGGAAAGAGAGCGGAGAAAGATGGGAAAAACACGACTCAAATGTTCCCATAATACACTTTTAACATCAAACTTAGGATTATAAAGGATAGGATCATGATCGATTATAGAGCAGACTATATCTCATATCTCATAACAAGGATTGGATCATGATTAAGAAGACTAAAGCCCATAGGGTTGCTATGACACTAGGCACAAGGGAGATGTTGCCAATAACGCCATAAATAATTAAGTCGAAATTAACCCCAACTTATATGTCATTAGGTAGTAAAGTCGAGATTAACCGAGCATGCATGCCATTAGGTAGTGAGCTTGGTATTGGTCCTCATGGCTTGCTTTACCACATAATTTGTGTTGTGATAAAGGAATGAGGGTAATAACCCTTTTGGTTCGATTAAGCGACTTTGGATCCGACAACTTTGAGACAAATATAAAGGTTGTTTGTTATTTTGATTTGTTCTTTTCGTAGGTTGTAAACTTTCATGATCCCTTGGGTAATTGATTATATAGAGAAAGAAAAAAATTATGACTTTATGAGTGGCGGACCGAACATTGAGAGCCACCTAATTTGGCGAACTATACAAGTGATCCACGATTTTACACACGTAAAGAAGATATAAATATATATATTCCATTCATACCAGAAATTAAAAGATAAACTGAAGCAAAGGATAGATTGGAAGAACGAGGAATTAAAGAATGAAGCAAGAAGTGACCACGAAGAATGAGAATTCATTACTTAAAGCTTGCATTCGAATAATTTTCTTTTATTGTTTTCTATACTTTTACCTTGCTAATTGCCAATTTTGTAAACTAAGGTAAGGGAACGCACATTTCCTGAGAGGCCAATATGGTTTAATCCAATATGGTTTAATCGGCGCTAATGGCTAATTCTATGTAAACCCATATCACAAGAAAAAAAAAAGATATATTGTACTTCAAAAGTCGATACGCTTGACAATTTTACACATTATTCTTAATTGCTTCTCGTCACGTCAGTCTATTCTTTATATCTTTAGTCCATTAATCTTGCCGACAGTAACTAACCCACCCACACGCAACGCAATCCAAAGCAGAGCAGGCGGCTTCTTCAATTTTCTGAAATGCATATAAATATACATACACACCGGTAACAGAGCCATCCATCTCAGAACTTCTTGTTTATTGTTTACTGATTGAAAGATCGCAAATTTTAGCCCGATATTTCCGGCGTTTATATTTTCTTTTCCTTACAGTAATCATCTATTTCCTACTAGTTAAAGGTCAGGAGATTAAGGTACAGAATGGCGTCTCAGTTCGAGCCTACGGTACGCACGGAGGAGACTCCTCAAGCTTACATCGTCGTCGCTGATCTTCCAGGTAGGTGGTTTCATCAATTTCCATGAATATATAGTTTTCTATTGGAAGCCAAACTATAAAACATAGGTGGTTGAAATACAAGTGAGAATTGGTGTTTGAAACAAAAAAAGTGAGAGTTAATGAATATCCATCTCAACATAGGTTGACCTTATACACAACATCCTCGAGATGGTAACCTTATACACAACATCCTGGAGATGGACAGGAGGCCAAGAGAGAACATTAGATAGCACATTTCCCTTGTAAAGCTGAATGTTATTTTCTGTATCTTAACCTTGTGAATTTTGATCTTGAAGTTTGTTATGAAATATAAATTAAAAACTGACCATATTTATAATTTATTAACAACCCAAATTCACAAGGCAAATCAAGAGAAAAGATACTAAAGTTTAACAAGAAGTTTCAGTCTTTAGGGACCGACCTCATCGTCTCCACCTCATACCAACAACTCATACCAACAAGAATTTATAGTTATTGCATGGGACCGACCTCATCGTCTCCACCTCATACCAACAACTCATACCAACAAGAATTTATAGTTATTGCATGGGACCGACCTCATCGTCTCCACCTGGTTGGAACTACGAGATCACCCCAAGGATGCCAAAGGCATCCAAGGGTCACAGACCGACCATATACCCACCTTGATTCAAGGCATCCAGTAGTGAAGCAGTAAATACTGTAGTAGGTGCTTTGCTGGATCTGATTGAGATTCAACTACCTGCAAAGCACTCATCTCAGTATTCAATGTAATGTTGCACTGCAAAGTGCTTATTATTAGTCTTTTATAAGAAAATGTGACTCTGTACATGTAAAATATATTGTATTTTTTTGGAATAATTGAATCAATGGTTTATCTGTGCAGGTTTCATAAAAGAAGATCTGAGAGTGCAAGTTGATAAGGGGGGAAATATCATTATCAGCGGAGAACGTCGTGAGAAGGAAATTCAAGAAACGATAAAAGTGGGAGGGAGATTGGAGAAAATACAGAGAGAGGGCAATAGATTCAGAAAGGTTATCAGCGTCCCCGAGAACTTGAATTTCGATGCCATCACTGCCAAGTTTAGAGATGAAAGGCTGCGTATCACCGTGCCTTTGCTTCACATCTCCGACCAAAAGCCAGCTGATCAATCGGTAGAGTCGAAGGCCGAGAAGTCGAGTCCCGCGGCTCCTGCCAGTGGAAAGCCAGCTGATCAATCGGTAGAGTCGAAGGCCGAGAAGTCGAGTCCCGCGACAGGACAAGAAGCAAGTTCGATGAAGGAGCCATCTCGGGGCGTTGCACAAGGCGATCAAAGAGCAAGGCATCCAGAGCCGATTCAACGGGATGGTGATAAAGCAAAAGGCAGTGTAGCTGCCGATCAAGAATCCAAAAGATTGGTGGAAGAGAGGAAAACAGAAGCGCCTAAGCATGCCCAAGACTTTGTTCATGGGCAGCCACCAATATCGAAAGACGCTGTCCGGGAGCGATCGGACGATCAAAACGCAAGACAACCAGAGGTAATTCAACCTCCTGCTGATCATAAAGCAAAACCCATTGCAGCTGCGGGAGAATCGAAAGGATTGGTGGAAAAGGAAAAAGCAGAAGCGCCTAAGCATGCCAAAGACTTTGTTGGCGTGCCACCATTGTCAAAGGACCCTATGCAGGTACAAGGCGATCAAGGCGCAAGACATCCAGAAGCGATTCGACCTGATGATAATAAATCGAAACCCAATGCAGCTGCCGAAGAATCGAAAGAAATGCCAAAAGCAGAAGTGCCTATGCATGGCCAAGATCACTTTGTTGGGGCCAGGCCGGCACCAATATCAAAAGAGGCTACGCAGGAGCAACCTGCAGTTGCACAAAATGATCAAAGCGCAAGACATCCAGAGGCGATTCGACCTAGTGATCATAAAGAAAACCCCACTGCAGCTGCTGGAGAATCGAAAGAACTGGTGGGAGAGGTAAAAGCAGAAGCGCCTAAGCATGCCCAAGACGTTGTTCACGGGGAACCAGCAATATCAACTCACACACAGCCAGTATCTGCACAGGCTGGCTCTGATCGAGACGAATCTCAACTTCTAGAATCGGAATCCAAGCAAGACAAAGAGAAGCAACAGCAAGAAGAGAAAGAAGAAGATGATGAAGAATCAGAAGAAGCGGATGATGAAGAAGAAGATGAAACTGAAACTGAAACAGAAACAGAAACAGAAAGTGATGAATGCAGTATTCCGCAGACAGTAACTCAAATTCATCCATCCACCGGACTTTCAATGATTTATAAAGATAAGGTGTTAATAGCATCGACTGTGCTCGTTTTATCTGTTGGCTTGCTCTCTTACATATTAAGGTCACAATCATCAGATTAAAGGCCGTGAGTTAACAAAGATAAGTAGAAGCTGGGCATTTGGTTCAAAGTTATGGGCATAGTACTACAAGAAGTATGTATCTGCATTTGATTTGTTTCTCTACTATTACGTGTGACACAGAAAGTGTGCACTGGTCTCTTTGTGTCTGCTAATAAATTTGAGCTCAGAGCTCTCGTCTCTACCCATATTTTATATGAAATATAAAACAGAAGCATATTTAGTGGTTTGAAAAGCTTTGGCTGTTTCCACCCAAGTTTGGAATTTTAGGCTTTATTGAACTCAAGGAGGGCATGGTATTGTTGAACTTTATCTCTGGATGAGAAAATAATTTGTGGTGAAAGTAATTTGTAACGTTAGTTTAATTATTAAATTATAACTGATCTTTAATAAAATTGGAATTTTTTTTATAAGTTAAAGTCAAAATTTAATTACAAATAATGTGTTTTCAATATAAATAAAATTTATTTAATTTTATATTAAAAAAAATGTATCTTTTATTTTATTTATATTTGTTTTTAAAATATGTGTTTTTAATACAAATAAAATTTATTTAATTTTATATTAAAAAAAATATCTTTTATTTTATTTATCTTTGTTTTTAAAATAACATTTATGATAATCATAAATTAGTGTTTTTATGAATATGATGTTAATTGAAGATGACAATTATATAAAATGGTGTAGTTTAAATATTTTATTTTTCAATTTTTTCTAAACATATTTTTTGTCTTATTTTATTGGTGCCATAGGGATATTTTAGAGTCCTGATAAACACTTCTAAATTTAGATGTTACCAACAAAAAAATTTCCACCAAAACCCACTCAAAAGTCCAAAACTTAGAATAAATAGACTACTCTTGCTCTCTCTCTCTCTCTATATATATTACAATTTGTAATAAAATTTAATTGAGAATAAACTAGCATTTGCCCCTGTGGGGCAAAAATGAAGGCCGATAGGAAAAGAGGAAAGTTAGAAAGAACAAAACATAGGCACATGGAGCCAAGGATACTGGTAGGAAAAGAGCAAAGTGCAAAGTTTGTAACAATCTCAGATTACAAAGACATAGGCACTCAACCCATAACAAAAAATAATGTTAAGTTCATCAACACAGTGAGCCAACTACAATTGTTTTTCTCACAATCTCCGTAGTAGTAATCTCAACACTATAGATCACTACTATATCTGGAATATATAAGCAATTTGAAAAAATATTTTTGCAATAATATCAATGAAAACAATGATTATAATAGCTCCTAAACTGCACAAACTACTTGTGAACAAAAGTTTGCTTTCATGCTATGTGTTGTAGCAATAAATTTAGGAATATCCATATACAAGTATAGGTATAGAACTCTTTCATGGACCAGCTCTTGATAGTGCCACAATTTAAGTTGTAAATGGATGTTCATTATGCTTGCTTCAAGAATGGAAGATACACTGGGAAACCCAAATAACTTTTTTCTTCTCATTGAGGATTTCAAGTTCACAATAAAAACTTTACATCCTTCTCAACCATGTAAAGGCAAACAGACCTGTCACTACATGAACTAATCTTCTGAAAATTACTAATAAACCAAGGAAAGTAACTGGTTATCAATGACTCTCACCGCATCAAGGATTCACACGTCTTCTGACAATATAGATAGTTCACAACAAAGCACAATAAAATGCAGACTTACAACACAATAGGAGTGGTGAATCTTCATTATGATTGCTTCAAGAATGGAAGATACAGTGGGAAACCCAGATATGTTTCTTTCTTCCCATTGAGGATTTCAAGTCCACAATAAAAAGTTTACATGCTTAGCTGCTTTGTTTTTATGAATGTAAAAAAGAGTGCACAGTTTACAAATCAGTTGAGATTAATATTTATATCACTACTGCTTGGGATAATCCATTATGAGCTTAGCTCGAAAATCCATTGAACTAAAAAAGTAGTAAAATATAGCACTGTTACAATAATATGAACAAGCATTTAGGTTTTTTAGAGAAAATGAATCCCAATAATATCCTTTGAAAAGTACACATTACATATAAACATTTCTGCAATAGTTTCTCAAAAAGGAAAATTTGTTTTCATTGACAAAGAAGAATAGATAAACAACAAAAAGGGTTGGTTCACCACTATATAGCCTTGGAAGAGTTTGTTATCTAGTGAAATTGCAAAAATGAGAATAGTAGGCAATGTTTTCATTTGAGTGTTGTACATATGAGAATATACAAATGATATTTACAATTAAAATTAGTTGGACGCTTCTAAATTAGAAATATAGTCTGCCCATGCAGTAGCTTCTTCAGTTATGATATTATATTCGTCAGGCTTTAATAGTTTTAGAGACACTTCATGATAAGACAGTTTTGTTTCTATATTCGCAACTTCTGTTGGTGCAGCCTTGCAGGTATCCTCAAGGAAAATGAGATGTGTAAATGTTTTCCTCACATAGAAGTCGATGTCTTCTTCCGTTAGAGCATCAATTTTCTTGATGTAGTCCAGGTCTGATTGCAACACTTGCTGGAGTTCTGCCATCTGTTGATCTTTGGGGGGGAGCTCATCGATATTGGCTGCCATAGGGAGCTGACATTTACGGTGAACCTGATGGATTTCCTCATAGAAGTTTGTGCACTTTTCAAGATTTTTATCAATCTTGGCATTTAGTCTATTAGTGGATTTCCTGCAAAATTTAAGGAGTACAATATCTAGCTTCAGGGTCGCTAGTTTTTTTTTAGGGAGGTGAGGAGGAAATGATGGGTTATTTTCTCTCCAAGTTCACTGTTTGTTAAGCTTGTTGCCAGTAGTAATCAAATGTTGATGCATTGCTATTGAGCTTGCATGTAATGTCCCCAGTTTGGCCCCATGGAATTAACATTATAAATGATGTAATCTTGTTATGAAATCATGGTGAGGAGATCAAGGCCAAGGCCCCGCCATCGATTTCGTGATGCATATGGTTTGCTTGCTAGCAATGCACAGTGGAAATTCAAATATCATGTAATATGCATTTTAATAAAAATACCCACAACTAGCTATGCAATGCAACAAAGAGATGGGGGCATGATTTCACAAGGAATTGGGAGGGAAAAACATTCAAACCCTTGAGCCACTAGAGTCAAGCCAAGTGTCAATGAGAGAACCCTTCAAACCCTCAACTACCCATGTTGACTTTTGTACCCAACTATTGATTTCTCCCAAGAGTGGGTTGAGGGAGTTAATGCCTTGGGAATGGAGAGGTATGGCTGTTCAAATTCGGGTATGGGCAAGCCACCCTTTATGGGAAAACGTTTTTTGTCTCCTTGGGCAAGAAAGAGCCATGAATTTCTTCCCCAAACCATTAGGCAGCCATCATTCTTTCTCCCTCACGAGTTTAGAACCACTTGGGCGTTTTCCAGGCAGGTCTGCTGCGTTTTTCCTCATTCTCCCTGCAGAGAAGGGCGTTTTCGTGTTGTATACCAGTGGGGAAAGGAGTGAAATCGAATGGGGTTCAATAGAGGCCGTTTTGGGCTGTTGAAGGCTGAGATATTGGGGAAGAAATCGTTTTCCTCCCTGTGGTTGTTTGCCCCATCCTATAATCCGTTTTTGGTTGGGAACGTTTTTGGGAAAACCCATGGCCATCTCATTTGTAAATCCTACTGTTTATCCTTGCCCCTGTTTGTGCATGCTGTGTAAGAGAAGAGTATGATGGGTATGGGTGATGGGTGATGGGTAATGGGTAATCCCTTGTTCTGGCTTGAGCTTGGGAATAAGCATCCATTGTGCAAGTATAGCCTGATAAACCCAGTTAGACTGGCTTGGCTAAAATAAAATGGTTAATAGACTGTGTGTGAGCATGAATATCCCCTTTGTCCTTGTGAGAATCATGCCCATCTCGGGGGTGGCCTTCGGACGGACTCAGTATAAGCTATCGAAGAGCCTATGGTTGGGTGGAACGTTGCAGCGACATAGCTAGTTTCTCGGGACAATTGAAATGAAGATAAGTGTTTTTGTCTATGTATTTACTTCTGAAATGTTTTATTAATGACTAAAATTGATATGTTGAATGCATATGAAAAGTGTGTGGATGTTGTTTCCATTGTGCATAATTGATTGTTTTACATCTACACACCCATTTATTATTTATACGAATCTAACAATGGGCTGAGATCATGTGAAAGCCCTGAGTATTGCCATCATGTTTCTTGCCTTGCATTGGGTCAGCAGGTGGGTACATGACATTTGGTATCAGAGCTGTTGGTTGCAGCATTGGGCCTCTATGGGCCAAATCCAATTACAGTAATCTCTGACAGAAAGAAAGATTTCAAATTTTCCTAAAGTGTTTGAAAAATTTGTTTAAGTCTGTTTGAATTTTTTTTTTTGTTTAAGTCTGTTTGAAAAAGTTTTTGTTTAAGACTGTTTCGGAAGGAATTCCCGAATGTCTTCCAAAACTGTGGAAGCATTCGGCGAATTGCTCCGAAACTGCGGAAGCATTCCGCGATTTTTTCCGCAACGAGGAAGAGTTCGGGAAGTCGCCCCGAAATTTGCGGAAGGAATTCTCTTCCGAAATTTGCAGAAGGATTCCGCGAGTTGTTCCGCAACGCGGAAAAATTCAGAGAACCGCTCTGAAAAAGCAGAAAAAAATTCTAAGTGTTCGGCGTCGAAAGGAAATTTCGGAAGGAATTCTCTTCCGAAATTTCGGAAGGAAATCTCTTCCGAAATTGCGGAAGGATTCCACGGATCATTCTGCAACTGCGGAAGACTTCGCCGAATCGTTCCGCAACTGCGGAAGATTTCGGCGAATCGTTCCGCAATTGCGGAAGACATCACTGAGTCGTTCCGCAATTGCGGAAGCATTCCGCCAACTGTTCTGCAATTGCGGAAGGCTACAACGAACTGGCCCACAATTGCGGAAGGCTACAGCTAACTGGACCGCAATTGCGGAAGGCTTCAGCCAATCGCCCCGCAATTGCGGGAGCGTTCAGGGAACTGTCCCGAAAAAAAAAAAAAAGGAGGTAAAGTGACGAAAACTTGATTTTTGGATAGCAGGAACATCCGGACTCAGAATGGAATGATTCCTGTGCAGCTCAGAGGCCATTAACGAGGGCCATGAAAGAACCAGTGAAGACCCCGGGCCATTACACTTCGATTTGACAAAAAATGGATAATAGTGACTTTTGAAGGACGGAGTCCCGAGGCTTGACGGAAGGTCGGTTTGAGATGAAATTGATCAGGCACGGTCATGAAGCAGGCACAATGTTAAGTTCAGAATCTTGGAGCCAAACTCCAAGGGATGTGGAGTCGGGGTGATCAAGAAGGCCAAAAAGCACTGTTCCGGGCCACTTTTTCGAGATTTTGAAAAGTTGGCGGACAGTAAAAGTGACCCTAGATGTGGGAATAAAAAATTTTACTGAACTAAACATTTCATATTCTCATTAAGACGGACAGTTTCCGTTAGACGCATATTTTCCAGAAATGCACCGTTTGGGAGATAGCCATTTTTGGCCCAAAATTTGGAATTTTGGAAAAATGTGAAAAGTGAGAAGTAGTAAAACCCAGAAATTCATAGAAGATGAATGGTGCATCGGAATTAAAATCCGTGAATTGCTGAGTGTTCCTTGTTATATGGACTAACTTCGCCCGATAGATAAGTTTTTGTGATTCTTCATGGATTTCCTCCCACAAGTGGCTAAAGTTGGCATTCTGGACCAAAATGCAACTGTGTAAGATGTGTGGAATTGGAGTGAAAGTTGTCATTTTTGAAGAGATGCAGTTTCCGCACCCGATGTCGAAATGGAGCATGAAGACAGGCATTGGAAAGCTTGTCCAGCAGGGAACAATGATGCATGACCAGAGTTTGAATGAGGTCTACATATATCATAGATATTTAGTGCAGAAGAGTGCCAGCGGCTGTTTTGACAAACAAATTTTGTCGTCAATATGGGCAATTCTTACAATTGCATGATATGGAAGAGGAATTCCATGTTGCAATGAGGGATCGAAAAGGGAAGAATTCTTTAAACCCCTATTTGTTATCGTACTTATAATTATGAAATTGTCATATGGCATAAAAATGTTAAAAATGTAAGGGATTACATAAATGTATGTGCACTAGATGGCATCTTAACAAACATTGCATAGTGCATATGGAAATGCTTGTGCATGAATGGATATTGCATATTGGTAAAATAATGAAGTCTACATATGCAATGAACCACTAATGGAGAATATTGTGGTCGATAATCACTCTTGATGTTGGTATTGGTTGTAGGACCAAAGATAACAAAGAGCATGGCTAAATGTGCCGAGGATGTTGTTGCATGAAGCCAACAACCTTATGCAGAAAGGATGGTGCAACAAATCTATGATCATAAAGTTGGCAAAAGGACTGAACATCCTTGGTAAGAGGCCAACCAATCAGGTAACATCAGGCGATGTTAATGGTAACCATGCAGGTAATGATTATGGGAGCCTAATTGCATGAATGTTGAAAGGAAATTTGGTAAGATCTCTTCAACTATGTTTGAGCTATGTTGAGTTAGTTTGCATGTGATATTGAATACCGATTGGGACTGTTAACCTACCAAGTTTGGTGAGGTGTGGGTAAGTGAAGGAAATGATCCTTACACCCTATGACTGTTTAGAAATCTCAATGCATTCATATAAATTTATATCATGCCATGTGTATGTTGGTTATTTGCTTAATAATCAAAGCAAGTGATGACTGGTGGTCCTGATTATGGTAATACAAGTTATACGAGATAGTCATGTTTCGATCATAATATGCTTGAATGCATAGTACTCATGAAACAATGCAAGGTAGCATTGAGTAGATGTGCATTAAAAGATTTTATAAATCTTGTGATGCATTGTATGAATGCATAGGGATGATGCATATGTTATTGCAAAATAAATAATGAGTATTTACGATTTATTTAAGTTGCATGGATAGTGTGACTATGTCTTGAAATTCTATTGTGATAATGATGCATATACATAAATGTATATATAGTTCATTGCATTTCAAATGTTAAACAACTGAAGGTGTTTGAATTATTGAGTATTATAATTCTGAGATCACTTCAGTGACTGTTATGGCAATGAATGATTATGTGCGTAGATACTCACAACGTGTTTGGCGGATTGAAGTTCCAGTTTTCAGGTAGAAAAGTCTTGCGTATGGCAATGAGGATAAGTCCATAGTAAAGACCGGGATCTACCATGTGCAAAAGCCAAAGGTTATGAGAAGGTTCTCTTGGTTGTAAATTTACGCATGAAACGAATCCGAAAATTGTCTAGTTTAAATTTATGAGAATAGTCTCATAGTTGCAAATCTAATTTCTGTAGGAAAACAGAGTTACAAATTTCAGATTTGAGAATTTGCTTATAATTGCTAATGATTGTTTGGCTTATATAGAATTGTGTCAGGAGGACATGCTGTAGGTGGATGTTCAGGTATGGTAGCAAGGGTGAAACCATAATGGGCAGAGTGATACCACTTACAAGAGCTAAACAATATGAGGAGAGACTCATTGCTAAGCAAATCAATTTTTGTAGGAGACAGAATTGTAAATTCATATTGAATTTAATTATTAATGCTATTGATTGGTTATGGAACAATCATATTTGAAGTATTACTAAATGTTGCTGACTGTTTGGCTATTTGATAAAATGTGCCAGGATGACACATTGCAGGAAGACTATGTGCGATGGCCTGCAGAAGCCAAACCAGATGGGAAAGACCCCATGCTCTGGAAATGGGTTTCGGGTGAAACGCCATTGATAATGTCTCAGCCAAACCGCATGTCGGTAAACCATGAAAGTGAGATGGTAAAGCTATGCCCAGAAGGCATGTGAAACACATATGCAAAATGAATGAGTATTCTGTGACCCTAGATAAGAACATCCATGTCTAAATTATTAGATTTAATGTGCAGAGTATGTTTTATTATTTCATTATTGTTCCAGATTGCTTGAGTATGATTAGGACCTACATGGTGCACATCAGAAATGGGGTGCACACCTTTTCTGGTGCTAGGTCATGGTAGGGTTTTCAATATTGACTACACCCTAAGGGAATGGATGCATTCCTGGTGTTTCAATACTTGATAGTGAATGAAATGAAATATGATTACAATTTTTGGGCAGCAATACTGATGATCCTGCTTATCCTTCTTGTGCTAACAGCTTACACAAATGCAACTTGGTGTTGCATGTAAGAGGCAAAGTGAAGAAAGGGTGCTCAAGAGGACTGTATGGGAAGTGGTAACCTTTCTACGCTCACACTAAAGGACACTAGAAGGGATGGATAGGCCCGAGGAGCTGTGTTGCAGAAAAGGGGTATCATCCTTGTGTAGTGTGAGTGGGTATTGTGGGGCCATGCTAGCCTGCAGTCAAGAGAGTCACCTATGGAGTTCCTGGAGGGAACCACTGGTTGCATAAGAGAAGGAGCCACGTGATCATATTATGTTGTTCATATTGCCTGATAAAACCAGTCGATGTACTGGCTTGGCAATAGTTGTTGTATGCCTGATAAACCCAGTCGGCGTACTGGCTTGGCATTGGTTATTTGGGAGTTGTGGCGAAAGGTTGCTAGATGCCTGATAAACCCAGTCAGTGTACTGGCTTGGCATGTTGTTGAATTAATGCCTGACAAAGCCAGTCGGTGTACTGGCTTGGCATGTTGTTGAATTAATGCCTGACAAAGCCAGTCGGTGTACTGGCTTGGCATTGGTTACTTGCATGTTGTGGAGGTAATGGTGAAGGGTGTTATTTCCTGACAAACCCAATCGGAGAATTGGCTTGGAAATGGTTATTGTATGCTTGATAAACCCAGTCGGCGTACTGGCTTAGCATACTGATTTTTGAAATGCTTGATAAACCCAGTCGGCGTACTGGCTTAGCATACTGATTTTTTTGGGGATGCCTGATAAACCCAGTCGGCGCACTGGCTTGGCATTGCCTATTCGGATGATGTTGTGGAGCAGCATGTGTGCTGGCCAAGCATCCACCCCACAGGTGATCCAAGGCTTGTAAAGCAAAGAAGGAAACCTGTGGAGTAGCGAGAAAACGCACAATACAGATAAGTATTCATTTTCATTTAATTCTTGTTTGGAATAATGAAGATTTCAGGTCCAAGTCTTATTACGACCAAGCTAATACACTGTTGTTTCTTTGTTGGAAACCTTGGCCATTACAGGAAACAAGGGCCCTGAAAGAGCTATAAATGCTTGATAAAACTAGAGAGTAACTGGATGAGAGCTATAAATGCTTGGTGAAGCCAGAGAGTAATTGGTCGGAGCTATAAAATTCTTGGTAAATTCAGAGAATAGTTGGTGGGAACATTAACCACTTGATGTTGTGGAGCAGCCGGCGTGCTGGCCAAACATTCCCTTAAACAATTGATAAAACCAGTCAGCGTACTGGCCTGGCATTGCCTGTTCGAATGGTTGTGGAGTAGCCTATGTGCTGGCCCAACATTCATTGTTGTATCCACGGGAAATCCAATGCTTGGAAAGCGAAGAAGGATCCTGTGGGATAAAGTGAAGACATCCTATAAAGATAAGTATTTGGTTATCTTGCAACTCTGCTTATGAATATACATGCGTATATGATTTAATTATGATTTTCTTAAATTCTCATTGGAAATAAACCCTATGAAAATACACTAAACATGTGAATTGACTCAATGTTTGAGTGTAGGTATTGCTGAAAGCAAGGACTATGAAAGCATCTGGAGGATGCATGTGGACATATGACTGTACTAAGGAGCTCAGTATGAGCAGTAATAAAAGATGGTGCTAGTGGGACTATGTGGGTCCTAGCAGCTAAAGGTTCTGTAAGCAACAATGGGGAAGGGATCCCTAGTTGAAAGGCATTAGACAGACCTTAGACACTAAAGTGTCATAGCCAAGAAAGGGCAAGTCAAGCATTCACATTGAAGTGAAAGAGGCCAAGGAGCATAGAACCACCAATGATGGTGTGGCTCCGGATTGGAACAAGACTAAGAGGGGAAAAACTCTTACTCTTCTCTTTCTTTGACTGATGCATCTTAGAAACAAAGGGTTGTTGAGTGCATGTCATAAATGAAACCAAATTGTGTTTCATTGCTTGAAATGAATTGTGAATGTTGAAATAGTTATTTTCTCGTGAAATGATGAACATGAGTGAGTTCATGTGTGTGGGGGAAAGCATGAAATGTGTGGAAGTCTCATTAGTAAAGCATGGACGTTCTAAGTCAATTAGGAAAATAATTGAATAATTTTATTATTGTGTTATGCTTGTCCTAACAGGAATTGCCATGATAAGTCTCACAGATAGTTGCCGGGACAACAAGAAAAATGGCATCCATGAAATTTCAGACTTGTAGATCAGCTGGAAGATAAACAAGTGGAAGGGATTGCTCTGGAGCAATGCCCACTTGTGGAGCTGGAAGACCAAAGCTAGCAGGAGTAGCTTGCGGAAGCCAAAGGACTTGATCGTGAAAGGTCAAAGTAAGGAGACGAATTGCAGGACAGACCTGCCACCATCTGTGCATTATGAATCATGTGTAAAGTGGGTATATAGTCCGAAGTGTTGAAACACCGAGGACGGTGTTATTCCAAGGGGAGGGGAATGTAATGTCCCCAGTTTGGCCCCATGGAATTAACATTATAAATGATGTAATATTGTTATGAAATCATGGTGAGGAGCTCAAGGCCAAGGCCTCGCCATCGATTTCGTGATGCATATGGTTTGCTTGCTAGCACTGCACAGTGGAAATTCAAATATCATGTAATATGCATTTTAATAAAAATACCCACAACTAGCTATGCAATGCAACAAAGAGATGGGGGCATGATTTCACAAGGAATTGGGAGGGAAAAATATTCAAACCCTTGATCCACTAGAGTCAAGCCAAGTGTCAATGAGAGAACCCATCAAACCCTCAACTACCCATGTTGACTTTTGTACCAAACCATTGATTTCTCCCAAGAGTGGGTTGAGGGAGTTAATGCCTTGGGAATGGAGAGGTATGGCTGTCCAAATTCGGGTATGGGCAAGCCACCCTTCATGGAAAAACGTTTTTTGTCTCCTTGGGCAAGAAAGAGCCATGAATTTCTTCCCCAAGCCATTAGGCAGCCATCATTCTTTCTCCCTCACGAGTTTAGAACCAATTGGGCGTTTTCCAGGCAGGTCTGCTGTGTTTTTCCTCATTCTCCCTGCAGAGAAGGGCATTTTCGTGTTGTATACTAGTGGGGAAAGGAGTGAGATCAAATGGGGTTCAATAGAGGCCGTTTTGGGCTGTTGAAGGCTGAGATATTGGGGAAGAAATCGTTTTCCTCCCTGTGGTTGTTTGCCCCATCCTATAATCTGTTTTTGGTTGGGAACGTTTTTGGGAAAACCCATGGCCATCTCATTTGTAAATCCTACTGTTTATCCTTGCCCCTGTTTGTGCATGCTTTGTGAGAGAAGAGTATGATGGGTATGGGTGATGGGTAATGGGTAATCCCTTGTTCTGGCTTGAGCTTGGGAATAAGCATCCATTGTGCAAGTGTAGCCTGATAAACCCAGTTAGACTGGCTTGGATAAAATAAAATGGTTAATAGACTGTGTGTGAGCATGAATATCCCCTTTGTCCTTGTGAGAATCATGCCCAGCTCGGGGGTGGCCTTTGGACGGACTCAGTATAAGCTGTCGAAGAGCCTATGGTTGGGTAGAACGTTGCAGCGACATAGCTAGTTGCTCGGGACAATTGAAATGAAGATAAGTGTTTCTGTCTATGTATTTACTTCTGAAATGTTTTATTAATGACTGAAATTGATATGTTGAATGCATATGAAGAGTGTGTGGATGTTGTTTCCGCTGTGCATAATTGATTGTTTTACATCTGCACACCCATTTATTATTTATACGAATCTAACAATGGGCTGAGATCATGTGAAAGCCCTGATTATTGCCATCATGTTTCTTGCCTTGCATTGGGTCAGCAGGTGGGTACATGACATTGCAGCAATTTCCTGCATCCTTGCCATGAATTGTTTTATATTGTAGATTTGTTGAAAGAGTGTTTTTTGATAGTTTGAGACTTGCTCTTGAAACTTGCATGCTTGTTCCTAGAATTGTTCCATGAGTGATTCCTTATCTCTCAAAAACTTATCTACTTGAGTCTTCAATTCATTGGCCTTGTCGTTCACCACTGATGCACATGTTTCAAAGTTTGTAAGCTTTGCTTGAAAATCATTTGTCTCCCCTTCCATTATCATTAACTAAACAATCAATGCTTCCTTTTTTGTGTTAAGGTTGTTGTATGCAGCTAGTAAATTGTCTTTCTCAAATAACGTCGCCTGAAATTTTGTGTTTAACTCAATGGTCTCTCCACGTTCCTTTACCAAGGTGGCCTTGAGTTTCAACATTTTTTCTTTGTTTTGCTCAATAGTGGTAAGCAGCTTGTCGACATTGTCAGCACTTACTTATGCAGCTGCGACATTCACAAAGGTTGTGAATTTGGAGTCCTTTTGGGTTCCTTCTACAAGTGTGTTTTATGTGATGGTGAGAATATCTGGTTGAGCAGTCATTTTCATTCTTTTTCCTTACCGTCATGTTATGTTATTTCTCTTTGAATAAAAAAAAATCGTATCCAATCGGGCCACTGTATGTTCTTTGGATGGGGTAAATGGCATAAGCTGAAGCTTTGGAAATGGCAAGTGGCCTCCACTTAGTGGGCTTAGCACGTTTGTGTACATGGGTTTTGGACTATTGACTTGTGGACTTGTTGGCTCCTTGTGCATAGTTGGTTGGATCTTTTCTTGCGCTTCTTTGTTGATCTGTTCTTCTAGAGCTTCATTTTCTTTAGTTTCTCTTGCACGACGAGCTTCTTCGTTTTGCAATTTTTCCATTTCCTCTCTTTGATGTTGTTCGATTGCTAATATTTATGCTTCATCTTTATCTTGTTTTTCTTGTACCCTTTTGGCATATTCACTTTGGTTATATATTTATGCTTCCTCTTTCTTTTGTTGCTCTGCTGATTCTTCCCTTTGTATATGTATTTCTGCTTCCTTTTACTGGGTTGTAATTTTGATAGAAGTAGGTGCATGGTTTCCCTTTATTTTTTTGTGCAGCTCTTTTGCATTGTTGACCCTTTTATATATTTCCTCATTTGCCAGGAAATTATCTGAGTATTCAAAAGTGATTTTGCAAGAAGCACAATGTTTAGCCACTTTACCTTTGTTGTCGTTTCTTACAAAAAGTATAGTCCCGAAGTGAAAAAATTCCGAGTCAGAAACAAAGGCTTCAACAACTCTAATTTTTTGGAACTTGTATATGCACTAATGTTGAATGGTAAAGGTGGGTAAGATGCTTTTTTGTTTAGATGGAGAAAGTCACCAATTCCATTGATGAAGACTTGTCTTATGGATACTTTATGCACATTGAAATCTGTAGCATACTTGGGTAGTGGATGAGGAGGTTTAGTGCCCCCATACATCCTTATGTATGTGCCTTCTAATGAGAAGTAGTAGTCGCCGTACTCACCTATTACAACCAAGGCATTGTCTGACAAAAAATTTGGTTCTTTATTGAAGTGCAACCAATAAAGGGGCATGATTAGTTCTTCGCATAGTAGTTTGTAACACCCTTGATATCGATGAACCGAAATGGAAACATGATGGAGCTTTGGGTAAATTTTGGATTTACAAATTTCAATCGTGCTCACAATTCAGAATTGAACGAAGTTCTGTGTAAATATGAGCTCTGTGTAAATCCTAATTTTATGTAATTTTCAATGATGTTTAGTTTAAGATAACGTTAATTTGATTTCAATGGTCATTCTGGCAAACAACTTCCTCTTTTCTTTTTTCAACTTGAGTAAATATCAAATTTAAACATTGCAAAATATTTATCTTTATTTAAAAGCCTGTAATAATATTAGGATTTATAATTCAGTATTTGAGTTCAGGTTTTTAAAAATCCTATACTAATTTTACCATTCATTGTAAAATATCATTTTTTTATATTGAAAAAACAAATTGTAGTAATATATGCGTTTTCTTGCTTTTTTTGTATTTAGAAATAATCATTTTATTGTATATATCAACTTCAATATTTTACACTGAAACATCAAACCATATTAAGAGATGTGTTTTCTACTTATTTTTATTTACTATTTGATAATAATAATCATTTTATTGTAAATATTAACCTTTTATATTGGAGAATCAAATTATAATAATAGATTTGTTTTCGCCTTAATTTTATTTGATATTTGGCAATTTTATTTAAAAGACAAATGCATCTAGAACACATTTGGATCAAATGAATAAGTGTATCATAAATAAAAATCTCTCACTAAAAGCAAAGGGTAAGATCGAGTCTTTTCCAATTACAGCATTACATTACAGCATAGCTGCTGAACGCAATAAAAGTAAAGATTACATAATGAAACAATGAATGGTAGCATATTGAAGTATATATATTTGGACATTTTATATTTGTTGGAAAAAAGACTAACACATGATGAAATGATGTGTTGTGTTTGCTTTTGAAAAATGGTATGACAACACATTGAAGTAAATAAGGTAAAGTAGTACAACAAAAATGCATATATATGAAATTAAATATCCAAGAAGGCAATGTTTCTTTGCATTTGCTTGTATCCTGTAGGAAAATATTCAATGACAATAGCAATAGGAATACAAGATCTAAAGAAAAATATACAAGTTATATTGATTTAAAGGAGAAGGTAGTAAAGTAATAGTTATGGAAAGTATAGGTGCTAAGGAGCAAGAATGTAAGTATATGGAACATGTGGTTGCAAATATTTTGAAGCAAGTAAGGTATCCTTTTGTATCCTGCTTTGCACATAGGGGTTGTCTTGCATTCGAGAATATTTAGAAAATGAAAAAGGTGGAGATATGCAGAAGCCTGACAAAGATTTAACTCTGGATATTGCAGTGAATGTCAAGCCTTGTCAGTCAATGTTGCAAATATCTATGGTTTCATTTTGCAGGGTCATCCCTTGCGCTTTATGGATTGTTAAGCCCCATGCCTTTCGAAGTGGTACTTTCCTTTGTGAACCCCTTGTTATAGGACTAATGGGGACAAAATTTGGATTGGAAGAGTCCCATGGGGGGCCTTTGTAGTGGATAAATTGGATTACAACATAAGATGGCAAAGTAGGTGGTTGATCGTTGGAGTTGTACACAATTGCAATAAATTTTCCAAGTGACATGTTAACAAGGCCTGATGAAACACATAAGTTGGTTGTCAACATGACCTACTGAGCAACTACTAGTAGAACCTTGAATGGAAGTTGCTCATCATCGATTGAGGTTTGAAGATGTTGTTTCTTTTGCTCTGCAAGGCACTGTGCAATTGGAATGTTAAGGAGTTTTATCATTTGTTTGTTGTGAAATGCAACAGAGCTATTAGTTGCGTACAAATGGGTGTATTGCTCAGATGTATTGTTCTCTTCTTGTGAAAGGGATGAGGTTGTTCTTGACATGAGAAGGGTCCAATCTTCAAGAGTCGATGTTGCATTTTGAATATTGAGCAGGAGTTGACAAAAGGAAACTTGGGAAGGGGTGTTTCCTTGTTGTCGAAAGATGGTTGAAAGAGTGATAAAAGTATCAAAATTATGCCAGAGAGCATTACCTCATGACGTCCCAACATACATGGGGATGTCCTTTACAGGGGGCAACTGTCCAAAATCACCAAGGAAGATGATGGAGCAACCACCAAAGGGGGTTGTACGTTTGGAAGGAAAGGGTTCACGTAAATGGTCATCTATACAGGTTAACATTTTTGGGCCAACGAAACTCATTTCATCAATGATGATGTATCGGATATGGCAGAATTTTTCTTGGAAGCTTGAAAGGGAATGGCCTTCAAGAGGGTGCATATCAACAATGGGTATGCGAAGGGTAGAATGTATTGTAAGTGCTTCTATGTTAAAGGCATCAATACCAGTTGGAGCAAGGAGGAGCAAGGGGGAAGGTTTTTCACTAGAGGCATGTTGGAGTACAGATTTAAGGCAAGAAATTAAGTAAGACTTTCTGGTTTCTGCAGTGCCTTGAATGACCATTTTTAGTGGGGGAGGTCTTGTAGCATTTGTGGAGTGTGCGAGGACAAGATCAAAGGCCATGCGTTGTGTGGGAGACAATGAGGCAGGAGAATAGGAAGATGAAGAGGTGTCTGGCTGTATTTGGGGGAATAGTCGAGTGACGTCAATGAATGGTATAGTTGTTCTTAATTTTTTGATAAATTATTCAAACATTATCTAGGATCATACTAAGAGAATAACAAGCACATCATAACAATCATAAACACAAGAGACACAGAGCACGGGGGGTTCACTAGTGAGGCAATATCATATCACGTCCATTCATATTGGGGATTTGAATACTCTTAAAAACCTCAAAAATATATTGCTCTATATTAAGGGGTCAAGGGGTTTTTTAATTTGACATAGTAATATAAATATTGGGGGTTGTTTTATTTGGGTGGGATGAGGAATAACCTCCACATCATGGGATGGATTCATACCTCCAAATCATGGGCTCAATTCATACTCACCTAAAACTTATGTACCCTCCATTTTTATTTGATATTGCTTATGATCCTAAGATTTACATAAATCTGGTAATAGTGTACCAATGATAATATCAATGGAAGTCTCTTTGGATTAATATCCTTGAGAAATCCTCATTTAATAGCTTCTTTAGGATTGGTTTGAATTGATGTTATAGTGTTTTTCATATTTAAGTTAAGATATGTGACTAATCCGGAGTTCCAGAGTTGAACAATTGTATTATATTTTTTGTAGGCATTCGAGTAAAAGATATAACTCTTCATTTTTTAGGTTGGGGTTTAGGTGGGTATTGAGATTCAATCAAATCATTCTCCACGACAACCAAGAAAAGTGAGATCGATCTTTCTTAGTTCATTGGAACCAAGATGTTTGTTTTGATAGGAAGGTAGGGGAGTCCATCCACGAAAGGGTTTCATTTTTGCATTTTTATGGAGTTGAATTATTAAGCTTATAGAAAGCATGAGCTCTCTATGGCTATACATGTATTTACATAATATAAAATTGGTAGATTGGCAGGTTGTGGTGTGAAACAATTACAAATCTCATCCGTTCTAGCCATTGCACTAACTACTGGACTATCAGTCTTTTACATTCTTTGTTATGTTGATCTCTTGGTTGGGTTTCCTTTTACACATTTTTCCTTCTCCAGTATTATTTTGTTGGGTCTTCCATTATCCAACGTTACAAATTGATCAATCGCCCCTGCAATCCTGGTGGGATCATTATTAGTATTATACTATTATTTTATTTAGCATATTGTTTGCTTATACTAAGATGTTTAGGGTTCTTGTTTGTTACAACTTGATAATATGATATAAAGGGGGTATTAAAAATGTGTTGATAAAAATGAATACCTACAATATCTGGTGAGAATAGGGGTTTTCTTAATTCGAAAGGAATATTGGGAGGGGGGGTTAAAAAATACAAATTTAGGAGAAATTTTCCAATATTTAGTGAAATTAGGGATATTCTTTAATATCATGCGAACGATCGTGCTATGTAACAAGTTCACTAAGTGAACCCCCTGTGACACAGAGTTTCCTCAAGGAAAACCAAGAAGGTGAAAAACCCCGCAACTTCCTCAAAGATAGAATAAGCCACAATACAAAATCACAATGATCAAACTCAAAGATAGATAACTCCAGCAGCTACTCCTCCTCCACTTGTGCGCACTCCTCTCTCAACTAATGCGAGTTGGATGAGTGAGTGAATGAATAGAATGAGACACACTCACTCTCTATTTATACACAACTTGACTTGCCTGTAATTCTAACTGGGCCAACTTCCTAAGGAAGTCTAATAACCCACTCACATGACACAAGCAGGGCCGACCCCACACTGGTAGTCTAATAACCCATCAAATATAAGTTGCGACACTTACAAATACAAATGACGACACTTCTGATTGGAGGAATAATACATCTCCATCATGAATATAATAAAGTACAAGTGTAATACATAGAAGAATATCTTATGAAGTTACAAATACATCAACACTCCCTTTGAACTAAGAAGGTATTCTCTAGACACATGTCATCAATACATATTGCCACAAGTCTTCAATTCTAGAGCTGGATCATCATCACTGGATCACGGAGCATCATCGTCACTGCTGCTGTACTCGTCATCTCGATCACTAGGCTATCTCACAATTCTTCTCATCATAGGAAGTTCTACAGAGCCAACCCTTTTTCATGTTGGACGTAGGCCTAGCCTCCTGTAGGTCTTCATCATCTTTGCGAGCGGGCCATCCTGTGGAATCCTCAGGACTAATTACGTGCATCAACAAAACCTTGAAAGAGTATCCAGGATCCTTTATGTGCCTAAGCACAACCAACAAGATATCCCAGGGAGATATTACATGTGACCACCACAAAACCTTAAAAGAGCGTCCCAGGAATGTTTATGTGCATAGCACGACCGGCGAGAACTCTAAAGAGCATCCCAGGATCATTTATGTGCCTTACGCACGACCGACAAGATCTCCAGGACTGATTACATGTAGTCTGGAAAAACCTCGAAAGAGCATCCCAGGACTGATTACGAGCGTACTACTCAACCTATCGGATCTCCCAACGAAACATTATATGCCATAGGACAAAACCTCAAAAGAGTATCCCAGGATCCTTGATGTGCCTAAGCACGACTGGCAAGATCTCCCACGGAAATATTATATGTGGGTGAAAATGCGAAGCTGGGAAACAATTCTGTGACAAAAACGTGAAGGTTGGAAAGAGGGCGCGCGGATGAACAGGGGAAAAAAATTCAACCTGAAACTCTCGGCCTAGAGTTTTTTAAACTCTAGGCTGAGAGTTTTGAGAGTTCAAACTCTCGGCTGAGAGTTTAAAAAAACTCTAGGCCAAGAGTTTGAACCAATCGACACGTTGTATTTTTAAAAAAACTCTCGGATGAGAGTTTGAACTAAACTCTCGGCCTAGAGTTTGGAAGACATTTTCTCGCCCGAGAGTTTTTGGTCAACAATTCTAGCACCATTTCTGCAGAATTCAAAAATGTGTCACTTTAACAAGGTCGGACCACTGCAAAACATGAGAATTACATGTCGTATTTTATACCAGTAGATACATCATTCAATCTACTTTCTCATAATATAATTTTTTTTTAATTTCATTTAGGATTACTATTTTTTACTATTTTTTTACTAAACTTTATCATTAAAAAATTTAGTGACTGAAAAATCAGTCATAATGAAAATTCAATATCATCACAATGACTAAGCCAAAAAAATTTAAAAAATACAAGGATGTTCCTTGATGTGTCCTCTTCAATGGGTTGTTTTTAGTTTTTCCAATAAGAGTCACATTTGAAAGAAAATGTGAAGACAAAAACATGTGTCGATAATGCACCATTTTATGAACATACGTTGTTTCGATAAATAATAAAAAATAGTTCCCAACTCTTAAAAAACTCAAAATATAGTCCAAGATCCAGCGTAGTGTGTGTAGATTATGAAACTACAATTTTTTTCCCTAAAATGAATAACCATCTATCAAAAAACTGTCGTCAACACAAGTCACTCATTATCCATACCTAAAATTTTCAAGTATATGCCATATGTTGACAACAAATTTGTCCCACGATATGTCCATAAAAAATTTTAAAAAAAATATGAGTAGAAAGCTAATTCAATTCTCTAAAACCTTTGTGTTTACCTCAAGTTGAAATTCCTAAGGGAGGTATGGTTTTGAAGAAGTCAAAGTTGAAAAACATAAACTTTGGCAGTTTTGTTTGTCAAAAACAAGCCAAAATTGTTTCCCAACTTCATGTTTTCACCCATGTCCTCCCAAGCAAAACCTCGAAAGAGCATTTGCCAGATCTCCCAGGGAGCTATTATATGCCATAGGAAAAACCTCGTAAGAGTATCTGCAAATCTCCCAGGGAAAGATTACATGCTTATCACACAACATGTCCACGGCCACGGAGTATCATCTTGATACTCATGATCCACTTGATCATCCTTGCACAAAGCATCCTCCTGATGCTCATGATCATATTGATCATCATCATACAGTACATCATCCTGATGCACATTATCATCACATGATCATCCTGATCATCTCCATAGCATCATCCTGATGCATATCATCATCGCATGATCATCCTGATCATCATCATAGCATCGTCCTGATGAATATCATCATCGCATGATCATCTTGATCATCGTCACAGCATTGTCCTAATGCATATCATCTGGAGCATCTTCCTGATGCTCATCACATATGATTATCCTGATCATTATACATAGTAGTAACCGGAGCATCGTTATGATGCTCATCACACAGTGCTTACATCCACAGCCATGGGAAGGATCCTCCTACCACCATGCTTGGAATGGCTCTTGCAAATGTGCCCCATCACTTCTTCCTCGAAGTATCTTCTATATGAAGAACACCAAGCCTATATCTAAAGTACTCAAACTTCACTTGGCTAGTGGTTTGGTCAACACATTTGCAATCTGCTCATCTGTCGCAACATACTAGAGCTTCACTTCTCCTCTCTGCACCATATCCACGATATAGTGATATTTGATCTCGATGTGCTTCGACCTGTCATGGAACACGGAGTTCTCAAACAACTTCACACAACTCTAGTTGTTACAATAGATACAGGTAGCATCCAATTGGAGATCAAATAAATCGAACAGTAGCTTCCTTAGCCATACTGCCTCACAACTAGCCGAACAAGCTGCAACATACTCTGCTTCGACTGTACTCAGTGATACGTAGGATTGCTTCATGCTAAACCAAGAGATCACACATGATCCCATACTGAAGCAGCACCCCGAGGTGCTCTTCCTATCAGCAGCATTGCCTACCCAATCTGAATCAACATAATCCTCCAGTTTAAACTTTTGATTCGCATTATACTTGAGCCCATAATCAATTGTACCCTTTAGGTACCCTAAATATGCTTTACAGCAATCAGGTGAACATGTCTAAGATCTGTCAGAAACTGGCTCAAGGTGTTCACTGCAAAGCAAATATCTGGTCTCGTGTTTGTTAGGTACATCAAGGACCCAATCATCTGACGATACACCATGACATCAACCAACTCTGATGAAGCATCACTCAATAGCTTCAGGTTCCATGCCATAGGTGTGGCCATGGCCTTGCAGTCCATCATCCCGAACTGCTTCAGGATCTCTATTGCATACTTCCCTTGTCCAAGTAAGATTCCATCTGCACTCTGCCACACCTCCATACCTAGAAAGTAATGCATCATTCCCAAGTCCTTCATCTCGAACTCGGCAGCAAGCCTCCTCTTCATGTCGACAATCAATCTATCCTCTCCTGTCAAAAACAGGTCATCCACATACAAAAGGAGTATCACTGGATTTCCTTCCTCAACCTTGTAGTAAAGGTTGGAATCCGCTTTACTCTCGGTAAAGCCCAAACTGAACAGGAAGCTGTCTATCCTATCGTACCATGTCCTAGGTGCTTGCTTCAAGCCATACAAGGATTTCTTCAATTTGCACACATATGACTCCATGTCATGTGTCTCAAAACCAAGTGGTTGCTCCACATACACTTCCTCTTTGACTACACCATTCAAGAAAGTTGTCTTAACATCCATCTGGTGTATCTTGCATTTCATCACTACAGCCAGAGCAAGTACTGTTCCGATGGAAGTGTATCTGGTTGCAGGTGCAAAAGTCTCTTCATAATCTATCCCCTCTTTCTGGGAGAAGCCACGAGCTACAAATATTGCCTTGTATTTCTCTATGTTGCCATCTATAGCATGCTTGATCTTGTAGGTCCACTTGGAAGTCACAACAGACTTCCCATCTGGTCTTGGGACCACATCCCAAACATCATTCTTCATGATCGACTGGTATTCCTCGACCATGGCATCCTTCCATTCTTTCTTTTCTACTACTTCTTCATAACTGGAAGGTTCTTTGTTCATAATGTCACAGAGCAAGGAAACATAGCTGGTGTGTGATATTGTCCTTTTCCTTTCTATGTGTTCCTCCTGTGGAATACCATACCTTTCTGCATCTTGTATGATATCTCTAGCCCATGCAGGTTTTCTCTTGTGAGAGTTCTTCTCACAGGGTGGATCTACAAGTTCTTGTGGATCTTCTATTTCACTATCTACTTCTGGTATTGCTTCATTCATGGTAGTGTCTTGTGTTCTAGGTATCCTTGGTTCTTCATAGTCTTCACCAGATGTCTTCCTTGATTTGATGTATGTTGAGTTTTCATCAAAAGTCACATCCCTGCTGATGTCAATCTTCTTGAACCCTAGAAAGTATATTCTGTATGTCTTCAAGCTTTCAATGTACCCCACAAATATACCCTTCTTTCCTGAAGGATCTAACTTTGTCCTCTTTTCTTTTGGAACATGTGTATATACTGGACAACCAAATATTTTGAGATGGCTAACTTCTGCTCTCTTACCAGAGAAAACTTCTTCTAGTGTCTTTTGTCAAGTATTTTGTGTGGTGTTCTGTTTTGTACATATACAACTGTCCTAGCTACTTCTGCCCATAGGTGCATGGGTAGATCTTGGTCATGCAGCATTGCTTGTGCTGCTTCCATGATAGTTCTATTTTTCCTTTCCGCAACCCCATTCTGTTGTGGATTGTAGGGAGTGGTCAACTCCCTCTTAATCCCTGAATCACTACATAACTTCTTGAAGTCTCCTGAAGTGAATTCTCTGCCATTGTCGGATCTAAAGGTCTTGATCTTCTTATTAGTTTGATTTTCTATCAAGGCTTTGAACTCCTTGAACTTATCAAACACTTCATCTTTTTTCTTCAAGAAATAAACCCAAGTCTTCCTAGAGAAATCATCAATGAAAGAAACATAATATACATACCCACTCAGAGAACTGGATGACATTGGTCTGCATACATCAGAGTGGATTATCTCCAAGATTCCTTTTGCTTTGCTTTCATTGCTTGGAAATGCCTTCTTTGTGTTCTTTCCTTTTGCACATCCTTTGCAAACACCTTCTTGCTTTGACTGGATTTCAGGAAGACCTTCTACTGCTTTGCTTGCAATTGGTAGTGCCCTATGGTGCACATGAGCAAGCCTTCTATGCCAAAGTTCACTTAGCTCCATGGATTCATGTACCATGGCATATTCAGGTTGTCCCTTTAATTTGTACAATCCTCCCTCTTGCTCTCCAATCACTACTGCATCATCTATGGTCTTACCTTTTGGCCACATGTGATCCGGATTTATGCAGGAACAAAATAAGATAGCACATACAGAGATATATTGCAAATAACACAGTGATACAGTAAACACATATTCTATTAAATAGCAGAAATAGAACAAACTATAAAATACAATAGCTAGAATGGTGGTACTGATCCGGATTTATGCAGGAACGAAATAAGATAGCACATACAGAATCATATACAGAGATATATTGCAAATAACACAGTGATATAGTAAATGCATATTCTATTAAATAGCAGAAATAGAACAAACTGTAAAATACAATAGCTAGAATGGTGGTAGTTATCTCTGAGAAGAGATGTGGTCGCTATGCTCATTTGTGCTAAGATGAATACAAAAGGAGGCCAAAAGGGCCTATTTATCATAAGCATGAGGGAAAGAATCCCAATCATCCAAAAATCTAACCCTAGAAGATGAACCGTCATAAAGTTTACGGCCCCAAGGTGGTTAGTTGAACAATCAACTTCCCGGGGTCATAACTTTTGCATACGATCTCCGTTTGGGGCGCTCGGTAGCCCATTGGAAAGGTCTATCCAATATTTACAACTTTCAACTAGGGCCAAATGTATATTATTGATGACCATTTGGCCCCCCAAATTTCCAAAAAAGATCATTTAGGGCCTCAAAACGGCCCCGGAAGTTCAGGACCCGAAAAACTGCTTAAAATAGTAAATTACAAGAGTTGCCAAAAAACTGTTTTGAGCCAGATGGAGGAGGTGGTTTACCACCGGTATTGACCTGGATCAATACTCCCTCCTTAGGAAGCAATGGTCTCCATTACGTCGAATCGCTTATCATATGTCGAACTTTGTGTTGAGTTGAGCTCCTGGTGCGGCATTTGTTGAAGTGAAAAGGTTGCTTTTCTTTGAAATCTTTGGAGGGTTGTAATTGTTGTTGTTGGATGCGCTGGAGTTGTTCAACATTTTTGGTTGTTGTGGTATCCTTGGTCTGCACCGGTGTGGATGGTTTCTTTTTGGAGGAGCACCTTGAATGTGTGGCCTTGCAATGCATAGGTACTCGAATAGGAGATGCTGCACTGAATTTGTGTTCTTCTTGTTTCTGCTGAGTAGAGGGATAATGTGCAGAGGTTGTGGATGTCTCTGCAATCTGATGCTCTCCTTTAGTGGAAATTGAGAATAAGGAAAATTTCCCAGTGTGGGAGATTATCTTCCTGCCCTGCCTGGTTGGGGTAGGTGAAACTGTCTCTGGTATCCGATAGAGTTGTCCTCCCAAAGTGACAATGACATTGCAAGGTTGTGATTCATATACAGCATGATGCTTCCACATATATGGTTGTCCTAAAAGAACATCACATATTTCAAGTGGGGCCACATCACACAATAATTCATCTTTGAAGGGCTTGATGCCATATGGTAGGCGACATTGGTGACTGACGCGGATCCCTCGTCCTTGGCTTATCCATCTAATGGTGTATGGTTGTGGGTGTGGTGTTATTGGTATCTCCAATTTCTTGATGACTTCTGCTGATATCAAGTTCTTTTGGTTGCCGCTATCCACAACAAAGTGTAGGGGAATTCCCTTCACCCACATCTGTGAGTGGAAAAGGTGCTCCTCTGCCTCCGACTCTTCAGGTTCCTCTGGTTGAATCTATGTGGTGGAAACAATGGCACTGGGTTCTGCATCAATGATCTACTTCCCTTTTTTCGCGGCTATGAAATTAGGTTCTGAGTCAGAATAGGAATTGGGTTCTGATTCTGAAGCTTTGATCTCAGCCACCAATGACTGTTTTGAGCAACATTCATCAGTGTTGTGCCAAGGGCTTTTGTGGAACTCACACCACTTCCTGGTGTCCTTATTTGTCTTTCCATTACCCTTCTTCACTTGTGGTTGGGACTGGTTGTCCTTTCCGTGTCCCGTGTTTTGCAAGCCAAAGTTTCCCTTGCCGTGCTTCTGTGCAGGTCTTGTTAACAATAAAATTAACACCCTTAGTCAAGTGACGGAAGAAGCACATTTTTTACCATGCACCTGCAGAAGGAGGACATGACACAAGCTCATGCAGAGATGAATCCTCTCTAAAAAATGCATTAATTGTGCTTAAATCATTCTAAATGGTGCAAGAAGCCTATAAACTATGAAAAGGGGGTTTTCAAGCTAAAATAATCTAAATGGATTATCCCACACTCAAAAGAGAAACCTAAGTCACACTTTCCAATGCTATATAAGAAAGGCTTTGGGACATGGTAAAGACACACAAAGAGAGAGCAAAGGCATGCTGAAGAGATTTTGAAGGAGGAAAAGGAGCTCAAATTCTTCAAAAGCAAGGGTGAAGGAAGGGAAGCTCATGTCAATGGAGGAAGGATGTACACCTAATGCCATAGTAAGGATGTACTTCTCCATTGTTCTACTACGAATAGATTCAAGTTTCTGCCATTTAAGTGTTGAATGTTTGCTTATCTTGCATAACTTTAATTCTAAAATGTTCTTAGATCTTAATGAGTTTTGATTAATGAATCTAGATCTGTAGATGCTTGTAATAATCTTTTCATTTCTGACGTACAGACTCACCACCTCTTAGAATAATAGTCCAATTAGTGTAGACATGTCCCTGCACTAAACACTGTTATCGGGTCCGAAGTCACGCTTGTTCTTTTGCTGAAATTTCTGTTCGATTTTGACAGCATATCGATAGGCGGATTCAAGTGAAGATATTTCCAAGATATCCATCTCTATTCATATGTACCGGTGTAGGACACTACGATATTTCAGTACTAGGTGCCGCTCGGAGTCCTTGATAGCCAACTTTGTGCGTGAGGTATGAAATTTGTTGATGTACTCCGACACCGTTTGGTCCCTCTCTTGACACAGAATGGTCCATTTTGTGTACTGGTCATCATAGTTTCCGACAGGGTAATATTGTTCCTTGACGGCATCTATAAAAGAGGCCCAAGTGGCATTGGAATATTCAAACAATCCAGACTCATCTGATGAGTTTTGCTCACAATAAGTTTCCAACCAATTTTTGACATGGGGGACGGCCTTGAGGAGCACAAAGATGATCTTTTCCTTGTCGAAAAACTTTTGGACGGAGAAATACCTTCTAGTAGATTCGAACATTTATCTAGGGCATCAACATTGATCTGGCCTTCAAATAAAGGGATATCAAAATTAACTTGTACCTTGAAAGGAGTTGCATCTCCGAAACGACTACTCGTTGAAGGTGTATCCGTCGTCGTCAGCATGCATCGAAGGATTTGGGCGAAATTATCCATCATCTTGTTCCTCTTTCGCGCAAGGGCTTCCTCGAGCAACAACTTGATAAGATCTACTGCTCTGTCATCTCTCTTTTCTTTCGCCATGGGAGGTCGTTTGGGGCGGCGAGAGTGGTCTTCCCCAAGTGAAACTAGTTCAAGACCCAACTCTCTATATCCTGACCTCGTCGGGGACATGCACCGAGAAACAATCAAAAAGCAGACCGCTCCGATACCACTGATCTGGATTTATGTAGGAACAAAATAAGATAGCACATACAAAATCATATACAGAGATATTCATGCCAAGATGAATACAAAAGGAGGCCGAAAGGGCCTAGTTATCATAAGCATGAGGGAAAGAATCCCAAACATCTAAAAACCTAACCCTACAAGATGAACCGTCATAAAGTTTGCGGCCCCAAGGTGGTTAGTTGAACAGTCAACTTCCTGGGATCATAACTTTTGCATACGATCTTCGTTTGGGGCGCTCGATAACCATTTGGCCCCCCAAATTGCCAAAAAAGGTCATTTAGGGCCTCCAAATGGCCCCAGAAGTTTAGGACCCAAAAAACCGCTTAAAATAGTAAATTACAAGAGTTGCCAAAAAACTGTTTTGAGCCAGTTGGAGGAGGTGGGTCACCACCAATATCCACCTGGATCAACATGAGTACTTGGCCATCCACAAATGCAACTCTCAGTTCTTTTGCATCCAAAGATGATATGGAGAGAAGATTCTTCTTGAGTCCAGGTACATATAGAACGTTTTGCATCTTTATAGACTTCCCAGAGTCTAACTTGTAGCAGGCTTCACCACTTCCTTTTATGGGGTATTGATAGTCATCCCCAAGTTTCACCTTATGAGGTGACTCATGTTCAGATAGATCCATAAGAGATTCTTTGAATCTCGTCATATGTTTAGAAGCCCCACTATCAATAAGCCAATCATTACACCTATGTGTAACAGTACCTATGAGAGCAGAGATTAGAACATATTCATCATCACTTGAAGAGTCTTCACTTTCTACCTTAGTCTTCTTCCTGGGAGTTTCATCATCCTCAGCAGCATGAGCATGATATATCTTCTTGTTGCTCTTCTTCTTCTTCTTCTTCTTGAAGTTCCTTTTGTTCTTGGGACATTCTAAGGCAAAGTGTCCCTTCTCATTACAAGTGAAGCATCTCAGATCTTTCTTATCTCTTTAATGATGGTGATGTGAAGTTCTCTTGTGAAAAGATTGCTCTCTCTTGGGATTACTTTTCCTGGTGTGTGTTGTGAGAGCTTGATCTTCATTTCCCATCTTTTCTTCTTGGGCTAGAAGCCTAGCTTCTTCTTGTGAACATTCCTCCCATAGTCTACTGAAAGAGATCAACTTCTTTCTTGCACAGATTCCTTGGATGAAGGAGACCCATGACCTAGGTAGGCCATTCAAAGTGGTCATAACAATTTCTCCATTCTCCACTACTTCATCCACAGCTTCAAGTTGTTCTTTGATTTGAGAGACCTTAGTGAAGTATGATTGGATGGTCTCTTCATTTAGGAACTTTACCCCTTTCAATTGATTTTGCAGAGTCATCTTCCGATTTATATTATTTCCTTCAAACAACTTGGTCAAGGATTCAAACATCTCCCTAGGTGTCTTTAGGGAAGACACATAAGGTATGAGATGGTCTTTAATAGAATCAGCAATGATTCTCTTAGCCTTGACCAGTTTATTCTTGTGTAAGGCCTTAGCCTCATCTCCCTTTGGAACTAGAACCTCTTCACTTATGTAGGTATCCAATTCATTCTCTTCTAGGATTAACCCAATCCTATACTTCCATGCTCGGAAGTTGTCATCTCCTTCATGCTTATCCTTAAGCTTGGTGTGGTGAGACATCTTAATGAGAAACTGAAATGGAAATAAAAGATTCAAGTCTTACCACTTGATTTGCTAAAAACTGGATCTGGAGCTGGATTAGGGTTTGTCAGAGAAACCCTAAAAAATCAAACTTTGAATTCCAAACTTCTGAATGGATGGAAAGATGCACCTTGTTGAGCTGAATAAGCTAGTATACTTCAATTTTGAAATCTGCAAAATTTGACCCCTCAAAATTGCCTTTGAAACTTATGGATCTTCTGGACAAAATCCTGAACTAGGGTTTTATAATGCCTGGGGTTCTACCCAACCAAAAAGTTCGATCTTGTGCTCTAAACTTCTATTTTTTTGAGGAGCATCCAGCCGTGGCCACAGATTCCAAAAAAAATCACTTTTGTAGAAACCCTAATTTTCCACCTTTCCGATCAAAATCCTGAATTAGGGTTTGATGAAGCTCGGCCTTCTACCCAACCAAAAAGTTTGATATTGGTCTCTAAACTTATATTTTCTTGAGGGGCATCCAGTCATGGTCTCGAATTCGAAAAATTCCAACTTTCTCCAAAACCCTAATTTCCCATAGCAGTGGCAGGACAAAAACTGAAAGTGCTCAGAATTGAATTCTGTCTCGACAAAAAGATGCGCCCTTCCAAGGAGAGTCATCCTAGCCTCGTGCCTTTGATGATCTGAGTAGAGAAACCCAAAAATTAAGAATCCCTAGCTTCCACAGCTACACAGTGTCTTCTTCTTAGCACGGCTCGAATACCATGTTAATTTTTTGATAAATGCATTCAAACATTATCTAGGATCATACTAAGAGAATAACAAACACATCATAACAATCATAAACACAAGAGACACAGAGTTTCCTTGGGGAAAACCAAGAAGGTGAAAAACCCCGCAACTTCCTAAGAGATAGAATAAGCCACAATACAAGATCACAATGATCAAATCCAAAGATAGATAACTCCAGCAGCTACTCCTCCTCCACTTGTGTGCACTCCTCTCTCAACTAATGCGAATTGGATGAGTGAGTGAATGAATAGAATGAGACACACTCACTCTATTTATACACAACTTGACCTACCTTTAATTCTAGCTGGGCTAACTTCCTAACGAAGTCTAATAACCCACTCACATGACACAAGCAGGGCCGACCCCACATTGGTGGTCTAATAACCCATCAAATATAAGTTGCGACACTTGCAACACTTGCGACACTTACAAATACAAATGACGATAGTTCTGATTGGAGGAATAATACATCTCCATCATGAATATAATAAAGTACAAGTGTAATACATAGAAGAATATCTTCCGAAGTTACAAATACATCAACAGTTGTTGCATGCATGTGTGAAGGAATATGGTTTTTTATCCAATTGTGTTATTTGTCAAAGGCACGATGCCTAAGCATGCCAAGGTCATCGATGTAGAGGTTGTTTCCAAGGCGGAGTTTCGAAAGTATTTCCCATTCATCCATGGTAGGGGTTAAGGGAAAGTGGTTTGGAGTAGAAGGAGAGGCATCAGACGGAGGTGTATTGGGGGCTTCTGGCAAATGATCAACATGCTATGCAGTGTATGTGTCTTTAATGCGAATCCAAATAGAAGTTATGGAAAATTTTGTGGATCCAATGTCATCAGGGAGGGTGTGAAAGGTTTTGTATAGGAGGACCTCGCTCCAATAGAATGAAACAAAGGAATCTGCAGTAAAGGGTAGAATGGTAGTGAAGCGAGGAAAGACACGGGAAATTTTGGGAGGGTATATTGGTTTCCATTGGGAGTTCTTTCTACGAGGAGAGAATGACCAAGAATGTGCAGCTTCAAGAAGGGTAAGGTGCTTGAGTGCAGGGGGGCGCTGCATGTATGAAAAAATGAAGGTTAACTATGTGCGGAGGCAATGGAGGCCCAAACGGACAACATATCCAAAACCAAGACGCCAAAAACAAAGGCTACTACTGGCCCAGATCCTTATTGGATTATGAAGCTTTTATTGGGTAGGGCGCTCCCTGAGCATCATCAAACTCACTCTAGCATCATTATGGTTATCACCACCATCCAAGAAGACATCAACACCATACACAACTAATTGGGCATTCTCACATATGAAGCTAATACTACATTATAGGCACGTGCACCAAACAACATGACATAACTACTCTCATTCCAGGTCCTATGCTTTTTCCAAATGATAATCCTAGGTAGTTCTATTTTTTTTTTGGTTTATTACCCTTAGCAGTAATGGGAGACTTGTCCTTTATTTAATAGTTTTTTTTGTAGAATTTTGTGTTCCATAAGCAATATGAGTTTTGAAAGAAGAAATAAAGCCCTAGTTTCCCAATTATTTTGGTAGGCCTCTCCTTGAAAAGACAACTTTGTTCTTTTTTGGATGCTAAAACTTAGTCTTATTTGGCTTAGTGCTTAATTGACTAAAAAAACCATTGTAAATAGTAAAATTTTCAATTTTTTTTTTAATAATAAAAAAAATTATTTATATTAAGAATACTATAATAAAATGAATTTGAATGAAAAACTCATTATTTATTATTTATAAAAAATAAATTTACACCGTTTAGTAAATTAATTATAATTTGTTAAAAAATTAAAATCTCCACATCATAATTAAAAAAATGGGAAAAAACTGTCTTTCAAAAATATTTTAAAATATATAAATCAGATATCATTCTCACTCATCAAAACACTCACTTAGTATAACAGGATTGCATGAGCTAAGCCAAAACTCCAAAACTTCCACAGTTTGTACCATTTTTTATATTCTGAAAAGTTCACAAGGAAATGTAAAAATGTGGAGAATACATAAAAAATTATTTATTTGTTATAGTGAAATGTATATATTATCTACAAAGATAACATTTATATAAAAATTATTTATTTCTTAAAGAAAAAAGTATATATTATTTGTGAAGATAAAAGTCACAAGTTATGAGTTTGAATCCCTTTAAATCCTTTAGTACTGATATAATATAGTGTACATATTTACAAATGAATTAATTTTAGTATCAGTTTGAAATTAGAAGACCTTACGTGCCATTGAATATATCAAAGAAAATTAACTTGACAACTATTTGCTGCTACAAGATGAGGCTCTTCCAGGTTTCATGATCAGCATGCAGAGCTCCAGCACCTGGTTAGCCTGCATTAAGCCTGATGGAGATGGTACTCTCCATGTGGAAAAGCATCCCATGACAAAACACATTTCATTTCTCACAGTGAAGGAGCTTTGCGACTTCCCACAGTGGGAGACAGGAGCCTTGTGACATCCCAAGGAGCTTTGCAACTTCCCACAGTTCGAGTTCTGTCACAAAGCTCAATGGCTGTCCGTACTCATAGTTAATTTCAATGACTGTCATAATAGTATTTGTCTTCCTAGGCATACCTAATGTCACCCATGTACCAACTACATCAATATTTGTGCCCACTATAACTGCAATATATCTATCTATATATATATATATATATACATATATATATATATATACATATATATATATATATATATACATATATATATATATATATATATATATATATATATATATATATATATGCACCTCTTTTCCTTTACTTACATTATGTTCAATTCCTTTTTGTTGATGCCTTTTCATCCATGTCATACTATAATACTCAATGACGATTATTCTCTTATCTTGCAATTCTATAGTATTGTATTCAATATTCAATAGGATAATAGATATTATTGTTCCGATTGGAATTCCACATGTTTTTTTTCAACTTTTGAGGCGATTATGTTGTTACTTTTAATAATTCGTTGATATCTTTTCTCCTACTAAGCCTCCTTTCCACAAAAGACATTCAACACTTGGGAAACCGTGCCCCATGCTCCTCATTAGATTTAAAACCTAGTTCCATTTAATGTAAATGACTTATTCTTTGTTTAACTAAATTTCTCCCAGGTGAACATTCAAATAGCTATATGGATTTCTTCTAATTACTCTTCAACACAACCATGAGGTCATCTATTGATAAGGCAGTAGCAGTAATTTTTTTATTTTTATTTTTATTTAATTATTCAAAATCCACAATCATTCCTCAACATGATCACTAAAGTACATGAATTACTCAACATTGATTTACATATATGGAAACCCATGAGGGGTATACTATAGCTACACTCCTCTAAATGAGAAATTATCCTTGTAAATTTTAACTTAACCTCGAGTTCAACTATACATAAGGTGGAAACACAATAAATTTTATTTACTGACACCAAACACTCTTATTTTGTAACCAACCAAGTACAATGTGCACTTGCTCAATGATTTGATACATAATCAATATGTGAAGCAACTCAACCTTCACGATACATTAAGTTTTAACATTATGAGTCGTCGGTAAAATGGTTTGCCTTAGGCGAATGCATGTCGTGAGATCATCCTTGTGGATTAAGCAATTTTCGATGACCACGCCTACTGTGGGGCTACACCTGTTCCCTGCCCAAACCTCCTATGTTACATCATTTAACCTAATATCAAATTTACTCAATTCGTCTTTCAACTTTGGTGTCCTAATTCAAATTATCTCATTAATTTACCTCAAAATTCAAATCCTCCAATCAACTTCAAAGTTAATTTAAATTAAGTTAATCCTAACATATGAGATTTGATTTGTCATCTGACTTTAGCCTAACGTTTAATTATATGTATTTTTAAATCAACCTAATTAGTATATATATATATATATATATATATATATATATATATAGATATATATATATATATATATACATTCATCAATTTGAAATAACTAAAATTGAACAAAACCTATTTCAATTATAGTTTAATGTATATATATCAAAATTCCAAATAAATTAATTTTAATATCTATCTATCTATCTATCTATCTATCTATCTATCTATCTATATAATTAAAATTTTATAACATATTAAGACTAAAATTTTAGCTCACAAAATTCAAATAATTTATCCCATTAAATTTAAGGAGTTTTTTTTTAATTATATATAATTTAAACAATAAACAATTTAAAAAAAAAAAAAACCTTTATAACCTATATCAAAACATTCACCATGAATAATTAAAACATTTTAACAATTTAACCACATAATAATAAAAAAATAAAAAATAATAAAAAATTATTCGTAAACCTATACCTAGCTCTAGGTCATCCTGGCTTCTTTTCACTCCACGAGATCCACCTTGCCCTTCTCCTTCTCTTCACATGGGATTCCATGTGGCAGCCCCACCTCAACAGTTCAACCACCTTATCTTCTAACGTCTTCCACTTGTCACCCTTTCCCTACCATCCTGCTCCTCTCTCCTTCCCCACATACCACCTGCCGGCCTCTCCCATTGTCTCCCTCTCGTACCCTTGTCGAGCCATGACCTCCTCCATCGCTCATCTATCAAATGGCATAATAATCCCACGGGGAAGGACAAAGCTGCATGCATGCCATGCGGGTTTCATGCACGCCCTCCTCCCACTGTCCCAAAGCAGTGTGCCCTCATAAAAGAAGGTCACTCCCTCCGCACGCGTGAAGGCCATTCGGCTGGGTTCGAGCTTCATCTTCTCCAGAGAGAAAGGACTGCCAGGTATGGAAACATTGGTATATTTGAAGTGAACTTTAGCAGACAAATATGACCTGAAGGTGGAGACAATTATCCTTTCAACCCGAGCAGCCATGCCCTGGCTGCGTGCTTACATAGAGAAAAGCTGCACCCACACACGGTTAGTGTCTTGTAGATCCATGGTGAGAGATCAAGTAAATATTGGAACTCAATGGTAGGCATGCAGGTCGCATGGATTATGGATTTAGAGGGAAAGGCATAGATTAGTCCCTTTTGATTTTATAGATATGGAAATTTTATTTATCTTCTTTTGTTCTCGAGGGTCGGCAGTTGGGCACTCCCCTTCACTTCTTCACCTTCACATTGCCCAATGAGTGACCATAGTGGGAGGGTCAAAGACAACACCAGTTAAATTTAATTGCACAGGAAGCTTATGGGGAATGTTACAAATCAAAGACCTTATGATTGAATTTGAAGTCCCTCATTGTTTAGAAATAGTTTACGAAGATTGATTTACTTATCCATAAGGTTTTTTTAATTTATAGGAAATAAAGCGAGTAGCGCTATGCACAATGCAGCAGATGATAACCCCGGAGGTGGCGAGCATCTTGAATCATGCAATAGCAGAAGCTTGTGGCTATGGGCACGACCAAACGATTCCTCTACATGTTGTTGCGATGTTTTTGCCAGCCCTTGGTAGCCATCTGTGCCAGGCTTGGTAAGCTGCGACCTCAAATTTTAGGGGTTGGTGCTGAATCCACCGGCAATAGGAATGATCAGATTAGAAGACTGATAGAAATCCTTCTAGGCTTTAAACCCTCTGCGATGGTGGGAATGAGTTGGTCAAGGGGATGTACAATCAGATGTGGGGATCCGATGGAAGGAAGAGGAGCAACGGCGGTGGAAACAACAGTTGGTGGAGAATGTATAAGGAGAACGCAAGATGGACAAGAGGATGAGAGCAGAGATGAGTGGGAGATCCATCGAATGGGAGTGGCATGTCTTGGGCATAGGGAATTTGGAATGTAGAGGAGCGTGGCTTTGGAAAGAGGTGGCACGAGCATGTAGCACGAATGGGGTTCCGGTGGAGGAGGCGCAATGAGGGAGGAGTTGTGTGGGAGTGATAACACGGGTAGGTTGGTCGGCATATGGGCTGAGAGGGAGTCAAGGAGATTGCCGAAGAGGTAGGGCAGGTCGTGGGCATGTGGGAGACGTGGAAGTAGAGGTGTGGGCCGAGCTTCAGATCAACAAAGAATAAAAAAAGGTGAAACCCCATCACAACTTCAGATCCTTCCTATTGAAACAGAGATATCCACCAAAACGGCACCATCTACGTGGTAGCATTCAATTCACTCTATGAGCGAGGAGTCTAGCCGACGTGGATGGTTATGCTTCTCTGCGGTGAAATGCCTACAACGTAATTAATCAAAATATATAATGTGTATATATGACTCAAACTTTTGATTATTTATTAAAGATGCAAATTGAATTTATATTAATGTTCTATGAGATTTATTTCTATTAATTACAAAATGGAAAAAAATAAATTTAAATGAGAATAAATTAATCATATTATTCAAAATTATATATATATAGATATATAGATATATATATGTTACTTTTTTCATAGGAAATAATGTACTGTTTACGAAGGCAGCAGAGATGTTTTGATTGCCGGAATAACCTTCTGCCTACTAACCCAATGGAGGGAGGCAGTACCAAAAGTTATTGATTTATAATCACCATTAGCCGGGGGTACCAGCTAACTCAGTCAAAGAAGTAGTCGATGAAAGCAAAGGCAGATTCATTCATTGGAGATCCCATACGATGAAGATATGTTATTTAATTTTATTACCATATATATATATATATATATATATAATTTATTTTCATTTAAATTTATTTTTTCCATTTTATAATTAATAACAATCAATCTCATAAAACATTAATATAAATTCAATTGACATCTTTAATAAATAACCAAAAGTTTGAGTAATATATACAGGTTGATGAATTTATTCTCAATTCAATTTATTTTGTCTTCATTTTATAATTAAAAAATAAATTTATTTTATCTTCATTTTATAATTAACAATTTCATAGAACATTTATATAAATTAAATTTGTGGGCTGGTGCAAGGTAATGATACCCAATTATGACACGTTAGTTGCAATGACATTCTGGAAAAATAGAAATATTATCATTAAAATCAATTATTAGAGGTACCTACAAAACTTTTTCCGATTAGGTGTAAAAATATGAAATGTAGAAAAATGGATGGCCTTCCGGAATATATAATTTTTATTTATGGAAAAGTGGTATAACCACCCCAAAATGTCATTATTCGAAGATTGGTATGTTATTTTTTTTCTAAAACATAATGCACATGTTTTTGTTGACCCACCTGTTTGCTATGTAAATTTTCAATTTACGAGAAAAAAAATATGTAGAGGCATAGGAAATAGAAAAATATTGTGAGGGGCTATTTTTCCAAAATTTTAAAAGTCAATTTTATATTTTTTTTAAATTACCAAAGTCAATGAAGCCCTGAAACGACGTTCAATTATCGAGCCACCATATCATGGTCTAAAAATAATCAAAATGCATTTTTTTTTTTAGGTTTTAGGTATTTTCATGCTCTTATGTGGGTTCTTTTCTATTTTTGAAATAGGTAAGCCAATCAAAATTTATAGGCCAAATAAACAACCTATGTTTTTTACGAATTTGACATGAGTGCAGTTTAAAATGAATTAAAAATAGAGAACAACAACAGATCTATTAAAAAATTATATATTTGGAATCTGCACACAGAGCTTGACAAGTGTATGCAATTTCATCTGCAGTGCACTCATGGAGCTTATGCAGAACTAGCTGTGAAAAACAAGAAGTTGCAGTGTTTGATGTGTTCTACCATAAATCATAGATAAATCAGACCGAGCCTAAAGGTGCAGTCCAAAGCTAATTCCAAGCCTGCAAGGGCGCCAAAAACAATTTGAATTCATACATGTGTGCGCACAAAGAGGTGTGCACGTGTCCATGGAAGCGCGCATGCGTAGTTAACAGCGCACACGCGTAGGTGCGCATACGCGTTCATGTAATTTCCTTTGTCACGGGGATACATAAAGTTGATGAAGATGTGATGATGAAGACGATGATGATGATGGAGATGTTGATGAGGAAGGGGGAGATGACAATGATGATTAAGATGTTGATGAGGAAGGGGGAGATGACAATGATGATGAAGATGTTGATGATGATGATGATGATGATGATGATGATATGATGGTGACAATGGTGATGAAGATGATGATAATGATGATGATGATGATAAGATGATGGTGACAATGGTGATAAAGATGATGATGAAGATGATGGTGGTGATGATGGTGATGATGGTGATGAGGATGATGATGATGATGGTGATGAAGATGATGATGATGATGATGAGATGAGGATGATGAAGATGATGGTGATGATGATTTTCATCATCATCATCTTCATCATCATCATCACCATCATCATCGACATCTTCATCATCATTGTCATCTCCCCCTTCCTCATCAACATCTCCATCATCGTCATCTTCTTCATCATCACCATCTTATTCATCAACATCATCATCATCTTCATCACCATCATCATCATCATCAACATATTCATCTCCATCATCATCATCTTCTTCATCCTCATCACCATCACCATCATCATCATCTTCATCATCATCATCATCATCATCATCATCATCGTCATCGTCATCATCAACACCATCATCATCATCGTCACCACCCTCTTCTTCCTCATCATCATCAACATCTAGGTCATCATCATGATCGTCAACATCATATCAACATCATCATTATCATCCTCATCATCACCATTGATGTTGATGATGATGAAGATGATGATGATGATGTTGATGATGAGTACGATGACCATCAACATCATCATCATATTCATCATCGTACTCATATTCATCATCATCCACCACCACCATCATCATCATCATCGTCATCTTTGTCATCACCCTCTTCCTCATCAACAACATCTTCGTCATCATCATCATCACAATAGGAAGATGATGACGAAGATGATGACGAAGGTGGCGATGATGAGTATGATGAGGATGATGAAGATGACGATTATGATGACGAAGAAAATGATGATCATGACCATGATCATATGATGATGATGATGATGGTGAGGATGACGAAGATGGCAATGATGTTGACTAATTAAGATGACGATGACGAATATGATGATTTTGATGGTCATGATGATGATGATGATGATCATATTCATCGTACTCTTATTCATCATCATCATACTCATATTCATCATCATCCACCACCACCACCACCATCATCATCATCATCATATCATCATCATATTCATCATCCTCATCATCATCCGCGTCCTCACAATGACGATGATGATGATCATGATGAGGAAGTTGATGATGATTATCATGTTGTTGATGATGATGAAGATGATGACGATGTGCTGCATATTCCTCATCATCGTCATCATCATCATCATCATCATCATCATCGTACTCATATTCATCATCATCTTCATCGATGACGATGATACGAAGATGTCAATGATGATGATGATTATGATACGAATATGTCAATGATGATGATGATGATATGAAGATGTCAATGATGATGATGATGATACGAAGATGATGACGAAGATGTCGATGATGATGATGATTATGAGGAAGATGGCGATGACGAGTATGATGACGAAGATGAAGATGACTAAATTATGATGATGAAAACATTGATGATCATGACCATGATCATATGATGATGATGATGATGATGAGGATGATGTTGATGATGATGATGGTGATGATGATGACTAATGAAGATGATGATGACGAATATGATGATTTTGATGATGATCATATTCGTCATCATCATCATCGTACTCATATTCATCATCATCCACCATCGTCATCATCATCACCATCACCATCATCATCGTCGTCATCATCATCATCATCATCATCATCATCCTTGTCCTCACAATGATGATGATGATGATGATGATGATGAAGTTGACGATCATGATCATGGTGTTGATGATGATGAAGATCGCTGGAAAAAGAAGATGATGATGAAGATGATCATGATGATGAGGATGATGTGCTACATATTCGTCATCATCTACATCATCAACATCATCATCATCATATCCATTAGTCATCATCACCATCTTCATCGTCATTGTCATCATCATCATCATCCCCATCCCCACAATGATGATGATGATGATGAAGATGGTGATGATGATGACTAATGAAGATGAGTATGACGATGAATATGATGTTTTTGCTGCTGATGATGATCATCATATTCATCATCAACATCATCGTACTTGTATTCATCCTCATCCATTGTCATCATCATCATCATCATCATCATCATATCATCACCATCTTCATCATCCTCATCATCATCCGCGTCCTCACAATGATGGTGATGATGATGATGATGACGAGGAAGTTGATGATGATGATCATGGTGTTGATAATGAGGAAGATGATGATGTGCTGCATATTCCTCATCATCTTCACCATCGTCATCATCGTCATCATCATCATCATCATCTCCAAATTAGTCATCATCATCATCATACTCATATTCATCATCATCATCATCATCTTCATCGATGATGGTGATACGAAGATGTCAATGATGATGATGATTATGATAGGAAGATGTCAATGATGGTGATGATGATACAAAGATGATGACGAAGATGTCAATGATGATGATGATTAGGAGGAAGATGGTGATGATGAGTATGATGACGAAGATGAAGATGACTAAAGACAGTGATGATTGTGACCATGATCATATGATGACGATGGTGATGATGATGACTAGTGAAGATGATGATGACGAGTATGATGATTTTGATGATGATCATATTGTTGATGATGATGATCATGTTGTTGATGATGATGAAGATGATGATGATGTGTTGCATATTCCTCATCATCTTCATCATCATCATCATCATACTCATATTCATCATCATCCACCATCATCATCATCATCATCTTCGTCGACAATGATGATATGAAGATGTCAATGATGATGATGATTATGATATGAAGATGTCAATGATGATGATGATGATACGAAGATGATGACAAAGATATCAATGATGATGATGATTAGGGGGAAGATGGCGATGACGAAGATGAAGATGACTAAAGACAATGATGACAAAGACAGTGATGATCGTGACCATGATCATATGATGATGATGGTGATGATGATGACTAGTGAAGATGATGATGACGAATATGATGATTTTGATGATGATCATATTCGTCATCATCATCATCATCTTCTTCATCATCGTACTCATACTCATCATCATCCACCATCGTCGTCATCATCACCATCATCACCATCATCCTCATCATCATCCACATCCTCACAATGATGATGATGACGATGATGATGATGAGGAAGTTGATGATGACAATCATTGTGTTGATGATGATGAATATGATCATGATGATGAGGATGATGTGTTGCATATTCGTCATCATCTTCATCATCAACAGCATCATCATCTCCATTAGTCATCATCACCATCTTCATCGTCATTGCCATCATCATCATCATCCTCCTCCCCACAATGATGATGATGATGAAGATGGTGATGATGATGACTAATGAAGATGAGTATGACGACGAATATGATGTTTTTGCTGATGATGATGATCATCATATTCACCATCAACATCATCATCTTCATCATCGTACTCGTATTCATCATCATCCATCGTCGTCATCATCATCATCATCATCATCATCATCATATCATCATCATCTTCATCATCATCATCATCATCCGTGTCCTCACAATGATGATGATGATGATGATGACGAGGAATTTGATGATGATGATCATGGTGTTGATGACATGGAAGATGATGATGATGTGATGCATATTCCTCATCATCTTCACCATCATCATCATCGTCGTCATCATCATCATCATCATCATCATCATCATCATCATCATCTCCAAATTAGTCATCATCATCATTGTCATCGTCATCATCATCATCATCATCTCCAAATTAGTCATCATCATCATCGTACTCATATTCATCATCATGATCGTACTCATATTCATCATCATCATCATCTTCGTCGATGATGGTGATACGAAGATGTCAATGATGATGATGATGATACAAAGATGATGGTGAATATGTCAATGATAATGATGATTAGGAGGAAGATGGCAATGACGAAGATGAAGATGACTAAAGACAGTGATGACAAAGACAGTGATGATCGTGACCATGATCATATGATGATGATGGTGATGATGGTGATGATGATGACTAGTGAAGATGATGATGACGAATATGATGATTTTGATGATGATCATATTCGTCATCATCATCATCATCATCATCTTCTTCATCATCGTACTCATATACATCATCATCCACCATCATCGTCATCATCACCATCATCATCCTCGTCCTCACAATGATGATGATGATGATGACTATGAAGATGGTGATGATGACCATGTTGTGGATGATGATGATGAAGATGATGATGAAGAAGATGATGATGAAGATGATGAGGATGATGAGCATGATGTGCTACATATTCGTCATGATCATCATCATCATCATCATCTCCATTAGTCATCATCACCGTCTTCATCATCATCATCATCATCCACCTAGAAGCATTATTCTTGATGTAATACATATGTTTATAATTCAAAATTAAATTAATGTTTTGAAATTAAAATACATATTTGTAAATATACCCCTAAACCCCTAAACACCTAGAAGCACTTAAATGCACATAGGGATTATGGGTTAGAAGAGGTCCTAAAGGCTTTTATGGGGGAGGGCCTCTTTATGGGGAGGGGCTCTAGGAATAACCCGACACATTTATATCTCTTGGGTAATAAATGCACTGAACGTTACCCACCAAACAATACAACATTCAGAATGGACGCGCATGCGCTAGATGTGTGTGCGTGTCCCTGTTGAAGATAAAATTTAGAAAATCACCCATGTTCTTTCTCCCGCAATTTTTTCCTCATTTTCGCGTTCTCTTCGCTGGTTTCACACACAGTCCGACAAGCATTTAAATTGAAGATTGAATTCATACACCATTTGGTGCTTCCTTGACCATTTGGATAGAATACACAACATTTTGGGCTCTATTTTGGCTCCTTGGATTGAATACACACCTCTTGGGCTCTATTTGGATCAATCGAGTGAATACACAACAGTTGGACTCTATTTGGCACCTTGGATCAAATTCTCATGCTACTTGGACACACATGAAGTCTTCTTACATATAGTGGACACATCAAAAGAGCATTTGACATTTGAGGCAAAGAGCAATCATAATCCTTGAGGTATGGTGAAAATTTTATCTTGTTAAATGTAGTTTAGTCTTCATTCACTTGTTTGAATGGCATCTATTTTGGTTTTTCCTCATGAGTTGTATGATAGATCTATTTTAGTTTTCTTAATCTTCAACATAGACAATAAAAACATCTTACCAAAAAAAAACTACAAAATGCACCAAGCAATGCTTTCAACCTTTCATGAAGATAATAAAAAAAAATGACTTGCATCACCACCAATAACATTTCATAATCACATTCTTCCATCTAGTAGACAAACATTTGTTGAATTACTCATGGTTTCACTACAACTGACACAAACACCTAGAGAATTGAAAACTCTTAGTCTTTTGGGGCTATTTTCCCTCATAGGGAAGTTGCTCCTACTAACATCCCATACCACCATTCAATACCATCCAATACCATCCTACCGAGTTCCTAGAGGTGTCGTTGCAGTTATATGTAGGGCATTCCCAATAGCTTTTAAGATTATATGAAAACATTCTCACTAGATGTTGTTGTACATAATCAATTGCTACATTGAGCTTTAATAATCATGTGCACATCGAGTTTTAATATCTTATTTGTTGTTCATTCTTGCAAGGGTGATATTTTTGTTTTTTTTTAAATGCATTGAATATGGGAAATAGACATAATAATAAAAGAAAGTCTAGAAGGACGGCGCTGCCCCCTGAAAAGGCCCATGAGATAAGAGAAAAGGCTAGGTTGTACATGCAAAACTATAGAAAGGAAAATGTTAGTGCCTTAGATCCATCAACAAGTAATGACGAAGTGGTTGAAGCCAATCAAATCTTGCCTAATGTCGAGTATGAAGAGATGGACGTTGAACAAGTTCTAAATTAGCAACCTCCCCAAGAAGAGCACACACATGTAGAACACACTCCTTTGCAGGATCAAGTTGTGAACGAAGGGCCACAACAAGCCGTTGACGGGACTCATAGTTCCTTGCCGACTCCCTTGCCTCGACTATCAAGTGGACGACGAAGAACTCCCAGACATATTCATGTGGATGAAAGTTCATTTTCAGGACTTGAAGGTAAGATGCCCAAACACACTATTGATTTCCATTGTAGCAAGATAACGAAAGAATTTTTTGAATCCAAAACCAATGCAGCAAAATGTCAATTGTTTCTTGCTTTGTTAAAATCACATTGTCTAGCGGATGTTAGGAGAATTTTGAGCATAAAGGTAGTTAGAAGTTCAGATGTCAACAATCATGTTGTTAGAAATCTACAATCTGCATTTAATTTGATTGGAAAAACTTCTCGTACAAAATATTTTAATGCGGCCCGTCGTGTACTGTCGGAATCGATTGTAGACAAATTCACAAGGCAACGTTGCCTACTATCACACACATGTAAAATCTTTAAAGTAGATAGAAAGACTCTTCAAAAGTATTCTTCCATTAGAGAAAAACTTGAGACCCCAGGCCAAAAAGATTGTGGGGCCTTTGTTGGTAGGTTACCTCATTCAGACATGAAGCTCATTGATGTTGTTAAAGAACTAGTGCAGAAGTTTTGGCATGATAACACTAGACCATCATCGAATCAAAGAGATGTTTTAAAGTTGAGAAAAGGTGTTGGGGGGTGAACCCCATGTCAAGCACTTCCTTGACACGACACAAACAGAACTCTACGAGAGGTTCAAGAATGAGCACACACAATTGAACTTGGGCCAAAGGTCCTTTGAAAAATGCAAACCCTGGTATGTTAAAATTTACAATGATCGCAATACATGTTGTTGTAGATACCATGTAGAATTTGAGTACTTTTATGATACATATAGACATATATTTTGTGATTTGCATACTAACATTGTGTAGGATTGCCCATCGTTACAACCACCGAATGCATCTAGAGAATTTACACATAGCATAATGTGTCCAAGACCTGAAGGACAAAAATATTATAAAAGATCATGTTTATATGGGACGTGTTCCAGTTGTAGTGGATTTGCATTATTGAGCCCCTGCATCCACACAACCGCGGAGCACGCATTTGGGAGGATGTCAATAGAAATGCAGAACTTCCAGTACATAACATATCAAGTAGATAGTTCGAAGGAAAGCAAAAAAATTGCATTGGTGAAGTCACAGGTAATCTAAGTTTGCATACTTTCATACTGTACATGTTGAATTTGTACATATATATTCACATTGAAAATGTCATGTTGTATTAATGCCCTAGGTTTTGTGGCACCAGGTACAAATTTGCAATTTCATGAAGGAATTCTACCAAAAGACCGAGCAATATGTACAACATGTCCATGTAGCACGATGGCAGGATGAACAGTACAGACAGTGCAGGGACACCTTCCCCAATGGTACAATATTGTCGGTTGTGGACTTTGCTGAAAACTACACCCTGCAACCACAAAATGAGATTCAAAGTCAATACTACCATTCAGACCAAGTTAGCATAATGGTCCATATCACGTATAGGCATGCACCAGAGAGCAGCAACAACAGGAGGATAATATTGAAAGAGACCAAATTCTACATCAGTGACGATAGGTGCCATGACCTGCATTATGTGCAACATTGCTTCAAAATTTTCTATGATTAGCTGAAGGAGAGAGGTATACAGATGGATCGACATTAGATATGGTTAGATGGTTGTGCAGGCCAGTTCAAAAATGCACGTGTATTCCAGTGGTTGAGTATTTTGCAAAAGACTTGTGATGTGCTGCATGTGTGGAAATATTTTGAGACCGATCATGGAAAGGGAGAGCATGATGGTGTTGGGGCATGTCTCAAAACTGCCCTACAAAGGGAAGAGATGAGGTGCATGAGAAACCCTCATATTCGGGATGCAGAAACCATAGTTCAATGGTGCTCTGCAAAAATGTCAGATCGAACCACGGAGCAACACATACCAACAGGTAGAGGACATGTTGTCAGAAATTTCTAGCATGTAGTTGATATAGACCGATCACGTTCTTATAGTTACAGTATTGTGCAAGGAACTCGTGGATTTCATTCGGTTCGAAGCTCAAACAACCCCTTATTTGAAATATGGATGCGAAAACTTGCTTGCTTTTGTGGGCCTTACAGCAGTTGTGAATGAGATGAATGCGAATCAATGGATTGGGTTGATGAATGGGATCATGTATCACTTGCAATGGACCCACGTGCAGTTGTTGAAACAATCCAGTTAGAGGAAGGCTAGTCCTCTATTTCGAATGAATATGATCATATATCTGATCTAGTACAGCCAGGTAAACATTTTTGCATGCATATCCTGGTTCCCTCCTTGTTTATATGTAATTATCCAAGTTATCAAACCACTACTTGTTGGAATATGACCGTAAAATGCATCTTTGCAGGACACATCTACATAGTTGTCGCCCCGACAGACAGTGCAATTGGGACGAATTATTGGTTGGAACGATGCATCCAGGGGAAGCAAACCCTCCTCGCATCATTAACGGATAGTGAAGGCATTACCTTTCCCACTGGCTCGATGGTTGTTTAGGGGGAATATCGTACAATGGATGGAAAGGGACCAAAGAGCAATGGCTACACATACACGGATTATAGACTAGGGTCGCTAGTGTATCACTTTACGCACTTGATCGTTGGTACAAACATCCAACTATAGACAATGTCAACGAAGTCATCAAACAAGGTACGCTACTTACTACCTCATGCAGAGCACGAGAGGTTGTTTGAGACAATAAAAAATCGAGAGGATCCAAAAGGCCTAATTGATTGAAGTACATAGTATAGTAATGATGTGATTGTTTATTCATGCATGTCCAAATTTATTCATGTTATATAGTTTATTTGATATCGTTATCTTATATCGTTTATTTGATGTTTGAGTTATGATTTATAGCCATGTGATTGTTTATTCATGCATGATCAATGTTATTCATGTTAGATAGGAATTTGATATCGTTATCTTATATCATTTATTTGATGTACATGAGTTATGATTATGTTATGATTTATGTGAATATGTATGTGGTTCATGTGATGTAAAAACTTCCATATTGTCCTGAGCTACTTCATCATCTCCTTGAGCAAATTTGATGGTCAAATGCATAGATATCTTCTAGACTCTTAGATATGTATCCTAACAATTTATTTTAAAACATGTTCATTTATGGTTGAAGATTGATGCTTGATTCCTATAGAAAACCACTTAGATACATCATATCCATCATCATCATCATCTTCTTCATCATCATCATCTTCTTCGTCATCATCATCATCATATTCATCACCATCACCATCATCATCAACATCTTCGTCTTCATCATCATCACCATCTTCATCATCATTGTCATCTCTAGGTCCCTCACCAACATCGCCATCATCATCACCATATCCATCATCTTCATCATCTTCATCATCATCAACATCATCATCATCATCATCTCCATCATCTTCATCATCATCATCATCATCTTCATCACCATCGCCATCATCATCTATGCCTTCACCATCATCACCATCTTCATCATCATTGTCATCTCTAGGTCCCTCGTCACCATCTTCATCATCATCACCATCTTCGTCATCGTGGTCATCTCTAGGTCCCTCATCACCGTCTCCATCATCATCACAATATTCATCATCATCATCATCATCTTCATCACCATCACCATCACCATCTTAGCCTTCATCAGTTAGCCGCTAGCCACAAGTGCCTGGGGGAGGATTTTGCAAAGTTGACCCCCATGTGCAAAAATTGCACACTCCCTCACTGAGCTAAACCCTAGTTTCCAGGATGGACCTACAAGGTGACACCCAGGCCACAGGACTGGAGGGGAGGGGCACCCTTAGCACTATCCCGACGTCTTGAATCCAACGGAGTCAACGGTTCGTCGATCGGAGCCATGGTCGTCGTTCTATGGCTCTCTCCGTCTCGCATCCGAAAGGCCTTCAAGGACACCTGCTAGATACCTGCCGGAGGCATAGAACTCCAACCATGCAACAGAACCGGGTTCCAGTGAGTCCTACAAGCGTGTATAGGGAGGTTCTGGCTAGGGACACTAGCCACAAGTGCCCAGGGGAGGATTTTGCAAAATTGACCCCCATGTGCAAAAATTGCACACTCCCTCACTGAGCAAAACCCTAGTTTCCAAGATGGACTTACAAGGTGACACCTGGGCCACGGGACTAGAGGAGAGGGGCACCCCTAGCACTATCCCGACATCCTGAATCCAATGGAGTCGATGGTTCATCGATCGGAGCCACGGTCGTCGTTCTATTGCTCGCTCCGTCTCGCATCCGAAAGGCCTTCAAGGACACCTGTTGGATACCTGCCGGAAGCATAGAACTCCAACTGTGCAACAGAACCAGGTTCTGGCGAATCCTACAAGTGTGTCTAGGGAGTTTCTATCTGGGGACACTAGCCACAAGTGCTCAAGGGAGGATTTTGCAAATTTGACCCCCGTGTGCAAAAATTGCACACTCCCTCACTGAGCAAAACCCTAGTTTCCAAGATGGACCTACAAGGTGACACCTGGGCCATGGGACCAGGGGAGAGGGGCACCCCTAGCACTATCCCGATGTCTTGAATCCAACGGAGTCGACAGTTCGTCGATCGGAGCCATGGTCGTCGTTCTATGGCTCGCTCCATCTCGCATTCGAAAGGCCTTCAGGGACACCTACTGGATACCTACCGGAGGCATAGAACTCCAACCGTGCAACATAATCGGGTTCCGACAAGTCCTGCAAGTGTGTCTAGGGAGGTTCTGGTTGGGGACACTAGACACAAGTTCCTGGGGGAATATTTTGCAAATTTGACCCCCGTGTGCAAAAATTGCACACTCCCTCACTGAGCAAAACCCTAGTTTCCAAGATGGACCTACAAGGTGACACTGGGACCATGGGACCAAAGGAGAGGGGCACCCCTAGAACTATCCTGACGTCTTGAATCCAACAGAGTTGACAGTTTGTTGATCGGAGCCACGGTTGTAATTTTATGGCTCGTTCTGTGTCGCATCCAAAAGGCCTTCAGGGACACCCGCTGGATAACTGTCGGGGCATAGAACTTCAACCGTGCAACAAAACCTGGTTCCGGGGAGTCCTGCAAGTGTGTCTAGGGAGGTTCTGGCTGGAACATATAGATCTTAATAGGATTTATACAATCTTTGTTTTACAAGGAACTGATTTTAGAACTTCTCATAGCAATGACAATGAATCCTTCATTTTGCATTTATTAGCAGAAGAAGATCAATTTTCAACAAAACAATGTAGTTATTACATGTGGAGGCAGCGGTTTCTCGTGGAAAACGAGTGTAGGGTTGAGCAGAGGAAACATGTTGGGAAATGGGCTATTACATTAGCTTTTCCGATGGGCAAGCGGTTTACAGAAGGAAATATGGCGGATGTAGGTATCATTAGCTTTTATTGCTAAAAAATGGAAGGGATTTTCAAGTCACCTGCGAAATGCTCCTTTGTTGAAATATCTAAGTTCTTCCAACACCATAGATTTGGCTAGTGTATCAAATGTTTCCATCCACACTAGAATTTATCTTTCGTCAAAGGAGTTGCACATATTATGGCTAACCAAATGGTCTCGGGAGCTTGGAAGTGCCGGCAAATATTATTCCATGCTTGAATCTACCCAGAAGGCAAGTATAAATTTAGATCCTCGAGAATGCATGAATCTACCCAGAAGGAAATTATAAATTTAGCTCCTTGAGAAGCTGAGAAACTGTATGAGTGGTTGAATCAGTATCCTAAAATTACACAGCTTTCTATCTCAAAGTTTTTTGAGTGGCTCCTGGATGCAATGTCAGACTCAACAAATAGTAAACTTGTTATCACCACTAGAATGGCCCCAAGGTTTCAGCTAGGGGACCCCCCAAAGCGTGCCTCAAAGGCCCAGAAGCGGTTCCAATGGGCCATCCCCGGAGCTAGGGTTTTGCTCAGTGAAGGCCATTCCAAATTCGCTCAAGGGGGGCATTTCTCGTCCAGAGGCCCTAGGGCATGCGTGGCCACCGTGGACAAGTCCACTATGGCCACATGGACCTGTGGGAGCTGACGGAATCCGAGTCTGCTTACCGGTTTGGGTTCCGTGGCCACGGAGCAAATGCCCAAAGTGTCCCTGAATAGCCCCGGGGTGCCCGACTAGGATGCTCGTAGCACCCCAACCGTGGCTCGGTTCACGAATCCGTCGACTCTAGTGGGTCCGAGATGCCGGGTTTCAGCTAGGGGACCCCCCAAAGCATGCCTTGAAGGCCTGGAAGCAGTGCCAATGGGCCATCCTCAGAGCTAGGGTTTTGCTCAATGAAGGCCGTTCCAAATTCGCTCAAGGGGGGCATTTCTCGTCCGGAGGCCCCCGGGTGTGCATGGCCACCATGGACAGGTTCACTATGGCCACGTGGACCTATGGGAGCTAACGGAATCCGAGTCCACTCACCAGTTTGGGTTCCATGGCCACGGAGCAAATGCCCAAAGTGTCCCTGAATGGCCCTGGGGTGCCCGACTAGGATGCCCATAGCACCCGAACTGTGGCTCGGTTTGCGAATCCATTGACTCCGGTGGGTCCGGGATGCCGTGTTTCAGCTAGGGGACCCCCCAAAGCATGCCTTGAAGGCCCGAAAGCAGTTCTAATGGGCCATCTTCGGAGCTAGGGTTTTGCTCAGTGATGGCCCATTGGCACCGCTTCCAGGCCTTCGAGGCATGCTGTGTGGAGTCCCCTAGTTGAAACCCAGCATCCCGGACCCACTGGAATCGATGGATTCACGAACCGAGCCACGGCTCGGGTGCTACAGGCATCCTAGTCGGGCACCCCGGGGCCATTCAGGGACACTTTCGGCATTTGCTTCGCGGCCACAGAACCCAAACCGGTGAGCGGACTCGAATTTCATCGGCTCCCATAGGTCCATGTGGCCATAGTGGACCTGTTGATGGTGGCCACGTATGCCCGGGGGCCTCCGGACGAGAAATGGCCCCCTTGAGCGAATTCGGAATGGCCTTCACTGAGCAAAACCCTAGCTTCGGGGATGGCCCATTGGCACCACTTTTGGGCCTTCGAGGCATGCTATGTGGGGTCCCCTAGCTGAAACCTAGTGTCTCAAACCCACTGAAATCAATGGATTCATGAACTGAGCCACAGTTCGGGTGCTACGGGCATCCTAGTCGGGCACCCTGGGGCCATTCAGGGACACTTTGGGCATTTGCTCCGCGGCCACAAAACCCAAACCGGCAAGCCAATTCAAATTCTATCAGCTCCCACAGGTCCACGTGGCCATAGTAGACTTGTCCACGGTGGCCATGCACGCCCGGGGGCCTCCGGACAAGAAATGGCCCCCTTGAGTGAATTTGGAATGGCCTTCGCTAAGCAAAACCCTAGCTCCGGGGATGGCCCATTGGCACCGCTTTCGGGCCTTCGAGGCACGCTTTGGGGAGTCCCCTAGTTGAAACTCGATGTCTCAGACCCACCGGAGTCGACGGATTCATGAACTGAGCCACGGTTCGGGTGTTATGGGCATCCTAGCCGGGCACCCCAGGGCCATTCAAGGACACTTTCGGCATTTGCTTCGCGGCCATAGAACCCAAACCAGCGAGCAGACTCGGATTTCGTCGGCTCCCATAGTTCCATGTGGCCATAGTGGACCTGTCCACAGTGGCCATGCATGCGAGGGGGCCTCTGGACGAGAAATGGCCCCCTTGAGCAAATTTGGAATGGCCTTCACTGAGCAAAACCCTAGCTCCGGGGATGGCCCATTGGCACCTCTTCCAGGCCTTCGAGACATGCTTTGGGGGGTCCCCTAGCTGAAACCCAGCATCCCGGACCCACCGGAGTTGACAGATTCATGAATCGAGCCATGGTTCAGGTGCTACGGGCATCCTAGTCGGGAACCTCGGGGCCATTCAGGGACACTTTGGGCATTTTCTCCACGGCCACGGAACCCAAACTGGCGAGCGGACTTGGATTCCATCAGCTCCCGCAGGTCCACATGACCATAGTCGACTTGTCCATGGTGGCCACGCACGCCTAGGGGCCTCCGAACGAGAAATGGCCCCCTTGAGCGAATTTGGAATGGCCTTCACTGAGCAAAACCCTAGCTCTGGGGATGGCCCATTGGCACCACTTCCGGGCCTTCAAGACATGCTTTGGGGGGTCCCCTAGTTGAATCCCAACGTCCCAGACCCACCGAAGTCGAAAGATTCATGAACTGAGCCACGGTTCAGGTGCTACGGGCATCCTAGTCGGGCACCCCAAGGCCATTCAGGGACACTTTGGGCATTTGCTCTGTGGCCACGGAACCCAAACCGACGAGCGGACTCAAATTTTGTCAGCTCCCACAGGTCCACGTGGCCATAGTGGACCTGTCCACGGTGGCCACGCATTCCCGGGGACCTCCGAACGAGAAATGGCCCCCTTGAGTGAATTTGGAATGGCCTTCACTGAGCAAAACCCTAGCTCGGGGGATGGCCCATTGGCACCACTTTCGGGCCTTCGAGGCACGCTGTGTGGGGTCCCCTAGCTGAAACCCAGCATCCCAGACCCACCATAATCGATGGATTCACGAACCGAGCCATGGTTTGGGTGCTACAGGCATCCTAGTCGAGCACCCCGGGGCCATTCAGGAACACTCTGGGCATTTGCTCCGCGGCCACGGAACCCAAACCGGCGAGCGGACTCGGATTCCGTCGGCTCCCACAGGTCCACGTGGCCATAGTGGACCTTTCCATGGCCACACACGCCTGGGGGCCTCCGAACGAGAAATGGCCCCCTTGAGCGAATTTGGAATGGCCTTCACTGAGCAAAACCCTAGCTCTGGGCATGGCCCATTGGCACCACTTCTGGGCCTTTGAGGCATGCTTTGGGGGGTCCCCTAGTTGAAACCCGGTGTCCCAGACCCACCAGAGTCGATGGATTCACGAACCGAGCCACAGCTCAGGTGCTACGGGCATCCTATTCGAGCACCCCGATGCCATTCAGGGACACTTTCGGCATTTGCTCCGCGGCCACGGAACCCAAACCGGCGAGCGGACTTGGATTCCATCGGTTAGAGTTAGAGTTAATGATGATGCTGAAGATGGTGATGTTGATGAAGATGTTGATGATGATGGTGATGGCGATGGTGATGGTGATGGTGTTGGTGATGGTGAAGAAGATGGTTTAGTGCTAGGGTTTGGGTGAGGTTTAGGGCTGGAGTTATAGAAGGAAATTGAGTTAGGGTTAGAGTTAGAGTTAATGATGATGATGAAGATAGTGATGATGATGATGATGGTGATGGCGATGGTGATGGTGATGGTGGTGATGAAGGAGATGGTTTAGTGCTAGGGTTTGGGTGAGGGCTAGGGATAGAGTTATAGAAGGAAATTGAATTAGGGTTAGAGTTAGAGTTAATGATGATGACGAAGATGGTGATGATGACGAAGACGTTGATGATGATGGTGATGAGGGACCTAGAGATGACAATGATGATGGAACCTAGAGATGACAATGATGATGAAGATGGTGATGATGATGAAGGCGTTGATGATGATGGTGATGGTGATGGAGATGGTGATGAAGATGATGGAGATGGTGATGATGGTGGCGATGGTGATGAGGGACCTAGAGATGACAATGATGACAAAGATGGTGATGATGATGAAGATGGTGATGATGATGAAGGTGTTGATGATGAATATGATGGTGATGAAGATGATGATGAGGATGATGAGGATGATGATGGAGATGTTGGTGATGATGAATATGATGATGATGTTGATGATGATGAAGATGATGAAGATGATGGAGATGGTGATGATGGTGGCGACGGTGATGAGGGACCTAGAGATGACAATGATGATGAAGATGGTGATGATGATGAAGGCGTTGATGATGATGGCGATGGTGATGGAGATGGTGATGAAGATGATGGAGATGGTGATGATGGTGGCGACGGTGATGAGGGACCTAGAGATGACAATGATGACGAAGATGGTGATGATGATGAAGGCGTTGATGATGATGGCGATGGTGATGAATATGATGATGATGATGATGATGATGGTGATGATGATGATGATGGAGATGTTGGTGATGATGAAGATGATGATGATGATGATGATGGAGATGGTGATGATGGTGGCGACGTTGATGAGGAACCTAGAGATGACAATGATGATGAAGATGGTGATAATGATGAAGGCGTTGATGATGATGGCGATGGTGATGGAGATGGTGATGATGGTGGCGACAGTGATGAGGGACCTAGAGATGACAATGATGATGAATATGGTGATGATGATGAAGATGGTGATGATGGTGAAGGCACTGATGATGATGGCGATGGTGATGAAGATGATGATGATGATGATGATGAAGATGGTGATGATGATGGAGACGGTGATGAGGGATCTAGAGATGACCACGATGACGAAGATGGTGATGATGATGAAGATGGTGATGATGATGAATATGGTGATGATGATATTAGATGCAGTGATCATAATCATCATGGGGAGAATATTTTTATCAAATGCCACACAATCATAGTTGTAATAACCATAGTCACAGTCCCAAAGTTGCATAATTGAACCACAAGCAACATCAACTAATTGTGGCATCACATGAACATGGTAAGAATAACTGTTGATGGGGGCGAGGGTGGGTATAAACATTGTGTAGATGATATAGAGAAAAAAGTTGGTGCTCTATAGAGGTTAAATGAGATGACCATATCCAAATGATGTATGATGATGAATTTGGGAAAAAAACTTTATTCTCACTAAATACACAAAACACCTTACCATCCTTGAAAAACTGAAAAAAATGGTTAGTTGTTTTCAGAGGCAGTATATAACTATTGATGGCAATTTCTTTGATGAACCATGTTTGGAAAACTACTATAATGGTTTGTGTTGTATGAAGTGAGAGTCCCTGGGATCCATTTGTTGTAAATAAAACTTCCATATTAGATTCTGAATGTCTACAATGACTTAGAAAAAAATTTTGATCCTTTAATCAACTTTACTTGCAAAAATTCATCCTAAACCCCAATCTCTTTCATGCTAAGATCTATCGAGAAAGTGTAGAGTGTCTATCTCAAAATTCTTAGACTTAACTCCTCAATTGTTTGAATAGGGTTAAGATCAATTTGTGTATCCCAAGGGGATAACTCAATGATTTGTAGCCATTTTTTATGGCCATTTCACTAATTATGTTCCAACACATGCTCAGTTCAAATCCCCCCAGGTGATGCACACAAATTTATGTTGATATGTTTACTAAAAATGCAATCCTTGAATATGGGGAATTGTCCCTTCAATTTCCTCACAAGGTTTCCTTTAGAAAGGAAAAGATCAACTTGTGATATCAAAGTAGTCAAATAATGTATTTTGAAGGTTAGAAACAAGTATGCTCTAAACTACGAAATATTGTCCATCAACAACCATGTAGATATTCTATAAGTAATCCCAAGATACTCTACAAGTTGTCAACAATGGCCTTCATTGTGCATAAAATCACATAAATCAACCAGTAATCAAGCATGGAGTATACACTACACATCCATCACCTTTGCACTTGAATAAAGGTAATTTTATTTAGACTATTAAGGTGTGGATAAGTTATAAAAGTGGGTCCACAACCGATTTTAGCATGCTTTTGATTGGTTGAAACAATCACAAACATATTCTCAAGTAGTTAAATTTATCAAAAACAAGTTGAACTATCATGTACTAACAATCCATCAACAACCCTACAATGAATCATATACTATGCATATCTTTTTGAATGTATTGTGGAAAAACATTTCAATCATTCCTAGCAATTATTGAACATTTGCAAGTGCAAAAGAAAAAAGGGTTGAGTGTTTCTTAATTATAAAGCTACACATCCAACATTATTGCACCTCAATGAGGATAGTTTATAGAGACATTTCAGGCATGGATAAGTAACACTATAAAAATTGGTCTTCCACAACCGAGTTTAGCATGCTTTTGATGGATTCAAAGAATCATAGACATATTACTAGATGACTAATGTATCAAAAACAAGTTAAGGAATCATGTACAATCTAAGCAAGTTCTCTAATAAAATAGTTGAACATAGTCAAATGTCATTCATTGAAATTTTAAGCCTATAACAAGGATTTTTAAAGCAAATGTCAAATATACATGATATAGGGGTACCTAAAAAATGTCATGTCATTTAATGCACTGCAACACTTACGCTTTGGATGCAAAGGAGTAATCAAAGACATGATCATGATTTCATAACACAATTATAATTGTAATGTATTAAATTAGCAAACAATGTACTATTTTTACAGGCACGTGTATGCCAAAAATATTAATATTTTCCACTCTCCTATAGGACAATCATTTATTTGATATTGACTGCTTGACGTTAAAAAAAAAACCAAAAATATATATATTCGACTAAAACATACGATAAGTTTGTCAATAACAACACTCTAGTATATCCATTGACATTGATTCCTTATATGGATTGAAAAACATTGTATTTGTCATGTTTTCACACACATGCCTATGCACTAGGTTTTGTTTATGTGTATTTTGCAATAGTGTATGATTTATTTTTGTTTAGAAGTATTGGATTCAATCCTATCTAAAAAGATGCCAATTTTGTCCCATTTTCTCATTAGTGAGGAATTTTGGACATGCACGTCCATTTTCTACTATTTTCAATTGCATAGATATCCAATACACACACACACACACACACTATGATATCCAACTTCTCTTCTAAGATCTAGGTAAAACCAAAATTTAGACAACATCACATCCTGATACACACAACATGAGACAACGAGATTAGACAATGAGATATATAAATCACATAACTGAAAGTCCATGTACATCGAGGCTGCAAAACATATGCAATTTCTGGCAAATAGTGGAACATGGTTCCCAATGTATGTACAGTGGCAACTCGTGCCCTAAAAAAAATGCGACAACTCATGCTGTAGATCCAAAATACATGGCAACTCGTGCCGTAGATACAAAGTACATCAAAACTGGTGCAAAAAATTGCCACATCATGGCTAATGTACATAACACATGATGTGTCAAGCATTGTGACCACCCCCGTCACTCCCAGGCGCATCTCCAAAGTCGATCTTCCTACTCTTCGAGCTACCGGTACCTCGGGTCTTGCTCCATCTAGGAGTAGACTGTCTCTCCGAGCTCTGGAACAAATGATATAAGATACCGTCATTTTCAAGCATTTGCAACATTTACCACATTTATAAAACAAATGTAGAATTCGAATCTTAAATAAATCACCTCTGATGTGACTGAGAAACGTTGGACAGTTGTCCTAGATCTGCGGAGCCTCTCCGCAATTCCAGCCTACAACATTTACAACAATCATTTCATTGAAAAGTAATAATTGTTTAAATTAATTTGTGTTAATGCATCAAAATATTTTCATAAATTAGTTTGATTCTCACCGTGTACATATCTAACGATGGACATGGCTAGGCTTCTGGGCTAGCAGGTGGCGCAGATGGCCGAACAACCACCTCCAATGCAGTGATGGGGGGGGGGGGCGCAGATGTAGTGGTAGCCACTACAGGTGCAACCACTGGAGATACATATGAGGATACTAGAAGGGTAGATGCCACAATAGTGGCGGGAAGTGGGGATGATATGGTGGGATAAGAAATGGTGGTATGGGGTGGAGGAGGACATCGTGGATGATGAACCCCTGCTGGTTGTATGATAGAGGGTATCGAACCAAAAGGGCTAGGGGGGATGTTGAGGGATGGTGCATGGGAGGGAAGTCCTGCATAGAGGGAGGAGGATGGACGGAAGGGAGGTTGTGGACGAAGAGGGGAAGCTGGAAGGAAGGGGGGGCATGGATGAAAGGGGGAGGATGGATAGACAGGGGGGCGTGGATAAATTGGGGAGGATGTATGGACGTGGGGGCGTGGTGGAGTGGGGGGGATGGATGGAAGGGGGAGTATGGCTGGAGAGGGGAGGCTGGATGGAAGGGAGCGGGTGGGTGTAGGGAGGAGTCTAGATGGAAGCGAGGGGGGGGCACTCATGGGAGAGGGCGGATACATAGGACTAAAATGGGGAGCCGCAACTATTGGTGGCACCTACATATACATTTGTAATATCACAATTTAGTAAACAAACAATAAATTAAAACATAGTAAGTCGCAACAATTCAAATTAAAAGTGTGCTTATAACTACACATTGTACCTGTGTATGTGGTGATCTGCCAATCCCTGGCGGGGGTGGTTGATCACCGTAGTTAGGGAAAAACTGTGGACACCAAAATGCATGCATGTTATGGACATGTTAAACAAGTCATTATTTAGGCAATCAAGATATTCAAAAACATTGTACGAACTATCAACGTGTATGCCATAAATATAAATACTTAAGTAATATAAATGACATAAGTAATAACAGTATTGTTCTAGCTACTGAAAATACCTCCGTGTGGGGTGTCGCAATTTCAGTTGCAGCTGCCATTGCTGCATCCAGATTGGGAGATCCTATGTTATCCCATGTTGGTGTCTCAGCTCTGAATAACTGTACATTGAAATAATAATTTAAGTCAAACAAAAATACTTTACAAGTTATAAAGTGATGATTGAAAACACATTAAAAAAATTGCTGACCTAATCCATATAACAACCCTCGATCGGGCCAGGGCAAGTCTTCCCGCAATGGGGACAAAGATGTGGCATTGTCCCCATTGAACTGGAATGCCCAGCATGGCTACCATCGGTCATGGGTCTATCCTGGCCCTGTTGTGAAGGCCCTGCACCTGGATCTCTATCAAGGTCACCCGACCTCTCCACTGTAGTTGCTGCTACAAAGGAGGTGTGTCTGAGGAGACCACGTGCAACATTCCTCATTGCCACCTCGATCTGATCAAGCTTATGGGGCAACTGAGGTGGTTGGGGAGAGGGGTTGGGGTCGCGCCTCAGAGCTGGTGGCCCTCTCAGTGGGTTCCTCCTGGTAGTAGGTCAATCTTGGGCAGAGCCACGCCCAACACCCTGGAACTCGGTTATGTCAAAATAGTTGACATGTAAACCGAGGCAAAAATCAGCCCACAGTTGGCGAAGGAAGTACTGTGGAACCTCCCTATTATTGTAGGGAGGTTTATCGTACACCATGAACCACCTCTGCATCCAATTGTCCCTCCACGGTTGGTAATGACACCAATCCATGCAGTCACGTGGCTTCGTAATGTTCGGTGGTTGGCCTGTTTTTGGCTCGGTGAACATACTATATAATTGGGCTTTTGTAATGTTCAAATCTTTTATTGCTTCCTTGGAGATGCCCGTGGAGTAGTACTCCCGCATCCTAGCTCTAAATTGAGTCATGTCTGTCAATTGCTGGTGTGCATGTATGAGGGAGTCGATTGAGTTCTCAATTGACGTGGCAAGAGATAATCGAGATGGTTCACCTGAGTTTCTAAGTTCGCAAGTGTGCACTCGCATTTCATTTACATAGTGGTTAAGGTCATCTTGTTCAAAATTAGGTTGTGGGTTTTGGTTTTGTTCGGCATTGGGTCCAAGGTTCGGGTTTTCTTGTGTTCCACCGGACTCGGGGTTAACATCTTGTTCACTCATTGTCTCAGTTGCAATCTGCAGTTGAAAATTGGTTCATCGTTTTCAAAATTTGGGAATTATTTACAATTACATAAACAAAAAAAATACAAAAATTGACACAAATAATGAATAAAATTGAAAAAAAACGTGATATTTACCTATTAATTGAAGTGGTGACGAGTTTGTGGGTGTTGTTGGGTGGATTTGGAGTGGATTTGGCCTTCGTTGGTAGTTGAATGGACGCGTACACGAAGGAAGAGGATGCACTCGGCCGGCCAAATGAAAAATGTGGAAATTGTCCACTGTTTTTTTTTATATTTTTAACAGGGGTGCGTGCACGTCTCCTCTGCGCAAACGCGTCAGCAACGCGCACGTTCCATCAACACGCACGCGCCTCAGTTCGGTACCGAACCTAGAGGCACGTGCGCATCTCCTTAGGTGCGGTCGCACTATTTTTTTTCTGCGCTAGCGCGGCCCTATTGCAATGAATTTGGGGAGCATCTTCGTGCACCCGCCCTTGTCTCTTGTATTAATAACCAAAAGTTTAAATTATTCAATGATTAGTGACTATTCAATTTCTATATGATTGTTTTAACTTCATTCAATTTGACAAAAATTTCATTGAGATCGCAATGTAAACCAAACTCATTTTAGTCTAGGTTTTTTATAACTTAAAAAAAAAAATCTCCCTTTTTATAACCTTTCAATTTTTTTTTATCAAAGGTTGCTAACACAAGTGAGAAACATAGGTTTTAGTAAGTTCCTTCTTGCACTTACATATTGGGCACTTGTCTTAAAATATTAAATGCATTGGTACATCACTATATAAAAAACAATGATGAATTCGTTGAAAAAAACAATGAATGAAGTTCAAAATTTATGTTATATATTATTTTTTTATTCATAACATTATAATTGATAACATCATATCAAATATTAAATTAGTAATTGTTCCAAAAAGTGCAATAAAATATCGAAGAAAAAAATGAATATATACATAAATTAATTTGAACAACAATATCTCGTGCTAAAATAGATGCACAACTCATAATATGAAGTTGACAACACACTGCACACGCACAATAATATGGTGTTTCATAGTATATATCATATGCTACCTCAAATATAAAACCGCATAGGATTCAAATCTAATTAGTAGAGCAAATTTGGGATCTAAAAAAAACCTTCGAAAGAAAATAATAAAATAATAGTTAAAACAATAAAATAATATTTATGAATTTTGAAGGAAAAGAAAGAAAACTATTTTTTTTCTTTGTATTTTCAATAGAGCTTATCACTTCATATTTATCAATATACAAGACCACGAGAGATATTTGTCAACATTTACATTTACTGTTGAAGTCTCTAGGGTTCAATATATGGGGGTGTTGCAAGAAATAAAATGGAAGCAAAAGGCACATTTCAAGCACAACATTGTGAATTACTATAGATCAAAACATATTTATTTTATGTGAATTGGTCTTACCTACACACTTCTTTGATGATAACATGGTTTCTTACTAGGAATACATAGTTCAAGATACTAAATCATGATAATCATAGTTCATAATTGTTTGTCTCTCAGATTGTTGGTTGTCTCCCAAACATGCTAGGCTTGGGCCTAGGAACATGAGAAACAAGGGTCTCTCCACTCTAGAATCTACACTACTTGCCATATCTCTTAATTATTATCAAGTATTTGTTCATTGAAGTTGAGCTTTGTCCATTTTCAATTCCCTAGGGATAGAATAAGAAAAGGAAAATAGAGGAAACACTCGAATCAGAAATTACTAGCTTTGAGACTATTTCAAGAACAATGAAGAAGTGAGGACCAAATTTTTTGTATTTGTTCCTACAAAGTTAAAGAAGAACAAAAGATCATTGTGATGTAGTTATCATCAAAGAAACTACAAAGGCATGGGATTTCCTTCCTCGTGGAAAAATTATGAAGAAATCAACTAAATCCAAAAATGATGACAGCTTTTTGGTGATTTCAAGGGTTTCTTTTCAACTACAATTTGCATATGCCTTACCTTTTCTAAAGGAGAATCCTCTCAGTCATGCCCAATGAACCCTAACAATACAGTGGTTTGGTTTAGATATCAGGGCGGCCACCAAAAAAGAGTTGTAGAGACAATATTGTCGACACCATCAATCTTGGAGAATGTTTACAAATGGATTTCTACAGATGGATCACTTGTTGCAGTGAATAAATTCAAATTGTTTTTGATGCTCTGTTTTAATTTTTGGTAAACTACTTCACATAAATTTTGTTTATAATGTGCTTCATGACATCTTTACCCCGATTTAAATGTTGTTATATGCTTGATCTAGAATTTTGAAAACATATTTCAAAGAAAAGATCTCCAAATGCTATGCCTTTACAAAAGTTCGAATTTTGTGGGGATTAGTAGCATCAAAATTGATTGATTCAACCATCGGTACACAAGTCCGAGTTTTAGTTTTCATTAACTCTTAGAAACACATGTTTTGACAATGTAGTAAAGGATTCCAGGAACCAAATTTTCTTACTCAATCATCGTCATCAGAGATCAGAAGAGATGGGGACAAAGAAGGGATTCCCAAGCATACCATGAATTTGATGGAGAGAGAAGGGGCTGGGATAGAAGCTTGGAAGGGTCTTTTGAGAGGTTGATGGTGGGATGATATGGAGAATGTTTCATAAAGGACAATCCTTGCAGTTGCACATAAGCCTATGCTTTTAGAATGCAAATCTAGAAGTTCTAGTTAAAGTACAATTAATTTTGACAACACCTAAACAACCACGTTAGTTTTTTTTAGGGAGAAAAACGAGTAGCTAGATCAAGATCATCTATTATAAGCAAGCAGCCTCTACCATGTCGTTTTATTATTATCAATAGTATTCCCAAGCTATAAATGTTACTTGAGCCTGCATTTATGCAGTAATTTTGAATTTTCCTTTGAAAATATCCATTGTGAATATGTATAATAAACCAAATACTTTTAGAATAGTAAATCTGCAAGAATTTATTCCAAAGTGCTTATAGAAAAAAATTCAAAGCACAGTTTATTATAAATAAAATAGAAACTAAAAATTATACTACTTTGAAACACAAATGATGTTTCAAATGTATGTTATCAAGGATACATTCATTGTTTATAAATGACTCCCTTTCCATTGTTAGGATATACTTAGTAAAAATAACATAAACCAACCAAAAACAGTGCAGAGTTTGCAACAACCAAAAAGCAAATGGTAGTGGGAGCTTGTATTAGTAGTTTCTGGTAAAATAAACATTAGGTCAATAAAGAACTTATTGAAAATTTCTTTGGAAAAGATAAGGACATGAGAAAGTAGATAACTGTGAATGACCAGGCCTGCATAAGAAAGTTAGCACTACATTTTTCCTCAAAAGGATTGCAAAGTGTCTTCAGTATCAAAATGCAAAAATATATGCCTAAATTGCAAAAATGACAGAACCCAAAATCTATAGTGTATGTTGCTCATCTTATTTGTCCTATAATTCCAAGTTAAATTGAACGTATTCAAATAACAGTACCCACTAGTGGTAGGTGCTTACTTGTTTGCAAAAGCAATGCCCTTTTCAACGCTTTTCCTTCAAATCTAGCTTACAAGCTTCTAGGGATTTATGTTCATACTCAACCAGTCCCTCAAGATCTGAGGCGATCACTACTTCAACAACTTGATTCCCAAGTTCAATCTTAGATGCAAAGAAAGGCAATTCTGTTAGCTCATAAATTTGAATATAGGCACACGCATACACATCTGGATAACCCTCAAGTGCATGGAGAGAAGATTCAACAAATCTAGCAACAGCGTAAGCCATGGATAGAGTTGCAGATCCAACACCTGCTTTTCTTGATCTAGCACCGTGGATCAAGTTTAAAGCAGATATTGAGTATATGGATAAATTTTGAGGCATATCTTGAGTATAAAGGTGAAAGGGCTATATTGCCAAGTATTTTCTACAAATAAAAAGTACAAACTCAAATTTTGATGCAAATAGAGGACAAAGTATTTTAAACGACCTATAATTATAAAAATACAACATAGATGTTTCTAGCCCTATGAATTTGTCTCTAAATATGCATTTACCATGATGCACAATGATCCCCTGTTATACCTCAAATTATCACTTTGAGCACCATTTTGAGTCTTCATGTCATATCACCATGCAAAACCTAATGGTCGTACCTCCTAGCAATTGTTGAGACTCATTTCCACTATGTTGGTCCCCTCCCTAGCCTTCCTTGGAGGCAAATCCAACCTCTCATGGAGTCCTCTTTACCCATATTGTCGTGCCCTACTAGTGGTGCAAGGCGCGAAAATACAACATTTTCGCACCCTGCATGCCTGTAGGGGCGCGAAAAGTACACCTTTTTCATGCTATGCTCAACCTTAAGGGCATGAAAATCCATCAACCACCTTATCACTTGGATTTTGGATCTTGGATTCGAAAGAGATATTTGTGGGATGGAGGTTCCTCTCGAATCTCACCTCAACCTCCTCCCTTGGTATGATTCACCTCCTTGATCCACTTTCCACTCACTTAGATCCATTATTCTCTCCTAGTGGTTGGCCTCCCAAATCCCATAAGAAGGAGGCCATCCATGAGCTATGGGAGAACTTTTGCAGGAATCAAACCTATGGTCTCAGGGGATTTGCAGAGATAGCAAGAGGAAAATCTTGGAAGGAGAAGTTGTTGATTGGACATCAAGGGTAACTTTGTAATAGTCTTGTTTAGCTTTCATTAATAGAGCATGGCTTATTCTCCCATGTTATGTTTCTTATTTCTTTTGATGCATGATATGTTTTGTATAAGTTAGATCTTAACTATTACATCTAGTGCTTGGAGGTTTTGTTTCTTGTCTTGCCCAAACAGGTTCAGTCCTTGGGGATCAAGTTCGAAGCTAGAGCTAGGAAAACCAACAAATTTGAGGTAAATCTTACCATTCCTTTCCCTCTTAGTGTTTAAAAGATTATGTATTTTGTTAGATCAAACAGATTAAACAACCACTTGTTTCGATTTTGTCTTAGTTTAAGCTTGTAGAGATTTAGTTTAATCTTTGAGTAGATTTAACTATCCGTAGGATGGATTTGCTAGAACAGAAATTGGTGACCATATTGGGGACATCCCATATTTCATTTGCCATCAAATCTTCAAGATTTGATCTCTTATCTCTACTATTATTCAATTTTTTACCTTTACTTATCAATTTGATCCTCATTATCAAGTTCTCTGGGTCTGCCGACTTGAGGAAATCATAATTTTCTTCTCAGGCCTTTGCCCTTATCTCCCTACAGTGAATTTCCACGCCCCTCTTGTATACCACAAAGCGAAAATACTTGAATTTTCACGCCTCTGCAGTGATTTAGAGCGAGGAAATCACCTAATTTCATGCCTGGGTGGTCTTCTAGGGAGCGAAAAATTCCTTGTGTTTTACACTAAAACCTAGTTTTTGCTTGGTTGATGATTGTCTTTGGTTTTTGGCTTGATCTTATCTCTCTAATCCTGATCAAATCTGTGTGATCCCAATTTGATTTTTACATCTTTGGATTTTTTGTTGGACCCCTACTTGGATTGTAGAGTGAATTTGTAGAAGTTGTTAGTAGATTGGAAAATAAAAGACTGTCATAGTCATTTATGTTGGAATATTTAAGTCTTCCTACCATGTCATTTATTTACATTAGATGCATTAATTAATCTTTTATGGTTAATTCTATGTAATAGACGAGGAAATTGCCTTGTGTGGACCACAAGGCAATATGGGGGGACCACAAAACATCCAAGGTGTGGACCACAAGCTACCTAGGCCACTTGGGTGCACTTCCAAAAGATTCTGGATAAGATTTTACTAGGAAAGGTGCATTTATGAGTTCTACTGCTTTTTACAGCTTTTTCCCCCATGGGGAAAAGCTACTCTACCTAGGAAACTTGTTTTTACACCCATGACTTTCACTAATGAGTTTTCCTTCCAAACTTCATATTTGGAATTTTTTTCCATCACACATCACCTTCAGATCACTAATTAGCCAATTCATGATCTTTTGGAGAGATTTGGAAAGTCAACTTGCCACCTAGAGGGGATGAGCATAATTTTAGTAAGTCTAATGATGGAATGATTATTTTGGCATCCTTATCCATTTGAATATCTGTTGTAAACTCATTTAACAGCAGCCTATTACTTTCATATGGTTGGCTGATGTATTTTATCCATGAGAAGTTAATACAGAATTCTACTCTTGTGCATAATTTTTGTGTCTTTGACTAGTTGTGTGAGAATTTCTTATGAGAGAGTGTAATTTCTTGAATAGATCTTGGATGTGAACTAAATTTCACATGGTATCAGAGCTATCAAGCTATTCCTATCATCTTTGATTGTCTTGCAGGATCCAACTAGTCTCAAGAAGGGCACATTGATCAATTCACCAGGTGAATTCTCTTATCTACAGGGCGCATTTTGGCATCCATAAGTGTTCTAAAATCAGTCCATAAGTTATTTCAGAGAAGAAATGGATCATACATATCATATCATCCTCACTCCCTTCAATTAATTTGATTGGAAGGCACAGATGGAGATTCTACTGAGGAGCAAAGGGATCTACATGGTGACCATGGCAACTGAAGCTAAGCAAACCTCAGCAGTAGAGAAATCTAAATGGAATAATCGAAGGGATGAATCCTATGGGATGTTATGTCTCACTACATATAGAGAGATTCTATTTCATATTGATGGCCTCACTTCACCCAATGAAGTATGGCTGAAACTTCAAGAATTGTTTGGGAAAACCGATGAATTGAGAGGCCACCAATTGAATAACGAGCTAGTCTCTTTGAGTCCACAAAATTTTGATAATCTACAGGATTTCTTCTCCAAATTCAAATCTCTTGTATTGCAGTTGAAGCAATGTGGTATTGACAAAAAATATGAGCAATTAGTTTTGTCCATTCTCTCCAAGCTTGGCCCCGACTATTCAATCTTTGTCTCGACCTTCCATTCTACCCATAAAGCAATTAAAAATTGGAAGAGCCTGACACTTTTAGAATTCATGGAGTGTTTGACACAAGAATAAGACAAATTGGTCTTTATGGAATCCATTAAAAATCCATCCAAATACCACTGTATGAATGTTGGAGATTCAAGGGGTTCGAAAGGCAAGAAGAAGGGCAATTTCAAGAAGCCCACCGGTGAGAGGAAAGACAAGTAGAATTGTAGAATTCTAATTAGAGAGACATCCAACTTCAAGAAGAATCCGAACAAGAAGAATGAGAGGAAAAAGTGTAATTATTGCAGCAAGGGATTTCATCATGAAAGCTCTTGCATGAAGAAAACCATTGACCAAATGGCTCAACTCTTGGAGAAAGCCAACATTCCTCTTCCAGAGAGCGCAAGGAGGAAGGATGGAGGACAAAATTCTGATGATAAAGAGAGATTTCATGCATTGATGGCCAGCACATCCAAACCTTCTTCATTCATTATTGATTCTGGTGCATCAAGACACATGGTGTCTATAAGTAATTTTTTCACTTCACTTGACTCTTCCAGTGGTCCAAATATTGTATTGGGAGACAATTCTGAAACTTCTAGCAAAGGCAAAGGTAGCATAGATCTCAAGTTTGGGTCATTTAATAATGTTTTATATGTACCTGGACTTGCTACAAACCTACTATCAATCTATCGGATGACCCATACAGGGATGCCCAAGAGAGTAACCTTTACCCCCAATGATGTTGAGATAGCAGAAATTTCAACAGGAAAAATCATTGCATTTGGTACTGTTGATCATTGTTCTCGAATTTACAAGTTTTCTCATTTTGTGCCAAACCCCTCACATTTTGCTCTGTTAACCCATGCCAATGATTCCAGCAAACTATGGCATGAAATATTTGGCCACCTAAATTACAAATACCTTTACCAACTTCATGAGAAAGAGATGGTTATAGGGCTGCCCAATATCAAGTTTTCCAAAGGTGTCTGTCAATCTTGCATCCTAGGAAAACACCCTGAGTATAAGTATGGGAGATCCAATTCTGAGAGAACCACTGCACCATTAGACCTTATTCATACTGATATATCAAGTCCATTCCCTCATGAGTCCTTGAACCATGCAAAATACATCCTCACATTCATAGATGACTTCAGCAGGTATTGTTGGATTTATTTCATCAAGTTAAAGTCAGAAGTTTTTGGTTTGTTCAAGCTATTCAAAGCCTCAGTTGAGAACCAGTCTGGTAGGCACATAAATTTATAAGACCTGATAATGGTGGTGATTATGTAAAATCATAGTTTCAGCAATTTTGTGCCTCTTCAGGCATTCAGATGCAACACACAGTTCCATATACACCTCAATAGAATGGGGTTGCTGAGAGGAAAAACAGGTCACTAAAGGAGATGGCCACTTGTATGCTTGAGGCAAAGGAATTGTCTCCTAAGCTATGGTATGAGGTAATAAATTGTGCCACTTACATTCAGAATATACAGCCACACAAAGCTCTCAAAGGTATCACTCCTTTCGAGGCTTGGACAGGTCACAAACCTGACATCTCTCATTTCAGGATTTTTGGCTCAAAGGCTTGGGCTAGGATTCGACTTGAGAAGAGGACGGCATTGCAACCCCAAATACAACCATGTTTATTTGTTGGATATTCAAAGGACTCCAAAGGTTATAATTTTCTGAACATGACCACTCAAAAACCATTCATCGAAAGAAGTGTACAGTTTGAGGAAGAGCCCTCTCAGAGCACTGAAATTGGAGAACCATCTTCACCACCACCTGAAGAAGAAGTAAGTGATGTTCTTGATGTTTTTTATTCTGATATTTTTGGTGATGAGGATCATTTTATTGTAGATGCTAAATCACCTACAAGGCCTAAATGGGCTGCAAAAACTTTGCAAGCAGCAGGTGAACTAGTTGGCAATCCTCGGGACTAAAGGAGGACTAGATCACAATTTGAGACTACTCTCAATGTGAATGATCCTTACCTTTCTGAGAAATGTTTTATGATGATATATTATGATCCTTAGACATATGAGGAAGCCTCACATGACCCAAGATGGTAGATTTCTATGGATGAGGAGTTTCAGTCATTGCAGAAGAATGAAACTTGGGAGCTAGTCAAGCTCCCCGCAGGGAGAAAGTTGGTAAGGTGCAAGTGGATTTATAAGACCAAATGTGCAGTGGATGGTACAATGGTAAAGTACAAGGAAAGGATGGTAGAAAAGGGGTTTTCTCAGGTCCAAGGACTTTATTATAATGAAACCTTTGCACTGGTGGCATAGAAAGACTCCATTAGACTAGTTTTGGCAATAACAACTTCCAAGTGGTGGAAAGTACATCACATGGATGTGAAAATTGCTTTCCTCCATGGAGAGCTTAAAGAATAAATATATATGCATCATCCATAGGGGTACACATCAGATCCAAATCTTGTTTGCAGGTTGAAAAAATCTTTGTATGGACTTAAGCAAGCCCCCGGGGCTTGGTATGCAAAGATGGACAATTTCCTTCTGTCACAAGCTTATGTTCAGTGTAAATCTGACCCAAATGTCTATATGAAGCATGTTGATGGTTTTATAATGATAGTAGTGTTGTATGTAGATAATTTGTTGATTACAGGTAGTAGAAATGACCAAATAGCATCATTGGAGATAGCCATGCACCAAGCATTCCCCATGAGTGAGTTGGGAATTCATAAGCAATTTTTGGGGCTTGAGATTTCTCAAACAAAAGATGGAACCAAGGTATGTCAGTAAAAATATGCTTCTGATCTGTTAAAAAAGTTTAAGATGGCTGATTGCAATCCTTCTAAGACTCCATTCCTTTCTGGAGTTAGACTAGAAGATGCAAAATCTACACCATTGTTTGACAGCACTTTATATAGACAGTTGATTGGCAGCTTGCTCTACATGACACACACTCGACCAGATCTTGCTTATGTTGTGAGTGTGGCATTAAGATACATGGAGAAACCACATGAGCTACATTGGATGGCTGCAAAAAGAATTCTTCATTATGTGCAGGGCACAAAGACCGATGGGATTCACTATGTTGCAGATTCGAGCCTAGATCTCTTGGGCTTCACAGATTCAGATTGGGATGGTGATAGCCTTGATAGGAAATCCACATCAGGATTTGTATTCATGCTTGGAGGTGGCCATGTTTGCTAGTACATCAAGAAACAAAATGCCATAGCACTATCTTCAGTAGAGGAAGAGTATAGAGGAGCAGTGAATGCTGCTACACAGTGTGTTTGGTTGCAGGGGATTTTGTTAGAGTTTGAGATTTCTTTCAGTACTCCTACTATCATTTTTTGTGACAACCAGAGTGCTATTAGAGTTTCATGTGATCCAGTACAAAGGAAGAGGACCAAGCACATAGAGATTCATATGCACTACATCAAAGGCTTAGTGCATGACCAGATCATAGATTTGCAGTATTGCCCCACAGGTGAGCAAACTGTAGATATCTTCACCAAGGATTTCACAGAGAAGACATTCATCTACCTTAGATCACTGCTTGGGATGGTTACATGTGGTGGAGTGAAGGGTTGATCAACAACCTTTCAATTTTGATATGTCCATGTTTTGAGGGGAGGTTTTTCCCATGTGGTTTTCCTTCTATCCTTGTTTTTGTGGATCGGCAGTATTGTACAGGGTGACCAAGTCTTGTTACTAGGCCCTTAGTATTTTATTTTCTGATATATATACCATATAAGTTAGACTTATGGGGGGGTGTTGGAATATTTAAGTCTTCCTACCATGTCATTTATTTACATTAGATGCATTAATTAACCTTTTATGGTTAATTTTATGTAATAGACTAGGAAATTGCCTTGTGTGGACCACAAGGCAATATGGGGGGACCACAAAACATCCAAGGTGTGGACCACAAACTACCTAGGCCACTTGGGCACACTTCCAAAAGATTCTGGATAATATTTTACTAGGAAAGGTGCATTTTTGAGTTTTATTGCTTTTTACAGCTTTTTCCCCCATGGGGAAAAGCTAGTCTACCTAGGAAACTTGTTTTTACACCCATGACTTTCCTTAATGATTTTTGCTTCCAAACTTTGTATTTGGCATTTTTTTCTATCATACATCACCTTCAGATCACTAATTAGCCAATTTGTGAGCTTTTGGAGAGATTTGGAAAGTCAACTTGCCACCTAGAGGGGATGAGCATAATTTTAGTAAGTCTAATGATGGAATGATTCTTTTGGAATCCTTAGCCATTCGAATCTCTGTTGTAAATTTATCTAACAGCATCCTATTACTTTCATTGGTTGGCTAATGTATTTTATCCATGAGAAGTTAATACAGAATTCTACTATTGTGCATAATTTTTGTGTCTTTGACTAGTTGTGTGAGATTTTCTTATGAGATAGTGTAATTTCTTGAATAGATATTGGATGTGAACTGAATTTCACAATTTATACCATTCTCATAACCTTCTTTAACCTCTATACTTGGTCTGATAACTCACTCTGCTCCTAATATAAAAGTCTAAGAAGTTTGGCTTGGTTTGCTTGATTATTTATTCATGGTTTGGATTTTTTGAGTTGAAGTGACAAGAGTAAATAATTTTTACTTGGATTATTTGTTTTTACATTGCAAAAGTGATCATTTTGTTTGATTCAAGAGAATTCTGATACACTCATTTGCATCCTTGAAATAATTGTATTGGAAATTTCATTGCTTGGTAAAGAGTCTCTGCATTTTTGAATTCTTCAAATTGGATTAGGAACGTTTCAAGATTTCTTTTTCCTCTTCACTTAATGATTAATATATTTTTGAAATTATAGAACACTTTTTCCATTTACTTGTCATCTTTCTAATCTCATTTGAAGTAGAAAAGAAAACAAAAAAATGTTTTTCAATTTGTTTTTGGATACATTTTTGTGAAAGACTATTTCATATTTTGACTTGGCATATAAAATTGAAAAGAAAAGACAAAAGTGAGTATTTTTTCTTTTCATAAAGTTGCATTGTGTGTCTCTCTCTTTTGGGAATAAAAAAGGAACTCTCCTTCTCGTAGCTAGATATTCATTGAAAGGAAGATTTTCATTGATTCATCCATTTATGCATGCTTTGAGTCAAGTATTAACACCATCAAGTTGTACTTCCGCTACCTTTTGAGTAAAACAAAAAACCCTTAAAATTCATACCCTAACTAAACACACATTAACCTCATTTGAGGACATAAAATAATTATGTAGTTAGGTGGGACATCAGGGATAGGAATCCAAATAATTCCCCCATGTCATCTTACATTTGAGACATAGTTGTTTTCCTTTAGGGTGCTCAAATCCTCTTGTATTTGTTGACATGGTTATACACCAATTTGTTGGGGGGCCTCCCGTTCTACGGGGCTAAGCAGCGAGAATTGGTTTCAGATGGACTTTGCAGAAAATCACACTCCACTTAGCACCTAAGGACATCAATCCATTGTATTCCTTGTATTTTCCGGCTTCCATACTGGTTGTACATGTTGGGCCATGGAAATGTCCCTATTTTATGTTAAATTTTCAGAATTTACTTCAATCTGATCTAGGATCTTAACTGAGAGAACAACATGTACAGCATATCTACAGCATATCAATCATGGAGACAATAATGCAAGCACACAAGAGACACAAAGATTTACTTGGGGAAAACCATAAAGGTGAAAAACCCCAATAACTTCCTCAGAGATAGATAGAGCAATGATACAACCAACCAAGAGAGATAGCCATAACCTAGCAGCAGATCCTCCTCCTCCATAAGTGCGCCACTCCTCCTTGAGTGCATGTGTGAGAAGTGAGTGAGCAAATAGAGTGCCTCCCGCACTCTATTTATACTTGACTTGACTTGCCTTTTTACCTAACTCATGTCGGCTCTAACTTAACCACATAACATAATGCTGAGTGGGCCGACCCCCAATAGGGTGGTCTAATAACCCTTTGACCCACATGGCCGACTCCCAATAGGGTGGTCTAATAACCCTTTGACCCACATGACTTATACAGGGCCGACCCCAAACAAGGTGGTCTAATAACCCATCAAGTATAAGTTACGACACTTACAATATAAATGACGACACTTCCTTATAGAGGAATAATACCATCTCTATAGGAATACAATATACATATATGTGAAATAAATTCCGAAGTTACATATACATCAACACTCCCTCTTAACTAGGAAGGTATTTCTCAGCACAGTTCTTCTAGCACAAGTCATCTTCTCTGGATCATCGTCACTGGATAATCGTCATCGAGTCATCATCATCATCGTCACTGCTGTTGCTATCTCAATCAATCTCTGAATCTACTCGTCATAGGAAGTTCTACAGAGCCAGTCCTTTTTCATACTGGATGTAGGCCCACCACCTGCAGGTCTTCGTCATCACTGGCCATACTGTGGAATCCTCAGGACTTTTACGTGCGTCACAAAACCTCGCAAGAGCATCCCAGGCTGTTACGAGCACACAGCTCTACCTATAGGATCTCCCAGGGAAACGAATTACATGTGACCTCACCACAAAACCTCACAAGAGCATCCCAGGCTGTTACGAGCACACAGCTCTACCTATAGGATCTCCCAGGGCAACGAATTACATGTGGTCATGGCAAAACCTCGCAAGAGCATCTGCCAGATATCCCAGGGAACCGAATTACATGCCATAGGAAAAACCTC